>OX402555.1:15088021-15704992 GCA_948098915.1 Lampropteryx suffumata | reverse complement strand
GAATGTCAGTTATTTTGTTATCGTATACACGGGCTGCCAAATGGTAATATATAATAATATATTGGTTACGAATTAGTGTTGGTAGATTGTTACTATGGATATAATAAATAGATTTTCTTTATTTCATTTCAGATATCTTACAATCAAAGTAAATGTCTTTCAAAATGTTGAGCCCAATAAAAAATAATCTCAAATTCCATACAAAATTAAAAAGTCCAATTTCAGCACCATTAAACTTTATGAGGTGAGCCTAAAAGAGGTTGTAAAAAAAAACTTTTAACTCAACAAAGTTTTAATTAAAGGAAACCGTTAAAAATTTTACTGTTCTGTTAACTGATCGACAATTACGAGAAAATTAAGTATATTAAAACTAGCTTGAGTAAATTGAAAGCTTTAGTCTTTTAGAACTAATTTAGTGTTAATTAAGAAGAATTAAATGGCATTAACTTGAAAAATCCGATGGTATTATTCGTTTGATTCATTCATTATTTGCAAGCGCTCATAGAAGCGGTAACATGCACTCTTAACAGATCATCGATGTTAAGAAACGCTATGCGAGGTATATAACTGAATGGAAAATTTGTAATGACATTTCTATGTGCGCACTTCCTTACTTCGGAAAGCACGTTCTACTTCTGTCCTGGCTTTTTACAAAGTGTTATAACGGAGGCTTTTGGGCGTCCTTTTATCTTCGTCACCAAAGTTAGCCGTTGACTCATACGTAAATAAAAAAGACAGAAAGAATATATATTAGACTTATTAGACCAAATAAGGCACTAACATCAATCCATACTATATATAGTATTGAAAATGCAATTCGTTGTATAAATATCAATAGTAAATTCTTTATTAATGTCTTAGAGAAAAAGTTACAATACGGAACATAATATTTATAATTATTATATGTATTCGTGTCTAAGGCCGCCGGCAGGTAGGATTACCCGCCACGTAAGTCTTAACAATGTCATTCGTTGAGCACTAACCAGCGTTGGGAGATGGGTATGCCATTGGTGTGGGCTACTATTTGCATAGAAATCCTTGCCGCATGTCATCTGTCGGGGACTTCCGTTAGAGCTGATGCGGTGGCTGAATGTGCCGAGGATCTAAAAAGGCGCTTATATGGCGGTCTTGATAAAGTCTACATATTTGAGCCTTTTAGAGAAGAGACGCTGGGCCCGTGGGGAACATCGTGGGGAACACACAAGCCCACCGCGTTTTCAAAAATATTTTACCACGTTTGGTATATACATTGCGTGACTTGAGAGCTGGCCCCTATCTGGCTCAGCGTATTAGCACGTGTCTCACTTATTGGAAATAGATTGGCGGAATAGTACGTACTAAATATTTGTCTTTCTATTTAATGAATCTATAACGGTAAAAAGGGTTACACGAGTACATTTGTTTTTAGAATACATAATAATCGTTTATATTATCATAACATCACTCTCCCAAATTGTACCTAATCCACATTTCAAGTCCCTAATGAAAAGGTAACCGCTCTTAATTAAAATGATACGGCATTATCTGTTTAACATTTTCATTGTGTCTGCTGTTTGAGTATTTAAATCAAGATAAACAGCCCGTAGCTTTGCAAATGATGATTCAAAATATAGAATGCTAAAAAGTGTAAATGTAGTTTTTAAGCAAATTAGAAGCATATATTTAAGGTAACAATGCACGATTTTTACCGATTGCTTGTTTTATAATTATATCGTTCAATTGAAGAAAATGTTTTATTTTAAATATAATCAATTGTTATATCTTGTTTTCCGCTATTTTACGACCGTCAGTGACAGTCAGCGCTTGCTAAGGAAACAAAGTATAAGGTTGATTTAACAGTGCCTACTTTATTATGCACATAATAAGAGAAAAACTCACCCTCCCTTTTGATGTAGGCTCTGTTTTTTTAGCTAAGTAAATGTAACCTTTTTGACTTTTAATTCAAGGACTCATGGAATTAACATATCAATAAAGACCTTACTCAACTCTGTTCCGGCTACCACATGCCATGTTAAAAATAAGGAATGTAGCAACAGTAATATTTAAAAGGAAGTATTTCTTCTTGCCTTTGTATTATTTCAATTGTTTTATTATTCGTAGTCTACTATATATTTGTCAAATACCACTCACTCATTCATCACAAAACCACCGAACGGTTTGGAATGAAATTTGGTATGCAGTTTCTTCAAGGGCCGTAGGTACACGCTCAGAAAGGTATTCAAAAAAATCACTCGGTATCATGGTCAAACCGCAAAAACCGCGATTATGCTATGTAATTTTTCCTAAACATTCGTTCGTTCGTTCGTGCATGGTAGATAAAATTTATAATCAGATTCTGACTGACCAGAATCTACTTAGTACGTAGAATCTGGTCGGCCAGAATCAGACAAGACAAGATCAGTCAAGATATATTAATTTCTAAGTCCGAACTTAAGCTAAATAGTATTAGCACTAAGTTCACCGCATGTAAGAAAATTGTGATTGGGATGAAAGTGACCCTTATGATTATAGATAGTTGAATCAAGCGTGACTTTGCGGAAATCCGTTACAAAACATTAAATAAATGGACAAATATTTAGTTCCAAATTTATGTTAAATTTGTTAATTGGACATATATTTTGTACTAAATATTTGTCAAATTTGTTAAATGGACATATATTTTGTACTAAATATTTTTCCATCTGCTAAATGCCTTGTAATTTTAGTGTTGCATATTCTTTTATTTAAATATAACAGTTTTACTGGGTAATACTGAGTCATCAAATATAGCAAGTTCAAACTAATTAAGTAGTACATTAAGTAGTCGATTGGAATACCCCTGCCATCCGATATTAAGATCCTAAGGTAAGGATCCAGTTACTAGTTTATCAATGCATTTTTTTCTGGAATACTTATGTGTGAATAGTAGAATGTAACTGGTTGTAGGTACTCTAACAAGAAGGATGTTTGCTAAAGTAATTCCCCAAAAACCAAACCGCAGAACAAAATGTGTTTTTATTTTATGCCTAATTTATTCCTAAACCCTGTACATTTGTGCGTGTCAAATAAAAGTGTATCTTTTTTATTTTAATCTCCATTGTCATTTTACGTACGCAATAGGGGTGCTGTTTATAAAAAGTGCCCCGTCCCTTTGTCACCGAGTAATTAGCGCTGATATGACACGCCATTTTGTAATATTTACGCCGTATCATATTCACGAAGGTTCGTGGGGAAAATATGATATTTTGACGGAAAAATTGGTGGACAGATTATGGAGCATGAAAGAAAATTCGATTCAGTTGAGTAACAGACACGAACCTCTTCGTTTTACAAAATTCTTACGGATAATAAATCGTAATTTGGTATTTAGGTCACTATTTTGCAAAGTAAACTGCAGGTAAATTTAATTTTATGGGTTGCTAAAAAGGTTTAGCTTTGGCGAAGTCATCTTCCTATTCAAAGTTCTTGGATCCATTAACTTCCTTATAATAGTCCAATGTAATATTTTTTTATAATACCGGACAATTCACACACCGTCATCTGGCCCCAGAGTAAGCAGAGCTTGTATTATGCGTACCACATGACTGATATACTACTTATATACTTTTTTTTGTTAATACATACATATTATACATAGAAACACCCAGACCCGAGACAATTACTTTTAGATCATACAAACATTTGTCCCGCGGCGGGAATCGAACCCGCAACCTATTTCGTCTCAGCTGGACCTAAGCCCACTGCGCCACAGAGGTCGTCAATTGCTGTGTGCAATCTAGAATTTTCTATTATCCTTTATAACCCAACACAAAGCAGACCTCCTTGCACCTACCTTGTTTCGTAGCAATTTTATATGTTAGTTGTAACTCTTGTCTTTTTTGTTTTTTATGTACTTAATTTTTTTTTCTGTATATATTTTTTAGTAATTAAGTTTATTATTTTATGTTTGTACCTAATTGTGTGTCTGTGTAATGTTGAGTCCTATAATAAAGCTCCTATCAATCTATCTATCTTTTATTCTTTTTTAATTTAAGTAGCGGTCATAATTGGGGTTTTCAGTCAATAATTCATTTTACAACAATACTGTGAGAATTTAGTGCTAGAACAATTCTCGCTGTACTAGTCTTAGCGGGTGTACATTTTGACAGTAAGTTTCATCTGAAACAACATTTTGATATGATTCTCAATTCAGCGTTTAAGATGTGCCTTTGTAATAAGATCCTCCACAGAGTTTAAGGGCCCTGATACTTATTCATACTTGTATAACACCCTAGTCCGCCCCCAGATGGAGTATGCTGTTCGAATTTAGCCTCTTTTATATAAAAAATAAGATCGAGAGTCAAATATAAGTTTCTACAAACTATGTATTACAGGTGTTTACTAGTAGTTTGCCTAGTATCGTGTCATCGTGGTTCAAAACAAATTTTGTAGTTACCTATTTGTAGGTACCTTTCAAAGTACTTAGGTACATACATAACTGACGAAAAAATAATGATACATGAAAACTTTTATTAGGTAACTGCGAACTAATTCGAATGAGCCCAAACAGGGGTTACCTACTCTTAATCGTTAAACATTTTCTTAACAGCTCTTGACTCCATCATCAGATCAAGTTGCTGTCACCCTAATATAACATTGTAATTCTTGTCAGGTATAACCATAATATTTATTGACTTTTTTATGGTATTTATGCATGTATTAATTTATTTATGCGTGTATGTATGTATTTATTTATTTATAATAAAAACAGCACTCTGGCTCCATCATCAGATCAGCTCGTTGTCACCGTAATTACATACCTACATACTTTTTGTACAATATTTTATACAAAAAAATATGCCCCTTTTGAAACCCTATACTTCGTCCATCTTGGTTCTTAAAGCTACCAGGTTATTAGATTGTAGATTGGATTAACGGTTCGAAAGTTATCGTCGAATAAACAAACATACACACATACAAACACACAAAGCCAAATCTCCCAAGTTGCCACTAATCTTCACTAATCGTGGTAATCATACTCACCTAGATTCCGATGTCTTGTAAAGCATTCTTCTTAATGTTGACGTTAAATGAGCTCATGACCATGAAGTCTGCTACGCAGTGCCCCAGACCTTCCATAGGCAGCAAGTTCGCGCAGGTACCCTGTTTGCTATGAAAACCTGTCGTCTGATTCTAGACTTCGCAGGCCCATGCGTCAAATGGTTGAGTCATCTACGTATATATATCTTCTTCTATCTTATTTATACTCGTATATAAAAGACCATGTGTGCATGTATGTTCCGTATAGACTCCGAAACGGCTCGACGAATTTCGATGAAATTTTTAGGAAATCTTCAAATTGGCCTAGCGGGTGATCCTGTGATGTGTGGTAGCGATCGAACTTTTTTTTTGAGTCAATCAAATTTGGTCAAAAAAGTAAAGTAAATGAAATCTGAAAAAGTAGGCATAGGCATAGACATTTTGTTTATTTACTGAATAAGTACACATACACATCAATAATAACAAAGAAGACAGAGTAGCCTATGTTCGTCCCAAAGGGAACGTTCCATAGAACTGCTTTTTATGTATGTACTATGCGTGCGAAGCCACGGGCAGAAGCTAGTATAATTATATTTTCACAGACATCAATATATTTATATACTCTCTATATTAAACATAAAGAAGCATAGTTTCAATATTCTCGTTCCAATTTCATGTTCAGTAAGATTTGCTTTCCAAATTTATTTTATATAATTACTAGCTGACCCGGCAAACGTTGTTTTGCCATGTATGTTATTTTTAGGAAACATTTTTATAGGTAAATATGATGTTTAAAAAATAAGGGTTGATCGTAGAGGGGTGAAAATTTAGGGTTGCATGTATTTTTGTATGATGTATCATAAAAAAATAAAAACAAAAAAATTTGTCTGAAAAATAAAAAATAAAAATTAAGGTGTGGACCACCCTTAACATTTAGGGGGATGAAAAATTGATGTTGTTCGATTCTCCCCCCTGACTAATATCCTCGCTAAGGATCACGAAAATCGGTCGAGCCGTTTCGGAGGAGTTCGATTACGCACCCCGTGACAGAAGAATTTTATATATTAGATGTTTACTTACCTAATTTTTATATTGTACTTACTAGCTGTTATCCGCGACTTCGTACGCGTATACTTTGAACCTTTATTTCAGAGATACCGTGGTGTAAATACAAAGAATGTTGCACGAACATAATTCACATTCACAAGCGCTTTGGGGAGAATGCCGCAAAAATATTTATGTTAATTTTTAATTATCTCGAAACTATACGTCAAATCGCATGATGTCAACAATATTATCAACAAATATTATTATATATTTAAATCTTCCTCGATGCGGAAAATAGGGGATTAAACTTATGAGGTGTTCTTTAGATGCATTTCGCATTTCTTACAAAAAAATCTATGTTAGCATCTAAAGAACATCTCATAAGTTTAATCCCCTATTTTACCTCCTTCGGGGATTAGTTTGCAGAAATGTTGAAACACATATTTCTTTATTTCTTACCAAAAGCTTAGATATGAATTTTGATATGAATCAACTTAAGGAAATATGACTTTCCCAAACAAACTTTCATCTCCTATTTTACCCCCTTCATGGTTGGTTTTTGAGACAAAAAGCAGCCTATGTTCTTCCTCCGAATGCAATACATCTTCATAGCAAATTTCATCAAGATCTGTTTAGCCGTTTAGCCGCCGATACCTAATTCTTAAAGAAATGCTTTTGCTCTGCTATTATTAATAATTACGTTTTAAAAAATTAAAAGAAACCGACTTCATTAAATGAAATTTGAGCCTATAATACATTTTTAGTGGAAAGTAGGTGTATTTTGTATGTATGTAATATGGGTAGGCCAAATAAACGCACCGCTCCAATGAGATAGCGAGGTATCGAAGTACGTGAAAACATCATCGATGTATACAATTTTTAGATTTTCGTTGATTTTTCAGCTAGCTGTTTATTATTCCTGATAAAAAAAACAATAGTACCCACATCCTACATGTAAGTTGTGGGTACTGTTGATTTTTGAGTAGATTAATGTACTCTTGAAATAAACTAAAATTTTAAGTGACTCTGATTTGAAAATTAGCATAAAGTGTGCAAGAGTCGCGGAAACAAAACCCGCCATAACTATAAGTCATCAGCTGGTCAGCTAGATAAATGCTTAAAAAAGTAGCACACTTTTCTAGACAGGGGTTGAACTAAAATAAAATATATATTTCAAATTGTATTTTTTATTAATATCATTCATTCAATGCACTGCACACTATTGGTCCGTACAAATCTCATCTTTTTCATAGCCACACATACTTACGGCTTATTTAGACATATATTGGAGCTTTACATAAAATGTAGATACCTATGTTTACTTAAATATAATTAAATAAATATATATTTGTGGACAATGCATATAACACTATCTAGCCCCAAACTAGCATAGCTTGTATTATTGTTACCAGATGGCTGAAAGAATACTTATATATTTTTACATATACTTTGGTACTTTATAACACCCAGACACTGAACAAACACCTAAGTTCATCACACAAATGTTTATCCTCGGAGGGAATCGAACCCTCAACCTACAGCGCAGAATGCAGAGCTACTACCAACTGAGCTGACAGGTCTGTCACTAAACAAAAAAAACTTGCTCCTGGCGACTGTAATCTCCAAGCTTTGTAAACTCCTCCTCAGATCTATGGAAATTTTCATCTGGTTACTATACAAGCTATGTTAGTTTAGGGCTAGGTGACTTTAAGGATGTTTAAGTCAGAAGCACGTTCGAACATGCTGATGATTCTGCTGTTTCGCTGGATTAGCGTAAAAAAATCCTAGAACATGATCATATTCTATTTACAAAGTAGTATTAAAGTAGTATTCAAATAGTGTTAAAATTTGTTCCATTATTTGATATTCCTAGGATTTCCCACAGTTTTAACCAACACTAAATTACATGTCATCTAAAATGAGCTAAAACACGTTAATTAAATGTCAATTAAGTAAATTTTAGTGTTTATTAAATATGTTACTGTAAAACTTTCGTGAGTTTTACTAAACATTTTGATAAACACGCGCTTTACTCACGTATTATTCTGTCGATGGAGGTAACCACATTGTTTAGATTCATCTAGAGAATCTTCATTAGATTCTGATGAAGATTCTCTAGATGAATCGAAGCAGTGTCGATACCTCCATCGACAAAATAAAACGTGAGTATAGCCCGTGTTTATCAAAATGTTACTGTAATTTAGACTTTGGTGTAACACAATAAAATCGTTCGTATTTTACGAAACTTTAGCTAGTTAAGCGAAACTACAGCATTACCATAAATATCTGGCAGATGCTCATATTTTTCACATTAATTAATAATTTCAAAATATTCCTACGTGATAGTTTAAAAGCACTGTCGCTTATAAAAATCCTAACCGATGACATTCATCATGATGGATATCGAATTTTTGATTCTAGGGTCAGTCGATTTCCTCAATTTAAAATTGAAGAAATCGACCGACTTGATTAGGAACATACAAATTAATATATTATTAGTTAGGCCGGATTGTATTCATATTAATAACTGAGACAACTATCAGACTTTTCAGAGTTAGACACAGAACGGGTTAACATAACAGAATAAAACTTATAATAGTAGGTATATCAAAAACAAATAACAATATTAACAAATCCTAAAATATGTCTAAACAAACCGTAAGAAAAACATACCTTAAATTTTTCTATTAGTTCAATAATAATTTTAGATAACATTAGCTATAATTTATTATTTATATACATTTTTACATCATTTATTATATTTTAGTTTTACTAGCAAAGAAGCTATAGTTTAATTTCAACCTAACAAATTGTACAACTATTTATAAAAGTTTACATATTTTACTGAAAAACTTGAATATAATTTTATACAAATAACTTGTTATATGATGTACAATATGATTTACGCTAAATCTATGAGTAATATGTAGTAACTACACATTCTATCTGATAGTTTATATAAAGTAACATTATTTATTGATCGCGTATTTATAGAATAAGTCATACATGTCATGTTTTGATCTAAGTACTTATAATTATTTATAATAAATAATGCATTCAGAATAAAAATATAAAAAAGCATAAAAATATAAATGACAATAATTTAAGCACCAATTACTATTCGATCGAATTTATTCATTGTCAATAACCATTATATTCGAGTACTTAATTCAATTCATTTTGTGCAAATAAATTCTCATTCATGTATCAAACAGATTGTTACAGATAAATTATGTCGGTACTAGCACGGGTGCCTGATCTAAGGACCAGATCACACGACGAGTAAATATATTTGAAATAAAATTATACAGTTAAAAATAAATGAAATTATTTCTCTGTTCAGAAATCATTAGAGCTCTCTTGAAAGTCTGTCAATTCTATAGACTTAAAGGCTAGACCGCTATATGAATATTCTTAATCTATGGGTTGCAGTAAATACTTGTATCCCTAGTAAAATGATGCACCTTTTAGGTGTATGAAGGCTATAAACATCAAAATAATTTTATCATGTTGAAAGTCCGCTTCTATGTAACTGTTTTCTAAAGCTTTCGGAACAAACTGACCTCAATCAACTAGAAAAAGTACAATAATATTATTTTAGTTACATTAAATAGATGGACAAATATTTAGTACTATTCCGCCAATCTATTCTCAAAGAGTTAGACACGATTCAGACGCATGCACCTCCCTCCCGCCTGCAATTGAAAAGCCATGCAAAGCGTTAGTAAAAGGCAAGCACACACAACCTACACGTGCAACCTCCCAAAGAAATTCGACACGTGTTTCACCTCTCCACGAGGCATCCTCAGGAACACTTGACTCACTCCGCACCCCGACGAAAAAACACTCTGCTCTGCAGACTTGTTGCTTTCTGAATTTCTTTGGGAGGTTGCATGTATGGATTGTGTGTGCTTGCCTTTTACTAACGCTTTGCATGGCTTTTCAATTGCGGGCGGGAGGGTAGTGCATGCGTCTGCATCTTGTCTAACTCTTTGAGAATAGATTGGCGGAATAACACTAAATATTTGTCCATCTATTTAATGTTTTGTAATGCATTTCCGCAGAGTCACGCCTGAATCAATTATCTATTATTTTAGTTTAAATAAGTCAAGGTAAATCTAATTGATTATCACTTCTTCTATATATATTAAAGCCCAATATCCATCTAAATAAGCAGATAATAAATTAACCAATATAAAAGCCAAAACTTTAATATTTAATAATTGTCGCGAGTGATTGCTTGACATTTACTTCCAACAATTTGGATGGACAACAGGCTTAATGTTAGAATCTTACTACGAGTAGAACTCTACCTACACTTGCGTTGCATTATCACTCGTCATCAAAAACGCTTCTTTAACGTCACAAACGTTCCTCTTATTAGGTTTAGGGGGTGGTTTAGGAGCAGTCCGTCTCCCTAAAGTACCACTAACACTATAACTAATCCGCAAATCTTTAGGATCCCGAAATAGACTCTCATTTTCCATCAGCAGAACCTTCAATGGTCTCTCAGATGCCTTCAGATTTGCCATGCTTTGAAGAGCTAGCAGCTGGTTGTGAATGTTCGGAGAACTCAAGCTGTTCCGAGGAAATGTAGCATGGGGGGTTCCAGGGGCAGGAGACGGAGCTGGTTCCTGCTCCTCAGAGTCTCTAAAGTGTGTCATCACTTTTCCTACTGGACCTAAGTCCATCTCGCTTTTATTCAGACTATAGTAGTTCCGTCCGTGATTGAACAACTTCATATTAAAGGTGTCATAGTAAGGAATAACCCCGTTCACTGAAGGAAAGATCTGGGGATCTGGGTTTCTAGGTCTTCTCGGTAAAGTGACGTATCCCTTTGGACTAATAAGAGGAACTGACCCTTGGTACGACTGCATCCTGTACATATTGTTAATTGATGTGACGCTGTAGCCTGGTGATTTGGCAGGACTATCTGCGCTGTGGTGTACTTGGGAGGTGCCTGGAGAGACTTGGGGTCCTCTGAGAGGGAATGATAGGAGGTCTGGAGGGTATGCTTGATGGTTCTGTGTAAGACGGTCCATGAGAAGCGTCTCTTTGGATATATTTGCCAGTTCTATTTCATGCTGGTGCACGGAGTCTTCATTTGAAGCTGTTGAAAAAATATATAATAAGTTTTGTTATGAGCTTATTCATAAGCGCAATATCCTATTCATTTGGTGGGCGTTATAGGGGCTTTTAGAATGTCTCAAACGATTTATGACGGATTCCGTCATTCTAGCAAACTTTGGCGTGAACGCTTATAACTTTTGTACAATCAAAACTTTTATTTGAATGTAAAAGAGTTAGTTTCACTTAGAAACATGCAAAAGCTGAAACAAAATGAATTTTACTGGTGTCAGGCTTGAATGCAGTGAGTTCTTTGTGTTCTCACGAATGAATGCAAATAAGAGAATTTGCGATTTGAATACTTTTTAAGGAAAATTAAATTGTGGTGGGATTGTCGGTGAGCTTGCCAGTTCGTAAAAATGTTACATATGCAAATATTATTAATACAAAATATTGATTATAAAATAATGTTATATGTTGAGATTTTGGTTTACTTATTAACACTAGGGCACGTATGGCACTGACGATTATTAATAATATGCTGGCCCGCAGATTTGCACAATGCAGTAGGCAAGTAAAAATCACACTCTTCAAAGCCTACTGCCAATCGTTATACACAAGCAGCCTGTGGTTCAGCTATACTATAAAGTCGATAAGTGCCCTACGTGTTCAGTATAATATTAGTTTCAGAGTGCTGATGGGACTGCCTCGATTCTGCAGTGCATCTTCCATGTTTGCGGAAGCGAGGGTTGATGGTTTCCATGAAGAAAACAGCCATCCGCAAGAAAACAGCCTCACTGCTCAGCAGATTGCGAGGCAGCACCAAAACCTGGCTAGCATAGTTGAAACTTTGGTAACTTCAGGATTAGGTATGTCTTTTGAAAATTACTTTAATATTAGGTATATTGTTCAGGATTTTCGTAAAGTCAATATTGGCCTCAGCGGAAGACCAGCGCTACAGCATGGCAACATGCAGTAGCTGACTGGTCATTCAGCTCAGTTGGTAGTAGCTCTGCCTTCTGGGCTGTAGGCTGAGGGTTCGATTCCCTCCAAGGATAAACATTTGTGTGAAGAACATAGGTGTTTGTTCTGTGTCTGGGTATTATAAAGTATCATATGTATTTAAAAATATATAAGTATTCTATCAATCATCTAGTCACCATAACACAAGCTATGCTTAGTTTGGGGCTAGATGGTGTTGCGTGCATTGTCCACCAATATTTATTTTATTTATTTATTTATTATGCTGAGCTGTGGGCGATTTCTCCACCATTCAGTCCTCACTCGTTTGTTTTTCAACTTTGTTTTAGTTTTAGTCATTGGTGTTTAAACATTTTTGTTTGTTTGTATTTATATTGTATAGTGGTGTTTTAAATAAATTATTTTTCTTTCTTTCTTTCAATAGCATTCTGCAGGTCATACCGGACAGATATGATCTGCATATTATGAAATCTTTCATTCGTATTCTAGTCTAGTGGTAACACATGAGGTTGTTGAACTGGAGCGCGAATGAAAGATCATAATTAATGTTCTTCACTTCTATTTTAATATGTAACACTAACCTAGAAAAAAGACTTGCATACCTACTAAAACCAAATAGACTTATAATGTGTCTTATTTAATAAATGAATTGCTATTATTATTATTAAGTTAATCATTTACAGGCTTTGCGTTTCTTACCTAGAGCAGTTTCGTTTTCTAAAAGCGTTTTATTTAGCTCCGACATCTCAGTAGTTTTACTAGTCACGGTCGGCGCTGGTTCATATTTTCTAGGTGGCTTTGTCACCGGGTTCACTTCTATTTTTACGCCTTTCTCAATCTCCGAGGCAACAGAACCTTCGATCAGCACATCCCCGTTAGAAGACCTCATGTCATTCTTAATCAGTCTTTTAATCCCACTATTCTGCATTGTAAAATGGCATACAACCAATGCAGCTCCGACAATAATAACTATTGCTGTCAAACATCCGACGAGCATCGCAAAGGAGTCAGTGTCCATGCCAGCTATGGTTCCCGGGCCGTATCTAGACAGAACTAAAATTAAGGTTTTCTCGTCACGTCCGCCAGGATTCTCAGCCACGCATGTATAGTTCCCTCTATCACTATATCGGGCATTTATAACAGTTAAATTCACCCATCGAATCAAATCCATAGTGTTCTCTGTAACAGTGTGACGTAATTCCCCGAACGATTTCATCTCAATCATTTTCCCGTTGAACCTCCACGATACCTCAGGGTTGGGGTTTCCAACTACTTTGCAAGTTAGCGTCACGTTTTCGTCGTAACTTTTGACCGTGGCTCCTTGTGTCGGGTCGAGTATTGTAGGCCGGCACGCAAAGTTCGACGAGTCTAGCTCGTTCCAAAGTTTGTCTTTCACAGTTACAGGCTCCGCGCACGCTGTCGGCGGCGTGTATAGATTATGACTGATCACCCAGTCGCGGAACGTCTGCAGATTGCAGTCGCATCTCCAGGGATTGTTGTGTAAATCAAGTCCTGATAAGTTTCTCAACGCCATCAAAGTTTCCGGTTTCATATGACTGAGGTTGTTCCCGTCGAACCGGAGAATCTTAAGCTGCGGTAAGTTCACGAACGCCTTCGTCCCGATGCGAACTATGCGATTATTGCTCGCCTCTACTTTCTGCAGGAACTTTAAGTTTCGGAAGAGACCGTCTTCCAACTTATCGATCAAGTTGTTGCTTAAGTTTATTAATCTCAACTTCTCTGTGCCTTTGAATGTGTCGGAGTGCAAATGCCGGATTTTGTTCTTTGAGAGATCGAGTTCTATCATTATTGCTAGAGTCACGAATGCAGTTTTATGAATAATTTCGATACTGCACTCCTTTAGGAACAGTTTCTTAAGATTACTGAGACCAACTTTTTTGAACGCTTCCTGGTGTAGTTGGTGTAAATTGTTATTGGACAGATCTAGTATTTGTACATCGTTGCTGAGATTTGCAGGTACAGTTTTTAGGCTGGAGTTTGAACAGATGGCTGCCTTGTTCCCTGATTGCCACCGACAGTCACAGGGTCGTTGACACTCAGTCGTGAAATCAGCTACCGTCGTGGTGAGGAGTGTGAGCGGTAATAATGCGACTTTCACCCATGTCGTCCAATGTTTATGAGCCATTTTGCGATCATTTCCCCGTGTTGATGCATTCCTGATGATGGTCAGTCCAGAGAAGCATTGGTGTTCTGTAACAATGTAAAACGACCAGTTAAAGAAATCCTTGTATTTGAACTTTAATTACGCGCATAACTCAACCAATGGGCCCTACATGGACCTTGTTGAAGATCTAAACGTTCCGTTTCTGAAATCCGTACCAGTTTCTTTAAATCTAAATTTAGATTTGACCTACAAGGCTGAATAGATCAATGAACGAAACGAAATGTTTGTTTCGTTCTATTAACATCATAATGTTGTTAAGTAAATGACAAAACTCTTGAACATTTTAATGATTTTCTGAGCTGTTTTATCGTTTATTCTGTCGTGTTTTCTCTTCTCGTTTGCGTCGTAAAACATTTTATCGTATTGAAAAAAGTGAGCAAAGAAGCACATGTGCTTAATAGCCTACGAAATTACATGAGACTCATTTACCAAAAAGAAGGATAAAAAAAAAATTAAGGTTACTGGAGTTTTAAACGAAATGCCATACTACTTGTATTTAAAACATCCAACAGTCATAGACATAGTCTTAATCTAACACTGGAAATTACTTTGTCGTGGGTGTCCAGACCTACAAGTACCAATATTTTACAACATTTGACGATCTCTGTGGCGTAGTGGGCTAAGACCCGGGTGAGACGCAGAAGGTTGCGGGTTCGATTTCCGCCGCGAGACAAGTGTTAGTATGATCTGCAAATATATGTCTCGAGTCTGGGTGTTTCTATATATAATACTCTTATGAATGTTTTTACAAAAAAAAGTATATAAGTAGTATATCGGTCATGTGGTACCCATAACACAAGCTCTGCTTACTTTGGGGCCAAATGATAGTGTGTGAAATGGCCTGGATTATTTATTTTATTTGTTATTTCTATCCAGATTAATATGTATTGACAAATCATGCAATCAGTTTATCCTAAAACGAGAACCATAATCACAACTTTCACATATAAGCCAATCGACTCCTTCATCGAAGAAGTCAATGTGTTGGACAAAGATGTGCAAGATAATAACATGTTTTTGTATTAATAGAATACTTAAATAACTTAATCAAATATACATATAATACTTAAACAAATTCATAAAAAATCACACAGAAAATTCATAACACGGTAAACCAAATCAGAGCCTCTAGCGTTTCTGCAAAAGTTTATTAAAACAACTTGTGTTCCAGTGGCTCCGAGCGAACATGGCCCAGAAAATCTGCAAAAATATATCGATAATCTTAAATCTCTCGGCATCGAGTATGGTAAACTGTAGTCAGGTTTTGATCAGTGGATAATAATAGCACGCCTGTATTTATACCTTCAGAAAGTCAAGAATAATCAGGCATATATATTTGAAAACTTCTAAAACTCTACAAAACAATCATCGTTATTTGTTTCGTAATACATAATCATCCTATTGCCAACTTTGACGTGACTCAAACCCGCGACCTTCATTGCTGCGAAGTTGCAATAACCGCTAAACCACCGGGCCTCGATTGAATGTATACCTCTGGGACTTAAATGATGGACTTACAGTTCCCTTGATAGTAACCTACGCTGTGGGTTGTGGGTTTGTTTCCCCTCAAAGCGGGGTCATTATGTCCGTTGAACATTGATGTTTTTTTCTGTATCTACATGATTTATACTTTTAGGACCTGTTAAAGAATAAAAATAGCACTAGCACTCTTATTTTTGCAAACAGACTAATAATTTCCTGTCTACAATAATTTCAGTTTTCCAAGACGCAATGAATTCTTTTTCATTTTCTATTACCTCACAGTGCAAGTGAAAATGCACACAAACTCTCTTTAAAATAAAGGCCAGTAAAGCGATCTTACCACCCGAGGTTCAATATCTCAAGAAAACGATTAAAAATCCGTTCAATTCCAATTCAATTTCAACTTGCCGTCGGATATCAAGCGGATAATGTTTAGACTAGGAGTCGTGAGGTAGAAATCTACATTGTTGTACGGAAATTGGATATAACTAGAGCTTCTTCTATTATGATAATATAATAGAAAGACGGTGGTAACTTAAAATTAAATAACTTCATATTCATAAAAATTACATCGCGGTTTCGCTGTTAGACCATGATACCGAGTGAATATTTTAAAAACCTTTCTTAGCGAGCACTTACGGCCATAGAGGAAGCTGCATACCAAATTTCATTCCAATCCGTTCAGTGGTTTCTGAGATTTCGTGATGAATGAGTGAGTGGTATTTGACAAATATACCAATTAATTTGATTATGTAACCTCTAGGCAATAACTTATTTAAATAATTCTACACCTGTAGGGAAATATTTATTTTGAAATCGATCGATTTAGTTTTGAAGTTGGGTTCAAGTACAACCCTAAATAAAATAATCGATTGTGTTTTTAAATATTACACAACACTATTTACGTCAGTCAGCTGAGATGCCGCGCAACGTATAGGATATTGCATACTCTTTGCGCAATGTGAACAGTAAAGCCGTAAGTTTTTTTGATTTTATTTATTTTTTATAGGCATGGTTTTGGTATTTTGCTTGAATATTACTAAAATAAAAGCAAACTAACGATATCAATAAAAATCTTACTTCGAAATACGTTTTTTCACTCATGTCAAGCTGTCTAACCTTATTGCTTTTAAAGGCGCTCGCTCACCGGGAGCATTCGCGTGCAATGTAACATATAGATTCGACTTTGAGCATTACATTACAATACTACCTCCCTGACCGACGAGCGTTCGCATGTAATGTAGCATTATAAATTCGACTTTGAGCATTACATTACAATACTACCTCCCTAACTGACGAGCACTCGCGTGTTAATGTTGTAAAACACATTGTATCATTACAAGATGCGCATTGTAATGCTCGGTTCTCCTCCTTCACTGATGTAAACTCGTTTTGTATCATAACAGTTTGTGCACTGTAATGCTCAGTTCTCCTCCCTCACTGATGTAATGCTCGACTCTGTAACGTTACATTACACGCGAATGCTCACGGTGAGGGAGCGCCTTTAAGCATCATTGCCAAAGGCCCGTAAGAGTAGTACATTTTATGTTTGTTGTAAAAAAGCGACGTTGCCAATTACCTAGGATTTATTTAAATGATTTTTGCGCGAAAATTTTGCGCATTCCGTTTGATTTTTTTGCTTGGGTTTCGGTTTTGGTTGCATGTGGTGCTTGTTGGTTTACAGGTGCTTCAACGCGCCAGATCTAACCGCATATTAGCTCTAGTTCCGGTTGCTAATGCGCAGTCTGACAATAGCGATGTCTCCGACAATGAAGAGGATCAAGTTATTTCATCGCGAAACTACATAGACGAAGTTCAAGATGAATGTTCCAGCTTTCCAGCACCTTCAATTGCCTTATCATTGGAGCGGATGAACCTGCTTGATAGTGACACAGAATGTGAGACCGATTATTATTCTAATTCTGACCATGATGTACCGTTATCTCCCGTTATTCGAGCAGTATTTCCATCTGCGAAATAGACTACAGTTCAATACCATCCATATCCGCAATTCTTTTTCTATCATCACCAGCAGCTCAATTAACAGAAATACACGCAACTCCGACTGCTTTCACCACCACTCCAACCACATCCACCACTACCACTCCAACCACATCCATGGCCACTCCATGCCCATCACGACACCCTCAGAAACGATCCCTACGACGACGAGCCGCTAAATCCATCAGACATGAACCCAGTACACGGCCACGCTTAGTTGCAAAGAGATGTAGAAAGATAACAGTTAGTTTCCACTGAAAAAAAGGCACATTTTACTCACAGTGCTTCCGTCGAGGCAATCCCGTTTTGTGACCCACCTGTCGAAGCAATGACACCAAGAGATTACTTCACGCAGTTTTTTTTTGAAGACATCATCTCTGATATAACGGAAGAGACAAACATATACCTAGTAAAGAAATTAGGGCGATCCATAAATGTCACAGAGAAAGACATCGAGGAATTTATAGCCATCCACATTGTCATGGGAGTCGTGAAAATGCCTACCTACTTGGATTACTGGAATTCACAACTGAGATATCTCCAAGTTGCTGAAATAATGCCGCTCAAGAAATACCAGCAAATTCAAAGATTCATTCACTTCACAAAAAAATCTGAAGAAAGCACTGATAGGTTTCACAAGGTCCGCCCAGTAGTCAAAAAAGTCCGTTTGAATTACTTGCGCGCTGCGGAGGAAATAAACAATTCAGTATCGATGAAATGACTCTCGACGACCGCTCGCGAGGATGCGAACAATTATTTGAAACCGACAAAGCACTCAAGAAAAAAGGCCGGGGCTCCTTTTCCCAAATAGTTTGCAACAAAAACAAAGTCGCTGTTATTAAATGGTATGATAACAAAGCAGTTACCTTGGCAAGTTCGTTTGCTGATGCATATCCCATCAGCAAAATAAAGCGCTTTTCGAAAGAGCACAAGTCATGAACAGACGTGGAGTGCCCTCAAGTTGTAAAATATTACAATGGGAGGCGTGGATTTGTCTGACTTGCTCGTAGCCTTATATAGAACCCCAATGAAAACTAGGAGGTGGTATATGGGGATTTTTGCCCAGATATTGGATATGTGCGTCAATAATGCATGGTTATTATATCGGCGACACTGTGCTCAGCAATATATAATAATAATATAATATATTTATTTAATAAGACAACAGGGTCAAGATGGTAAAACTTAAAGTTAGGGGTTAGTACTTAATGACTAAAAGAGATTTTGTCCTCTGGGTGAGCTGCCACATCAGAGGACATTCAAAGTTGTTTGCAATAACTTGCAGAATGCCGTTGCTGCTCCCGCGCACTCGACTGAGCAGTGAGGCAGTCTTTTTCCGCCAGATGGCGTCAAAAGTGTCTGTCCGTGCATCGGCAAACATGCCTGACGCACTGCAGTAGCGTGGAAGCCGCAACAGCGTTCTGAAAGCATTATTGTATTGGACTCGCAGAACATTGCAAGCCTTTTTGGTATGCTGAAACCACAGACTCGCCGTGTACATGGATGTACAGTACGCCTTAAACAGAGTTATTTTAACTGCGTCTGTACATCGTGCGAATCTGCGGGCCAGCATATTGGTCCTGACTGTCAATGCTCTGCGTTCCCTTTCCATGTCATCGTCATCTTTTAGATGGTCGGTTACCAAGTGTCCAAGGTACTTGAAACGCGCAACCCTCTTAAGGGGAGTACCGCACAGTTCAATAGGAGGAACATAGACTGGACACTTAGTACCCGATTTGAAGACCATGAACTCAGATTTCTTTACATTATATACAAGCCCATGTACCGCCACATACGACTCACATACAGCTGACAGCTTTCGAAGCGCGCCCTCAGAGGGAGCCAGCAGCACCATGTCATCGGCATAGCTAAGGTTGTTTACACATATACCTCCGACATGGCAACCTACAGGCATGGCGCTAATTCTCTCAATTAGCTGGTTCAGGTACAGGTTAAAAATTGAGGGCGAGCTTAACCCGGGAATGTGGGGTGCGGCAGGGGACCCCACATTCCAACCTGTATGTATCAGAAAACTCACCCGCCCACCTAACTCGATTTTCTTGGTTGAGGTACCAATACTTAAAAGTTGATCAGCTCTGGCGGTAGCCCTGCTTCTTCTAGCTTCTGCCATAAAATTTCGTAAGAAACCATATCGAACGCCTTAGATAAATCCAGATAACAGGCATAGACTGGGGTCTGCCTATCTGTGTAGTACTTGACAGTGTGCTTTAAGCTCAGAATAGCAGACTCTGTAGACAGCCCGGGCCGAAACCCGAACTGAGCATCATGTATTTTAATATGCTTATTCAAACTGAAATTAAGCACGCTGTCAAACACTTTCGCAACAATAGTAGCTAAGGAGATTGGTCGGTAGTTATATTTGTCTGATACGTCCCCTCTTGCTTCCCTGCCCTGAGTCTTGCTCTTGAAAAATATATGAAAAAGACTTTTAGCTTGAAAGAGTTTCGCATCCCGATTTTTTTGTCGCTGTCATCAAAAAGAACAGTTACGAAAACTGACATGGCAGGGCCAGCGGAGAAAATGAAAAAGCCAGTAGTTTCCCGACCCGTTGATGACCTAAGGTATGATGGCATAGGTCAACCTGCCTAGCATTGTGGATAAAGGTCGCTGCCGTATGTGTAAAGCATACGCAACATACCACAATGACATGCATAAAATGCAACACCCGATTATGCGTAACAAGAAATCGGAATTGTATTTACGAATTTCATATTAAAAAATAAAAATTATGTTTAAATTAAGTTTTTCATTTCCTTACCCCAATTTATAAATGTTGTAAAAAAATACACTCTAAAAACATAATATTTTCCCTAGTATTTATTTTGACAATGTTGTAAAAAAGTAACATAGGTTTTTTCCAAAATGACTATTTTTTTTTGGTTTCTTTGCTTCTATATACATTCAAAATAAGGTTTATGAAGTTTTTTCTGTAAGAAAATAAAATTGAATTTCTTGCCAAATAAAGGGATATAGTAGATAGATAGAAAAGAAAATAGATTTGTTTTTGATTAGACCTAAAAACTTGTAAAATATTAGTGAAACTCGTTTTAATTTATTCAAGTACATTTATTTTTCATTCCTTCCTTATTTTCTTCTTATAATGGTCTGTCACTCTGTCTTGTTGACAGACTTGCCAGTGTCAAGTATTTGGATATAAAGTCTTAGTCGATCGTTGATACAATGTTGCCATATTGCTTAGTAAACCTTTTAGATTTCCAAAGGAATATTTACTGGATAATAAACAGATTTTTATCATTATATTAAATTAATAAGTCTTCCAAATTAAAAATCTTTAGGACATATGCATTAATAATCAGTCAACATAACGATTATACATAGACGTCTTCGATTTACCATTATATAGGCCTATCATAACTGTTACAAGTTACAAGTACTCGTGTAAAAACTTCCAAAATTGTATTATGCTGGCAAACTTTTCCTTGTGGAAAGGAGTGTTCGTAAAAAGTTTAAGGCTGTATACGTAGCGATTATGAAGAAAACTTTTAATTAGTTTAACTGTAGTTTTCGAATGAGCAATAAATGGTCTATTTAAATTGAAAACAAAATTCTAGTCAATTATAATTCAAGTTACAATTTAAAACTGTTTTTAACCGATTTCAAAACAGGAGGTTCTCAATTTGTTATTTTAATGTATGTTCACCGATTACTGAAAGACGCCTGAACCGATTTGGAAAATTATTTTTTTGGTTCAAATGGTGGTGCCATTTTAATTTTATCGAAATCGGTCTAGCGGTTTTTAAAAAATCAACAAAAGTCTAATTTACATAAATGAAGTCATTATTCTTTTTTTTTAACCAACTTAACTTAAAAAAAGGCGGTTTCTCAATTCGACCTTATGTATACATATATTTTTTATGTGTGTTCCCGGATAACTTTGTCGTTTATGCACCGATTTTGATGATTTTCTTTTTGTTGGAAAAAAGATATCCTAAAAGTGGTACCAGGATAAGGATTTTTGATGGCATCCCAGAGAAATCGAGGGGACCTTGGAAAATCGTAGTGGCGACTAGTGCGTTTGTTAGTTTTTTACATTAAGTATTTTAAAACACTACTATTTAATGAAGGTCTGGAGTCGACCTGATGATGGAGCCGAAAGACAGTGGAGGGAACTCCTCAACAATTTACAGCAATTACCTGGTGTTTGGACTTGATTAATTTTTATTGATGAGAACTTTACACCTAGATAGGTTGTGTCTGTCATTAGGGGTCTGATGATGAAGACGTAATACAATCAAAAATATGACATAAATTCCTTCTTCTGGGCATTTAAATTAAATCTAATACAGCGTGTTTCTCTGAACGTGTACTTGAGCAGGTTTTAAGCTGCTGTTCCGTTAAAACTCCATCAAGATCTTTCAGGACTCTTCTCTGGATTATCGGCCTGTAGCCATTCTTGAGTCCGTCTCGCTGTGTGCATTATCGTGCATCAAGTAAACTCGAGTCCCAATGTTTGTGAAAATAAACGCACATAGGGAGCTAGCACATGCTCCACATAATTTTCAGGATTCAGGTTGTCGTTTATAAAAACGAGATCGGTTTTGCGGTTTTTAGCTATTCCAGCCCCAACCATTACTGTCGAACCGCTGTATGAACTTCCTGGACACATCTTAGACATTCAGTGTTTCCTGGGCAACGATATACCTTCATTTTTCTAGTATCAGGTTTGAACCTGAATTCGTCGCAAAACAAATTTTCGTCCCATCGTTCTTGCGCCATAGCACACGTGGTCTGCACCATTGAATACGACGAGCTCGATATCCGTGACGGATTTGTGGGCATCTGATTGGACGACGTACACGTAGACCGTACTCTTGTCGTCTGTTTCTCACAGTTTGGGGACAAACAGCGTAGTATTTTAGCAAAAATACTAAAATAGATTGACTTTTTTGATGTGTATTACCAAAAGCAAAATTCTAACTTTTTTAGATATATAATCGTAAGTGTTATATTTCTGTTAACGAAAATCTCTTATAAAATGCTCGTAATAAGAACGTGTCAGCAACATTTTCTTAAGAAACGAAATCTGATGAAAAGTGGTGATAAAAAGGGCTTGCGTGGTGTCACTCCTATATCTCACGAGACTTAGTTGCCATAGAGCTCGGATGGATTCTCGAATATCCCGCTCTCTAGAAGCAACAACGGATTCTCCACATTACCTTGCAAATTTACGGCGTGGATCGCGTGCGAATAAAAATTATAAAAATACAAATCAATTTGTTGCACAATTATTGATTCATAGTGACCAAATTGTATGAAGGACTGTTGTATTAGACTTCCTGTTTCGTTTACTAAAATATTCCATAATGACATTGATAATTGTAAAATATGCATGACTCCAATTATTTTTTATATATTTTTTAAATATACCTTACATTAATTGGAATAGTTTAATATTAAAAATAAATAAATTAATAATGCCGGACATTTCACACAACATCCTCTGGTCCAAAGTAAGCAGAGCTTGTGTTATGGGTACCACGTGACTGATATACTATTGAAACACCCAGACCCGAGAAAAATACTTGCAGATCATACTAACATTTGTAACACGGCGGGAATCGAACCCGCAACCCTTTGCGTCTCAAGCGGGTGTTCGCTTACTCTGCCACAGAGGTCGTTAAAACACAAAGTGTCTTTTATTAGCAGAAATGTTTAGAATAATTAGTAATAACATGTCACAGAATCAGAGTAGCGCCTTGTTCAGTTCTTTATCCGCCTCCAGTAAAGCTTTTGGTGACATATTTCCAAGCTCTAGGCTTCGGACAGAGGGTGACCGCACATTATTTTAGGAAGGGATCTTTATCACGCTAAATGAGATAAATTTAGAGAAGTTTGTCTGACTGAGGTTGTATTAGAGTAGAGATATAATGTGGCGGTTGTGGATCATAATGCGACCTTTATTAGGACGGAATATTAACTTCTATCCAAATTTGGGGTAGGTATATCCCAATTATAATGTTTAGGCGTGCTTCTGACTACTCGTTTGAATTCCTTAAGTACATACACTAAATCAAGTAACAAGTAACTAAATCAAATGAGGTATCTACCTAGCCTGGGGATAACAGGCGTGCACATGTTGGTTTTATTTTTTATTGATCGGGCGAGCGAAGCGAGCTCAAATATATTTGTTGCAACTTGGGTTTGCTTTGTATGTTTGTTTGTTTGTTTGACGATAACTATTAAACCGATGATCCAGTCTGAATAGAAACTTGGAAAGTTGACAGATTGGAATTGTTAAATGAGGTGGTTTGAACCAAATTGGACACGATGTTGTTAAGATTTGTTACTTAATGTTTTAAAAGAGAAAAAAAAGGTTTTTATATGATTCAATTGAGGTGTCATATGAAAGTGTTTTATTTGTACATTCCATAACTATTTTTATTTTTATTATAGGATCATAATCATTTTAACTTGAACTCCCATTTGCTAGTTTCTTTGACTTGAAAGGTCTGTACGTCTAGTGCGAGTTTACGAATTAGGTAAACTATTTCGTAGGCTCGCTAAACGAATATTTTTTATTGAATCGCTAGTACGAGTCAATGTTTTCGAATGAAGTTTACAAAATGTCCATTCCATTTAAAAAAAAATATCTAAGCTCTAAGGGTTTCACGTGCAGTTATGACTTTGGAACATAATAGAAGTGGTCATGTCTTAAACTGGCTCCTATCGCGACAATCAGCTTCATCAGCTCCGTAACTAACATCCAAGCAAGATGGAATGAAACTATGAAAGTTTTCGTAAACATCAAGGTTTACTTGTCAAAGTGGGAACTCGTAATACCGGCACTAATTCGTAAAAAAACTTTTCGTTTTCCAATACTTGAATTGGTTTGAGCCCGTACTGCCAATTTTAGTTTTGAAAGTCTCCGCTAGAGGCGCTGCATGTTAATGTTTGAAAGCAAACGAAATTTGATACAGTGTCCGTAAAATATCAAAACCCGTGCTAGCCGTACTCTAAACGACAATGGTCGCTTTTTGATTAGAATTGAAATACAACAACTGAAATACAGTTTCTGTAATTTCTTTAATATTTTTTTTATTTAAAACATTGTTTATAAAGAATGTAGGTATATAATTATAAATATAATTATAATTATAACCTGTCAAGAATAACTTATATCAATGTGACAGCGAAGTGATTATTATGATGGAGTCAGGAGCTGTTCCATGCAACTTCTTAGTGAATATGAGGTTATAAACTACCTGTGCTCGGGCTCATTTGAATCAGCTCGTGCTAACCTTATGAAAGCTTAAATTTATTTATAAGAATCCTTGTCCTTACTGACCGACAGACTGACTGACTGTCTGATACATATAGACAGCCTAAACAAAGCAGCAGAGTTTTTTTATATATGTAAATTATTGTTTATTTGTTGTGTAAACTTAATTCTAAATCAAAATGCAAAACCATCGGGCCGTGTTAGTAAAATCTATACCTATAAAAGAGCTTAACCTGACTGACTGATTCATCATCGCCAAGCCGAAACCGCAGAAGCTAGAAAGCTGAAATTTTTAAGGTCCTTTCATAGCAAAACCACCTACTTAAGCGGGATTTTTTTTAAATTCAACCCCTAAGAGGGTGAAAAGGGGTGAAAACTAATGTATGAAACTTTTTACCGCACGGTGCGATTTACTTGAAACTTGATTTGAATAATTAAAGTGCAAAAAAATGGACACGTGTTTCAGGATTTTTCAAAAAACTCTTATGAAGGGTTAAAATGGAGTGTCAAAGTTTGTATAGGAACTTTTTAACGGGCGGTGTGATTTCTTAGAAACTTGGTTTGGATACTTAAAATGTAAAATAAATGGACACGTGTTTCTGAATTTTTCAAAATTGCCCTCATAAAGGATTATAATAAGGTATGACTGTTTGTATGGAAGCTTTGTAATGGTTGGTGGCTGTGATTGGTTTGAACTTATAATTTGGCAAAGAGATAAATTGCATCCTGGGGAAAGATTTAAACTATAATTCTTTTAAAAAAATATGCGGACGAAGTCGTGGGCAATAGCTAGCAATATTAGCATATATAGGCTAAAATAAGGACCCAAATAAAGCGATGGACTGAATGTGGAGCCCGATAGAGATCTTTCAAAGAAAACAAAATGCTGCTAGTCGAATCCAGTGCGATTAGCATCACCACGTCCCGGCCAGCAAAACGGACTCCTCGCAACTTCGTGTAGCTCGTAATACTAATTTCATACAAACTAACCTACAGCGTGCTAAACATCAACCTACCTTCCGATCAAAAGTAGTTTTTTTTCTCAATTAAATATTCTTTAAATTGTTCCTTATTAAATCTATTGTTATATGCTTACGCAAATTATATTTTAACATTCTATTATACACGAATGTGATTTTTGTCTGTTCTCGCGGGGGAGAATCATGGTCTTCAGGGTTAATGCAACGCAGGCTGCACCTTTTTGTGGTTGGATTCTTTTCTTACGATATTTTTTTTGTATGTCAACCAGAACTTCGATTTTGTGATGCTGCTGATTTAGTTCCTATAAAAATTTCAACATATAAAAATAAGTCTAAATAAGATTCACAATTTATATTTGAAAATTTGTTGTATACACATAAAAATAGAGATGGGTTTCAGCAAAATAATGACTTTCATAGAATCAATACCAGGAAAAGACACAAATTATACATCACTAGGTTTCGACTAGAAAAAGTAAATAAGTCATTTATGGGGAAGACGGTGCGCTTCTATAATAAGCTTCCTGAAAGTGCTACTAAACTACCTATTAAGAAATTTAAGGCATTCATAAAAGGTAGTCTTTTGAAGAAAGCTTAACATAAAATAAATGACTATATAATTCATAAGAATACATGGCCTTATGTCGCCGACATAAGGCTAGTGCAGACAGTCGCTCTGCCGTATTAGTATTTTGTAGTTAAGGTAGTTATAAGATGGATCATGTAAAAAGCACTAGGACCAAGACGAGTTTCTTGCCAATTCTTCTCGAGCTTGGGTTAGGATGAATTGGCACCTAAATTCACCTAGTATGTAAGACGTTTCAAAGTGATCCTTGTGATTGTATTGAATAAAGTATCTTTTGACTTTGACTTTGATTCGACCAGTATGAAAATTTGACACTTTAGAACTGATTTTTAAGCAATAGCAACTGGTGCTCGACCGCCAAAAGCGATGAACAACAAAACCAGTGTTCCAAATTAGAGATGCTTATCAAAATGGCTGTTTTCTATTTGTTCAAGAGCCGATTGGGACTCGTAAATGTTCGGACCATTTTAAATTCGTTAACGTATAAGCAATTGTTCGATCGGTTGACAAATAAAGTGGAACTTGGTTGTTATTGTTCTTTTATTCAGTTTTTTCATTGTGTGGATTTGTGTATGTCAATAATAAAACCAATTATTTCAACCAATATTTTTCAAATTATTACGAGTACGATACACACTCGTTTAGATAATAATTTGAAAATACGGAAGGGTATTTTATTAGATATGCAATCGAGCTTTTCAACAATGTTTAAATGTTTTATTGTCCTTCTATTGAGTAAAGGCTTAGATTACGCTACATTTACGTCACCTGCAATTAATATAATGGCGTCATACGTTTCGCCATATAAATTTCAGAATAATAGGTCAAAATTGAAATATTGCATTAGAACAATAACCGTTAGTGAATAATGAATAATTCTTAATTGAGACCGTGGAAATATAATGTTTAATATATAATGAATTGGCAAACTTTTTTAATTCCAATGAGTTATGGATTATGGCATGAAGTGAGCACCAAACAGTCTGTGTGTAAGCTTCTTTCAATATTGTTCATTCTTCAAGTCGAAGATTCCACTGCGAAAGTGATTGATCCAAAAACGCACTGTGTGTTAATTAGCCTTGTCCTCTTCAACACATGTTGCAAACACAATCTCGAACGCTGCCCATCCGAGTTGGATTCGTCGGCTGACCTCTTTGTCGAAGTTGGACTTGCCTAGTTGAATCGTCTGACCCAAATAGACATAATGGTCTACAACTTCGATTATATCGCTCTCAACATGTACCGTTACGGGCGCAACATGAGCATTTGACATGATTTTTGTCTTGTTCATGTTCATTTTAATACATTTAGAGACGATATTGAGATCGCTGAGCATTGCGCCAAGGTCTTCCAGCGATTCTGCCATGATGACTATATCGTCGGCAAATCGAAGGTGAGTGATGCGTTCGCCGTTGATGTTGATACCATATCTATGTCAGTACAAGAGCTTGAAAACATCCTCCAATGCAGAAGTGAACAGTTTCGGAGAAATAACATCTCCCTGTCTCACCTCTTTATACAATGGGATTGGATTCGTGCTCTGGTCCTGGAGTCGGATAGACATGGTGGCGTTACTGTACAGACATTTCAACACTTCGATATACCGATAGTCGATTTAGCATCGCTGGAGTGACCGCAACACTGCTCAGGTTTCGACAGAATCAAAGGCTTTCTTATAGTCCACAAACGCTAAACAAAATGGCCGGTTATACTCTTCGGTCTTCTGTATAACCTGCCGGAGCGTATGGATGTGGTCTATGGTGCTAAAGCCTTTTCGGAACCCGGCTTGTTCGGGAGGCTGGAAATCGTTAAACCTACGAGCGAGACAATTAGTTACTACTCTCGAAAACAGCTTATAGACATGGCTCAACAACAAGATGGGCCTGTAATTCTTTAAGGGGGTTTTATCCCCTTTCTTAAAGACTAGTACCACCACGCTCCTGTTCCACGCCTCTGGCGTAGTTCCCTCGAGGATGACGGAGTTGAACAGCTTCTGGAGGACCTTAAGTACCGGTGTTCCACCCGCTCTCAGAAGCTCTGTCGTTATTCCGTCTTCCCCCGGTGCCTTGTGGTTCTTAAGCTGCTTGAGAGCCATTCGGATGTCGTAAAGGCTGACGTCCGGAATGACTTCAGTATAGTGTCGGGTTAGTCGGGCTCCTGCATCGCTAGTCGTGCTTGTAGCAGGGCTTTGCGATAAAGTGTACAGTTGTCCATAGAACTTCTCGAGCTCTCGTAAAACCTCTGGCTTTGAGGAAACGACCCTGCCACTGTTGTTCTTCAGCTTCGTACCTGGTACCTGGCACATTTTACCTGGGAAGCCCTGCGCTATCAAACAGAATCCCAGGCAGAGTGACGTCAATGAAGAGGAAATTTCAACCACCTCAGCTTGCTGGAGTGGATCCATGAACGAAAGTTTTCAATTACAAATAACTGCTATGTAACTTGACTGACGCCACCTAAATCATCTTCAACAGATGAACTAAGGTCAATGATGATGATGATGATGATGATAGTAGCGCAGCGTCTCGCGCATCGTAGTGTGCGTGCGAACACAAGCCCCGCTTTTGCTATAGCACCCTGCGCAGCGCCACCTCAGTCCAACTGCTCGTCTGTATAAGCTGGTCCGAGTTTTCTCCATTTCTACCCAATGCCACAGAGTAGTTTATTTACAAAACAATTTAACGTATGTGCCTTAGCTAGGCTTAAGCAGATATAGGTAGGTAAATTTATACTCCATTTATAACCATTTGCAGTTTTGACAACTGCAAATGGTTATAAATGGAGATAGTAAGATGGAGTTATTAATAATAGGAGTTCAAATATGAAATGCCTTTCTAATGTGACAATTTGAATTACAATTAAGACCGTATGACATTTAAGGTTGAAACTTTTTAACACGATAGCTAGAATATTTTAAATAAAAATATATGACATTATAATTGTTTGACTTTCAATTGTTTTTACATTCTTCGAGTATTTTTTGAATATGAGTTCCGACGTTGAATTAACGCAGAATATTAAGTTCACAACATCTTGCGCTTTTATCTAATTTATGGTGGAAATTTCGACTTGAAGAATCAACCACGAGGAAGGCCAGTCACTAAGGTAAATAACGATGAACCGAAAGTGATAGTGGAAGCCGATCCGCACCAAACTACCATTACATTTTGACGGAATGGTTTTGCTTACCCACAATATTGACACATTTGCACCAAAAAAAAAACATAAATGACTTGAAAAATCAGTGCCTCCTAATTTCACTGATCTGCAAAGAGTTGAAGTTTAACTTACTTTGTTAAATCGGTAAAAAAATAAGCGATTTTGGATTAGATCGCGACGAAAAATTGATTTTATACAATAATCTTAAGCAAGCAACGCAATAACTTTTAAAACTATCATGGTTTTGCACATAATTTTCACTCAAAACGGGATATTTACCATGATATATGAGTTTTTCTGCGAAATATCGAGAAGCAGAAAAACTCATATATCATGGTAAATATCCCGTTTTGAGTGAAAATTATAAGCAACGCAATGGCTGACCCTAAGTCAAACGCCGCAACAATGCCCTAAAACGAAGCTTACCCATAGAAAGGTAACTGTTTGTTCACTTAATGGCGTAATTAACTAGAACTTCTTCAGATCCGGTCAATCAATAATAGCAAACATTAACTGTGCAGAAATGCGAACCATGGTGGCGAAGCTCACAGAGCAACAGAGTCAGAGTCAACCGATCTTCATCATTATTGCGCCATGATAACGCAAGACTTCATACTGCTCGAGAAACCGTTATGACTCTACATGACCTGTAAGTACAATTTCTCCGTCATCCTCGGTACTCACCGGACCTGGCTCCAAAATGGCAGAAATATATAGAAAATTAGGGTAATGACCCTCAACCTTCAGCGCAGAAGGCTAATACCGTTTGAGAAGTGACAATGTTCACAATGTGAGCCGTGAGGAAGGCAGGTAATATTTAGTCAAGTCCATAAAATAACCTAATTTTTTTTACATTAGCTTATAAAAACATAATAATAATAATATTAAAAAGATAAATGTTTAATTGTACACGTTGTAGCTACGTGAACTAACAAATCAAGTAAATAAGGTTACCTGGAAGAGATCGCTTAGCGATGTGGCCGACCAATGTACAAATGCATTGCTGTATTGACCATTGTATTACTATTGTTAGTGTGTTATCTCTGTGTACAATTAAACGTTTATCTATCTATCTTAGTTATAATATTAGTGACAAATATATAGCATATAATATGAAAACATATTATTTATTTTCAAGACTTTCATTTTCACTGCATTTATTCCAAAAATCTATTCAAAACCCAAGCAAGATTTACTCGTACAATAATACCAAAAATAATAAACAACATGATAGATATGGTAGCTAGGCATACGGTATTACAAGCACATTACTTATTTTGAGCCGGACTTTTACTATAATATTATTTCGCAAAGGAGCAATTAACCTGTTCAAGGACTGAATGACTGACATAAGCACAACGCATATTTTAAGCCGCTGGTCGTAGTGACTTGAAATTTAGAAGTTGTAATCCTTAGACGCGCACTAAGAAAGTACTTTCTTATCTATAACTTCTAACGTGTATGTAATGCAGTTCCGACCTATGCAGCTATCTCGCAGTGGGAACGTTTGCTTCAAAGAGTTGAGAAGACCGATTAACCAATTATCGTGATAAAAAGTTATTTCCCACACGCCGGCACGGCATCTACACAGCGTGTCGATGCCGAGGCTTCATTTTTGCACTGGGCTAATGCCGGTGCCGGTTTACGCTCGTTTTTTCAAGCCAGTACTGACACTGACTTCATTTGTACAACACGTAGCGAGAAGGATAAAAATACTGCATAGAAGACAGGAATTAGGCTGCTGATTCTTCCGTCTTTTTATGATCTTGCTAACAACCTTAGTAACTTGAGCAAGAAATAAAATAAATAAAGACGTTTATCGTTCGCTGGGTGGCAAGAAAAATTACACGATTTTATTCACTCGAAGATTTCTTTATTATAAATTGGTATCCATTTACGTTGTTCATGCTCATTCTTCACAATGTTTACTTTATACTTTGGGTTTAGCAGCTTTTTTACGGTTTATTGGATGGATATAATAATTCATTGAATCACTGCGATAACTGTTATTATTTCCATTTGTTTGGGTTTATTTGTTGATAGCTTCTGCCCGCTGCTTTGCACGCGTCTTTACTTACATAACCAGTAGCCCAGTATAAGTAGTATATTAAATTTCAAGTCACAGACACATGTTTCATCTAATCAGCTCTATAGTTTTGGCACGATTGAGCCACAAGAAAACATAAACACCTAAACATCCAAACATCGACACAAATATTTGCATTTGTGTAATTATATTAGTAGTAAGTAGCATTGACAAAACAAATACATACATGCTCACGACTGTAAATATACTTGGTAGTCATTTCTATATATCTCTTGTTTTTTAAGTCTTTGAGCATATTTAAAGGGGTTGTCAGAGCTACATCCAAACATTGTATTTGGCACATGCCCACATTTTCGCAGTAGTCTTTATTTACGACTATATTTTGGATCACTCCTAGGTGGTCATATATGCGTATAGAACCAACGACCAGCGCAGAAAGAATTTTTTTGAGACCAGCGCAGAAAGCTGATTTTTAACAGTCAGTTGTTTGAACCTTAACACATATCAATAATAGAGACTCCCGAAGCAAGCTCATATTTATATCCGGAATATTTGCCGAAAAATGTCACCTATTCACACTTTTTTCCGGCAGTACGTGACATAAATACACAAGGCCCGGTCTCAGAGTTTATTGGGGCATTCTTGAAAGGTGGATCTGAAGACTCATTGCTCCTTAGTAGTGACTCGGCCTAGTGCCATTACAAACATGGCGATTTCGGAGCGTTCTTTCACGCGTGTAACAAGGGTCAAAAGGCCTAAAATTCTTCGAACTGGCAGTCCAGAGAACGCAGAATAGTGGAACAACTGTTAACGCTATCACGCTAAAGATTAGATTTTCTCAATGGCTAATATGCTGCCGTATGATACGCACTGATATGCGCGTACCATTACATATGAAAGCACGTACGATCTTTGTGTATGCTCGCGCAAACTGGTATTTTCAAATAATTTATTCAGAACAAAATACACAGGTCGAGATACAAAAAGGTATGGTTGAATTTCGAAAAGATTATTTTTATACAATCGGGTTTTCTATCAAGGTAGGCTTAGTGGTATGTATTTCGTACAAAATAAGAGCTGACGCAGAAAAAACGCCAGGTTTCTAAACGCCGTATAATGTGCGGTTGAATGTGCTGACAAGTTTGGTCCTGGGCTCAGGTATTGAGATCTAAAATTGGATGGATTCTAAGAGTTTTATTATGTCTTCTTTGTTTGTTAAATTGATATCATTATTTTGATATAAACAAATAATAAAAAAATCGCTGTGCGCATCTAACCACGCGTAAAGGATACCGAAGTAAGTAAAGATAAGAAAAGGAAGTCAGAACCGAATATAACACAATCTAGTTAGCTAGTGTGTGATCCACAAGTATTTGTCTCAGGTCTGGGTGTTTCTATGTATAATATTTATGTACCTGTTCACAAAATAAAAAGGAAGTAAGTATCAGTCATGTGGTACCCTTAACACAAGCTCTGCTTACTTAGGCGTCAGATGATGCTGTGTGAAATGCCCGGCATTATTTATTTATTTATTAGTTAAAATTTAAGCATTTAGTATAAAACTACCATGTATTTCTTGACGACATCTCTTGTGGCGCAGTGGGCTAAGGTTCGGCTGAGACACAGAAGGTTGTGGGTTCGATTCCCGCCGCGGGACAAATGTTTGTATGATCTGCAAGTATTTGTCTCAGGTCTGGGTTTGTCTATGTATAATATGTATGTATTTACAAAAAAAAAACAAAAGTATATAAGTAGTATATCGGTCATGTTGTACACAAGCTCTGCTTACTTTGGGGCCAAGTGATGCTGTGTGAAATGTCTGAGATTATTTATTTATTTATTATTTATTTGTTTCTTAAAGATTTGCAAATCAGAAAATTTACAATCAGTATTTATAATCTAGTAAAAAACTGTTAGATAGCTCAACTGTTTCACTTGTTTTTATATTATTGTATAGTATTCTGTAAATTTATATTATGTTAAATTTATTTCTGTAAAAAAATGTACCTAGTTATTTAATAAAAAAATATTATCTGTGATAGTTTTCATATTGAAACCTTTCCTTATAGTCGGACACAGGATTTAATCAAAATTATGCTTTCAAGGCTTTATATTTATTAACTGAATAATCTTTATCAAAATTATGTTTAAGAAACTTCCAAATCTTTAAAATACCTATAGTCCGGTCAATCTTCACATTCGAAGGTGCATAAAATCACAACAAGCTCAAAATCAGTAAAATTTTTAATAACATATTTATAAATAAAAATATTTAATTCCCCATCATACCTGAGTATGGAAAAAAAAATGACTCTTGGTCAAAGTTCAGAAAATGAGTTTTTCGCGATTATCAGCAAAACCGTAAGTTTTATCATAAAAGTATCTTAGACAAAACTTGTAGATCATAAAATTATCTATCGAAAATGTATCAATTATTTTTTTTCCTATGAGCCACCGTTTCTGAGATATAACGATTCAAAAAGTTGTAAAAGTTGGTATCGTCATAATATACACACGTTTCCACGCTACTTATGAGGTACTATTCAACAATATGCCACTGGATAAAAAAATAAAAAAAAAACGACTCGTGTTTAAAGGTAGGGGAGGATTTTACCTTTTTGTCATAACATAACTAAAAGATAATTACAAATACCGTTTAAAATTTTATTACAATATCAGTAACATAATTATGATACTCGTATATAGTAAGTCTGAGGGCTAGAGCTCTGATTAGAAAGTCAAAGTCAAAAGATACTTTATTCAATACAATCACAAGGATCACTTTGAAACGTCTTACATACTAGGTGATCCTAGGTGCCAATTTATTCTAACTCAAGCCCGAGAAGAACTGGCAAGAAACTCCTAGCGCTTTTTTGCATGGTCCATCTTATAACTACCTTAACTACGAAAAACTAATACAAGAGAGCTTATACATTTCAAGTGTGTCGTTTAACTGTCTGAGGGCAGAGCGACATGAGACCATGCATTCTTATGAATAATATAGTCATATATATTATTATTTGATATCTTCAAAAGACTACCCTTTATGTTTGCTTTAAATTTCGAAACACAGAAACATACAGAAAAACAGACAGACAGACATACTTTTTGAAACAATTAGGGTTCCTTGTTGGACTTCGGAAACCTAATGTAACAAATCATTCTGTGACACAGATATTGCTACAAGATTGCACTGGCTTGATCTATTGTGTGTTAATGTCTGGCTCAATTAACTAATTAATTAGCATATCATATAGGTATGCGAAAGTTTGGAATTTTAATCAATGTCTTAGGGACACTGATTAAAAGTCCTCTCTGAAGAGATCAGTTTACGTATCTATAGATCATTTTAAACGGTCCTAAAACGATATAACTTCTAAAACTGTCATGGTTTTAAACATAATTTTCACTCAAAACGGGATATTTACCATTTATTTTAAAAACTTATGAGTTTTTCTGCTTCCCGATCTGATCCGACTCTGATCACGAGAATCTCGTGATCATGGCACATGCAACTGGAAGCACAAAGTATCGGGAAGCAGAAAATCTCATATATCATGGTAAATATCCCGTTTTAAGAGAAAATTAGGTCCTTACATGGTTTTACATGTAATTTTTATCGTTGAATTCTTATTTTGTACTCTTCTGTAAATCATAATTAAAGACATAACAAAGTCTAAAAAAACGCTAAATAGTTTTTTCAACAACGCCGTATGGTATGAATAAGTGTAAAAATTAATATGTTTCGAAGTTTTTAATCATTTCATTCACTTAATAGTGCCCTTTAAACCTAAACTCAATTGTTAACGAATTAACGACTAATGTCGCTGCCCTAGCACTTAGCCAAACCTATATGAATTTAAAAGCTATTAAAAACATATACTATTGACGACCTTTGACCTTTGACGACCTCTATGGCGCAGTGGGCTAAGGCCCGACTGAGACGCAGAAGGTAGCGGGTTCGATTCCCACCGCGGGACAAATGTTTGTATGATCTGCAAGTATATGTCTCGGGTCTGGGTGTTTCTATGTATAATATGTTATGTATTAACAAAAAAAACGTATATAAATATCATATCAGTCATGTGGTACCCATAACACAAGCTCTGCTTACTTTGGGGCCAGATGATGCTGTGTGTAATGTCCGGGATTTGTTTATTATTTATTTACTATTTGTCCTACAAGGGTGGCCGTACAATGCAGCAAAACAACTCGCTACTAAATAACAATAGCAACGATTTTCAAATAAAAATTTGGCAGCATAGTAATAGAACTCAATTTAACTTATGGCAACTGAGTTAAATTGAGCAAATGACCTTGATGTGTTGTGACGGCGCTTGAATTGCGATACTTTATCAGAAAATATTCCATAATATATGTTTAAAAGTTGAACTAGTAACTTGTTAATTTTTAACGTTGTTTATTCTGTACGTGTGATGCATCGCTTCATCGCCGTTTATAAGAATACAACCTCTTTTTGACAATAATGATATACATCTTATTTTTAGGTTTTTTGATGAGCTGGTTTCCTTACCGAGGTTTCTTTACAGTCTGAGAGCACTGGTATTAAAAAAATAAATTCATGCATTTCAAATTTAACATTCATCATCATCATCATCATCATCACATAAACCCTTAGAAGTCCACAGCTGAACATTGGCCTCCCAATTGATTTCCAGGAACAATGATTTTGAGCCCTCTCAAACCGACTCCCCGCGACCTTTACAATGTCGTCAGTCCATCGGTTGGGAGGTCGTCCTACGCTTCGTTTTCCTATCCTTGATCGCCATTCGAGAACTTTTATTCTCCAACGGTTATCATTTCTGCAAGCTATATGGCCTGCTCATTGCCACTTTAACTTGCAAATTTTGAGTGCTAGGTCGGTAACTTTGGTTCTTCTACAGATTTCCTCGTTGCGGATTTTATCACGTAGTGAAACACCCAGCATAACTCTCTCCATAGCACGTTACGCGACTCTGAGCTTGTGTATGTGGTCAATAGTTAAAAACTTAACAATATCAGATGATAATCAAAAAGTGCCAGAAACATCAACTAGGTAGCCTTTAAATTTAAGTTTCAGTATTTGGAAGTTAGAGAGTAGATAGATTCTAGGGTTTGTCATATAATGACACACTAACTAATAAGTTGTTTAAATCTGTTACCATCTCTATTCAATGACATTTGAATGACAAGTACAAAACAAACGTAAACGCTAGTGATTATTGGATAGAAGGCAATTATAGCCTAGTTTATAGGTTTCAACTACCAGACGTTATAAAACCAATCGTAACCTCAAGTCTCGCGAGGCATGTGACCATTAGAGTTAATGGAAAAATATTAACATAGCGTGTGGTGTCAACCTATCGCGTGATTAAGACCTCTAGAGGCTGCTAGGAGTCAAGGGTCACAGAGGTCAATTTCCTTTGACCTTAATAAGGGTTGGGAAGTTGAAATAGTTTCAGATCATATCTAGTTCGGTTCGAGATAGTTTAGGATGAGATAGTTGCTTTCATGTATTCGGCAATTCATGTGAACTTCTTCAGCGCAGCCATAAATAGATACTTATAAATACGTATTAAGAACATACGAGCTGCGTAACTTTTAATTTAAAAACTTTCAAAACGTTCGTAAGTTGTACTATACCATTGAGAAACACAGACTTTAAGGCTCGGCGCTAAACGGGCCACCGGCCACAGCCACTGGTGGCTGTCGCGCGCTACCGCCACATTTGTAACAGTGTCGGAAGTGAGCGTCAGCCACCGGTGTTCGGAAGGCCCCACACCTTATAACCCTTCTTACGATAGACTCCGTCACGGAAAGTTTGTTCTCGCTATTGTTAATACGCTGACGACGTAGACAACGCTGTCGCCGCCTATATTGAGTACATCCATACGTACAACTAACTAATACGTAGTCTACGACTAACGTCTAACGGTTAACTGCGCGGAGCAATGCCACAGTGGCAGGTGTCGGCGACTTGTGTGGCCCGTAGCGACCAAAAGTGGCGATTCGCGGACACTGCTGTAGCGAGTGGCCGCCACCGGCTACACGTGTGCGGGCGCGTCTATACAAAATATATGAAAAAGTGTGTTAAGTCGCTGTCGCTAGCCACCAGTGGCTGTGGTCGGTGACCCATTTGCGCCGAGCCTTTCACAGGTATTATTTTATCGATGGAGGCATTGACACTGTTTCGGTTAATTAAGAGAACCTTAATCAGGGTGAGTTTGATCCGCGGTTCTATTGCTCACATGTGTGCTCGCGATTCACACTCAATCAAGTGTGATGTCGAAACAATGTCGGTGCTTCCATCGACAAAGTAATACGTTAGTAAAAGCCTATATTTTTCAAAATCTATTCTATTCTATATTGCTATATTATATATTACTATATTATAATTAGCTATTTCTTAGGTTCCGAGGGGATCTTTTCAGGGACAGAACGTGTCGAGTTTCTTGCCGGTTTTTCTCGGGCTTGAGCTAGGAGGAATAGGCACCTAAATTCACTAAGTATGTAAGACGTTTCAAAGTGATCCTTGTGATTGTATTGAATAAAGTATCTTAAGACATTGACTTTTGACTTGACTAAGAAAGGAACTTCCAAAGGAATTTAAGTCCTTATCAAATGCGAACAACACAGCAAGATCGCTAATGATATAAAATAAATGGTTCCTTGTTGAGCTTAGGAACCCTAAAAACGTACTAATATCATAAACCAAATATATAGGACACCAAAGTCCTAACTGACTCATTCACATTCAAACAACGTACAGCCTAAACTGCCGATTTTAAATTTGTGGGGTGTGATTTTTAGAGTATAGATGCGCATTAATAAAGGAATTCTCTAGCCTATATATGCATGTAGCTGTTACACTATATTATTTTTTACACTATGAGATATCCGACAAAGTATGATATATAAGAAAAAAAGAAAGAAGATAATGTATAACTCACTAATGTTTTGAAAATTTTACATTGTTTTTGAAAAACTTATGCATAAAAACAATAATAATATGAATGAGAAATACCTACATGTATGTCACATAATGACAATTAATTATATAGTTTTAATTTTTCTTCATTTAAGTCATAAACAAAGTAATACGTGAATAAAACCCGTCTTTACCAAAATGTCTAATAATAAATATTGAATAAAATTCTTATTCTTATTCTCGAAATTCAACTCATAAAGGGATCAGTAAGGATTCAATGTTTGTATGAATATAACATCTTGGCTTACAAGGAGTCAACACCTTAATTGACAACCTCTGTGGTGCAGTGGGCTAAGGTCTGGCTGAGACGCAGAAGGTTGCGGGTTCGATTCCCGCCGCGGGACAAATTTTTGTATGATCTGCAAGTATTTGTCTCGGGTCTGGTTGTTTCTATGTATAATATGTATGTATTTACATAAGAAAAAGTATATAAGTAGTATATCAGTCATGTGGTACCCATAAGACAAGTTCTGCTTACTTTGGGGCCAAATGATGTTGTGTGAAATGTTCGGGATTATTTATTTATTTATTTAAATTAACTAAGCATCTAAGACGATTCAAGGTGGCCCTTGTGATTAAATTAAATAAAGCAAATTTAAATTTATTATAGGTTTACAAAGTAACGGTTCCACTTGCTTAAAATAAATATGTAAAGGATCCTTCAGTCTCTCTGTGCTATAAATATATAATAAGTACTATTATATTATTCATCTAATTATTTCACAGACGGTATGACCTGCTTGTTTGAGGGTTAATAGATAAAGAGCGTCTAGAAGTTTTGTGTGGATAAGTACTATTACGATCAAATAACTACTCGACCTTAGACTAGATTTCACCAACGGTTAACGTAACCACCGTTATAATAATAATAAGTATAATAAGTTATAATAAGTATAATAATTAATTACCCATCCTTAAACATCTGTAGAGACCCAGTGATCTGAAAAAATGTCAACCTGACGATTACAACCGTGAAGTCGATCAAAAGTCATAGTCATGTTGGCTGTTTTAATTGACTATCGCGGTGTTGTGCAAACGGAATTCTTGCAGGAATGTCAAACGGTAGATAAAGGAATATTATTTGAGCGTTATGCGGCGTTTAAGAGAGCAAATTCTTTGAAAAAGAAAAATCTTGGATTTTGCACCACGATAAAGCGCACAAGACCATCATTGTGAACGAATTTTAGCCAAAAACTCAACAAATACCATTGAGCAACCACCTAATTCACCAGATATGGCTCCGCTCAACTTTTTTCTTTTTCCTTAACTTCATGGCACCCGTTTACATTCAGTTAAAGACATAAAGAAGAATTCGCGGCGAGAACTGAACTCAATTCCGGAAAAAGCGTTTAAATTTTTTTTTGATGATTGGATTATTTGTTGGCGTAAGTGTTATTCGTAAGAGCATACTTTGAAGGCGATAAAATAAATTTGAATGAATAACTAGCATTTTGTGTATTATTGATCGTTTCCCTGTACTTTCTTGACAGAGTAGTATATTTAGTAAATTGGGTAGGCTATTGAAAAATGTCATTGTCAATGTCACCATCGTAGGGAACCGTACGATGGTGACCGTGCTGTGTCCTGTGGCGGTGATCGGACACAGCCGCTACTACTGGCCACTGGTACAATTCGATGCTTGTTTTCCGTCAGTACAATTATTAAGAAATTCGTTAATGTTGCTTGTGTCTTCAACTGACGACTTTTAGTTTCCAGTTACCGACACCGAACACTTTTTGATCGTCAATGAGTAATGGAGGGAATGGATGATCTCATACTGGTTCTATAGAAATTAAATATTCATCGGTTGCTTATATCTGACACAAGACACAAAAGTGTCCACGTTTGCGCCCTAAATTAACCTTCAATACAATCACGACAAAAATAACTGTGGGAAGTAAACACAAAACCGCGGTTAACCAATTGATAAAAGTGCCCTTATTGCTTTATCTTAAGATCTCTTGAAGTCTAGACATGCCGTGGACATAAAGAGATAGTTAGACATTACTGGAAACTTGAAATGTTTGCAAACAATAGTTTAAGGTAAAGTGTTGATAAGCTAAGGTTGTCGCTACACTATGATAGTGGTCGCGCGATGCTAGTAGAATCTAACTAGCCACATAAAAATAAATGTTCTTTTATGCTAAAACTAGTTAAAAAATTACAAAATAAAAATTTACTGGTTGTTTTGAAAACTATAATACGCCAACAGTCAGTTTTAGCATCTCAACATTAGTATCTTTGGTATTCAAACCCACACCTCACGCGCCTCAGTTGAAAAAACGTGTGCTTCTCGCCCGACAGAAGTGATAACTTAAACAAATCTAACTAGCGCTATTATTCAGAGTGAGAGAGAAGGAACCTGCCTACCGCTGCCGTATGCGTGAGAGAAAGGGAAGACAGACAGACTGGCACCGTAACGCGTTACGTAACGATGCGGTTTACCCTCCCATAAGAAGTCATCACTTCAAAACTATTCAGCACAAAACTTATATCATGTATTTCTAAAATTTTATTTTGTTTGTTTAAATACAAAACTCAGCAAAAATCAACAACAGATCACACTATTTAAACAAAACTAACTAAAATATTTGCTGTCTTTTTCTTATAACGCCAAAATGAAAGGGAACGCGATAGACAAGCAATTAGTTTTGGAAAATGTAACCGCAGTGATACTACACCTGGCTCTTTCTTCTTCTTCTTTGTTAAATGCCAGTGACAATTGTTTATAGTTTATAGTCAATTTGTTTGTTAATAAAGTCTTAGTCGATGGTCAATTGTCAATTCTAAACGTCATCGCGGAATGGCCGTCTAGAATTTTCTTGGGCTTCCTCATCGTTCAAATCACATTGCACCATAATACACATATATATCAACTCTCCATACTTGTCCTATGTAGTCACAATATATTCAATAAAATTCGCTACGATTAATAAATCAAAAATATTAAATTAGCAGAGCTATGTTACTTCATGAAATGACAGTCGAAGAAATCTACAACTGGCTCCACAACTGTCTCATATATACGTGTTACTAACTGTCTGTAAACGTCATTTGATATTCGTGATAACTTACTATTTCAGAATAGCGTGACGAAAATCACCCACGTAGCTAGCTTTATTTATTACGTATGCGGGGAATAACCCCGTAAAGTGGAACATTTTAGTTAAACTTTTCAACTATCGTAATTAGTTTCGAGCCAAGGACGTCCCAGGTCTGTCCTACCTCAGTCTACCTCACTATTTTCATGAATCTTTGACGAAGTATTATTCTCTACCTTGCCTAAAATTTTAAATTCTGTTCGGGTTATAAAATAAATACATAACATAGTCAACGTTTCACAAAACATCATCTAGTCTCAAACTAAGCATAACTTGTACGATGGGATCCTAATGACTGATAGAGGTGTTATAAAAAAATAATTAAGTTTTTATATGTACAATAAAAACATAATTATTCCTTATAACACCCGGACACAGTACAAATATCTATGTTCATCCACATGAATGTTCTTTTTTTTCTTCTGTGTTAATGGCCTGAGACATATTAATGTCAATTTTGCCAGTGGCAAGTGTTTATAGTTTATAGTCGGTTTGTTTGTTATTAGAGTCTTAGTCGATGGTCAATTCAGTTATCAGTCAGGGATTCTTCGTCGTTCAAATCACATTGCACCACAATACACATATAATTCAATTATCCATACCCGTCCTGTAGTCACAATTTATTCATTAAAATTCCGCCAAGATTACTGAATAAAACATGCAATAAAATGGGTAAAAAATATTAAATTAGCAGAGCTATGTTACTCCATGAAATGACAGACGAAGAATCAAATGTTTTACCCACATGAACACATTTTTCAAATCTGCCACCTATCACTGTCTTAAAAACATTGTCATTGTATTATTGTGTACTTGTATTTAGTTCGTATTCTACCAATAAGTATCTCCATTATTTCATGTTTGTAACCATATCTTTTTTACTTTTAGTATTTTTGTATATTTATGTATAAATGTCCCGCCCGTGATGTCACCCTGAAAGACCCAGTCTAAAAACTAGCGCTGTCTCCAATACGAGTGGCATTAAAGCTAAGACTGGACCTGTTTGGCACCACAAACGAAAAACGTTATCTTTTAACATGTGTAATTTTGCCTACCTACTATTTACCGACTAAATAATTTGTTTCCGTGTTGTGTGTTGAATAAAACATTATTCTATTCTAATGTTTAAATGATGTGGATGGAACTCACAACTTACAGAGCAAAGACACTGAGCTGAGAGGTGAAAAATGCTCTGACCGATCGATTTACATTTAAACCGTTTATTATTATCATACTTATGTAATAATAATAACGATGAATAAAATTATTTGTCTATGTTTACGTTTTATTAGAAAATAAACCAAGCTCCCTCCATCCATCAATGTCGGTCGACGTTATTGTGTATGTGAGTATGAGCATGGTCTGAACACGGGCGTTATAATGGGTCACGAATACCACTAAGATTTCAAGTCAATTAAAATCGAAAGGTTTAATGCAGTGTATAAAAAAAAGATTATTATAACGCTATATACAGCCAATTTTTATATAGTATTCTTGTTATAGAATTTAAAAAAAACCTTTGTAAATTTCATCTTCTAAAGTTTGATGACCCGTTGGAAAAATAGGTCAGAGATATAGTCAAAATCACGAGCCCCGGATAGACAAGATTATCACAGGTTCGCGGTGGATAAATAACTAAATTATCTGGACATTTCACACAACAACAAAAGCTCTGCTTACTGGCCCCAAAGTAAGCAGATCTTGTGTTATGGGTACCACATGACAGATATACTACTTACATACTATTTTTTTTTTGTAAATACATACATATTATACATATAGATCCCAGATCCGAGACAAATGCTTGCAGATCATACAAACATTTGTCTCGCGGCGGGAATCGAACCCGCAATCTTCTGCGTCTCAGCCGGATCTTAGCCCACTGCGCCACAGAGGTCTTCACATGATACACACTTGAGATCTATACCCAGCAGTGGGCGAAGTCAGGCTGTAGATGATAATTATAATGATAATCAACAGCTATAACATTTTAATTAAAATGAATACTTATCAATTTTATTAGATTTTGTAGAAATTTTAGTTGTATCATAATTTTATTCACCACAATTTACTCGTGTTTACATAAATATTAAAAAAATAATTAAAAAAAAATCAAAATTTGGTGACCACAATCTACTTATACGAAATAAAAAACTCACCAAATTTTTGTTATAATATATCAGCACTGCACCTCGAATCGTGAAATTTGTTCATATCTGAAAAAAAAGAAAATTCCTCTAAATTCTCACTCGTAATATTTAATAGGGGCCTATTATGTTCTACTTATCGAAATGAAGCTTACATTTTAAATTACAATAATATTGATATTGACAGGGATTCAAAGAAAAGGGAACATAAAAAAGCTTAACAAGAATATTTTCATTGTTTAGTAAAATGAAAATGTCCAACAAAAACGCCACAAAGCATTACCACACCGACGCGCAGTCGGTTAAAAAGGCAGCAGGGGCTGTTAAAAATTAAACAATAGATAGTGCGGCATTGTCCCGAGTCGCAGCTACCGAGTGGAAATTGTGACTTGACAAGGAGATACAGAAACTGGAGTGCTATCACTTAAGCTCTTTATTAAGTTCCGTGACTTGAGTTAAGATTTATATAGATACTAGCTGCTGCCCACGGCTTCACACACGTGGTACCTACCTAAAAAGCAGCCTTTGTCCTTTACCAAGGTCCCATGTATCTCTAAAGCAAAATTCATCAAAATCGGCTCAGCGGTTTAGGCGTGAAAACGTGACAGACAGACAGACAGACTTTTAATTTTATAATATTAGTAAGGATTTTTCATTACTTCATATTACTTAGTGAACATACGTAGTAATATTCGTATTGATTTTGTTTATTAAGTTCTACGATATGTGGAAACTGGGAGACTTACGTTTGTCATAAATTTAAATGTTTGACTGCCTGTCAGCTCAATTGGTAGTAGATCTGCTTTCTGCGCTGTAGGTTGAGGATCGATTCTCTCCCAGGATAAACATTTGTGTGATTAACGCAGATGTTTCTTCTGTGTCTGTGTGTTATAAAGTATCGTAAGTATAAATAAATATAAATAAATAATGCTTTTGTCTATAATTTAGAATAATATTGCTACGCATATAATATTAGCAACAGTTTTTTTGTGCATAATATAGTTTGACATATTATGCATTTCGCATGGTTTACATACAGCTTATTTTATTAAATACTATACTACACCATTTTTAATAGTATGTAATTGGTATGTACTTTATTTATTTCATTATAAACATAAATTACAATAACTTTCAACTACTACGCTACGCTTCTCGCAACCTATCCGGTTGCGAGAAGCGTAGCGAGGATCATGGTTTTGATAATGTTTTTTTTTATTTAGAAGCAAGGTTTTTATAGGGCCAGTCCGTATTCTTCTATCCGTCTTGCGCATATTTTACTTATACTTGTAATTAAAATTATGAAAAAAATACTTAATTAAAAATTACAAAAATATGCACTCTTATGCAGTGCTTAGTACCATATATCATATAGGTTTGATGTCTTATGTAGTCTACATAGCTTGATGAAAGGTTAGTAATATACCTACCTACCTGTCATATATTACTAATCGTTGAGCTCGTTATAATTTGTAGGTTTGTATTGTTGAATTTTATTACTCTTTATTTTGAATTCTAATAGAAATATATGAGATATCCTATACGGTTATGAAGATTTTATTTTTGAAAAGCAACCATTACGTATCGGGATTATGTGAATGAATTATTGTGTGTTTTTTATTAAAATTATGCATTTTTATAATGCCATTAAACTTTATGCGAGAAAAAAATTATGCTTAATAATTTTATACGAATCATCTTAAGTATCTCTACTCAAAGTTAGTTTATTTTGACTGTTTTTTTGATCTATTATCTCACATAAGACTTGTATGTGTAGCTGTATAAAAGTGAGTTTAGTGTATACGAAATTATGGGTAATTATCTCTACACCCATCATTTCGTATAAACTAAACTCAATGTGCTCACTGTTACACTCCGCTACTCGTCTTTGTATTTATGTCTCTCCAAAAGCCTAAAACGGTTAACACGTCTAGCCTTACTTTTCTCTGCACTATTTTTATCTCCTTGTGATCCAATAGTGCGGCTGTTTCGTTACAGCGTTTGTAATTTCGAGTTCCGTAACTTTCTCTTTGATGGATATTTTAATAGTTTCGTTCAAAACGTTCGTGAGGGTATTTAATAAACTGTTGTTGTATAGTTCATTGTGTTAAAAAGTTATGAATGAATGAATGAAATGAATGACTATATAAAATGAAATATGTAATAAAAATAACATAGATAGATTGATAGAAAATACATAATTGCACACCACAAAATACATTAGACTATTATAAGGAACAGGTACAATGGGCGGTCTTATCGCTAGATAGCGATCTCTGCCAGAAAACCGTAGGATGGATAGAAATCAAACTTCAAGAGAAAAATATGGTTATTGAGTATTTTAGGCCTTATTTTATAATTAAATAGCATTATGAATAACTTGTAAAATAATTTGTAAGGAGATAGTTAGCGACAACATATTTAAAATACTTTTACGACTACAACTAACTTTTTTTTTATTACTATGTACTCGTATTCTTAATATATCGAGCAGATAGCCATAAAATAAAAAAAACTCATTTTTCAAAAAGTAATTTTCCGAGCGTACTGATAACAACTCAAATTATATATTTTTTTAAAAAGAGCAGTATAACCTAAACTTAGCATAAGGACCAGAACCAGAACAATGCGTTATAGGAACCAGATGACTTATTGAATAATTAAACATATTCTTTTAATAGCCTCTTTCGATTTCCTTTCGTATTAGTTTTATGTTTTGTAAATATTTTTTCTTAGTTGTGGATAGGATTTTTTGTCTTTTGCTTTTTTTTATCCAATGTACCCGGCGGTGTTTACGATGTAATCAGTTGGCAGTAGGACCTGTCCATCCGATTGCATCTATAGTCCATCATTTTCTTTGTATCGGGCTAAATGTCCTGCCCACTTCCGTTTTTACATAAGCGCGTGAAGGGCGTCTTTGACTTTTGTTTGCTCTCTTTTACTTTCACTTCTTTTGTGTATTTTTCTGATTTTCAGAATGCTCCGCCCTCGGACAGTTAACCGACACATTTGAAATGTATTTATTATAAACTCTCTGGTATTCGTTTTTCGTAGTTATAAGATGGATCATGTAAAAAAGCGCTAGGACCAGGACGAGTTTCTTGCCAATTCTTCTTGGGCTTGGATTATGTGATTTTCACCTAAATTCACCTAGTATGTAAGACGTTTCAAAGTGATCCTTGTGATTGCATTGAATAAAATATCGCTTGACTTTGACTTGACTTTGACTCCATTCCATCGCTCTCTGACAAGTTGTAAGTTGAGATTTAACACCTTTAGAGAATTATAAATAAAAGCCCTTGTAAATACATACCTATGGTACTGTATATCACCTAGACACGGATCAAAAGTTAGGTTTATAATATTCGTTTAGGGTGATTATCGAACCAACAGTGCAGAAGAGTTACTACCAACTGAGCTATGTGGCCAAACAATTTTAGACGTGTTGTTTTATCAGCTCGTATAACAAAGGTATCGTTTTCGCTTCATTAAAATCACAGAGGGCTCGTGTGAGACGTCAAAAGAATAATAAGCGCGCAATATCTTGAATACAACTTGACGTAGCAAAGCTTTTTGTTGCCCCATCGAATAAACGTATAAAGTAAAAACAGTAACTTAACAGGAGCAATTACAAACGTAAAAAAAATATTACTCGGTGATTACTATATATACCTATAAACAATGTATTACCAAATTAAGGGTAAAAAAATATTCATTTTTCTAATAAAATATATAATAAATACGGATACGGAATACGGATATAATTTGAAATATTTAAAAAAACCCTTTTAAATTTTTATTCTAGCTAAAACTTTTCAAGGTTGGTTCGTTTTCAATGTTTACACTATTATTCGTCGGAAATGTTATAGTTTCTAAAAAGTGTAACAAAATATTGACCTGGTTTACTACGGGTATTTTGATTTGGTAATGTGGTTATTAGATAGTTACATATTTATTTCAGTAATTGGGTTTATATTTTAAAAGTGCAACAATTAGGTACTTAATTATAAAAGTACCTATACATATATATACTATATTGTGTCGCTTTTTACTGAAATCTCAATATTCAGTTTAAAATAAGTCATTTATAGTCATTTGGTTCTTAGCACAAATTTTACTGAAAACAAGATGACACTCCAAAACAATGTTTTTTTTATCATAGATAGACTCACGTTTGACCACGAACTCGCCTAATCGATGGTGGTCGACGACGGGGCACACAGGTCTAGAAGATACCTATTTACTCTTGACTTGAAGAAACCTAGATTGTAGTTTTCAGGAAAGACAAGACGACGGCAAAGCATTCCAATCCTTGGCTGTACGCATTAAAAATGTGGAAGCAAAGCACTTTGTTTGTAAGGGTGGTAAACTGACAAGGTATGGATGGTATTGAGCGGTACCTCTGCTTGTCCTGTTGTGAAAGGGACATGGTGGAATGAGATCGTGCAATTCCTGGGCACATTCTCCGAAATGTATTCTATAAAAGATCGAAAGGCAAGCAACTCTACGCCGGTGCCCGAGACTCTGGAACTTAGTCGCAGCGTTTAGCCGCTCACTTATGATACCCTTAATGCTCTACGCTCGATCGAGTTCAAAGCTGCCAGCTGGTGTTTGGCTGAACCATCCCATAGATGGCAGCAATACTCCATACCCGACCGGACTTGAGCTTTATATAAAGTTGAAAGCTGTCCTTGAAAGCTGAAGTATCGCCTCACCTTGTTGGAAATGCCAAGCTTCATGGCAGCAGTCTTGGCTAAGGACTCGATATAGGAGCCAAAACTGAGAGTCCGAGTAAGTGAAACTCCTAAGAGTTTGAGATGATCTTCTACAGTTACCGGTACATTTCGGAAAATGGGCAACGTCGAAAAGAGACAAACTTGCGTTTTAGATGCCTTGAATTTAATTAGATTGGCATCGCTAAATTGGACACGAACTGGAGAGTTAAATCCAGACGCATAAGCATCTCGTCTCTGTTTTTCTGAAACAGAGTAATGTCAGTTTTAGTGGCTCGCCCATTGGCAAAGTATCTCTCCACAACTGTACTGTCGTCTGCATACTCAATGATTCCGGGCATAAGCAGATCGTTTATGTGCAATAAAAACAGTGTGGCCGAGAGCACTGAACCTTGAGGTACTCCGGCATTAATTGCCAATCTATCAGACGAGCAGCCGTCAATAACTTCTCGAATGGATCTTTCCCTCAAAAACGCAGCAAGCCATGAGTAGAACTGAACTGGCAATCCGTAGGCTGGAAGCTTACCAATAAGGCTAGCATGCCAGACCTTTATCAAAGACCTTTGAGATGTCAAGTGAAACAGCTAATGATTCACCATATTTTTCTATAACCTCACTCCATATGTGCGTGACATACGCAAGAAGATCCCTAGTCGATCGCTTTCGTCGAAAACCGTATAGTGATATAACTTGAAATGACGAGTTATCGATCACTGATAACTCGTCATTTTCAAGGTATGTAAGGACGTTCGTGTTCAGGACACATAGTAGGGAGGTGACCGAAATTAGGCGGTAATTTGATGGGTCAGCGCGGCTCCCTTTCTTAGGCACAGGTTGCATATTAGCAAGCTTCCAGGATTTTAGGACTATTCCAGTTTTCAAAGATCAGCGAAAAAGTCTTGTGAGTATGTGAGATAACTCAGGGGCACAAGTTTTCAACACTACAGCCAAAATGCCATCCGGACCACTAGCTTTGTTCATGTCAAGACTCCGTAGCGTTTTCAGCACTTATTTTTGATGGATGTTAATTTCTTGCATAGTCGCTTCGCATCGAAGAAAGCTAGGTGAGGTTTCGTTAGAGGTGTCTAAACGTCAAGCTTCAGCAAATTGAGCAGCAAAGAAATTCGCTTTCTCGATTGCATTATGGGCTAGAGATCCATCCGGTTTTAGTAGTGGAGGGAGAGAAGGGCGGCTGAAGTTCGTTTTCACCGACTTGGCCAAAGACCAGAATGCTTTGCTGCCAGCTGGATGTGTCGCAAGCTTGGCACCTTTACGGCCAATTCTGTAGCCTTCTGTAACACCTTCTTGAAGGACTTGGCGTCTTGATTAAAGGCTTTCTTCTTAGTTCGTGTATCCGTGGCTTTGCTGTTGCGAGCGTCAGTCCAAGAAAAGTAAGCTGCATGTTTTACCGCTTCTGACCTTGTGTGATGTAATGACTCAATGCATCCCCCCGCTAGGACCTCAATCCTCCAGGACCAGAGCACGAATTCAATCCCATTGCATAAAGGAGTGAGACAGGGAGATGTTTTTTCTCTGAAACTGTTCCCCTCTGCATTTGAGGATGTTTTTAAGCACTTGTACTGGCATAGACATGGTATCAACATCAATGGCGAACGCATCACTCACCTTCGATTTGCCAACGATATAGTCCTCATGGCAGAATCGCTGGAAGACCTTGCACAATGCTCAGCGACCTTAATATCGCCTCCCAACAGGTGGGTCTTAAAATGAACATGAGCAAGACAAAAATCATGTCAAATGCTCATGTTGCACCCGTACCGGTACATGTTGGGAGTGATATAATCGAAGTTATAGACCATTGTGTTTATTTGGTTCTGACGATTCAACTAGGCAAGTCCAACTTCGACAAAGAGGTCAACCGACGAATCCAACTCGGATGGGCAGCGTTCGGGAAATTATGGCACATCTTCTCGTCACAGATACAGCAGAGCCTCAAGACGAAAGTCTATAATCAGTGCGTGTTGCCAGTGATGACATATGGAACTGAGACTTGGTCGCTAACTATTGGCCTCATACACAAGCTCAGAGTCCCGCAACGTGCTATGGTATGGTATGCTATGTTGGGTGTTTCACTACGTGTGATAAAATCCGCAACGAGGAAATCCGTAGAAGATCCAAAGTCACCGACATAGCACTCAAAAGTGGCAACGGGCAGGCCATATAGCTCGCAGAACTGATAACCAATGGGGAATAAAAGTTCTCCAATGGCGACCAAGGACAGGAAAACGAAGCGTAGGACGACATTGTAAAGATCGCAGGAAGTCGGTGGATGGAAAGGGCTTAAAATCGTTCTTCCTGGAAATCTATTGGGGAAGCATATGTTCAGCAGTGGACTTGAAAGGCTGATATGATGATGATCAGGATACCCCCCTCGCATTTATCTATTGTTCATCCATCTTTTACGGAATATAACATAATTTTGATAGGCAATAAAATGCTTTTACTAAATCGATATGTAAAAGAAACAACGAGAAAATGTGTTCAATAAAAATAACACATTTTTATAATACATATTAGAATTGTAAACAAACTATACACAGTTTTAGGGTATTCATTATGTTTTGGTAAGGTTTGGTAAAATTCTTTAGAAAAACGAAGATCAAAAAGTACAAATGAATAAAATTATACAGTATGTTACCTACTATAGGTAAACTCCAAAATTCAGTTAACACTTTTACCATTATTATTTTGTTTCCAAATTTCCACGAATAATATTACAATGTTAGTTTGCAATAAACAAGTGAGAGTAGACGGTGTGCAAAATACATACTTGCAATTTTCGTGTGAGATTGGTGTTTATATTTTCCGCAGAATTAACATTCACAGTAACGTAAATATAAATTTAATTGATAAATGTTTCTGAAAAAAATAGGAGGTGTATTTTAAGCGTAAAAATCCAAAACTCTAAAAAAAATTTACGGCAAAAGTCTTTACACGTTTATTCGGTGGGACTGTCGATTTATTTTTATTTTAATCAATGAAGGTTCAAATAAAAAAATATTTTGACAAATTCTTTTTTACTGAATGTTCGCACTAGTTTTCTGTTCCGAGGAAGAGTAGGTACTTGCATTTCCAAGTCTTAGGCTAAAGTTTATAGACGGAAGAATGCGTGGGCTTCCATTTGTCAAAATTTTTAGCCCTTGTAGAAGCATATTACGGCACATTTGATGGTAATTGGTTACCGCGACCAGTGGGTGCCTATACTAGAGGTAACAAACAGGCGTTGCCGAGTAGTTTCTGTATCAAGCGTTTCTATCCCTGAATCTATGCGGGTTTTACACAGGTGATTGTACCGTCGATTTTCACCGTGCGGCAGAAATTATTATTTCTGCCGCACGGTGAAAATCGACTGTCTAAACGGCAATTCGGTTAGGCTGTAGGTGGCTAAAATCGCAAGTTCCAAAATATATTAGGTTTCAACTTTAGTCGTGCGGCGAAATCAATGAAATCGCATAAAGGTATGTTTTTCCGCTACCGTATATCAGGTGTACATATCATTTGGTTGTTCAAATTTCAATGCCAGCACACAGTGCGTCTGTACTGATTGGCATTTTGATGCAAAAAGGACAGTTACCAGCGATTTTTATCGACCTGTGTAAATGGGGTGGCGATTCGGCTTGTGATGAGGTTTGTTGAAAATCGACCTTTTTCCTATTTCACTTTCAAAACTTTCGTGTTTTTTCGAATTTGTTGTAAATCCCTCATATCAGACAAAATAACTTTATGTTTAACAGGTCTGATATAGCGTGTGACGCTATATCAGACCTGTGGGTAATTAATTACCATCTGGAAGCGCGTAAGGTTGTTAAGGTACCTCTAACAGATATGTGTTGCGAAAAAATGTTTATGCAATGTGCAAGGTATAACTTAGGCTGGGAAACACGAGTAAGTCATTGATCAACCGAGACACCAAACTCCATTCAATCCATCTTATCAATCTGTGTAATTTTCCAAGAAAGTTACTGCGGAACTTGGAGCCATCGGTCCCTTAGTTGCCCTTATCCGAGCGTCTATAAATCTATTACACGCCAATTATAGAGCCAAGACCACCATTAGTTTAATGGGTTCACATCCTAAAGTATTACAAGTTTTTCAATAAAAATGATTTGGGTATTAAAGTTTAAATCCCCGAAGGGGTTGTAATTATTACCATTATGTTAAGAACGATACAATCACGTCTTAATGTGTATAACTCCTTAATAATACCTCCTTAGGAATTTCATTAAAATATATTTTAAGATATTTCAAACCAGCGATTTTATTAGCGAGTACTACTACTGCTTCGTATGAGGCAGTGGCCGCTCAATGGTTTCCGACGAGGTCTAACAACATTTAAAAAGCCGGAACCAACAGATTAACAGAAGTGCTTAGATGAAAAATCCACTGCTATTCAAGGACCGACCTCGCAGACCTCGCGGTTGATGAACTTCGTTGATCTTGTAGGTACGACTATGCCACGAGCGAAGTGGGGAAAACGAATGACTTGTCTCATTATGTCTAACTACAATATAATTATATTAATTAATTATATTATTGGGGACTTTCTTTAAGAAAGACTCAAAACAGATATTTATACCTATAAAAGAGATTAACCTAACTGACTGATTCATCATCGCCGAGCCGAAACCGCTGAAGCTAGAAAGCTGAAATTTGGAATGTAGCTTTCTTTTACAGCAAAACCACCCACTTAGGCGGGATTTTTGAAATATCATTACATAGTATAAAACAAAGTTGCCTCCCGCTGTCTGTCTGTCCCGATACATACATAGATCTTTAAAACTATGCAACGGATTTTGATGCGGTTTTTTTTAATAGATAGAGTAATTCAAAAGAAAGGTTTATAAAACATGCATAGTTTAGTACAGAAACACTGATAATTTTAGAGGTTTCTAATGTGGTGTCGTAAATAAATACATTTTTTGCGCTTACATTGCAAACGCTGGCTGAACCCTACGAGTTAGATCAAAAAAATTTACTACAGTATTGTACACCCTCAAAAGGTCTACAAAAAAGTCCGCGATGGTATATGGCTATCTCTTAGGGATTACCATTCTGAAGTTTAATTAGTATCAGCATTGCACCCGTGCGAAGTCGGGGCGGGTCGCTAGTGTTATATAAATACAAATTTTATACAAATCGAGAACAAAATATGAAAGCTTCAATCGGTAAAAAGTCGCAAATTGTATATACAAAATTGTGTTAACACGAAATTAAATAAATAAATATTGTTAGATAATGGAACTATAGGAACCATATGATTGATAGAATACCTATTATTTTTAAATACATACTAATAATAATAAAAATTTGCGTAATTCGAGTTAGTTAACCAAATTCTTTTGTCAATTTCGGTCATTGGATTATTCTTGGCCATGCAGGGGCATGGAATGTGCAGTACAAACGTTTTCTAACGTAAATAAATTGTCACCTGATGTATTTATAGCAGGTTCAAAGCCGGGATCGAATGATTTATCCCCACCACTCTGTCTCGGACCTGGGGCATTTGGGGTATTTTCGGGTATTTTTTACGGAAAACGAATGGCCGTCACGTCAGGGTGAATAGGTTAAAGGTATTCGGTTGATTCTATTTTTAAATAACCTATAAGATTAATGTTTGTTGGATCAACGAAATGGTATAAATACGAATGTAATTACGTCACGTAATTCTGGATACTGGGATCGTATATTCTTGCTATTTATTTCCGTTTCACTATCGCTATCGAAATTCGACTTCTGGATTGTGAGTTAGAAGTTTCATCAAGAATTTAAAAACTTAATAAAACAAAAACCATCTGTTATAGCTTATTATAAAATAACAGATTATTTATATGACAAAAAAGCTTGAGATGAATCTGCTACAACTAATCGGGAAACAAAACATCGCTAACAAAATTAGCAAAGATCATTCAAAAAAGCTTTATGACAAGACGAGTTTCTTTAGGATTTTTATTGAACTAGGGTTAGGAAAAACCAGCACCTAGATTCACTAGCATATAAGAAGACGATGTAAAGTGCTCCTTGTTATTGTATTGAATAAAGAATAGTTTGATTTAATTTGATTGGATGTAACTTAAATCAAATAATCAAATCAATTTTTTTTTTATTTTGAACATATATATAAATGGTAGGGTTGGATCTCTTCTTTAAAGTTTACACCTGTGTTAGAAGGGTTCCCTCTATTCTGTAGCCCTTAAATTGTAACATAAATAATATAGAAAAAAATATATAATAACAATAATCACTTAAGTTACACAAGTACACGTAATAATAGGTATTTAGAATTAGGTTTATATTTGAACAAAGATTCCCAAAGATCTCAAAGATTCAACTGGAAAAAGTAAATAGGTCCTTTATGGGAAACATAGTGTGTTTCTTTAATAAACCTTCTTATATTTACGTTTTAAAAACTAAAACGACAACCGACTTCATGTATGTAAAAAATATCATCATCCTATACAATTTTTAGAATTTAATAGATTTTTTAAAACAGCTTGATCGATTTCGATCAAATTTAAATGGTACCTGGGAAGTATACCCTTTAAAACAAAAATAATTTTCCAAATCGGTTTAGGCGTCTTTGAGTAATCGTTGAACAAACATAAAAAAAAAAGATTCCGATGAATTGAGAACCTCCTCCTTTTTTGAAGTCGGTTAATAATGAAACAAAACTAACTATTCAGAAATTTAAAGCTTACATAAAGGGTAATATTGTAATCTTGAATGTAGTCAAGTAATCATGTTGCTCGCCCCTGTGACAATTAACAGACAGACTTGCAGTGTTATACATTACAGTTAACTTGTATTAGTGTTATGTGTAAGGTCATGATGAAATTAGGTACAGAGATCAAATGTATTTTGGAGACGGTCGTAGGCCATACTTCCTATGTAGTTTCAAAGCGCACGAAACGGGCACAAAAAATATAACAAACAAACAAAAAAATATACTTAACTAGCTGTCCCGTTCGCGACTTCGTACGCGCGTATTAAAAAGAGAAAAAAAAGCAAAATCTCGAATATACTTGAACACACTAAACAATCGGTTCAGCCGTTTAGAAGGAGTTTAATTACAAACTCACGCACAGAAGATTTATACATATAAAGATAGGCAAAAGTCTTTGCACACTAAAATCAAAATGATTAGCTTATATTGCTTAAAAACAGGCATTACTCTATTCCAAGTGATTCTAACAACAAGCACATCAAAATTCTGTAGCGACTCCAAATCATAAAAAAAAATCTCGAACATTTCACACGGCATCATCTGGCCCCAAAGTAAGCAGTGATTGTGTTATTAGTACCACATGACTGATATACTACTTATATACATTTCTTTTTTAACCGACTTTATCAAAAAGGAGGAGGTTCTGAATTCGTCGGAATCTTTTTTTTTTGTATGTATGTTCACCGATTACTCTAAAACGGCTGAACCGATTTAGAAAATTATTTTTTTGTTTGAAAGGGTATATTTCACAGGTGGTCATATATAAATTTTATCATAATCGGTCAAGCTGAAATATCAACAAAAATCAAAAAATTGTATACATCGATGATGTTTTCATGTATTTCGATACCTCGCTGTCTCATTGGAGCGGTGCGTTTATTTGGCCTACCCATAATATACATATACAAAATACATCTACTTTCCACTAAAATGTATTATAGGCTCAAATTTCATTCAATGAAGTCGTTTTCTTTTAGTTCTTAAAACGTAATTATTTTTAAATACATACATATTATACATAGAAACACTCAGACCCGAGACAAATACTTGCAGATCTTACAAACATTTGTCCTGCGGCGGGAATTGAACCCATAGATTAAGATGTTGAAAAAGAAAAATATAGAGCAATTAATGCAGTGGTATACAGCGAAAATTTTAAAGCTTTATAAATAACAGACGAGTCGACGTCGTCCAATTATTGTGTTTCTGAATCAGATTCAGACATTGAAGGTAAGCATTAACATGCAATTATGTGTCTAGATCAGTTATTCACATTTTAACTGCAGCTAACTGCGGGTATTTCACGAATGCTAATGCGATAAAAACCGGGGGTTGACTAAAGGTCAAACACGAAGGTCATTTACATGCATGATATATGTCTGTCTAAGGAAAATAAATCAATAAATACATACTTTTAATTATTATTGATACATTTTACAACACCCAGTCACAGAACAAACAGCAAACTGTTCTTCACTTATCTTGTTACAATATTATGTTAAGGTATTTACTTTGTTAATGCTGCTATCAAAGGACCATTTAAAATTATTTATAGATAGCTCAACTGATCCAGATCACTGAGAGAACAGCGTTCCCAAAACACTGGCGGCATTGCCACGTTGATTGGCAATGGTAATACGCTGAGCCATATATGAGTTAGCTCGTGGGTCACGCAATGTATCTACCAGACTCCTTGATATAATATTGAAAACGCGGTGGGCTCCTGTTCCCCACGTGCCCAGGGTCTTGATATGATTAAACAAACTTCACAAGTGACATTCTATCAATATTATATGAATAGTTTCGTTCGAATATATAAGCATCGTTTTTTTTTGGTAAACTCTAAAATTATCGCGGATCATAGACGAACTGTAGTAATGCGACATTGTTTAGACATTGAGTTAGCTCGTGGGTCACGCAATGTATCTACCAGACTCCTTGATATAATATTGAAAACGCGGTGGGCTCCTGTTCCCCACGTGCCCAGGGTCTTGATATGATTAAACAAACTTCACAAGTGACATTCTATCAATATTATATGAATAGTTTCGTTCGAATATATAAGCATCGTTTTTTTTGGTAAACTCTAAAATTATCGCGGATCATAGACGAACTGTAGTAATGCGACATTGTTTAATATCGATTAAGTCGAGTAAATCGAGTTGGTGTTGTATATCGATAAATCCATGATGTCCAGTTTCTTAGAATTAAATGAATATGTATGTTTATTAAGATCTGTGGGTTTCAAACTGCAATATCGTAGGTAACGTCAAAGACAAGACATACTTGTACGTTATTGCGTTGCGTTTGTCAGACTGTCTCTCCAGGGGTTATATGGGCTTTAGCATCTGCTTCTTTAGAATCCTGTAATTTGTAGCTGAATGTCAGTAATTTAATATATACGTTAAATCTGTTAGTTAAATTTTATGAATGTAAATAAGTCATAGATGCAATAAAACCATAAATAATAAACAAATATCATAAACAAAAACCATGTCTTAATTGACTAACTAACATATAAACAACGCTCAGACTATACCATAGGTTGAAAAAAATTAGAGGGTGTTTTCTTTAGAGTGTGTTATAAGGTAGTTTTTTTAATTTTTCCCCTAAAGGGTGCAGCGGGGTAAAACAGTAAAAAAAAGTTACGCGATCGATGTTCGTGGTACTTATTAACCAATAGTACACTTTAAGTATCTTCATTAAATAGCAAATTTATTAATTCAAACTTTTAAACAAATTAACTATTCAAAAGTTCATATACTCTTAAACAGTTTGTATTAATTTTCAGCTACTAATATATTATTTTAACAAAATACCTGCAAAAGTTTAATTTGTAGCCTAAAACAGATTTATATTTCAGGCCTCAATAAAATTAACACGTATTTGCCATTTCCCAACTTATGTCCTCTACCTCACAGGAATTTTGAAACTTACCTTACGCAACAAGAGTATTTTAATACAAAGACTCAAATTCATAGAAACGTGCATTGTAAGGTTTTTTTTAAGTATGAATCGTCATAATGCTTCATTTGATTTGAGGTAAATGTCCACAATTGTATTTCATGTCCTTCTATGTGCAAGAAACCTGGTCTTTTCTGATGCCAGTACTTTACGTAAATGCTATACCGCTTGCCCAAATGAGGGCAAGTGGCACAGTTGTTGACAATTACTTTGCGTTACCCCATTACAATCAACTGCCCCAAAATGGGGGTTGCCAAAGTTTGTTATTGATGGCGCAGCTACGGAATTCCGAGATTGATGTACTGTACGCAAAGTTTTTGGATTTACAACTTAGTTTCAGGTGGTTTTGTAATTTTGGAAACCCTACAAGGGGGCAACAAGCGGAAACTTGGCACGTTTTATACCCACTTATCGTTCTACATATTATCTGAAGTTTCTGACGTGTTCACTGTCGAAGCCGTGTAATGTAAGTCAACCGTGATTTAAAATAAGATTTTAAGGTACATATTTGAAGATATTATAATATACTAGCTTTTTCTACAAAAAATAGCATTTATACTATGCTAGGTCCATAGACTACATCTATATCTTATAATCTCACATCAGATAATGTACAGTTTAAATCTGTTTAAATCGTTATTCATTGACATTCAAATAACAAGAACAGACTACATTTAAACCCCATGCTAACTAAACTATATGATTATTCATATAATTTAGTTAGCATGGCACTAAATTACAAATTTAGTTTAGTTAGACACAGAATTAATTTATACCAAGTTTCGTACAAATCCTTTCAGCTGTAGCAGCGTGATCGAACCACAAATAAACTCGCAAACATCAACACAAACAACCTCATTAATATTATGATAGTACGATAATAAATAATTACGTTTTAAAAACTAAAAATAAACCGACTTCATTGAATAAAATTTGAGCCTATAATACATTTTTAGTGGAAAGTAGATATATTTTGTACATGTATAATATGGGTAGGCCAAATAAACGCAATGCTCCAATGAGACAACGAGGTATGAAAGTACATGAAAACAACATCAATGTATGCAATTTTTAGATTTTCGTTTATTTTTCGGCTCGACCGATTTTGATAAAATTTATATGGGACCACCTGTGAAGCATACCCTTTCAAACAAAAAAAAAAAAACATTCTGACGAATTGAGAACCTCCTCCTTTTTGATAAAGTCGGTTAATAAATAATCTAAATTTGTTTCTATAGTGACTGATGCGTGTTAGGTAGGGACAAATGTAACCGGAGATATCTCAGAGCGTTACTTCATACACTTTCTCGGTGCAAGTGGTTCCGTGGACAAAAGTTTTGCTTCGGTTTTACGTATTTGTCTGCATAATCAACAAAACTATTACACTTTTTTTTGTTATTTTATTTTTAACCTTGTTTCTATTTTAATGCAAACTGAATTAATTTTATTATTATATAAGAATATCGTATAGAACGCTCACTGTATTATAAAACATAGTAAATACTTGTTTAGTATATTTAAGGTTTCTCAGTAAGTGATTTATTTTGTAAATCTTATGAGAAAGAAATCATCTTTAACCGTAACCGTATAGTATGATGGTTATTTACAGAAATATTGACAGAAATGTACAGAATACAATACAATAATCGAATACACATGAAACAGTTGAGCTATCTAAGGACCGTTTAACGTTCTATAGATAGCTCAACTGATCCAAATCACTGCCAGAGGGCAGCGTTCCTAAGACACTGGCGACATTTACGTTGAATGGCAATGCTTTATAAAAATAAAAATAACTTTATTATCAAATAAAGTTTTTTAAACTTAAGCGATCAAAACACATTATTATAAATACTAACGGGTATTTATCACGTTTATTTACCTATTTTTCCCGACGCTTCGACAGGTTTACACTATGTCGTGGTCACAGGGTGACTGACTCTTCTCAGTGATCCCGTGACCACGACAGACGCGATAATAATAATAAACGCGATAAATACCCGTATATATTTATAATAACTTTATTATCGTTTTAAAAGCAGCCTTCGGAAAAACACTTTCCACTCGTAGAATATGGAGTAGATCTATCCTGTCTAAAACTGAGTTTTTTATCACTTTACCCAGCCAGATAAATTACTATGAATCTTATCCGAACTTCTGCCTATTTGTCACAACTACCGAAAATGTCTGCCACAAATAAAACTCGGATAAAACTGTCAGAATTCGGACCGGGATGACCTATAACTTCGGACCAACCGTGTTCGTAAAAGTTCGGATAGCAAAGTTTCACTCAACAGCGACGTCAAGAGTGAAAATAAATGTTTAAAAATATCAGTCAGCACAAGAGTTGCTTGGTTAACTGTATAACGAATCATTTATCATTACTTATGTTTTTTTTATAGAAAGTTGTTTGTATGTGTCAATGTTTCTCGTGTGTCGATTAGCATCATTACCATAATATTTTGGATTTTTATATTTTTTGTATATATTAAGTAACTTTTTGTACACCGCCGTCATTCTGTTTTTATTTATCTTGTCCATCAAAGATCTATCCAAGATTGTATATTATATTTTTATATGTATGTTATTTCATGTAATGTGTTTCGATTCTTTCTTAATTAGCCAGAAAAAACACGGCATCATCTAACGTACCAAACTAAACTAAGCTTATGGCACAATTATCCTAGTTCACAAATTTTCATGAGCTTAAGCAACGTTGTGTGCGGTCAGTACTTACCTGGACGATGTACCGTTTTTGCGTATTTTCATCTGAGAACACCCATTCGAAGAAAAATATTGCTGGACAATGCACGCAACAGCATCTATCCCCAAACTAAGCATAGCTTTTAATATGATTCTTCTTCTTATCGTGTCACTAGTTATTTCTAACCAGTGTGGTGAAAGGATTAAGGTGCGCCTCAGAGGCTCCTTTCGTGCACTTAGGTAAGCCTTAATGTAACGGCTGGCACCGAGCCGGGCTTGTTCTAAGTTTTCCTTCTCTAAATCTCTCTCTGATAAAATACTTAAAAAAATTACATACATACTATACTTTATAACACCCAGATATAGAACAAACACCTATGTTCATTACACAAATGTTTATTTTGGGAAGGAATCAAACCCTCAGCCTACAGCGTAGAAGGCAGCGCTACTATCAACTGAGCTGTCAGTTCCGACAGCTCATAGCTCATAGCTCAGTTGAGCCTGTATTTAAGGTTAACAAACCAAATTTCAAGCAAACCGCACCTCGTTTAAAAGTCCCTATACAAATTGAAAACACTCATTGCACCCCGTTTTAGGGGTTTTTTAGGTAAACCCTCAAACATGTGTCTATGTATTTTGTATTTTAATATTGTAACCTAAGTTTGCGGAAATGGCTATTTTTTTATATTAAAATCATTATTATCATCATAACATGAGTACGTGACCTGTGACCCCACCAATTTGCCCTTCCATCTCTCAGCTGATCCCCCCATAAAACACGCTGACCGTTGTAATCCACGCCAGCAAAATATTAATCAAAATCCGTTTACGCCCGAAGGTGCGCGACATCGCAGATTTAATATGAGTACCTTCCGAAACAATTTAGAGGACACCCTTTCGGCGGGTTTGGACGTAAAGGGTGATGTAGGGACGAAATAGCTCCCGTGCAGCTTAGGTGGATATAGTTAGACCAGTTATTTACTAAACAATAGTCTTTAAAATAATGTAGATCGGGCTGCCTACGTATTAAGGCAATTATCAGATAAGAACAGCGTTTTTCTAAACATAATTAAAAAAACATGATTTAAGTAAAAATACTTTGATTTCTTGGACGACATATTTTGTGCAGCTATTTTGAATTGAAACCAAACTACTGAACCGATTTTGATGAAACTTCATTCCTTTTATTGAAGTCGGTTGAAATAAATGAATAGAAGATTTTATAGAATAATAGAAGATTCTCGCCGAGGGAGAAATCTTTTCTACAATACTCATACTACTCGTAATTTAATATTTTCCTAATAATTTCACTTGATACAGTGCCCTTCACTGCCCTGCCCTTTTTCTAAAAAAATCTTAACACAGCTTAGGCTGGGTTTTATTAACCTTACCACTGGTGAACAAGACCTATGATCAAAGGTCTGGTGCTTACCTCGGACAAAGGATTAGTATGGCTATTCAACGAGGTAACGTTGCCAGCCTTTTGGGCACTCTACCTGCGGTCAGTGAACTGAACTGTATTTTTTATCTATAAGTAATTGTATATTTATTTGATATTATATATCTGTTTACGACATGAGTAAATGATAGATAATTAATTCAGGCGTGACTTTGCGGAAATCCATTACAAAACATTAAACAGATGGACAAATACCAATGAAATGTAACAACTTCGTAATTTACTGCTGAAGCATTGAAGACCATGAATTGATTGACTACAGGTCAAATTTTTCACTTACTTAAAAAAGAAGGAGGTTCTCAATTCGGATGGTTTTTTTTGTTACCGTTATTCTCCGTCATTAATGAACAGATTTCAAAAAATTTATTTGATGTGAAAATATATACTCTCCGATTGGTCCCATAAAAATTTCATCGAAATCGGTGAAATACTTTGATTTATAAATCAAAATAGCTGGAAAAAATATGTCATCTAAATAAACGTTTTTTTTTTAATATAAATATAGTCAGTTTCCTTTTTAAAATTTAAAAAGTAATTATTGTGTAATAGTGCTTGATGGTAGAATATCTGATACTGTGATATTCACTAAGACGGACTCTAGCTGAATTTATTCAATTATACATTAATTTTTATTTACAGTAATAATTACAGAAATGTACAAAATAATATACAATAAAATAAAATACACGTAAAACAGTTGAGCTATCTAAGGACCGTTTAAAACGATCTATAGATAGCTCAACTGATCCAGATCACTGCCAGAGGGCAGCGTTCCCAAGATAATTTCAATTGATAAAAACTATACAGTTTTACACAATACAGCCACATGGATAACTTCGTATCGTCTAACATCCAAGATGAATTTAACTACCGAATAATCTTGCAACTTGTCAAACTTAATATCTATAAGAATATCTAATTTATTAAATTCGAAACTGTTTCTACTTATCTGTTTGTTATCTTAATACACTCTCGCGGCTAAACAGCTGAACGGATTGATTAATAATTAGTACGAATGTAGATTGTGGCGCAGTAGGCCAAGGCCTGGCTAAGACGCAGAAGATTGCGGGTTCGATCCCGCCGCTGAGACAAATGTTTGTATGATCTGCAAGTATTTTTCTCGGTTCTGAGTGTTTATATGTAAAATATGTATATATTTAAAAAAAAAACGGGTTGCACTCCGGGAGTGCCGACAGAAGAGAAAACTTATATTGGCGCGTTAGAGTTTAGTAATAAATCACTTAAAAATCAGTAATTATGGTGACTGCCAATCAAATACTGAACGAACACAGATGATGCAATATTTTTTATTCAGAATGTAGATAATATATCAAAGAACCTAACTCAGTAAACTTCTCCATACAAAAGTAGACTGTAAACATATGAATTAAGGTTTATAATCAAATAGGGCGAGCGCGGCAGCCGGCTGCGTCTCGCCCTAAACGGTAACGGTGTCGCGAATCCAGAGGTTTTACCTCATCTAAAAATATGCGTACCTACCGTGCTAAAAGAAGTTTTCACTTTCAAAAAAAGTGGTACCCATATCACAAACTTTGCTTACTTTGGGGCCAGATGATGAGGTGTGAAATGTCCGGCATTATTATTATTATTGTACCTTGATGATATAGATACATTTCTTTTTATGTAGGTATTACGCGTACGAGTACCTACTTAATAATCTAGAGAAAATGAAGGAACTGTCTTCGATAAGCTGCGTCTCAAGCGAAATAGCTGACATGTAACAAATAGCTTGGATCAATGTTTACATAAGCACTTTGCTGGCACATTTTATTTATGGTGGGAATTCTAGATGCTCTTAAGCCGATATCACCAGGAGGCCCAGTTTGCTGAAGTGTGATAATTCTAAGACGTCACATTTAGTCTTAAAGTCAAGACTTACACATTCCTATGCTAGCAAATAGTGTATGTTTTCCCTTCGGGAACTTAACGAACGATGTGACTGTTTTGCAAGAGGAAATAGCATTCTATTGGATTACTGTGACCACCTGTCGGCCTGTCAAGACCCTTTTCTCAGTAGACGCTGAAGGTTCGAAAATGAAATTCTACGGTCTGTGGTCGAGAACATTCTGGATCTTTCCGAAGCTTTATGTGACTGTCTCTATAATTTTGCGGTACCACCAGGGTTGAAGATGCTGCTTTCTGTCAGTGATGTGGTTGAGCTATCTTTAAATCGTATACAACGATCCGTTCAACTGTTTCAAATAATTGTATATTAGTTTGTAGATTTCTGTAAATTAAGTTTTCTTTATAGCGTGGTAAATGATTTAAATAAAATGATGAAAATAAAACAAAATAAATAAATAATGGATACCTAAAACCGACTAAATAGATAAAAAATATAAACCTTATGATCAAATCGTTACTCTGCAAACGAGCCTTACAGTAGTCGTATATGATGTGTAACATCTGACATCTCACCTTGGTAATAAACAACCGCGCGCGCTAATTTGATGATTTGAAACAGCGCGCGCTTTTCCGGCTTCTCCGACAGATTGCATGAAAGCGAGAGGAAAGATGTTACACATCAAAAAGTTCCCAGTCAGTGGCCCGTAGATATGGGCTGTAACAGACAATAGTAATAGTGGGACGAGGAAGGACGGAAGTTGATTAGTTATTTGTATCCCGCATTATATGGGAAAAGTAGATGCATCCACGATGCGGAAATAGGATGCAGAAGATAAAAGATACGTTTATTTCCACACTGAAGACAAACATCACATTTGAACGCGCGCTCAGTCAAATATCTCTAGTGCAAACATCAAAGGGTGCACAAATGTGACTACCGCGCCTGTGAAATATGAGAGTTCTAACTAACTTTGCTTTGTGGGACACACGGACGAACTGATTTATAAACCTTTTTACATATTTTAATTATAATTACAATTAATGACACAAAGGTTTGCTTTTTATACAATTTAAACAAAAAAAACTAGCGCTAATCTAACTAGCGCTGAGGATTAGAGTGATAGAGGAGGACCCTGCCTACCGCTGCCATATGCGTGAGAGAAAGAGAAGCCAGGTAAACTGGCGGCGCGTATTACGTAACGAAGCGGTTTACCCTACCATAAGAAGTTATCACTTCAAAAAGTATTTTTCTTTTCGATCTTTTTAGACATTCAAAGATGCTGAAGGCCATAACAACTTCTTCCTACTAATTGCTGGTTGCTGGTAGCTCTGCCTTCTGTGCTGTAGATTATGGGTTTAATTTCCTCACAGGACAAACATTTATGTGATGAACATATATTGTTACTTCCAACTTTCCAACGTCCAACTTTGTTTTTAACGTATATCAATGACCTGTGTAACATGACTATTGAGGATGGACAAATCTTACGGCCATCGTTTTCTCTGGCAACTCTTGGTGTGAAGTTAAAAATAAAGCAGAGAAAGGCCTCGCAAAGATAAACATCTGGCTAAAAAAGAATCTTCTTACCCTTAATATGGCTAAAACCAACTATATTTGTTTCACGATGTACAATCGAACTCAACCTGATCCTGCTTTTAATATTAAAATACATGAATGTGGCTTTAATAATCTGTCCTATAACTGTGCAATAATTAACAAAACAGAAAATACAAAGTATCTCGGGGTCATCATAGACCAACGCCTATCCTGGCATGCGCAGTTAGAAAAACTTATGTCCCGAACCAGAAAACTCATGTGGATTTTTAAAAACCTAAGACATGTTGCACCTCACACCCTTCTTAAACAAATATACGTTACCCTAGTACAATCAACACTTGGCTATTGTATTCCTATTTGGGGAGGGGCTACCAAAACACATTTCATAGACCTGGAAAGAGCGTAAAGATTTTTACTAAAGATTATGTTTTTTAAACCATATAGGTACCCGACTGAAATGTTGTATTTGGAATCGAATATACTTTCTGTACGCAAATTGTACATTTTTAATTCTATACTTAAAATACATAAAACACTTGAATATAACTTTGCTAATACAAGAAGAAAAGATATTGTAATAGATATAACTCACGTAAAATCCAATTATGCAACACGACAATATTTTAGACAGTCTGCTCTACTATACAATAGAATAAACAAGCATTTGAATATATACCCACTGAATAATTACAACTGTAAAATCAATTTGACCAAATGGCTAATGTCTCTAAGCTACGATGATGCTGAAGCACTTCTCGAAGTCATTATCTAAATTATATAAGTACTTTAATGATCTAATATTGGCATCTAACACAACACTCATACTCACACATTCACCTATACTCACATTTCACTTTACCCACTAGGCAACACACACACCGTCACGATTTCTCTGACACACACATGCACGTAAACACACATACACATACACACACACACACACACACACACACAAACACACACACACATCGATACAAAGACACTTAAAACAACAAAAACACGTAACGCTACATTTTGTTTTGTATATAATTCAAGCCTACCTGTACATAACTTTCAAATGTTTAATAATTTTATCACCTTAAAGATTTGTTAAATGAACCAAGGCAAAAGCGAAATCTCCTATGATAAGTATTCTTTACTTAAAAGGAGGTTTTATCATTGTTTTAATTTATGTATTTTTGGAAACGAAATAAACATTTGTATTGTAAAACATTTGTATTTGTATTGTTAGTTCTGTGTTAGATTGGTATAAGGAATCATAAGTATGTATTTAAATTTATTATTTAATACTATAATTCTCTGGAACTACATAATTATGTACCTAGGGGATAAAGTACATGGTCAGTCCTTGTCATTCTATTGTCAAAAATAAAAAAGCCACAAATTTTAAAACACATTAGGTTATGAGTGATTTACGTTTACGTCATGTTTTACGTAACCGACGACATTGAATATTAAAGAAATACAAGCGAAACTCATCCTTTTTTTTGAATAAAAAGTTTTTATTTACGCTTCTTAGTACTTTATCATTTTCAATTTGTAAACAGCACTGGAAAGCAAAATACAAAATTTCGTTAAAATGGATGACATTTTCAGCTATTTCAATTTTAAAACAAAACTACTGAGCTGATTTTGGCGAAATCGGCAGGTATATCCCTTGAGTTAACTATATATTTTTAAATCGGTTCCTAATTTTTTTTTTTTAAGTTATTTTTTTGATTAACATAAAATAAATAAAAAAAAACATCTGTGCAATTCACACGTGGTAGAAGTGAGAAACCTTCATCAAACAAACGTATAATACGTACACGTATACAAAACACCACGGTTGTTGTGATGCCTTTTCTCAAGCTTTGCATTTGCATACTACGCATGCGCGCACAAACACGTTATAATTAATTAAAAACAAAATTGAGAGCCTCCTTTTTTTGAAGTTGGTAAAACATAGACTCAATCTATACGTGAGAGTTTGTGTGGCTGTTTTTTTGTTGTTTAATGATACTGCAGCTGCAACTGAACGGATTGCGATTTAACATGAAATAGATGTAGCCTGGAACAGCACAACATAAAACTACAATAAAAGCTGTGATTATCCTTAATGTATTTTTACCCGACTTTTTTGCCAAGGAAGGGCTATGTTTTTCGCGTGTATCTTGTTTGTATGTATATTTGTATATTCCTTATCTCGTATCTTCCAAATGGGTGGATGGATTTCGACAGTTTCGACATTAAGGTATCGTTATATAGACATTGACATAGACATAGACATTAGACAGACATTTATTTGCTTCTTAGTACGCAACACATAGAATACAAGAAAAAACTAAAATAAAATAAAAAATGGCACATGGTACTAATAATGCATACAATTATGTACAATGTATGTACAATTATGTAAAAATTGGTACAATTAGGTTAGGCTTAGGTATGTGTATGTATATGCTACAGCAGCAAATTGGCCCCGACTCAGCATGATGCCTACTGTTTTCGCAGTAGACGCTATATTCGTCTTAAAACCCCAAGTGTCCTTAGTTCTTGAAAAAAATGGCGGATTTTCGGCGCGAAATAGTAATACTTTAATAAAAAAGAATAACCTATCGAATAGGCAATCAAAATAAGTGAAATTAAATTATGTTAAAAAAAATATAATTTATAAGTTAAGATAGATAATTGATTCAGGCGTGACTTTGCGGAAATCCATTACAAAACATTAAATAGGTGGATAAATATTTAGTACTATTCTGCTAATCTATTCGAGAATAGATTGGCGGAATAGTACTAAATATTTATCCACCTATTTAATGTTTTGTTATAAGGTAAGGTATAAGTTTAAATTTTATTAGAAATTATAAAGCCTTTTCAGTCGGGGTTTTGTGTTTTTTAATTCTATATTCATGTTTCACATGTTCTCGCAGCGAAAAAATAACTTTCTTAGGTTCATGCTAAGCCTGCTGGTACATAATTTGCTCGACAACTAAGCAGACTGTGTTCATATGTGCAAATATGGAATGGAGTGTGAACGTCGATTTTATGTTGAAGTTTCCCGTTTCAAGTTGGCTTTAATAAACTCTGCATGTTATGCAAGTCGTTCTTGAAATTTGAAGGCAATGTTGAAGTGAAAGGAATATGTGCGATGTGGCGTAGTTTTAAGATGTTTTCATCTGATCAGCTAAACAACGTTTATCGTTAGATAATTGATTCAGACGTGATTTTGCGGAAATCTATTACAAAACATTAAATAGTTGGATAAATATTTAGTACTATTCCGCCAATCTATTCCTAATGAGTTAGACACGATGCAGCCGCATGCACCTCCCTCCCGCCCGCAATTGAAAAGCCATTCAAAGCGTTAGCAAAAAGCAAGCACACACAATTGCAGGCGGGAGGAAGGTACATGAGTCTGCTTCGTGTCTAACTCATTGGGAATAGATTGGCGGTATTCCGCCATAAAAATTTAGTACTATTGTACTAAATCTTTATCATCTATTTGACGACCTCTGTGGCGCAGTAGGCGAAAGCCTGCCTGAGACGCAGAAGGTCTCGGGTCTGGGTGTCTCTGTATAATATGTATGTATTTACAAAAAAAAAAGTATATAAGTAGTATATCAGTCATGTGGTACCCATAACACAAGCTCTGCTTACTTTGGGGGCAGGTGATGCTGTGTGAAATGTCCGGCATTATAAAAAAAAAATATATATTTAACGTTTAACGCAGTCATATTTTGTATCGGTATTATATACAGGTTGTCCAGTAACTACAATGTTCTACGACTTTTGAAATAGTATCCTAAGATAGGTGTAGATACCTACGTTTACCAGTTTTAAGGCAGAGAGATGCATTTTTCTCTAATGAAAATTATAAAATTCACAAAAGTCGTAGAACATTGTATACTAATATAGAAAAAAACTTGGGTAGGTTTATGTAGGAAGGTACGCAGTAAAAAACGTAGTTGACAATCTATGGCTGTAATATATTTTGTTGGTATGAAATAAAATAAATAAATAATACCGGACATTTTACTTTCACATTTAAAAGTGGTAATGAATACTAATAAAAAATAATACCGGACATTTCACACAACATCATCTGGCCCCAAAGTAAGCAGAGCTTGTGTTATGGGTACCACATGACTGATATACTACTTATATACTTTTTTTTTGTAAATACCATACCATATTAAATATAGAAACTCCCAGACCCGAGACAAATACTTACAGATCATACAAACATATGTTCCGCGGCGGGAATCGAACACGCAACCTTTTGCGTCTCAGCCGGACCTAAGCCCACTGCGCCACAAAGGTCTCAAACTATGCCTATTTTTAAGGTTTATTAAATGTTAAAGTGTCTAAATAAAAAATAAGTAGATATAATAAAAATAAAAATTAGTTTATTGCCTTAGTAGATAGGATCAAAATTGGTCAATATTATAAATATCTAAAAACGCTAGGTTTACTAAGGTCAATGGTTGAAAATTCAGTATCTGCTGTTAATAGGTAGGTAGTCGATAGGTATACCTACCTATACAGCGCTGTTTTTCAATTTTCCCCACTCGTATAGTTCTTCACCGAGAGTTAAGAACAAGTTAAAAACGGTTATCCGACATCAACTTTTTAGCCACAACTTAACTTAGCCACGTTTATTAAATATTATAGTATCCTCAATTCTGTTGGCACCAACCTAACTAATTAGCTAAAATTAGGTTTAGAACTGTCAAACGAAACTCTGGTATTTCCTGCTGTTTCCAACTTATCCTAATTTATTTTAATTAATATAATCAAGCGTTCCTAGTTTAGTTAGATGGTACTAACCGAAAAAGTTTTACAAATGCTATGACTAGTTGAAATATATTTTAGACAATTCCTAATTTTAGAAATGAACCAACCGAATTGCCACCAGTGTCTAAATAAAAAGGATATCCGATATTCGTCAACTTATTAGCCACAACTAAACTAAGCCAAATTATATCAAAGCACTTCTTAGTCAAAAACAAACCTGAGTTATTAATATTCCTCTTAATTATGAACATATTTGCTCAGTTACATTAGCGCAGCAGCCACATCAAAAACAGACGAATGAATTAATGAGTTCCTAGTTAAACATAGCGTGAGGTAAACTTTTGGCTTGTAATTCCCACAAACTGTTTCCTTAAATAAATATAATTACAAGTTAAGTAAAAAGTAGCATACTAAGATAAAATCTATCTTCTTACCAAATTTCATTACGATACGTTCAGCCGTTTTGCAGTGACAAGGTTACAAATAGAGTAACTATCGAATTTAAAATGTATACTTGCTGTCCCGTTCGCGACATTGTTCGTCCGCACGTTTTAAAAAGAAAAAAAAATACGGGTTGCACTCCGTGAGTGCTGACAGAAGTGAAAACTTATTTTGGCGCGTTAGACATTTTTTGGATGGGTACTAGGGTTATTGGGTTATAAATTGCATTTTATTTATGAATTGTATTTTATTAGTTATTAGAAACTTTAAAATACATTTAATATTCTATTATGTTTTTGTTCAGAATGTATATAATATATCAAAAAACCTAACTCAGTAAACTTCTCCATACAAAAGTAGACTGTAAACATGTGAATTAATGTTTATAATCAAATGGGGCGAGCGCGGCAGCCCTGCGTCTCGTAACGGAGACGCGAGTCCAGAGGTTTTACCTCATCTAAAAATATGCGTACCGCGCTAAAAGAAGTTTTCACTTCAAAAAAAACGAATTATAAATCTAAACCATTCTCGAATCCACTTGAACACATACAACAAATTTCAATTACAAACACACGCTCAGAAGTTTTATATATATGTATAAATATATTAGGAAGTACAGATTTAGTAGACTTTATAATGATTATTAAGTTGACTGGACTAACAACTCAGTGCGTAGTAGTTCCTTTTTTTTACTATTGAGTGCGGGTTCGTTTCTCCTCTTGGTCAAACATGTGAAATAAACATAGATATTTGTTATGTTTGGGTATTTTAAAGAATGTTTAATATACTATAAGCATACTGCAAGTCATCTGATGCCCATAATAATTTGTTGCTTGTGTGTGATGTGTGAATTTTTAGCCAAAATATATATATATTCTTTATCAATGGCCAAAGTCAAAGTCAAAGTCAAAATATATTTAATTCAATACAAGGATCAAGGATATAAGGATCAATTTAAAACGTCTTACATACAAGGTGAATTTAGGCACCATTTCCTCCTAACCCAAAAACTGGCAAAAAACTCGTCCTGGTCCTAGCGCTTTTTATACGCTTTATATTAGCTTCACTTGTAAGTATGTTTGTATATTAGTATGTTTGTATGTTTGTATGTAATCGACTCCATAGGACGCGATTTTGACCCACTTTAAACGGCCACATTTCATTCAAATTTTGCACACCTGTCAAATACCGATGACAATGCAATAATTCGAAAATAATTAAAAAAAAAACAAAAAAAAAAATCAATATCTGGTTATCACAAAACTAGAGTATAAAATAAATAATAGTTTAAAAAAACTAAAAAACACGCTTTATATAGAAAACCAAACTAAAAAATAGAAAATAAATTTTAATATATGTTAGTAAGAAAAAAATGTTTTATTAAAAAAAAAGCGTGGAGTGCATGGTGGAAGGATTATCAATTCGATAATATCTTAAAAAGCACCCCAGGCTTTTTTTTAATAAAACAGTTTTTTCTGACTTACATTTATTAAAATTTATTTTCTATTTTTTAGTTTGGTTTTCTATTTAAAGCGTGTTTTTTAGTTTTTTTTTACTATTATTTATTTGCATGATACATCTTATATCACATTAACTACGAAAAACTAATACAAGAGAGTTTATACATTTTAAATGTGTAGGTTAACTTTTTGAGGGCAGAGTAACATGAGGCCATGCATTTTTATCAATAACTAGCTGCCCTGTTCACGACTTCGTCCGCGCGTTTTAAAGAGAAAAAATAATAACATAAAAATTAAATTGTAAATCAATCTAATTGTAAATCTAAACCATTCTGAAATCCACTTGAACACATACAAAAAAATCATTGAAATCAGTACTGCCGTTTAGGAGGAGTTTCATTACTAACACACGCACTGAAGATTTATATATAAAGACTAGCTGACCCGGCAAACTTCGTACCGCATCAGAATGAATAAATAAAAAAGCTGAATGATGGCATTGTTTGATAATAACCTCTGTGGCGCAGTGGGCTAAGGTCTGGCTGAGACACAGAAGGTCGCGGGTTCGATTCCCGCCACGGGACAAATGTTCGTATGATTTGCAAATATTTGTCTCGGGTCTGGGTGTTTCTATGTATAATATGTATGCATTTACAAAAAAAAAGTATTTAAGTATCATATCAGTCATGTGGTAGGTACCCATAACACAAGCTCTGCTTACTTTGGGGCCAGATGATGCGGTGTGAAAAGTCGGGGATTTTTTTTTTGTATTTATTTATTTCTGAACGACTTTTAAATTTAATTGATTTCTAAACGACTGACGGGCCGAACATAAAATGTTTGACAGCTAGGAATAGTTTGTAAAGGAAAGCAAAATTGTTTTTTTTACTATATTCCAAGCATTTTTTTCATATTTACTTACCTTTTAAACCATCTCTGGACTTCCACAAATAATTAAAGACCAAAATCAGCTAAATCAGTCCAGCCGTTCTCGAGTTTTAGCGAGACTAACGAACAGCAATTGATTTATAGAAGATATATATATATACATATATATAATACCTTTTCAAAAGCTACCCTTTATCGTCACGGAAGACCAGCGTTATAAAAGCGTTATAAGCGTTATTTATAACACATGCTGAGTGACAACCAATTTTGCTGTCAATTTACTTACCTGTTAGTTCATAAGTACTTATATGAATCATAAGACACAAAATAAACTTTTCTTTTTAATTTTCTTTCTTTATGTAAGCCAAGGACATTTTACTTACATGAGTTTCTACACTAAACCGTGGGCTAAAGCTTCTGTTTATTAAGAACAGCTTCTGGCGTAACATCTAATTAAAGGACTCATCTTCACATGTTGGTTTAAGCTTTCGTTCACGTTTAACATAGGGTTATCAAATTAACTGACACCAGCGTTAAGATGTTTAATTACATTACTTTATGAAATAACTAGCTGTCTCGTTCGCGACTTCGTTCGCGCGTTTTAAATATATATCACATTATAACACTTGACTTGACTTTGCTTCTATAAGACACAATCACACCCACGACCTATTAAAGTTTCCATACAAACATTCACACCCCATTTTACCTCATTGTATGGGTTATTTTGAATAATCCTGAAACACTTGTTCATTTATTTTGCATTTTTTTCATTGAAATCAAGTTTCAAGCAAATCGCACCACGCGTTAAAAACTTTCATACATTAGTTTTCACCCCTTTTCACGCTCTTAGCGGTTACATTTAAAAAAAAAAACGGACTTAGTGGGTTGTATTGCTATAAAAAAAGAAGCTACCTTCCAAATTTCAGCTTTCTAGCTTTAGCGGTTTCGGCTCGGTGATGATGAATCAGTCAGTCAGTAGGTAAAGCCAAGTAAGTATAATAATAATAAATAAATATTTGTGGACAATCACACAACACCATCTAGCCCCAAACTAAGCATGGCTTGTATTATGGTGACCAGATTACTGATATTTAAATATATACTATAATATAAATAATTACACGCAGACACAGAATAAACACCCAAGTTCGTCACATAAATGTTTATCCTGAGAAAGAATTGAACCCTCAACCTACAGCGCAAAAGCTAGAGCTACTACCAACTGAGCTGACAAGCCAGTCTACAATTTTCCTTTTCCTTGTCCTTTTTCTAGCTGCAGCATAAAGGTAGATTAATTAGAAAGTTAAATGTTTTGTTTTAGGTATTTTTTGTATTGTTTTCTTGATTGTACCAATATTTTTTTTGATTCTTATTATTTTTTTCGTTAATGCAATGTGTATAATAATGACAACTTTGCTAGTGTCAAGTGTCTATATTGTTTTTAGTATGATGTCACGAAGTCGTATCATATCGTTCGACATTTTTTAAATGGTGTCTTTAAGAAAGTTACAATGACAGAAACAAGGTTATACGTGACTATTTATTGAATAGAGTAAAGATAAATAATAATAATAATATTATTTATTTAAACATAAGATCCATATTAAGATAACCTATCTTAATATAAAACAAACACAAAATATAAGACTCAGTCAAAAATAGAATAGAAAATTAGGTATCTACTGTTCCTATCAGGGTGCAATTTGCACCTATCGTCTATACATATTGGTCAAGAAGACCCTTTCAGCTAAACTTGCTATAATGGAGTTCTTACACCTGTCGACCCTGGACATGAATTTGGCCATTCGGCTCCTCTGGATGGCGTTAAATGAATCTATTCTCGGTACATACCCGAAGCGCTGAAATATAGATCTAATCCCATAAGTCATAATCCCATAAGGATAAAGAGTGACTAAAGATTGATATATTATTTGTATATATTTATATTTTCTTACTCTATATTTTGAATAGAATGGAATAGAATAGAATAGAAAATATTTATTTAACGCCACATAACAAATGCAGTGCGAATATCACATAAAGTAGTCTAACACCGTGACGAAATAATTACGTTTTAAAATATAAAAAGAAACCGACTTCATTGAATGAAATTTGAGCCTATAATACACTTTTATTGGAGGGTAGATGTATTTTGTATAAAATTATGGGTAGGCCAAATAAACGCACCGCTTCAATGATACAGCGAGGTATGAGGAAGGAGGAAGTACACGAAAACATCATCGATGTATACAATTTTTAGATTTTCGTTGATTTTTCAGGTCGACCGATTTTGATAGAATTTATATGGGAGCACTCTTTCAAACAAAAAAAGAATTTTCTAAATCGATTCAGCCGTTTTCGAGTAATCGGTAAACATAAATAAAAAAAAAAAGATTCCGTCGAATTGAGAACCTCCTCCTTTTTGATAAATTCGGTTGAAAGGCTAGCACTCAGCATATGATACCGAAGTGTGAAGGCTCTTGTATCGCTTGTATTGAGTGGCGCCATCGTGAGTAGCGCAGCAGCTACTGCCACACGCCATGAGTGTACCACATACATTGACCTAACTATTTGTTAAATACGCATTAACGAATGCAAATACAGTACAAAATTATGCAACCAGTTAAACAGTAATAAATACATTAATAATAAAATTAAATTTAAATCAAAAACGACCTTTTAAAAAGCAGACTTATGTGCATTTAACAGATATTTTTATATTAAATCATTTTTGAAGGACCAAATGGTAATACAAACCTGCCTAGATCCAGGCAGATACATAATTGTATTATCCAAAACTGTTTGTCTCATCAAAACAATCGTTTTGACGGGCTAAAGCTGAATTCAACACAAAGCACAATTTGGCGCTTCAGCATCGAACTCCGAGGCGCATAGCAACGGCCGATATTCTGAAAGCCTCGAAGCGAATTTTTGAGCCGAATTTCCTACGTAGCATGTTTGTAATCGAAATCACAGCTTAAAATAGTGAAAGCACAGTTCGTTTACATTAAAAATAATACTATAGTTTAATATAACTCACATGTAAATTCACATAGATAGATATAAAACATTTATTGACTACCACACGGAATATTACATACAATAACAAAAAACTAAGCTTATTTAAGGCAATACAATGGGCGGCCTTATCGCTAATAGCGATCTCTAGCAGGCAACCGTTGGATGGACTGGACTATAAATAAACAGAGAAGTGGGCATGTAGGTGTGGTGTATTTATATAATTACATACTTACTAAACAAATACTGATATGAATATATACATACATATGATCTCAATAGATATATAAATAAAGATAAACAGTATAAAAAATTAACAATACAGAAATGACTACGTATAACAGCACGACAAATAATGTTTCATGACCATGTTTTTGAAGATGGGAAGAGTCTTGGCCTTTCTGATATCTACAGGCAGCGCGTTCCACAAGCGGACAGCCTGCATTGTAAATGACTTTCCATAGAAGGTAGAGGAGTGACAGGAATTTACATAGTACAGTAAACAAACACACACAGGCTTTATATCCACTAGTTTACTTATACTTATATATATTCGTTAAGTTTAAAATATCTATTTATATAGGTATTTACCAATCTGTAACCTTAATTGTATGGCTATGGAAGAGCGGGATCTTCTAACACAAGTATTCTTTACTTAAAAGAAGATCTCAACCTTAGTAATTTGTATTGTAAACCTGTTATAGAAAGAAAGAAAAGAAAGAAAGAAAAATTATTTATTTGCAACGGTACACAAGGAACCGAGCGACACACAGACAATCAAAACAAAAAACAGAAAAAACAGAAATAAATTATTTTCTATTTCTATCTAAGGTTTTAATCAATTTTAAAAACAAAACTGGTCTTCTTTATCTTATCATGTCACTAGTTAATTCAAACCAGTGTGGTGAACCAGGATTAATGTCCACCTCAGAGGCTCCTTTCGTGCACTTGAGACATGTCTTCGAACTTTTTAGATCCCACAACATGCCGGTTTCCTCACAATGTTTTGCTCCGCCATCTGAGAGTACTGGTATAGCGCAAATATATTTTTTAAACAGAAAATAACATTGCGACCGGATTCAAAACCCACGACCCTAGAGACAGAAGGCGGGGAAGAGGTACACCGGTAACCACATTATTATATCTCGCGTTTCGGTGTTTTTAGAGTTCCGTTTCTCAAATTAAGAATGATTTCGTTGTACTGTCTATCTGTTTGTATGTCAATACCCTTTTTCTCCTTTGGCCCCAAACCCAAATAGTGTTGTGTGCATTGTCCACCAATATTTATGTATGTATAATATGTATGTATTTAAAAAAGTATATAAGTAACATATCAGTCATGTGGTACCTATAACACAAGCTCTGCTTGATGAGGGCCAGGTGATGCCGTATGAAATGTCAGGCATTTTTTTTATGATATTTTTTAGCTTGACGGAAGCTTTTAGCCTAGTTATTCCGTCATGAGAGTTGGGCACTAGCTCATACGAAGTAATATTATTTTTAGAAGTGTTCTGTTTATCCCAGTACGGATATGACTTGAACCAGCTGTTATAAAACTCTGTGACGGAGTATCGAGAATATTGAAAGACTACAATGTGGATAAAGTTTGGTCTAAAAGACGAACGCAAACTTGCATTGTGAAATATTGTGAAAATAGGAACTTTTGTAAACTTTTGATTCACGTTTTTATACGGACACTAAAATGTTATTATCTTTATTGCTTTGAACTCTGTCACCATAGCTTTCTACTGGAACATAGGAAGAAGATTTTTTTTAAAATCTAGCCTAAATTAAATAAAAACGAATAATAATAATGCCGTACATTTCACACAGCATCATCTTGCCCCAAAGTAAGTAAGCAAAGCTTCTGTTATGGGTACCACGTAACTGATATACTACTTATATGGTTTTTTTTAAATACTTACATATTTTACATAGAAACAGCCAAACCTGAAATTAAAATTGAAATTCACAAAAAAATTATTTTAACTTTCTTTGAACTTGTTCCACTTTTAAGATTTTAGACAAACGAAACCGAAGAGCCCATCACCAGTCATGACTCTCAATCAGTTAACTAACAAAAAAAAATTACGGGTTGCACTCCGGGAGTGCCGACAGAAGTGAAAACTTATTTTGGCGCATTAGACATTTTTTAGATGGGTACTAGGGTTATTGGGTTATTGGGTTATGAATTGTATTTTATTTATGAATAGTATTTTATTAGAAACTTTAAAATACATTTAATATTCTTTTATGTTTTTGTTCAGAATGTAGATAATATATCAAAGAAACTAACTCAGTAAACTTCTCCATACAATAGTAGACTGTAAACATGTGAATAATCAAATGGGGCGAGCGCGGCAGCCCTGCGTCTCGGTAACGGTGTCGCGAGTCCAGAGGTTTGCGCTAAAAGAAGTTTTCACTTCAAAAAAAATGTTACTTTATCAATTAACATTATAAGCATCAGAGTCTTGATTGACTCACTGTTATGTAGACATCACACAGCCTAAGCTGCTGGTAGTAGAAATTTGAATTTTGGACGGTGTGTTCTTTACAGTATACACGCATTGATAACGGAATTTTCAAAGTTTTACCTTTTTATAGGCCCAAGAAGTAAAGAAAAAAAGTAAAAGGGGGTGAAAGTTTATAAGCAAATACAAAATACATATTTATTCTTTATTTCTGGAAACTACCAGATAGATATTTTTTTTAAACGAATATTACGCAAGATGTATGCGAACGAAGTGACTGAGTATTCCGTTCGTTGACTTAAGACAGTAAAGTGTAATTCTGGCAGCCCTACAATGCACTTGAAGTGCTTTAATGAATCGCATCTCGTCAGCAAACTTGGCTCGTTATTCGCTCACATTGTTCCACTGACTGACGCCAGCGCCAGCTGCGTCAGCTGGTGTGAATGATACCTTTTGTAATTTAAACAATTTAGAATGCTTTTTTTATGTTAACTCAGGTTGTCTTTAACATAAAAATACAAATTGATAAAAAAAAAAAGAACTACATAAAAAACGAGCACGCCTTACAGTAGTCACATATGATGTGTAACATCTAACATATCACCTTGGTAATAAGAACCATTGACATTATCCTGAATTAGTTTACATAACAGTACACTTAATACGCACTGTACGTAAAGTATTCGCAGAGCTGATGCGTCCTTCTCTATTTCCCTTTCTCTTTCTCGTCACACAAACGCACACACTGGTGATAGTACCAACCTCTCGGAAAACGGGTTGGTACTATCTGAGGACCAACTCTACCAAATCTCTAATCAAACTCTACTCAATAGTCAAATCAAATAGCGCGCGCTTCCCCGGCTTCCTCTTACACATTTCCGTCCCTTTCCTTGAAATCTCCCCTACATATTGCAGGAAATCGAGAGAAAAGATCTTACACATCAAAAAGTTGTCTTTGTACAAGATACAATTGATACAATTTACATATTACAATAAAAGATACAATTTGTACTAAATTTCATCAAGATCTGTTAAGCCGTTTAGCCGTGAAAAGGTAACAAACAAACAGACAGACGCTTTAAAAATTTATAACAAAATTTATAACAAATTAAAAATTTATAAAAGAAAGTCGTTTTAGTTGCACCATTTATAACTCGTGAACCGCTGGACCAATTTGGATGAAACTTAAAATGAATATAGTTAATAACTTGGATTAGGATATAGGCAATTTTTTATTCCGGCAAAACAACGGGAACGGGGACGGGCGACGCTGCGGGTGGCTGCTAGCGCCATCTATCAATATTTATCCGTAACTTTGTTAATCTCTGTAATTATTACAATAATTTAAATAGCTATCTTATTTTTAATAGCGGCGATTACTTCACAAAGAATAAAAAGTACTATTACTACTTTTATATTTTTTGTAAAGTTGTAACCGCCCAGCGAACGGCACGGGTCAGCTAGTTAGTTTATAATCATAATTTTAAAAAAATTGTCTTGTAAATCCATCTGGTGAATCAAATTAACATACACAGTTAGGTGACACAAATAAATCATACCATTGGTTATCTCTTGGTCCTTGCACTAGGTCTAAAAACGGTATCCTTATGCTTAATCCTAAAGCGAATATTATATGCTAGTTAGGTTTTTTGGTGAGTGATGACCTCTGTGGCGCAGTGGGCTAAGTTCCGGCTGAGACGCAGAACGTTGCGGGTTCGATTCCCGCCGCGGAACAAATGTTTGTATGATCTGCAAGTATTTGTTTCGCGCCTGGGTGCTTCTATGTATAATATGTATGGACTTAAAAAAAAAGTATATAACTAGTATATCAGTCATGTGGTACCCATAACACAAGCTCTGCTTACTTTGGGGCCAGGTGATGCTGTATTATTTATAAGTATGGATATTTGGATACAGATATGATGGAAGTATAGTCTGTAGGACTATTATGGATGGATATAATGCATATTTATATTTATGTTTGTATAGACATAGGTATCTGCTTGGATCTTTCGTTACTTTCAAAGACGAAACTAAGCGTGAGTAACGCTATTGTTAGATAAAGTTCAGTGCATTTTGATACTTGAAACCATGACCTTAGTGTATGTTTTCGTCTGAATCCATAGATCTTTGAGGGCATCTATGGCGGGTAGTCAGATATATTAACCGTTAATAACTGAATAACCGAAAATATATAACTGTTTTTAATACAAAAAATCCAATTCAAAATCTAAACAGTAAGTTTAATATGTGTCATTAAATGCTTAGCCATGAATACTTCTCCAAAAAATTCGTAATTGACCGAAAAATCTCAGACAATCTCATTTGAACACTTCTCATTACACCGCCATTATTAAGAACTATAGTTATAGAATTAGAAGGTAGAAGAGATGGCGCTTTTCTAAATGCGGACGATGAGCACTCGCTCATAGCAAGTTACGTAGTATTGTCACTGAGCTATGAACAAACACGCCCTGTTATAAGTGCCAAATGGTATCGTTTTCTTGTTTGTTTTTATTTTAAACAAGTTATAAACAAATCCAGGTGTCCTCAAATGTATCCATATCCATGTGGAGAATCCATAAACTTTATTCATAATTATAAGCTTTATTTATTAAACTTTTAAAGTGTTCAATTCCGTTTTTTTTACTTTATAAAAACGCTCCGTCATTTATAAACCGATTTAAAGAATATTTTTTTATGTGAAAGGACTTCATGATTTTTTACTTCATGATTGGTTCAATAGAAATAATAGAAATTTCATCAAAATCGGTTAACTAGTTTAGTTTTTAAATCAAAACTGCTGGAATAAATATGTTATCCAAGAAAACAAAATTTCGTATTTTTATATAATATAAATCAATTTTTATTTATTAAGTCTTGAATAGACCAGGAGACAGGTAGGTTAAACGAAAAAATAATCGCTGGCGGGGGGACAACATCCTTATGACAAAATACGAGAGCAAAAGGAACAAAGCAAAACAAAAAAGCATTTTCAGTTGAACTCAACCAACCTCGGTTCAAATAGTTCTACAACAATCTTGATAAAGCAATAGACCGGTCGGTATTGTTCCAACCGGTTTTATCGAAGCGTTTTATCGTTTAGAACGCAATCGAATTTTTCAATCGAATCTAAAATTACACGTTATGAACGTTTTATTTTCTACTATTATATTTATATTTTACAGGCGAAATATTAAGACGATCTCTAAATAGAACCTTTTGTATAGAAACAAGTGCCCTTTTTGACGCTATTTAGTAACTATCTACTGATTGGAGGAATAATAATTTAGATGAAAATTGGGTGCGTATTTAGATGAAAATTGGGTGCGTATTTTTTATATTTTAACCTCCAAGTTTGACGATACACATTATTTTTTAAATTTATTATCAATTCTGTAATTACATTATGAAATAAGGTCTTCACCTAGTAAAAAAGCTGTCGTCGCTCTACTTTGTAGCCTACACTAATAAGTAGAGAATAAAACCATAAAAATACAAGATTATCTTTGTTGTCCGTCTTTTTAGGTTTGTTATTTGTCTGTCTATTCGCCCCCAATTATTACTAATTATTAACAACTAATTAATATTACTAATTATTACAGACTATTAATGTAATCGTCATGATATTCTGCACAGTAATACTGGTCCCTATAAAGATAAGAAATAAAAACTTTGAAAAAAATACTATAAGGAATTGATTTTTCAATCTCAACGTGTAATGTAGGGTTGTCTTTTTTATTTTATTTTACTATTCCATCTTGTGGCATATTATTGGAAAGGTCTTTAAAGATACTAAACAAAAAAAAATGGCTACGCGACGCATGCCTTCGCGCAACACCGCTTTCAAATAATTTGACTTTTTCTAATTTGTGCTGTGAATCTACTTGGATTTTTGCTTAAAGATGCTGCCTTCACCCTCAAGCACCGGAGTAAGGTAATTGTGCACCTGAAGGATATTGATTAAAACGCAGTGTTCGCAGTAATAGATTTTACTCAGGGATACGTTTTTGCAGACAACGTGATGATCGGTCAAGGGACGCCATGAAAAGGGGACATTTATATTAGATGACGTATAACGCAAGGAACTGTCAACAGTGACAGATGACATCGACAATCTATTGAGTTTACTCATTACACAACAGCACCTTCCTTATAAAATAACTGCTTCTTTTTCCCATTCCTACGCAGTTCCGTATCCACCATCTATTGCCACACAGCATTTCTCAAAAGCATTTCTAAAATTATAACTAATCTTGCATCAAACCAAGTAAATATTTAATGGTCTAACTGCTAATACTAATAAGTTGATCACGACTGGTAAAGTATTACAAAACATTAAGAACCAGCTCGATTTATAAATTAAAAAAAACCCCATACTACTTTTGTTGTTTTGCTAACTACGTATATTGTATAAATACATTGTATATATGTGATAAAGTTTAATTTACTTTGCCCTGGTCATTCTTAGCCTTACTGACTTCAGAAGAATACACTGTGCGTGGACTTGGCATATTTATTTATAAACGACTTTAGTTTGAGTATTGTTCTGAAATACGTCTCTAAGAATGACACCTATGACATTAAACAACCCTTGCAGGTATAAAAAAAAGCCTAGAAACTCTGGACCAGAAAGGCAAGAGAAGAACGGAAGCGATTGGATGCATTTTTTTTAGTTGAGGGTACCTACTAGTTATAGATTTAAATATACTGTAAAAAATAAACCAGCCGTCGCGGGACACCTGGCAGATGTGATGTGAATCCCGAGCTGGGCGGACGAGCCATGAGCGGCGCGTCGCCACGTCTAGATGTCGGGGGAGTGACCCCCGTCATTAAATGTTTCACATCAAAACTTTTATTTTATTCACAAAAAATTAAATATTTCTGTTAGTGTGTGTGTAAGGAGTTTTTTTTTAATTTATATTTATCATCATCATCATTGGCCTTCGTTCATCTGTTGAAGATGATTTAGGTGGCGTCAGTAAAATTACAGAGCAGTTAATTTTAATTGAAAACTTTCGTTCATGGATCCACTCCAGCAAGCTGAGGTGGGTGAAGTTTCCTCTCCTCTGACGTCACTCTGCCTATTATTTATATTATTTTTATTGTTATGTAGGTATATTACCGCTGAAACAGTTACGAGAATACTGACAAAAACAGTTGGCCTAAAGTCGTCCATTAATTACCAACAAATTATCCACCATCTCAATAGGAGGCGTATAATTCAAAATAATTTAATTATCTAGCAATCCACCGAGTCGCTGGCATAACTTTTGCCGTTTTAATTTGTAGTTAATTGGATTATCTGCTGAACCGAATAACTTGAGTCAGGTTTTGAGACGTTATTCAGGAGTAAAAAGAGCAACATCAATTTATTATACTAATGATAACCCCCGCAGCTTTGTTTAAATTTCGGAAATTTATTTATTAGTTATTGAGAAATTAAAGTTCATTTATTTCTTAAGCTAAATCTAGTCTAGTACGAGTACTATTATATTATTTTTTCTTAGTGCGTCTACACACTGATCCTAAGAAAGACCTTCCAAATTTCTAGTCCCCATGTCCCTAATTTCAATTCAAAATAAATTTGATTTGTTAAAAGTACAGAATAATTATAAAAAACATAATAAATTCAATATCTAGCTTTTTATACAAAATAATATGAAAAAAATATATAGAATGAAAAACATAAATCTATAAAATAAATATATTTTAAACTATCTTAATTCTGGCATTGATCTGGATCAGTTCAGCTATCTATAGAAAGTTTTATACGGTCCTTAGACAGATCAACTGTTTCACTTGTATTTTATATTAATGCATAATATTTTGTAGATTTCTGTAAATATTTTTGAAAATAATTGTTTCTATTTTTTATTTATTTTATTTTCTAAACTCAACTGCATTCATAAATAATATTTTTGATTGTCATTACTAGTCAGGTGTATTCCTTCGCCAATCTTAAATGTCTAGCACATCCTGCTAGTAAGTAGTATCATGTTGTATGAATTTGTAGCTGGGTTAGCAAGTTCGTGCTGGAATTTCCTTAATCCTTGGTATGGTGATTATCAAACTTTTTTCCGAGAAAGGAAACCACTTCATTCTCAATAAAACCCATAAGTTTCTATATTTAAATTTCATTTTTATATAGTGTTTCTATTCTGTCTAAGATATACTGGCAGGATACATGATATTTCATTATTTTCATAGGATTTTTTATAAAAGTAGCATAAATCTAAATGTGGTGCTCAATTTTCGAAAACAAAGGAAAATTGACTTAGCCAAGTCTACGGTTACTTTGGTACTTGACGGAATCCGATACGAGTCAGTGAATCTCAAACTTTTTTAGTTGAAGGCCCATCGCGTTCAATGTTAAGAAAGTTCGGCTGAAATTGCAGGCGAATTGGCTTAACTTTTGATGGGAAAACGAATGTAATGATTATTTCTATTGAGCGGTAGCGTGAGCGAAACTTTTGTTACGAGGAAGCTCGGCCGTCTTGTGACGAATAGTGGATAAGTTTTGAAGAATCGTTTGGATAAAGGCAATCTTGCCAACGTTGTTTACTAGATGGGTCAATATTTCCTATAATTTGATTAAATCAAAAAGGGCTAGCAATCTACACTGTAGCACAGTGATTTTCAAACAGTCTTTTGAGAAAAGAAACATTCCTTCTATGCAAATACACAAAAGTCATTTTTGTATACAATTTGACAATAATCCCTACTAATATTATAAATGCGAAAGTAACTCTGTCTGTCTGACTTTCTGTCACGTTTTCACGCCTAAACCGCTAAACCGATTTTGATAAATTTTGGTATAGAGATAGATGGGACCATGGCGAAGGACATAGACTACTTTTTATGTAGGTACCACGCGTGTCAAGCTGCGGGCAGCACCTAGTGAAAAATATTTTCTAAATAATAGAGACGGATGCTGAGTATTTGAAACTGAATATTAAAAAAGTAGATGGTTCCCAATTTAACTCTATTATTGTTTTGACGACCTTTGTGGGCAGTGTGCGAAGGGCCGCCTGAGGTTGCGGGTTCAATTGCCGCCGCAGGACAAATGTTTGTATGATCTATAAATATTTGGTCTGAGTGTTTTTCTATGTATAATAATTATGTATGTATTAACAAATACAAGTGTATGAGTCATGTTCCCATAACTCCAATTCTGCCTACTTTGGGACTAAATGTTTCTATTAATATCAATAAATATTTATATATTTGCATTGTCATTGGATGCAATATTATAAATAAGTAATTTGAACATTTTCCTTAAAAATATGTCATATCAATATTACTTTAAAAGTTTGAGCACCGCGTTCTTTTTCTTTCCCACCACGCAGGTGAAGCCACTGTTTTTGTATAAAAACCTAGCGGCAGAAAGTTTTTTCTATCACACTTTATGCTTATTTTATGAAGGTACGCTCCGGCACTTAGAAAATTATGTACCTGCAGGACACAAAACAGGTGTCTAGCAGTATCATCTATCAAACTAAAATATTATAAGTATTTACCATGTTTCTGTGGAGGATCACAGATACAAGTAACATATTGCATAGCAGGTACACAGATAAGAGAGCAACCTAATTAACTAATAATTACTTACTATATATATATATTATTACCATTTTAAGTGCATATATCCACCCTGTTCCAAACCTAGTCTGTTTTTGTCAAAAAAGCACAGTCTCAGCTTCATGCTATTTCACACAGTGTGAAATAGCGCTGGTTTTCAGACTGTGCTGAACAAGGAGGGTGATAACATTCCGTGACAACCTTGGGCATCCTATGCCTAGCCGCAGTAAGCGTATGTACTCCACAAACACGTGCCGTTTGACGTGACAGCGTCTAATAAATCGATGAACGCCGGCTGCACGCACGAAAAAGGATGACTCATTGTCCCGTTACGCTCATTGACCCGTTATACTATCGTCCGTGAACCGAAAACCAATTTTTAAGACACAAGATATGCTGGATTGATAAACGTAGTGAGACATAATAATATCCTTAGAATACTTTAAAAAAAATCCAAGACCTAGAAGTACGAGTATTCTTACCGGATCTGGTTACTATTGTACAGTGTTACCAAATAATAATTTAATCGGTTATTTATTAATAAAATCGGTTAAACTCGCCGATAAAGAGCCGATTACCACTTCAGTTGACTAAATACAGCGAATCTTTTAATTTATTAATACCGTTGATAATGGAATGATTAATGGCGCAAATATACCTAGACTGTGATATACGTATTGTTCGGAAATGCAACCCATGTAATCGTTTTTTAAGTTTAATCATGAATCATGCTAGTATTTCTTCTTCTTCTTCGTTGTTAATGGCATGTGATAAAAAAATAAAAAGATAGTGCGTGGAGTCCCTCCGCGTGGAATAAGTGAAACTTCGTAATGTGGAAATGAAAATAGGAACGTTTAACGTTTAATGTTTAACGTTTAACGCAACCATGTTGGAAGTCGCATAAGAAGTTTCACCTTAAAAATGTCTATTTTGCCAGTGTCAAGTGTTTATATTTGTTTATAGTCAATTTGTTTGTTAATGAGTCTTAGTCGATGGTCAACTGTCAATTCTAAACGTCATCGCGGAATGGGCGTCTGGAATTTTCTTGGGATTCCTCGTCGTTCAAATCACATTGCACCATAATACACATATAATTCAAGTGTCATAATTTATTCATTAAAATTCCGCTAAGGTTATTGAATAAAACATTCAATAAAACGAGCAAAAATATTAAGCAGTGTTATGTTACTTCATGAAATGACAAACGAAGAATCTCTATACTAGTATTTCTTCTTTTCTTCCTATAATGGCATCTGTCGTGTCGACAATTTTGAGAGTTTCAAGAGATTTTTTTAATAATGAAGTCTTAGTCGATGGTCAATTGTCAACTCTAAACGTCATCGCGGAATGGAGTCTAGAACTTTCTCGGGATTCCTCGTCGTTAAAATCACATTGCATCACAATACACTTATAATTCAACTGTCCATACTTGTATTATGTAGTCACAATTTATTCATTAAAATTCCGCTAAGATTACTGAACAAAACATGCAATAAAACGTGAAAATAAAAATATTTAGAACTGCTATGTTACTTCATGAAATGACAAACGAAGAATCCTACATACCAGTAGTTTTTGACACTCACTACTCATCATTACAAACTTCATGTATATTTGTAACTGGTTATTTCACTAAGGATTCCTACTGTTAATATTTTACCGTGCTGGGTGCAATGTGGTATTCCTTACCCAATATTATGAAGGGTATTGACAGGTAACGGAAAAGGGTTAATGTGGTTTGCTGTTGAATGTTTTAGATAATCCGTAGGTTATCTCGACTTCTAATACTATTAGTATCATGCTATCAGTACGACATAACATTTTGTTATAACTAGTAAATCACTAGCTGCTGTCTATGACTTCGCATGCGTGTCACCTAAATAAAAATGAGCCAATGTTTATCCCTAAGATACAATCTATCTCTTTTTCAAATTTCAGCAAGATTCATTTAGCCGCTTAGCTTTAAAAACGTAACAAACAGATAGACAGAGACTCAAGTTTATATTAGTATGGATATAGTATATATTTTATTTTATAGCTTTTAAGAAAACTTACAGCTAGGTACATAAAATACTAATATATAATCAGACATACTTACTGAAAGTACATAATATAGTTGATGGCCAATTACAAGTTTCCACATATACATTTAAATAATGATTAATTAAAAACTGTAAAAGTAGACGACTATTATAATTCAGAAAGATTAAAAGAAAAAAAATATAAAAAATAAGTTTTTCCCAATAAAAATAGATTGATATGATATGATATGATTGAATGAAGTACTTGCCCTTATAATAAATGCATTTTGCCTTTAATTAGTATATATAGCGGTAGATATAGTATATAATATGGAAGTATGAGTATATTCACGTATTGTGTAAAAAGAAGAAAAGTTATTCTTCAATAATGCCAATTTTGCCAGTATCAAGTGTTTATATTGGATGTGATGTGAAAGTCATATCATGTCGATCTAAATTTGTAATTTTATATAAATGGTGTCTTTTCATACAAAATAATTTTAATGATTTTTGTGTTTACATACTTTTTGTATCTTTGTGATTCGAGCAAAAATTCGAATCACAAAAAAACACAAAGCTTTTATTCCAATTATTCACACCCGAGTCAATAACTCTAGCTTTATTTAAATAAAAATACCGAAATTGCTTATAAAACTGGAAAGACATCGAGAAAAATAAATAATATTAGGGTGCAATGTTTGCTTTGCAAGACAGCCAAAAATAATTCAGAAGAAAAGTTACACTTTAAGGTTATCGAATACAATTTCGATCATTTTGATGTAGACTTAGATAACACGAATTGTAGCTTCCTCTTTTTAGGAGTTATAAAAAGAAAACGAGTAAGAATACTAGCGTTAAGTTTATAAGAAAAGGAATACTATCTGACATGTAAACTATTTGGGATACCTAGGCACCTAATAAACAGCTTGCAAAAATGTTCAGAACATAGTTGAAGTATACAATAGTTGAGTTATCTATGGATTGTTTAAAACGATCTAGCTACTGCTTAACGAAAATAACTGATTTGTGATTCAATCGAAAACCAGATATAAATTAGCGTGCATAATATATTTCATGATTACCTTTGGAGCAATTAGGGTGGAACCAGACTGAGTCAACAATTGCTTCATTAATATAAAACTATGTGTGTTAACCGCCTGTATTATTGCCACAAATTTAATGTTGGTGTAGTTTGGTGGTTGGTATTTTAAATTTAAGGGATCCTTATCATTCGCGTCCTTATAATAAAAATGGTTGGGCTATATCTCATTCGCAAAGTCACTTTACCCAAACAAACGTATTCACGCCGTAACGTATTCCTGTTAAAGATATAGATGTTTCCTTCCAATGAAATCCTAGGTACAGGTAAATGGTTTAATAACTTGGTATTATAATATATTTTAGTAAGTAAGCATTCTAGGTAGGTACGAGTATAATGAGTATGATGGATCGGACGTGCGGCGCTGGTTAACTCAGCAGCTAAGTGAGGTGCGTAGGGGTACGCCCGGTCACGGATGGGAGGAACAAACGTGAAACTGATTTGGTTTCTTGTGTTTGTTGGCTCCAACAACGCCTGTAATTGTTAACCTTATTCTCGAAAAAGTGAAAAAAATATAACCGGGGAGAGATGACGTGAAAATTGCGTCGAATCTCGACGATGGTGTTAGCCAACATTGTGACGTGAAAGTTAGATTAGAAGTCATTTTTCCAAATGTGTCTTCATGTGTATTTAAAAAGTATTTAAGTACCTTGTTACTAAATCAAAATATATAATACAAGATATAAAATACTTACAAGATATATTTTTTTAATTCATTTTTTTTACACAGCATCATTTGGCCCAAAGTAAGCAGAGCTTGAGTGTTATGGGTACCACATAACTGATATACTACTTATATACTTTTTTTAAATACATACATATTATTCATAGAAAAATACTTGCAGATAATACAAACATTTTTTCAGCGGCGAGTATCGGACCCGCAACTTTCTGCGTCTCAGCTGGGCCTTAGACCCCTGTAGCACAGAGGTCGTCAAATTTATAATGGAAAACAGTATGATAAGAGATTGAAGTCAAAGAAGTCGCAGTGGATGAAGATTGAAAAAGTATGTTAAGATTGTTTAGGTGAAGGTGGATGAATGCGAGTGTTTATGAGAAAACCGAAATTGGAACACTTCGACGTACTATAGATAAAAATAATAATAATAATATCAATATAAGCCTTTATTACTATTTACAATAATGTTACTAACTAAAATGAGCTTGTCCTTTGACAAAGGCCTTCCCTAAAGTCTTCCATCTTTCTCTGTCCTTTGCTACTCTAGTCCATTTTGGGCCGGATACTCTTTTTAGGTCATCTTCGTACGGGCGACCAAATATGGGGGTAGAAATAGGTCAGGGCAATAGTACACTAAATAGACGCGCATGAACGAGGAATGTAATTTGATGAGAATTATAGATCAGTTTTCGGCGGGGAAAAAGGCGTAATTTTACATATGATTGTATTTTTCTATCAATTATCTAGTACCCATAGTGCAAGCATTGCTCAGTGCTAAGCTAGAGTGTTCTGTGAACTGTCCACAATTTTTTTCTCATTTAAGGACATTTATTACTCTTTTTATCATTGGTAGAACACGTTTGACCACGATCTTGCCAAGTGGTAAGCGACGATGCAGCCGACGATGTGGCATGAAGGTCTAGAAGACATCTTATTACTCATGACTTGAAGAGATCCAGATTGTAGTTTTCATGAAAAGCAGACGACGGCAAAGCATTTCAAGCCTTGGCTGTACGCATAATAAATGTGGAAGCAAAGTGCTTTGTTCGTAAAAGTGGTAGACTGACACGGTACTGATGGTAGTGAGCCGTATGTACCCTGTAAATGTATTCCACTTAGATGTAATTGTTTAATTCAAAAGCCGTTTGCAAACCATCATGCCCGTTGGGTCCCGCATGCTGTCACTCCGTATTGACATGTCGAATCCTCTGACAATAGAACTGTCATTCAGAAGCTGGCCAATGCTTTTGCTAAACTCTATTACGTGTCGCGTGGTTTCAATCACGTTTTGAGCGAGTTTCGGTTTTGGTGGACCTTTTCATTTAGGTCATCTTTGAAAGGATGATTCGATTAAACTTGTTAGTACATGTTATGTCTATCTGTAATATTGAGACGCACTGTCCGACATACATAAGCTATATGTCTTGAATCTTGAACCAACAATATTTCGATATAGATTTTATCCTCTCTCCCTTTATTCATAACTAGCTGTTGCTCGCGACTTTGTTCGCATATTTTTTGAGAGGAATTGTATCTTAAATCCTTCCCCAGGATGCAATTTATCTCCTTGCCAAATTTTATTGATAAGTTTTAAACTAATCACACCCATCACTAATTAAAAAGTTTCCATACAAACACCCCATTTTACTCCTATATGAGAGTTATTTTGAAAAATCCTGAAACACGTGCCCATTTATTTTGCATTTATTTATTCATATCTAGTTTCAAGCAAATCGCACAACACGTTAAATAGTTTCAAACATTTGTTTTCACCCCTTTTCACTCTCTTAGGGGTTGAATTTCAAAATATCCCGCCTTAGTGAGTGGTTTAGCTGTAAAAGGAAGCTACCTTCCAATTTTCAGCTTTCTAGCTTCAGCGGTTTCGGCTCGGAGATGATGAATCAATCAGTCAGGTTAAGCTCTTTTATAGATATAGATTTCGTTCCAAGCCTCAAATAGTTGCTATTTTTATTCATTGACATTTAAAAGACATGGAAATATAATAAAAATAATACTGGATGAAACAGCATCATCTAGCCCCAAAGTAAGCAGAGCTTGTGTTACGGGAACTGAATTCAATTCAATTCAATTTATTTCATGAAATAGGCACAAAAGTACACTTTTGAATGTCGATACAATACAATATCAATACAATAAAATTAACGTCAATACAATAGAATACAATGCTAATACAATACTATGTCAATACAATCAAAATAAGTGAAATACATACATTTGACTTATCTAAGTAAGTATTACAATTTAAAATAAATTACATGTCAACTTAGTACCAAACACAAAGTTGGTAGGTATAATTAATTATCAATATTTTGTACAATATACATATTATGCTACATTTAAATTCTAAGCAAGACAGTTGTGATTATGAGGCATTTCATCAACAGTAACAGATACACTCTGCCAGAACATCCTAACTGATATGAACTCATCAGATCTGTAATAAGCCTTTTGTATCAGCATTTGCTTCAACTTGTTTTTAAAGGCTTTGTCATTTAAGCTAGTTATACATTCGGGTAGTATATTATAATAACGAATACTGTTAACACAAAAAGACTTATTGGTTAGCTAAGTGTGTTGAAGGCAAGATAAAATTGTCTTTGTTCCTTGTTGGATACCTATGAATATCGCTATGTTTGACAGAATGATGGGCATGTTTACGCGCGTACATTAAATTAGACAGGATGTATTGGCTAGGCATGGTCAATATGCCGACATCTTTAAATTTCTATCTTAGTGAGACCCTAGCCCCTAGTCCATAAATAGCCCTCACAGCCCTCTTTTGCAATATAAATATGCTGTTCGCGTCAGCTGAGTTTCCCCATATGACATATGAGCCCATATGACATGAGGGAGTGAAAATAACTAAAATATGTAATTCTAGCTGTGGCAGAATCGGTCAACTGTCCTATTTTAAAAACAATAAAGGCCCCACTGAAGTTTACTATCAAGTGTCAAACCAAGACATTTGGTACAGTCTGAATAGCTCAAATCTTGGCCAGCAATATTGATTGGAGTAAATATTCTGTTTCTTTTTAGCGAAAACCTAACACATTTAGTTTTGAGGGCATTCAATGCTAGGTTATTAGTATTAACCATTCATAAACATTGTTTAGTGAACGGTTTATCTCTTTATTTGTCTCCTTTCTTATATTGAATAATAAGGATGTATCATCCGAAAATAGAACAACCTGGAACCACATGACTGATATACTGATCAAATATCTATTTTTTGTAAACACTTACGTATTATATATACAAAAGCATATTATGCAGCCAGACTCGTGATAAATATTTGTAGAACATTTGTCCCGCATCGGGAATCGATCCCGCAATATTTTGCGTAACAGGCGAGCCTTTATCCACTGCGCCATAGAGGTCCGCAAAATAGATCATATTAACGAGCGTTTTGAATGGCTAATGATTATGAATATAATTACGTTTCAAAAAGAAAACCAACTTTATTTAATGTTTGAGCCCATAAAAATACAATTGAATTGAGGCCCTCCTCCTATTTTGATAACATTTCTATGAGACCTATCGGGAATTAATATATCTTATCACATTAAAAAATCACTCATAAATGACGGAGTTATGAGATAACAAACATAAAAAAAATAAACAAAATTAAGTCAGTGAAGTCGGTTAAAAAGGAAACACAACCACACTATTCAAAATCATCACACTTTAGATATTATTATACAGAAGTTTTAACGTGTATTAATATACAGAAGTAATAAAAGTTATAATACGTGTGTGCGTGCGCAATGCGGTTACTATTGTGAGAGTTAACTTGCAAAGGACAGTGCCAATGGTCTCGGTGAAATAGGAAAGCGATATGAACAAAATCGGGCCATGGGATAAGCGATCGTATTGTTAATCTGCGCTAAGGCAATTTTAACTTATATAACAATAAAAACAGCAATTTAAACCGTCATATAAATGTAAAGAATTTAATCCGTGCTTGAATCATCCATCCATACTTATAAATTTAAAAGTGTCTCAGGCTGTTTCTTGCCTTTTTACTGCTTAACCGCTGAACGAATCTTGGATAAGTAAGAATATAAATTTGGTAAGCATGGGATGATCTGCTCCATCTTGTCTCAGCATCCGCATCGAGATAAATAACCTATGGGCATCCGTATCAAAATTAGCACGGATCATACAAAAAAGTGTTAAGACCAGACGAGTTTCTTGCCGGATTCTTTTTAAACTCCGAGGTAGGAGGTACTGTCACCAAGATTCACGAGCATGTAAGAAGACGATTCAACGTGGTTCTTGTGATTTATTTAATAAAGAATGATCAGATTTTGTTTTACCTTGAAGATACATGCAACTTTTAATCTATAAAAATAATAACGCCAATGATATGGTAGTGGGTTCGTACCTGGTCATGCAGCAATAGATTTTTCTCTTCTAGGGCCATGTGAGGAAATCGGCACAGCCTAAAACTTATAGTTCATCGGTCGGACAGTGCTCTTAAAAACTAAACACACTAATGCCTGCACATTACTGCTGGAGACAGAATATCTGGCATTGTTGTGGTACACATCAAGACGAACTCTTGCTAAGTCTCCTACTAAGTAATTATTTATTCAACTCTACTAGAGTTCATTAAACGAATTACACAGAGAAGTCTCGAATTCGCACGAATCGTCCTTTAGTCCTTTAATTTCCAGTTGCAGCAAACGCTTATTTAAAATTAATGAACTATTTCAGATCAGATTCTGTTTATTCCGCACTTAACTGTTTAAAAATTCTTAATGCCTTATATTAGGAACTTTAAAATAGACAAAAAGATTTGTTTGAAGAAATGTTTAATGCAATTAATTACGTTTTAAAAACTAAAAAGAAAACCGACTTCAAACCGATCAAAACATCCAATAAAAAAATTACAAATAAAATACAAGATCCTCCTCCTATTTTTAAGTCGGTTGAAAATATAATGTTAAAAAGTATTTCTATAATCGGCGATGAGCTTGCAACCAGTCACGTACGGAACACTACCTTCAGTGCAAATATAGTTCAGTGCAGTCATATTCAGGCCTAACAGATGTGCATTTCTGTCAGAAAGGTGTGAAAACTAGTGCTGTTGTGTACCAAAATACCGTCCTTACGAACATAGTGGAACCCATTTCCCAAACAATGTTCGACCTTGACCCAGACCCTGGACTTTCCAGCAAGATTCTGCATCAGCTCATAGGGCACGAAGCACTCAAAACTAGGACCACCCGTGAAATCGACTTTATCAGGCACGAAACTGGCCCTCGTCTAGCCCAGACTTAAATCCACTGGACTACAAAATATAGCAGCATTTAGAGGAGAAAGTCTGCGCTAATCCTCATCAAAATTTGACTCAATTTGAATTTTGAAGGTCATTTTGAATGATATTAATAAAATTTTATTCTACATTTAATTGTATATCTTTTCATGCACAACTTTAAAACAATAAACACAATTTATATTATTTATTCAGATTTATATTATTTATATTTGTGACAGAGTATATGACCTATATATATGGAGGTATATATGCTTCTAAATTATCCTTGTGGATTTATTGAATAATTATTACGTTTTAAAAACTAAAGCTAAAATTGAGCCAATAACAATATAACCGAACTGAGAACCTCCTCCTTTTTTAGAAGTCGGTAAAAAAAAAAATTTACTCTTTTTAGTACGTTATAATTTTTCGACATTCGTAAACACCACTGGAAAGTCACAGGAGAGCAAAATATCGACATTTCATTTACTTGGATGACATATTTTTTCAGCAATTTTGATTTAAAAACCAAACTACTAAACCGATTTTGATGTTATTTCTAACCATTTTTTTCAAATCGGTTCTTTAATAACTGAGTTATGAGGTAACAAACATAAAAAAATATTAAAAATGGAGAACCTTTTCCTTTTTTTCGAAAAATTCAGTTTTCAGTCACAGAAAAAAAGTCGGTTAAAAAACGGTCTTATGTTTTTTAATGTGTTAACACTTCTTCTCGCCATTTAACTGTATTATGATGTAAATTTTGATAATCTCAAGTGAGTTGTTGGCTAATATTTTTTATAATTTTATTTCATTTTAAGCAAACTTAGATCGACACCTAAACATTCATTTATTTACAGGTTTGCATTTAAAACTGTCAAAAATGCAGTTTTTGTCTCTATTTGATTTTTTTTAAGTTCTGAAATACCGGCATTAGAAGCCTAGAAAGTTCAAATCTTCTCGTCATTCTCCTAGCCCCACTATAATAAAGAGTAAATACACCGCACTCGCTTACCGCTCAACGTTCGTACCGTGTACACTGTATATTGTGTTGCATCTATTTTTCCGGTACACTTACCCTGCTTGGAGGCACGTACGATTCATATCAGCATCGGAGTAGAAATGAGCATGACTTGGTGTTACGTACGAACTGTAAACAACAGAAAGCAAAATATAAATACTAATTCAAGTTTTTACTCTAAGTTCATCGAATATGTCCACGATTTACAAACAACATAGTAGATGTAGGGTTATATTTGTTAGCAGATGTTGAATGTTCAGGCCCAGTTTTTTAGCTTAGTCTGTTTCAAAATCAAATGTCAAAATTTCACATTATTTAACATATTTGATGAGATTTTAAACATGCCGATTGGCTTGTAAGCTTGCAATCTGTCACGTACGAAATACTAATTACTGTGCAAAAATGTAGGCATGTTCATAAAATATTAACGTGTCTCTGACTACTCCTATTTTCATCCTTAAATACCTATATTACTACAGGTGTAAAGAGTTTTGTTTAATTTTGTTTATTTTTAACCATTTTGTATACGGGTCAAATGTCTCGTCCTAAAGAAGCATTGACTTTGAAGTCAATACTAATAAATTATTACTCTGACTAGGACATACAAGTGGGTATACGTGTGGAGTTATATACGCAGGCACTATATATTTATGTATAGTTTGGTTCAAATGACAGTTTTAGGTAAATAGTTTCAGTAGCTTAGATTCTTATAAAAAAACGGATATTTTGTTTTTGATTTTTTAGCCGATTTGTGATGTTTGGTTTGCTATTGTTTTAATTATGTAAATATTTTTGTCCACGTTCGTAACTAAGATTTCATAATCATTACATAGTATAAAACAAAGTCGCCTCCCGCTGTCTGTCTGTCCCGTTGTATGCTTAAATCTTTAAAACCATAAAAAGGGTTTTTGATGCTGTTTTTTTAATAGATAAAGTAATTCAAGAGGAAGGTTTATATGTATAATACATGCATAATATAGTAGAGAAATATTGATAATTTTAGAGGATTCTTATGGTGGCGGAGGTGGTGTCGTAAATAAACACATTTTTTTGCGCTTACATTGCAAACGCTGGCTGAACGCTACGAGATAGATCAAAATAATGTACTACAGTATTGTACACCCTCAAAAGGTCTACAAAAAAGTCCGCGGTGGTAAATGGCTATCTCTTAGGAATAACCATTATGTAGTATAATTGGTATCAGCAATGCACCCGTGCGAAGCCGGGTGGGTCGCAAGTTAGTTATATATCAGGGTTTTTTATTTACTGTTTTATAACCAATTTTTAAACAAGACTTTTTTTCCATTTTGATAACGAGAACACAAGACTTTTTTATAACGAGAACCTCTAAGTCATGTATGGTCTTCTGGTACACTGGACAAATCAGCACTGGCGCGCGACACGCTCGCTTTGCTCGCTCGCCTTGCGCGTTGTTTTCTATATTCTAACATTACCTTACTAACTGGCTTCGATCTGATCTAACTTTTTCTCCTGAATCTTTGTCCGATCGCTAATTTGTCCAGTATACCAGGAGACCATACATGACTAAGAGGTTCTCGTTATCAAAATGGAAAAATGTCTTGTTTAATAACTAGTTATAAAACAATAAAAAAAAATCCTGATACATAACTAATTAAGAAATATTAGTAACAAACGTGGACCAAACTATGTTTTATATCATAACATCCGAGTTATCAGTATTTTTTTATTATTTAACGAATATATCAAAGCCAATTGTTATTGCTCAAATTGAGCAATAATTAAACAAAGATTTTGACAAGTGACAATGTAGTACCTACTAAGTGGTACTGTTTAGTAGTTGGCTACATTAGTAGAGGCCAGCGTGCACTGGCGTAAGGTAAACAGAATATGGACGAAAATTCAAATTATAAGTAGGTGCCTGAAAATCCATCTAATTAGGCTCGCAGCTGGGTAAATACCTGAAATGTTTTATTTTATTTATTAGCAATAAATATTATCATAACAAATGCGATCCTTATAATCTTACACGTATTACGTTTCTCTGCTATACTTTCCTGCCTTTGAAGTAGAAACTAAATAGCACAATTTAATATATCAATTCTAATTTTAGCAATTTTAGTTACAACTTGTAAAATTTTGCTTATTTCTTTGCACAAGTCAAATTATTGTACCGAGGTCCGCAGCACTTTGAAATATTCCAACAAAAGAAAGTTCTTGAAAGCGATAATCGTAACAGAAAACGATTCATTGTTTTGTTACGTGGCGCTTGCTGAAAAGTTGGTGGTACACTGGGATCAAACTTAAAAAGCTTTACGAAGCTGTTGAGCTAAGATACACATTTGAAAACTTTCTACACCACGAGCGTTTATATCGCAAAGGCCATTACGGTGTATTGCGATCATATTGAAAGTAAAAGTTGTTAATTGTAAAACAGTGTCAGTTCGTTTGAGTTGCATGGCCTCATGTTGCTCTGCCCTCAGACAGTCAACCGACACATTTGAAATGTATATACTCTCTTGTATTCGTTTTTCGTTGATAAAGTTATAAGATGGATCATGCAAAAAAGCGCTAGGACCAGGACGAGTTTCTTGCCCGTTCTTCTCGGGCTTGAGTTAGGATAAATTGGTACCTGAATTACCTCACCTAGTTTGTAAGACGTTTCAAAGTGATTCTTGTGACTTATTTGGTCTTTTGTGTTCAGTCCAGCTTTTAATAGTTAAAAAATAGTTAATAAGCCGCTGGTCTTGGCCAATTTTGTATGTTTGAAAAAATAGATACAAAAAAAAACGACTTACGCCTTTTTCTATTCACAATTTGTGTGCATAACTTTGAAAGCGTGACCTCCTCCTAGTCAAATAAAAAGAGATAATTATAACACAATGACGTATCTAAATTAGTATATGCTTCAAATTTTGTCAAAGATATACCATTGGGAGATTCTGCAGACATTAATATAATAACAAACATCACTTAATTTCAGAACACGTTCATCACGAGTATCCATTTAGGTTTCAATTAAGTAGAAAGTTGTTTTCAATGGAGTCGCAACTTTTCTTTCAGCCATTGAGTGTTGCCAGGATTGAAACAATAGGAGAAATAAAAAGGCATTACCGTTGCCGTTGCCGCTACAGCCGTTCGTTTCATTGTTTATGCAACAGTTTTGTTTATGACCTGCAGGTTATTGCGATTGGTTTGCACTGCCAATTTATGACTTTCGGCTCAATCAAATTTTAGTACAGGATGTAATATATGTTATTTGTGAACTAACGGCTACCCTAGTTCATAAACTGAACTGAGGAGCAATTTATAATATAAATTACTATATACTTACATAAATATATAATATATATACAACTATTAAATATTAAATAACATTATAAATGCGAAAGTGTCTCTGTCTGTCTGTTTGTTACGTTTTCACGGCTAAATGGCTGAACGGATTTTCATGAAATTTGGAGGATGTATTGCATTTGGGGAAGAACACAAGCTACTTTTTGTCTCACCACCTTGAAGAGGTAAAATAGGGGATGAAAGTTTGTTTACGCATTTTATATTTCCTTAAGTTAGGGATCTGAAAATTCCTATTTAGGCTTTTGGTAAGAAATAAAGAAATATGTGTTTCAACATTTTTGCATAATAATTCCCGAAGGAGGGGATAATATAGGGGATTAAACTTATGAGATGTTCTTTAGATGCACAAAGTGCATTCCTTCCAAAAATAAAAAAATGGTTCTACACATACGCGTACGAAGTTGCGGGTAACAGCTAGTATATTTTATTTATGTATCCTTTATTAACGGAAGATGAATTATTATTAGTGTAAACATAAGCCTAACAAACCACTGAGATTTGGACCTGTGTCATTTGAGAATTACATGGATCGGCATAGACAATATAAATTAATATATTGACGAATTAACGGATCGCGCGGTTTGGGTGTATGAGTGTGCGTGCGTGCGTGTATTTACATAAAGTAGCACGATTTTATGGCTTCAGTTTCGTTGATAGTGGCAATCCGTCTATATATCCTAGGTCTGGGGTCTGATAAAAATAACTAATGTAACCTATATCGATAAGACGAAATAGTTTAGAACTACGTACAACACTATTGTAACCATTCCACACGATTATTTTATCGTTAGTTTATTTTGCTGTTGTGGTGCGTGTAGGCTATAATAATAGATACCATTTTGTACCGTATCGCTATAATACAGAGCCCAGTTTGGAAGAGCAACGACGCCCTGCCGTCATACAGTGGAGGAAAATCGGTTGGTTCATTTCTAAAATTAGGAATTGTCTAAAATATATTAAGTTAGTCATAGCATTTGTAAAACCTATTCGGTTGATATCATCTAACTAAATTAGGAACGTTTAATTAAGTTAGATAAAATTAAATTAGGATACCTAAGTTGGTAGCAGCAGAATACCAAAGGTTAATTTGACAGTTTAAAACCTAATTTTAGCTAAAATTAGTTAGGTTGGTGCCAACAGAATTGAGGCCAGTGTCAACTAGTACGGAGCGTAGTCACTTGATTTTGATTACAATCTTACCGCAAGAAAATGTATCTTCGTTCCTAAGAATTAATGTTTAAGAACTACTGTTAAGTTTGTTAAAATCTGTTAAATAAATAAAGTTTAAAAACAAAATAAAAAATTGGCTTAATAATAATAGGTGTGATTGACTCCACAAGATTTGAGTGTAGACCGTTCATTATCCGAGGCACAAGATAAATAAAATATAGTGTACATGCAATGGCTTTTTCCAGCCTTGGTTTCGTTTATGGGTCAGCTATGATATGGTTTTGACAGCATAATCGGTCAGCGACATCGTTGCTTTGAAGTTTTTTTTAAATTGAGTTGAAAAATTTTGACATTTATTATAACACAATAACTAAACAATTTATTCCACGGCGCAGTTACTTCTAGAGGTTTTTGTACTCACAGGTTGCAATCCAAACGCCGCTAAAATAAATATTAATACTAATACAATGACACCACTTCAAATTTTAGGTTCTAGGATGTACCGGTTTCCTCTCAAGGGTTACCTTAACTGTTTGAGAGCACTTTAAATGTACTTACACATAAATATTTCATAATTAAAAATTCAATGTGCACGGCTAGGCTTAAACCCACAACATTATAATCGGAAGGGTGCTATTACTACACCAGAACACCTATTTTATGTATCGCTAAATGTAAAAGTGAGTACATATATAAAGTGATAAGATTATTTACAGCTTTTTAAAAAAGCCGTTGCAAAGGCCTTTGAGCAGCATATTAAGCCGTTATGAAAAGAGAAGAAGATAAGAATTGTCAACTGACTCATATCAAAGTTAGTAATAATACCTTCAAATACATCTTTTCTACCCATTCCAGTTTCTTTTTGTCTTTTCGTAGCGGCCAGTTTCCGACAGCACTACTGCAATACCTACTACTCAATTGTTCTAGAGTAGGTCAAGCCGACTGAAGCCGATTTTTGCCATTTAATTATAGCAGAGCGGGCGAATACAGTCGCTAGTTCTTGTGTGATACTAGTGCTTGTATATATTGTTTTACAGCTCATTTGGTATCTCTGCTATCTGTAAAACTTTGTACCCCTTTTTACAAAAATTGCGCGTAATATCTTTCATACTCGGAAATTTCATACTCCTCCGGAGTATGAATTTTCGGACACACGTAAGGACACACTTATCCTTATCCTTACTTCCTTACTAATATTATAAACGCGAAAGTTTGTATGTATGTTTGTTACTCATTCACGCAAAACCTACAAAATGGATTTTAATAAAATTTTACAATAATATACAAATTTTACAAAATACGAATTTTACAATATATAGCTTATACATCAGAATAACACATAGGCTATAATTTATAAAGTTATTGTGTGAATTGTCCAAAATTCACATGCAAGCTATTCTGGCGTGCGCTGCAAAAACAGTTAGAATCACACGAAGTACTAATTCTGCGCAGATGAAGTTGCGAGAACCAGCTAGTATTTTATATAGAGAAGGAGTGCAAAATGCTAATATTTTTTTATGTTATGCATACAAAAATACATTATTAATTAATTATGGTCGCATTATGACCAGTGGGCGACCCCTAGTAATATGAAATACGTGTGAAACAGTTAAGCTATCTACAGGTTGGATAAAACGATCCATAGATTGTTCGACCGGTCCAATTTCATCCCAAATACAACGCAGATCAGCGTGATATATCGCGCTGATTAGGATTCGCTCGATGCGGCCTTTACTCTAACAACGGGAGGGTTGGAATTGGCGCCATACAATTAAGCTAATGGCTTTCTTATGGTATCTTCTGTAATTGGGACCAAATTAAGGCGATAGTTTTGCTTTCTTACTGCCCTGACCCAAGCATTTGTAGGTAAGTAAGTTTGTAAGTAAGTTTTGAAGCAATTTGTGATCTTACTTGGAATAAAGTATTAATGCTCTGGTTCATAATTTGAGATATTTTTTGCATATCCTCTTTGCTTATTCTCTTTGGGATACTAGAGGAATAAAATAGGTGCTCTATTTATTAAATTAAACCAATAAAGAAGCTGGGGTTGCTTTTCTTACTTAGATACATTATAAATAATAAATATTTTGGTATATTTTTTTGAGTTATTTTGGTTGTTAGCAAAGTTTTTAAATCAATAATATTTTGTAGTAGAAAATATTTCATGTTCGGGGAACACTGCGAGTATTCACGAGAGGTTCTAAGCAATGTGATCGTTTTCGGCTGCCGATCGCCATTTTGTTAATTATTTCTGGTTTCTAAGCCGCTTGGCTTACCAGATCTGCCTTCTGCGCTAGGTTGTGGGTTTAATTCCCTCCCAAAACAACATTCGTGCGATTTACATAGATGTTTATTCTGTGTAAAAGTTTATCGTAATGTAAAATGATGTATTTTAAAATATATAAGTATTCTATAAGTCATTAAAATTAAAATTTAATTATTAATTATTTTCGTCGTTTTCCGCATTCGAATGTGATTTTCTTTGACTGTCCGTGGACGTAAAACTTTTGTTTTTCTGTTATTTTGTAATTGTTGTTGTTAGTTATTGTTAATAATTTGTTGATGTTGTTTTTGTTAGGGTTTATTTAATCAAACTGGAACATTCAGTGCCGTGTTGTACCAAATGAAGCCTCCGCTGAAGCAGCGCATAATATAAGTGTACTTTTATCTCGGTTCAGAAATTTGCCACTTTTAAACTAGCGATTTCTTTTGTTTCTTTTTTTATAAAGTCATTCACGCGTCGTAAACCAATTTACAAAAAAATCTGAAATTTAGAAAATAGAAACATTTGCTTACAAATCAATTAGAAAAAAGATAGTATCTGCAGAAGTTAGGAAAACTGTGTCGCAGACTCCAACGCCCGCCTCCGTTTACAGATAATTAGGTGTTCCAACTAACGGTATGTTTCAGTTTGTGTATGTGTGTGTTTGTGTGTGTGTGTTTGTGTGTGTATGTGTGTTCCATGTTCTCTAAAGAGACTATAATATAAAGAGTTTGGTTTTAATCCACATGGAAGTAAGGTTTTGTAGGTGTGGCGTGAAATTGTGAGTGTGGGTATGTAATAGTTATATTATTATTTATTTATATCTTTTTAACTACTAAATGAAAATTTGATTATTGAACGTAAGAAACAATGTTATGTTGGACTGTACCCAGGAGCGTTGCAATGCATGAACGGAGTAATACAGGGGAAAGGCGACTGAGCGACCAATACAACCGTCGTACCTCACTCCTTCCGCCAAACGGATCTGAAAATCGACTTCTGCGCATCCAAGGTTAGCACTATTAAACCGTGTCGAGCAGACCAGATAGCTGACGGATCTATATATATTATTTGGGAAACAAGCGGATAGTATTTTGCTTATAATGTAACACAAAGATTTACACAAAGATTATAACATATTCCTGTAAAGTTTCCACAGTTAGTTTATATACATATAAAGAAAAAGAAAGTGGACATTTAACGCTATACAAAATAATAATTAATTATCTAGCTCATTTCAGTTAAATTAACAGAAATAAACGGAAAGAAAATAAAAACAATACAAAATAAAACTACCTAAATAAACCAAAATAATATAATATTTAGAATAATGCTTTTAAAACTTGTGATAGTAAGTTATAAATTAGTAAAATTTGATAATTGTATCATAACATTTTTTTACCATTGGGTAAAAAAATGTTTTGCTACTGTTTTGTCTCTGACAGTTTTATCAATGAGATTTGTTGGTTACAAATAAATACTTACCTACTATCCGAGTGTAGTAATGTTTTTATTACACTTATATGTACGCGCGGCTTCGCACGCGTAACTACATAAAAAGTTGCTTATGTCCTAAGATACAATATATCTTTTTACCAAATATAATCAGGATCCATTCAGCCGTTCAAGTTTGAAAACATAAAAAACAAACAGGTAGATAGACAGACAGAGGCACTTTCGAATTTATAATATTACCAGCTGTTTCATGTGGCAGCGTACGCTTGGTACCTACAATAACCTATATTCCAGGTTACAGACTACATCAATACCAATATTTAAAAACAAACATCACTCAATCTTTGCATTTATAATAATAAAAGGAAGATTTTTGTGGAATTCATACATATGAATTACGTAAACGAAGCCGCTAGAAGCTGACTAGTTTAATAATAAATATGTAAGTACATACTACGTGTAAACAACACCACACCTATTTAGGAGACACGAGGCTATTTGCTCTATTTGCTAAGAACGGAGTATTTATGTCAATGCCATAAAATACAAAATGCGATAACAACTCAACTTATGTTGAACAGTTAAGCGATGAGGTCGTATCATGTCTGGTGCGGATTATTCTATAAATAAATGAGAATGATCCATGACTTTACGAGTATATCTAAGGTCGGTAACGCCCGAGTGTTATTATACGGTATTGCAAGCATCTATATGTCATGGTAACCTCAGAGCTATAGGTACACATGTACCAAGGTTTGGTACATGTGTACGGCCCACCTCTTAAATCTATTCTAGTAGATTCCTGAAGAATAACGGTATTCCAGAATTAAATATATATCTAAATGAAGTTTAATTCAAATCGGTTCAGTTATTATTGTGTAAGAAAGAAAGAAGCATCCAAACATCCAGACATTCGTCCAAGCACATTTTAAATTTTAGTAAAATAATTTAAAACACGCTTCCGTCTGTGACTTACACGCGCGGTGCTTACATTAAATGTAACCGATATCCCATTCCACTAAGTACTTAAGAGGCTGAACGAGGTAAGAGTTGTAATAAAGAATTTCCTAAAGAAGTTGATTAGTCATGTCAAGAACTACAAGAACATCATAGAAGTAAAGGTCCTTTTTCGATTATAGAATATTATTTTCAAAAAAGTAATTATAAAACTTTTGTTACATGAAAAATCATTTTAAACATAAATTTAAAAACATTGTTAGGTAACAATAAAACAGAAGTAAAGCTATACCTGCAAATATTCGACGTATCTAAACAACGTTCAAACAAGTCGAAACCAACTACCCGCATATCGTAATCGTTTCGTCGCAGGCGCCGAACAATCGCTGTGTAGTGCGCATATTCATTCGAGCGTCACAGAGTAAGCATACGCAGATAGGTAAATTCTTCTGGAGAAATGTCTCTATTCGCTAGAGAAATTTTTAACCATTTGACATTATTGACATAATATATGCAATATATTATGTCAATAATGTCAATGTTTACCTAAATTAATTAATATTAATTTTACGTTTTATAATTAGTATTTCCGCATACTTTCTTGACAAGTTTGAGAGATGGTGTGAGATCTCGTAGTATAGAGCTAATTAGAAGGATTTGGGAGAAACCTTTGCCCAGCAGTAGGACGATACACAGGTTAAATAAAAAAAAATCCGCATACAATGTAAATTGTCAATGGAATAAGTAACTGTAAACTATGAAAGAGACAAGAAAAGTCAAGAATAAACTATATGAGCTAGATCAAAGAGAAGGTTGCTGTCATGTCGTATAAAGAGATCAAAGAAGCTGGAGAGGAGCAACATGGAGCAACCTGCATCAGTTACAAGAGCAAAACTTTTAAACTACTAATGATGCTATTTCTGCTGATGCTGATGCTATATTTATGCATGATATAATGATAATGATGATGATTATGATAATTATAAATAAATAAATTATAATGATTTATTTATTTATTATATTTTCAACGACAAGAGTGACAAGCGGCTGCGAATGTAACTCTAGTGGAGCGTCGTGTAGCGAGGAATACATCTAGTTTTGACACTTCGTGGACGAGAAGGGACCAGCGCACCACGTTAGCGACGAATTGCTTCATATCTAGCCAATCAAAGTTAACCATACTAATATTATAAATGTGAATGTAAGTTTGTTTGTTACTCTATCACGCAAGAACTACTTAAGCGATTATCATAAAACTTTGTACACATATTCTTGAAGGTATTAGAAATAACATAGGATACTTTTTATGATAAAATTATATTATTTTTTTAACGAAAGAGTGAGTAGAACATAGGCTACATGTTATGTAGGTACCACGCGAAGCCGCGGGCAGCAGCTAGTTAGGAATAAATTAGTGTTGATTTGAGTACTAAAAATTAATATTTTTAGACAGATTTATTTTTTATAAGTTAGAGTAATTGGAAGAATTACACAATTTATGTTACAAGGAGAATAATTGTTTAGTTTTACTTATTCACCTGCGTCCACGACACGTATAATAAATTCTGATGTAGGCTCTTGAGCCCTCTTGAGCTTTCAAATACGAATATTTAAATAACAGTAATTTAAAAAAAAAATACAATAGAAATTTAGAAGATGTCAAAGTTAAAAACAATGTAAAGATTAATATAAATGTCATGTCACGATTTAAAAACAATACAAGATAGTCAAAAACAAAAAACATTAGAGAGAGAAATATAAAAATAATTATAACTAGTAGTTAAGTAAGCACACTCAAACAAACTTCTCACAGAACCTCAGGCATTCAGATAGAATCACTTTCCATCCGTCAGCAAACACATCACATCAGGGTTTTTCAAGGGCATTGAGCGCAGAAAGAGTACGTGCAATGGGAGACTGTGCGTACGCAACCGTGTGAGAAGAAGGTTTCTGGAACAGTCGGTGTTTTCATTCTTTAACTATATATAATGTAGTGTTGTTGTTATTGTTGTTTTTAGCCCGTACGTACTGTCCCACTGCTGGGCAAAGGCCTCCCCTCGAGTTTTCCATTGATTTCGGTCCAACGCCATTGTCTGCCACCGACAGTCGCTAAATGTGTCTAGCTCGACACGCCAACGCTTGCGTGGTCTACCGCACCGTCTCACTGTCTCAGGGCTCTACTTAGTGGTAGCTTTGGCCCACAGTTCGTCCGGTATGCGGCAGACGTGCCCTGCCTAGTACCACTTCAGTTTCGCAGCTTTTTCAGCCACGTCGAGGACCTTTGTTTTGGAGCGAATAGTATCATTTTTGATTCGGTCGGTTAGTTTAATGCCGAGGATGCTTCGCTCCATTGCCCTTCGACAAACCTGGAGTTTAGTCCTCTGAACACCAGTGAGGGACCATGTTTGAGCACCATAGGTTAGAATTGGGAGGATACAGTCTATTAATACCAATTAAAAATATAATAATTAACCAAATAAGAGTTAAGAATGCATGGCCTCATGTTGCTCTGCCCTCAGACAGTTAACTGACACATTTGAAATGTATAAAATCTTTATGTGTAATGTATTAGTTTTTCCTAGTTAAGGTAGTTATAAGATGGATCATGCAAAAAAGCGCTAGGACCAGGACGAGTTCCTTGCCAGTTCTTCTCGAGCTTGGGTTAGGAGGAATTGGCACCTAAATTCACCTAGTATGTAAGACGTTTCAAAGTGATCCTTGTGATTGAATTGAATAAAGTATCTTATGAATTTATTATTCAAATCCGTTTACCCGTTCCAACGTAATTCAGCCTTATTTAACATATTAAACATCTACATAAACTTGCTTTATATAAATTAGTAGATTTAGGTTTTACTTGTCTGTCAACTAATAACCATGTTCGCCTACTATTTTAGCAGCAGTAAATTATTATAACGGAAAATTCTAACCGTTTTATACCAAAACACTTTTTAAACTACATAAAATATGGCTACCCACTTAGTTTCCCACCTTACCGCCTCGTCTTGAAACCAGGTTAGAAATACACGGCATTTTGCAAGACCGGCATTTTCTTGACGTTAAAATGTGTCAGTTTATGTCGTCACATAGACCCTTCAGGAAATGTTCCTAAACTCTTTAACCAGCTGGGTCAGTGCAGCTTATAATTTAAGTAGCTGGGTTATTTGTAGCGAGAGGCTTGTGAAAGTAGAAACTTTGACACCTTTTATACACCAAATACTTATATATTGCCAGGTAATTCATAGTATAATTTTATAAACTCTCAAGAGTCTCTGTGTGTTGACGACTTCTGTGGCGCAGTGGGCCAGTTAAGATGCAAAAGGTTTCGGGTACAATTCCTCTATGGGATAAATGTTTGTAAGATTTGCAAATATTTGTCTCGAGTCTAGACTATTATTTACAAAAACTCTTACTCTTACAAGCTCTGCTTACTTTGGGTCCAGATGATGATGTGTGAAATGTCCGAAAAAAAAAAAATCTTACTGAAGTATAGTGCGTGCAGTTGCACACACGTATGAGATCGAAACCTCTTTTCGAAGAAATTAATATTATAACAGTGCCTTGTACGATATATACGATAATTTTATGTACGTGCACAAAAATGTTCATATATTTAAAAATAAATGCGATAATAATAGTATTAACACTAGAAATAAAGATAAACTCGCTGTACCCACTGTTAGGCTCGCTAATTGAATAGAATTTAAAAAAAAATGTATATAAGTAGGTTATCAGTTATGTGGTACCCATAACACAAGCCCTGCTTACTTTGGGGCTAGATGATGCTGTGTGAAATGTCCATCATTATTAATTTTCTACTAGCTCCGATGGTCAATGTTGAGTAGATGTAATAGTTTAAAAGTTAGCTTTCAAGCATGAAAAAAGATATTTGAAAGTTTACAACTTGAACAAGGTTTAATGAAAATTTTCATCAAACAAGCAAAGGTATTGTGAAGAAAAGTTCGTGTTTAGTTTACGAAAGCTTTTAATGTAAATTAATAAGCTACAGGTAGCTCAAGGCTATTCATCGTAGAACTGATTAATCGTAGATAGAAATATGTTTATTTTATAAATATATAATATAGATGTACTTCTAGCAGTGTAACATTTATGGAATCTTTTTAGCAATAGGAGTAAACTCAGCACTATTAATAGTGGCTCCGTGAACTGTAGACCTCGCAAAATCTTTTCAAAATGACTGATACATAACTTTTTTACGTTTTCAACCCCCATATCTCCGCCATTTTGAAAAGTTTCCAAAAACTAAATCGACAAAAATAAATCTATATAGTTATAGCACCTGCTCACAAAATTTCACGAGAATCGTTTGAGAAATGCGACCTGTAGAGGAAAACATTCGGACAGACGCCGGCCGGACGCCAACCGGACAAACATACGAAAGCATTTGCGCCTAAGCTGAAACAAAGATAATTATCTGGGCAAAAATAGTTTTTAAAGGCTGGTTTTAAGTCTACTTTTATCATAGCTCGAACTTGAGGCTCGAGGTTATCAAGCGATCCACGTATGAAATGTTTGTATGATCTGCAAGTATTCGTCTCGCGTCTGGGTGTATCTATGTATAATATGTACAAATGTAAGTAATTATAAAATCTTTTTTTTTGTTATTGTAGTGCACATTATTAATCATACTTACTCGAAATAATATTACAATCTAGCCAAATAAGCTAATGAGTAATTTTACTTTGTCCTAGTTTTAAAAAATAAATGATACCTAAGAATGTGTCCAATAGCACTTTTCTAACAGTCTCTAGTTAAAGGGAAGACACTTTTTTCTTGTTTTAATGTAGTTACTTATCACTTCACTATTGTTAAACTACTAACTCAATGATTTTGTCCGTTTGAATCTTCTTGTCTGTGATATCTAGGAGCTGGATTGCCTCGACGTTCACATGGTAATGAAGCCCACGTGGTACCACACATAACACAAGCTTACTTTGGGGATAGATAATGCTGGGTGAAATGTCCGACATTATTAATTTATCTGGGAAATGTTAATATTATGGTAGGTTGATTTTCTTTTGCAAAATCATGCCCATATTTTTATAATTTTTGTTCAAAACTTTTTTCAAAATCTTCATAGCCTCATTCCAAAAATGCAGACTGTTGGTTATGTACATCGTGATCACGCAAGTTGTACAAAGTCAAAGTCAAAGTCTAAAGATACTTTATTCAATACAATCACAGGGATCACTTTGAAACGTCTTACATACTAGGTGAATTTAGTAGTACCTATAAAGTAGGTACCTACCATAGAATAGATACCAATATGATTGTCTATTCCTAAACAATGACCAATCGTGTACATTCTGTCTGTATTTCCCGGCGGGTACCAATAATAGAACCTTATAGACTGAAGGCGTGACGTGAATACATTGTATTGGCTGAACGTAGCTTTGGACTAAACATCTAAGAAACTTTTTTAAACTATAGAAACGCTCGGGCGTTTGTTTAGTAGTTCTACAGATTAACAAATAAATAAATAATGCCGGATATTTCACACAGCAGCATCTGGCCCCAAAGTCAGCAGAGCTTGTGTTATGTGTACCATATATCTGATATACTACTTATATAGTTATTTTTTTGTAAATTTATACAAATTATACATAGAAACACCCAGACCCGAGACAAATACTTGCAGATCATACAAACATTTGTCTTGGAATCGAACCCGAAAATTTTTGCGTATGAACCGGTCCTTGGCCCACAGAAGTCGTTAACCTTATATAAACATTATCTAAAACTCTCATTATATGCAGCCGAGTCATTAAACATGCCTATGGCCCACTTGATGGCAAATGTTTACCGTAACCTGTCGGCGCGTGCAATAATAGAGGTATGTAATAATATAAGCGCGTTATCGACTCTAAAGCCAAACTCTACTTTTTTTTTTATCTTTGGATAAAAAAAACTTATTTTGTCTATTTGTCTAGTTGTTTCTTGCGCTTACAAATAAAAACAGTTTCAGTACAAAATGTCCGCTGACAAAGAACACCAGCTGCTGTATATCTCAGCTGTAGTACGGTTCTTACTTTACCCTAATCAAATACTACTTAGACGGATTGAGCTCCTCACAATACTACGTTCTATATTTGCTCACATAAATCTACGTAAGGAAAATTTTTGTTGGAGCTATGAATGAATGAACGATAAGCTTCATTCATTCGTCTAATTCAAAGGTGAGGAACAAATGCCTGAACCTTTGCGAACTTTACTTGCCCTGTAAATTTAACCATATATACTGATATCTACAGAATACATTATTTTGTAATCCATACTATATAATATATTATAATCCTTACTAATATTATAAATGTGAAAGTAACTCTGTCTGTCTGTCTCGCTTTCACGCCAAAACTACTGAACCGATTTAAATGAAATTTGGTACACAGATAATGTAAAACCTGAGAAAGGACATAGGGTACTTTTTAATTAGAAAAAAGTGGTGTAAAGGATTGAAAAGGGGGATGAAAGTTTGTATGAAAGTATTGTCATTTTCAGAACTTGAAGCATAACATTTTGGGCTGTTGATTAGATATAAATCTCTACTAATATTTATAAATGTCAAAGTTACTCTGTATGTCTGTCTGTTTGTTTGTTACATTTTCACGCGTAACCCGCTTAACCGATTTTAATGAATTTTGATAAAGAGATACATGGGACATTGGAGGCGGACATAGGCTACTTTTTATGTAGGTACCACGGATGCGAAGCCACGGGCAGCAGCTAGTAATATTATAAATGCGAAAGTGTCTCTGTCTGTCTGTTTGTTACGTCACGGCTAAACGGCTGAACGTATCTGGATGAAGTTTGGTAGGAAGATGTATTGTATTCGGGGGAAGAACATAGGTTACTTTTTATCTCATAAAACAACCTTAAAAGGGGTAAAATAGGGGATGAATGTTTGTTTAAGCAACTCATATTTTCTTAAGTTAGGGATCTGAAAATTCATATTTAGGCTTTTGGTAAAAAACAAAGACATACATACGTGGTTCAACGTTTTTGCAAATTCATGCCCGAAGGGGGAAGTATAGGGTATTCAACTTATGAGATGTTCTTTAGATGCACAGAATGCATTCCTCACAAAAATAAAAATAAAGGTTCTAAGCATACGCGTATGAAGTCGCGGGTAACTGCTAGTACTTCATAATTGTATGTAACTTAACAAGGATAGCGAAAACCTTTTATACAATACTAGCTGCTGCCCGCGGCTTCGCACGCATGGTACCTACATAAAAAGTAGTCTATGTCCTCCATGGTCCCATCTATCTCTATACCAAAATTCATCAAAATCGGTGCAGCGGTTTGAACGTGAAAACGTAACAGACAGACAGACAGAGTTACTTGCACATTTATAATATTAGTAAGGATCAACAGCCTAAAATTTAATGCTTCTACTTCTGAAAATTACAATACTTTCATACAATCTTTCATCCCCCTTTTCAACCCTTTTTTTCCAATTAAAAAGTAGCCTATCACAATTAAAAAGTAGTCTATCACTATTAAAAAGTAGCCCTGTCCTTTCTCAGGTTTTATACTATCTGTGTACCAAATTTCATTTAAATCGGTTCAGTAATTTTGGCGTGAAAGCGAGAAAAACAGACAGATAGGCAGACAGGCAGAGTTATTTTCGCATTTATAACATTATTATAATATATTATATGGTAAGGATTCAATCAAACATTACGGACACAAGTATCATCTAGCCTCAAACTAAGGATAGGTTGTATTATGGGAAGCAGAGGACTGATGAAATGAGTTCTTGTACATTTGTAAATACATATTTTATGGTTAAGCAATGCAAATTTTGCTTAGTTTGGAACTAGAGCATGCTGTTTTATCCAGTAATAAATAAAAAAATAATCCCGGACATTTCACACAGCATCATCTGGCCCCAAAGTAAGCAGAGCTTGTGTTTTGGGGACCACATGACTGATGTACTACTTATATACTTTTTTTTGTAAATACATACATATTATACATAGAAACACCCAGACCCGAGACAAATACTTGCAGATTATACAATTATTGTCCCACGGCGGAAATCGAACTCGTAACCTTCTGCGTCTCTGCCGGACCTTAGTCCATTGCGCCACAGAGGTCGTCTGTTATTGTAATATAGTAATTGTTATGTATATTAAATATTAAGAAGTTTCAAACAAATGGCGACCTCTGTGGTGCACAGGGCTAAAGTCTAGCTTAGACGCAGGAGGTTGCGGGTTCAATTTCCGCCGCGTGACAAATGTTAGTATGATCTGCAAGTATTTGTCTCGGGTCTGAGTGTTTCTATGTATAATATGTATGTATTTACAAAAAAAAATGTTGTAGTTTATTAGTCATTGGGTACCCATAACACAAGCTCTGCTTACTTTGGGGCAGATGATGTGATGTGTGTAATGTCAGGGATTATTTATTTATAATAGAAAAAAATCGAAAAAAAAAAACTGCATTACACATTAAAAAGTTTAATAAAAAAGTTTATCTCTTTTTCATCCTTTAAGGGGTTGAGTTTCATAAAACCCCAATTTAGTGGGTGGTTTTGCTTATCAAGGACCTTCCAAATTTTAGCTTAATAGCTTCAGTGTTTTCAGCTGATGGGCGATGATGACTCATTCAGGTCAAAGTCTTTTTATGTATAGATTATTTATTTATTTATTATTTATGAAAACAAAGATTACAAGTACCTAATACTGGTCACCTACCGAGTTTTGTAGAGAACCTTTTTATTTTAATATTTTATTATAACTGATCTGGATCAGTTAAGCTATCTATAAATCGTTTTAAACGGTCCTTAGATAGCCCAACTGTTTCACGTGTATTTTATATTATTCTGTACATTTGTCTCATTATTTCTGTAAATTAAAATTATTTTTTTATTATGTAATTTACCTCCTTAACTTTTAAGTCTAGTTTGTTTTGTGTCGTGTCAAATAAATATTTTTCATTCCATTTCATATCAATGTGTTAACCGAAAACTAGAACAATCATCTATACCTATAAAAGAGCTCAACCTGACTGACTGACTGATTCATCATCGCTGAGCTGAAACCGCTGGAGCTAGAAAGCTGAAACTTGGAAGGTAGCTTCCTTTTATAGTAAAACCACCCACTAAGGCGGGATTTAAATTTAAATTAAACCCAATTAGCGGATAAAAGGGGTGAAAACGAATGTATGAAACTTTTTAACGCGTGGTGCGATTTGCTTGAATCTTGATATGAATAAATAAAATACAAAATAAATGAACACACGTTTCAGGATTTTTCAATATAACCCTAACAAAGGGTTAAAATCGAGTGGCAAAGTTTGTATGAGTTTTTTTAACGAGTGGTGTGATTTCTTAGAAACTTGGTTTGGATACTTAAAATGCAAAATAAATGGACCCGTGTTTCAGTATTTTTCATAATAACTCTCATAAGGGAGTGTGAAATGGGGTGTGAATGTTTGTATGGAAACTTTTTAATGGATGGTGGGTGTGATTGGTTTGAAACTTATCAATAACATTTGGCAAGGAGATAAATTGCATCCTGGGGAAGGATTTTTAAGCTACAATTCCTTTAAAAAAAAATGCAGACGAAGTCGCGGGCGACAGCTAGTATATTATAATCATACAAATGTAGGTCCTGGACGGGAATCAAACCTGCAACCGACAGCACCAAAGTTACTACTGTAAGGCCAGGTATACCAATGCATTCATTGTTTATCTAAATTTTATTTAAAGGTACCGAGAATTCCCGGCGTATTTCCGACTGGTATTACTTTCTTGAGTTAAAGTTATGAAATGAGAGCGTGCTGGGGACTGGGTCCTTTTATATAAAAATGCAAAGCACAAAATGCATTTAAGACATTTCCGGAACGAAAACAATGAGATAAAGATCACTACGTTTTTCATTTCTTTATATACTCAACTAGCTTTTACCCGCGGAAAGCCGTGGGTGTTATCCACGTCATTGCCGTGTAACAAATATATAAAGTAGTCTATACTTATTCCAGGTCCAATTCAATATTTATATCAAATTTAATTTTAATCAGTTCAGCTATTACTGCGTGATTGGGTAACAAACAACCGAACATCAATATTTGTACCTACAAACTACGGCGCAGAAATCATACTTACTACCAACTGACAAACTGTGAGATCAGCCAACGTCAAACAATAATTAAATAAATGAATGAAAGAAAGAATGAATAAAGGAATGAATGAATGAATGAATGAATTAATTAATTAATGAGAGAATGAATGAATGAATGAAAACACTTTTATTGTACATCTTGAAACTAGCACATAAACAATTTGTGTGGCAACAATAGACGGTGTCATGCTCCTAATTTTACTTTTATTCACTTGCACCAAACACTGTGTACAGAGAAAGCACTGTACACCGGTCGGATAAAATTGAAAATTTATGAAACAGATTTTGCTATTGGCCGGGTACCCCTGCTATTTACGTATTTGTGAGAAACTAGATTGTACACATTGCAAAACTGATTCAGGTGAGTTCGTACACCACTTCATTCCATCAATGCAGCATCTTATTTAGTAACCTTAATAATATACATGGGTTTGGGGTTTTTGGGTCTCCCGAAAACTACAAAAAGGTGCAATTATGCTGAGACTGGGGTTTGTTTGGCCCACACGACACAGAGGGGACTAATTGGCACAAAACTATACCAATTAATTACGTACTGTTTATTTTTCTGAGAGGCAGATGGTTACGGTTTCATTTCCCACTGAGAGACAAATGTTTGTATGATCTACAAGTATTTGTCTCGGGTCTAGGTGTTTCTATGTATAATATTATGTATGTATATACAAAAAAAGTATGTAAGTAGTGTATCAGTCATGTAGTACCCATAACACAAGCTCTGCTTATTTTGGGGCCAGGTGACGCTGTGTGAAATATCCGGCAATATTATTTATTACTAGCTAGAACCCGCGACTTCGTCTGCGCAGGATTGGTACTTCGTGTAATTCTAACGGTTTTTGCAGCGCACGCCAGAATACTCGTAGCTTTCAGATGGCTGGTTTTTTTCCAATTGACACTTATCGTTATAATATATTATTATTGTTATTATTATTAATCCCGGACATTTCACACAACATCATCTGGCCCCAAAGTAAGCAGAGCTTGTGTTATGGGTACCACATGACTGATATACTACTTTTATACTTTTTTTTGTAAATACATACATATTATACATACCCAGACCCGAGACAAATACTTGCAGATCATACAAACATATGTTGGACAATTCACGCAATATCTATATAAATTATAGCCTATGTGTTATTCTGATGTATAAACTATGTTATTACAAAGTTTGATTAAAATCCACTCAATAGTTTTTGCGTGAAAGAGTAACAAACATACATACAAACTTTCGCGTTTATAATATTAGTAACATTTTCTTTTGTTCAGTTTCTGTTTGACTTAATCTATAATGTAATTTTGTTGTGTACAGTGTTTTGTGTTCTCTCTGTATTGTGTGTTAAATAAACAATTTATATTCTATTTTAATTTATTCTATTCAGTGAGATAAAGTGTATTGTATGCGTAAGCGATTAGTTAAACATGCCACTATCGGTCAAAAATTTACTTTGTAGGCTTAGATGTTGCTCAACTAACGTGATTGAAACTACGATCGTTTCACTGACCTAAGTTTATTGTAATCCCCAGGTTTTGTAGACGCCACTTCAGATCTTCTTTAAATATATCTATGGATAGTATTCGATAGCACGTTCACACATATTTTGCATATGTCAACGTTTTGCACAGTAGTTAGTAGTCAGTAAATACTAGAAAAGTTGACCCTAAAGCGTTTCTACACCAAACGACATCTCGATCGGAAGGTATCCGAGGAATAGAGGAGCAAATGGAGAGAATATTATGCAAATGTGTGTTCAATGCGGAAATTGAATCCAGGAGTTGCCTCGTCGCAGGTAGCACTAGTTTTAGCACGTACGTCTTGCTAGGTCAACTAAAAATCGCTTAAGGCAATGGTTCCCAAAGTATGAGTCACGACCCACTATGATAGAACTATGAAATCCTTCCCTTCAGTACCTCATATACATATACCTCTGTAGTGCAGTGGGCGAACGCACGCTTGAGACGCAAAACGCCGCGAAACGAATGTTTGTAAAATCTGCAAGTATTTGTCGGGTCGGCTGATTGGGTCTAGGTGTTTCTATGCATGATATAAATAAATAATACCGGACATTTTACACAACAACATCTGGCCCCAAAGTAAGAGAATAATGTATTTACAAAAAAAGTATATAAGTAGTATATAAGTCATGTGGTACCCATAACACTTTGGATGATGATGTTAGGTATGTCCGTCATTATTTATTTATGTAATGCAGAATTTTCGGCTATAATGACAAACAATAGGAAAGTAAATCATGCTTCCAGTTAAAAATTGCACTTATATTTAAATTTTAACGTATTTTTTCATTTAAATTTTTAATTTAAAATTTATATTTTTCACTGGTGCCAGTGAATGAAAAGATGAGGAGCAACAGGCTAGCATGGTATGGGCATGTAATGAGAAGGGAAGAATGGCATGTAACTAGGAGACTGTTTGGTATGAATGTTGTTGGATTTACGAGTAGAGGTATGCCAAAGAAAAGATGGATGGATTGTGTGACATGAGTAAGAAAGGAGTGAGTGTTAAGATGACGGCTGATAGAGGAGAATGAAAGACGAACACACGTTGTGCCGTCCCTTCATAATGTGGGAAAAGGGCGGGAAGATGATGATGATTTGTATATAAATTTTAACACATTGGATCGAAATTGAATGTTTTATTTTCTTGTTTGAACAGTCCTTCATGCATACTGTTCTACCCCTAGTTCCTTCATGAAAACCAAAACCAGAATTAGAAACGTTTTGTTAGGTGAGTCGCGGTCCAGTGAACTTTGAGAACCACTGGCCTAACTAAATAACTTGATCATTCATTTAGATATTCCGCTAACTAAAATCAAACAAAGATGGAGTTGGCGGGACAAGCTTGTTTTTTATGAAATTGACTTTGCGTCGCAGGATTGAGAGTTGTAAGAGAGGTTGTAGACATGTTTCTTGCCGTAGAACGATGCAGACTTGTAATACGAATAATAACATTTAGTAATAGATGTGAAATTGTCACACGTGCATCTACACGTGACCCCATGAGCCGTTACCATTAATGCCTTTTCTAAAAACCTGCGCTGCTTCCCATTCCCACGAATGGGGTAGGGGTCTAAGTGGGAACGTATTAGCACAAAACTATACAAAATTGTTACTACTGTTTTTTTTTCATTTCTGTTTGTGTTTGACTTTATCACTAATGTTATTTTTGTTAACCGACTGCAAAAAAGAGGAGGTTCTCAACTCAGTTATTTTTTTATGTTTGTTACCTCATCTCCGTCATTTATGGATCGATTAAAAAAAATATTTTTTCATGTGAAAGGATTGTGCACAGAAATTTTATTAACCCCTTGAGTGGCGAACCTAAATCTAGACTTTTAAATATGGCGTCAAGCGGCTGTGGCGGCAAAATGGCGGCATAAGATGTATTTTCAGAAAATCAACTATATTGAACAAACTACTGCACCTATCAACAATCCAAAAACAGCTGAAGAATCCTATTGGATTTTCCTATTAGATTATTGTTGTTTCATCCATTATTTTATAATTATTATAATTGTTCAGCTTCTAGATGTAAAAATGGTAAGCGCAAAATCTCGCTCGCTCCATACTAATGCTGTTTATTTTAAAAACACATTATTCTTTATGTAAATATTATATGTTATTATGTTTGTCAATATATTGTTTTATAAGTGACATATTTGGTTTTACTTACTTCAATATAAAAATACCAAGTTATTTGTACTTGAACATTAGGCTAAGTTCAATGGCGAAAAAAATGTCGCCGAATTTTTACAGATTATCTCAATCAAATGTTCAACGACCATAGAGTATTGTATATCAAATGAACGGTAAGGATTCCATCCTTCAGGCCACATCAATCAACTGCCAACCGCCGGAACAAAATAATACGTGGGAAAGGTTTATGTGTAACAATTCCCGCGCTGGAACTTTCGGGCCAATTGCGAGTCAACGAGTTCTCACTACCGGGTAAATTGTACCAGTAAAGAGTCAACGGGTTAAAATCGGTTCAGTAGTTTGGTAATATGTCATCCAATTTTGCTTTTCCGTGACTTTCCAGTGGGGTTTACGAAAAACGATAAAGTACTAAAAATCTCAAATTTTATTCAATGAAGTTGGTTTTCTATTTAGTTTTTTAAACGTTGCATCCACTATGTATTGTGTGTCAAATAAATTTCTATTCTATTCTATTATATTTCTTTTCATTAAGTGTATGTCAAATTTATACCTTACAACACGGTATAGCGGGACTGTATAGCAGAATAAACCTATGAAGGAAAAACAAGCAATATACATATATAGAGACATCATTCATTTGTAACTCAAACAGTGTGTGTGTTATATATATATCAGTAAAAACAGAAGAATACAGAATAAAAAGTCTAAGGCGGCTGGATATCATGTAAATGTGCACAGTACGACATCAATAAAGATAACATCATTCTTTTACCAAATAGAATAACAACCATTTTGTTAGCAGATCAGTAATATGGCTGTACCACTCATGCTAGCCCCATAATATGGATGTACGTTTGTTTATGTTGGACCGAGGTATCTGAAACTCAAACAGAGCTCACCTCGCAAGGAGTCTCACAAAACAGTTCGAATTTGAGTTCTAACATGTCGAGATTTTTTAACCTTTGTTATTTTGCCCATTTAGAATTGCAATGTTAAAAGTGTTGATTTTGTTCTTTGGTTCGAATTTCAGTTCTACGTCGAGATTTTTTAACCATATTTTCATAGCTCATTTAGAATTGCAATATAAAAAGTGTTGATGGTGTTCTTTGGCACTATCTTTGTCACTTTGGGTTCGGATTTTAATTCATATAATTGATAATACTAATATTATATATGTGATTGTTTGTGTGTATGTTTAGATGTATAAATGATATATATCTGCTTAATCACACCATAAAAGCTGAACTGATTTCGATAAAACTTAGTATAGATATAAATGTAAACATGGAATGATATATTGGTCAAGTGTTTAAATTTTTTATAGTAAGTCGTATGTTGTCGTTCGTCGTTTGTTATTTTATAAATGGTGTCTCCTTTAATACTTACGCATTTTTTTGCACGAACCACAAAGAAACAGAAAACTTTCATTCCAATTATTCACACCCAATTCAATAACTTTAGCTATATTTGAATAAATCACTAAAACTACAAATAACACCCGAAAAAACTCAGGAAAAATATATATTAAGAACTCCAGGTTTACTCCGAAAATCTTTTTCACTGAAACAGTATTTCTTGGCGACTTCACATTAGTCTGACATTTACCTTTGACAGATAAAGCTGGCTGCGTTCAGAAACATTGATTACTAACCAAAAGATAACAAGTTGAACAATTTAAGATTATTCGTTTGTCATTTCATTAAGTAAAAGTCCTGCTAATATAATATCTTTACTCGTTTTATTACATGTTTTATTCAGTAATCTTAGCGGAATTTTAACGAATACATTGTGACTACATTGGACAAGTATGGACAGTTGAATTATATGTGTATTATGTTGCAATGTGATTTGAACAACGAGGAATCCCAAGCAAATTCTAGACGACCATTCCGCGATGACGTTTAGAATTGACAATTGAACATCGACTAAGACTTTGTTAAGAAATAAATTGACTATATACAGGTCCCAGAAAATAGTGTCAAGCGAAAGTCCAGAGATAGAACACCCCTTGGGGTACCCGTGTATGTTTCGCGATATTTAAAGTTTTCGAGTTATGAACTTTTGAAAATTTTAGACTTGAACAACTTAAAAAATTCTTTAAAAAAAAAGTTGAAAACTTTCGTGAGATTTTTTTTGCTACTGAATTATTTTAAGTTGTTTTTTTGTACACAAAATAATCAGCTACGTGACTTTGATGAAAACTATGAAAATTTTAGTGTTAAGTCAGAAAATTACATTCCATTAACCATGAAGAAGGAGAATTCGATTTAAACAGCAGCAGGTAATTGTTTGTAGGTCAACCCAGAAAGGCTTAAAACCTCAAGAGCCTACGTTAAGAGGCAAAAGTTAATCCAAGCATAAATAAGCATAATGCGTAAAGATTAACCACAACCTGGGTTCAAGGGATAAAATTGTTGGTTTAATGCCGGTTGTTTTTTTATTTTATTTTTGTCTATCTGTTATAGCAAAAAAAGTATGCGTGAGAGAGCAAACCCAGTAAACGATGATTGTTGACCTTTTTAAGACCATGAGGTCTTAAAAAGGTCATCATCGTTAGGGTGAGTTTAATCCGCGGATGAAGATTCTCTAGATGAATCAAGACAGTGTCGGTGCCTCCATCGACAAAATAATACGTGAATAAAACCTATATTTATCAAAATAGATAGTACAACTCACGAAAGTTTTGAAAGTAAAAGTTATGAGTGCTTATGCTTACTCCGTATCCTTTACAAATATTTGGGTACTTGTTTAAAGTTTCTTGATTTAAAGTTAATATTGAAATTAAGTTCTACTTCATAGTTAGAACTATTTCTATGATTTGATAAGTTTTGTAATCAATATATCAGTTTAGATATTTATGGGACACAATCACGTCGTAACTGCTTAAAGCTTACATATAAATAAATAATAATAACAGAAATAATTACAGAAATGTACAAATTAATATACAATAATATAAAATACACGTGAAACTGTTGAGCTATCAAACATTTGTCCTACGGCGGGAATCGAACACACAACCTTCTGCGTCTCAGGCGGGCCTTCGCTCATTACGCCTCAGAGGTCGTCAACCAACCAACCTTGTAAAAGCCAACAAACCATTCCGTAGTATGATTTCACCAAAAACCAACGCTATTTCATAAACAAATATTGCCACTCAATTCGTTTGGTGCTTTTTCAACATTTTAGTGCTCTTTCACTATTTTTATCCCGTAGCGCCGTGAATTATTAAAAGAGCTAAATGTAGAAGAGGGAAATATCGGTAGTACTCGGATATTAATTCGAAAACTCTGTGAACGTATGAAGAGATGTAGCATTTGGCCCCACAGTTCAGTTGGTAGTAATTCTGCCTTCTACGCTTTAGGTTGTAGTAGGTTCAATTCCGATACAAACCCATTTTTTTGTAAAGAACATAGAAAATAGTTTTGTCTGTGTCTGGGTGTCATTTTATTTTATATATTCAGTTTATTTTATTGATAAGCTACCATCAACAAACTTTACAAACTCTATCGATAACATTTTCGCTTCTCTGTAATAGATTGATTTTTCTTGATTCAGCTTATTAAATCTGAAGTTATTCGACATGATTAATTTACCAATTTCCTTTTATAATAAGGTGTTTCAGTTGGGTAAGTTATTAATTTACTTAAATGTTTCACAGCCTAAAACTGCCTGACATCGCTTTCTTAAGCGCTTTGATTTAAACTATCCAAAAATCTGTTTAAAACCAGCTTAGGTGATAGATAAAGACCTGTTTATATACAAAAATGTTTCGCTCAAAATCCCAGCTACTATCAGTGAAGCGTATACTGTACAGCCATAAAACAAAAACCATTACGGCTCTACACAAAGTTCATCATGAACCTTCCACTGCACGCAAAAAAGCGCAAAATTTTCAGCTATTTTTGTGTTGTCTAGTTCAGATTAAAAAGCGACCGACACCGCCCTCGTGACATTTACTGAAAGCATCCCACACATCAAACCGCGCAACACACCTGCACACAGACTCACGTGGACGCGGTTGGGTAATATTTTAAGCAAGTATCGCAATTAAACAAAAACTATTAAAGCATATTATAAAATATCATATATTTAGATTATAAAAAAGCTTGGGATGAATCTGCTCCAACTCGACGCGGCATCCGTAACAAAATTGACAAGGATCATACAAATAAGTGTTAAAACCAGACAAGTTTCTTGCCGGATTCTTCTTGAACTGGGGTTAGGAGGAACCGGTACCTAGATTCACCGGCACCGACAGGTACAGGTAGTATACCTCCAAGTAGTCGTATATGTATATGTGAGTACTGAATGAAGTTAGAAAAACTTCTACCACCAGATACGCGTTCTGCCGCGTTCCGCTAAATCAGCTGGGGTGTATCTCTCAATCACATCTGCTAATATGATATTAAAATCATTGATAATGTAATGGCAAAAACAAGCACTACTTTAATGCCATGTTATATAGCTGGTTACAAAGTTATGAGAAAGACGGTTAGACTTGATAGTTATTGCGCCGTTGTCGCGTGTCTGGGTCGCCAGTCGCGATCTCTAAAATTTAACCATTTTTTGGGTATTTTTTTGGCCGCACCATTCAAATAGTCGGATGTGTTGTTCCTTTTTACGCTTTAATGATACGCGTCAGAGATTGTAGTGGTTAGAAAAAATTTGGAGATGAAGCTAATTGTAGGTAACTACTATAAGCGCTCGTATAAAAAATGATTAATGGTTAGTTTATTGACGCGTAGTTACAGATGCCTATGGTTAAAAACTCATCAGATACTGCAAAAATTTTGATAATGTTTGAAGAGGTTTTAATCAAAACCAAAGGCATTCCTATCATCGTAGTTTAAGCAACTTTGTGTGATGTTATTATCTGAATGGGTGACCACAGCGAAATTTACATAAAACAGTCGGTCTCATTTTTAAATGTTGTTAGACAAAGCCCGAGGCGTTTAGACGCCTTATTAACTCTGTTACCAGAGTCACTGACATTGTTTAAAACCTATTTTTTTATATAAAGTGTTACGCGTCGGTCGTATTATGATGACTTTTTCCTGTATTCCACACCTAATCTTCATTTCCTTGGCATTATTTTCCCAAATTCTCTAAAAAATTCACAGGAAATCTCGTTGGCAACTTTTCTTTCGTATCATGTAAACCATGCATATTAAATAATGTAATTTAGGCTACTTCATTGGCTTACTTGATTGTATATTCATTATACAATTTTAGGAATACCATTTTGGAACTATTTAAAAGAAAATTTCTGTGGACTATAATAATTTTGCGTATTGAGTTTATTCTCCTTTGGTGTTGGTTATAATTTTTTAGATAGACCTACGTTTAACCACAAACTCGCCTGATGTTAAGCGACGATGTGGCCGATGACGGGGCATGCAGGTCTAGAAGATACCTATTTACTCTTGACTAGAAGATACCCAGATTGTAGTTTTCAGGAAAGACAGACGACGGCAAAGCATTTCAATTCTTGGCTGTACGCATTATGGGTGGTAGCGTACGTAAGGGTGGTAGCCTGACAACGTAAAGTCTTAGTTAGTGATTGTAACGGTTGTGTAAATATTAGTGCTAGGTACCTAGGCAGAAAATCATAACGAAGTACAAATAGGTGGAGCAAGATGACAACTGAATGGTAGCCGAGGACTTATTAAACGAGCGAAGCGAGTGTCTCCGTTTCAGCTTAGGCGAAAATGCTTTCGTATGTCCGGAGTTTGTCTGGATGTTCTCCTTTGCAGATCGCATTTTTCAACCGATTCTCGTGAAATTTTGTAAGCAGGTTCTACTACATTGAATTTTTTTGTCGATTCTGTTTTTTGGAAATTTTTCAAAAGTGCGGAGATATGGGAGTTGAAAACTTCAAAAAAGTTATATTTCAGTAATTTTGAAAAATGTTCGCGAGGTCAACAACTCACAGAGCCACAAGTATAAAACAGACCAACTGCGATAGATGTATATGGATGTCATTATCAAAGTTGCAAGCTCGCTCAGGATCCAAGCAAATGGAACGAGCAAAATGATGATTTCCACCTGACCCACTTCCAATTGACTTGATTATTACTTGGCTGTCATAGCCAGGCCTAAAGAGTAAAAAAATGCGGGGCAGTCTTTGGAGACAGAAGTGAAAACTAAGTAACTTGTGAATTGTATCGTCGAGCTATTAGATTATTATTTTTGGTTTGTAAAGAAGTGTTAACCAACTTAAACTTTAGTCCTTGATCATAAACATAATACGAAAATAATAATCTTATTTATTGTTATATTGTAGCCCATGGGTAGCGTCGGTGACGATGACGCGAGTTCCATGGTTTTTGTTTACCCAAAAAGTGTTCAATCGCCAAGAAGATTTTACTTCAAAAAAAATGTATCCCATTACCAATATAAGTGCTCTTGCTTGTACAGGAACATGTACTAGGGATTCAGAACCGCCAAGATGTCACCTCACCTATTTACTTCAAAGAAAGCTAAAAACTCAGCAATTGTTACAATCGCACTGATAATAATGATGATGACACATACAGCCCAATCCCATGTGCACCAATTACATACACAACAAAATCAATCAGCTTGATCTTAATGACGAAAAATCTTTGTATAAATTATACGAACTGCCGCAATTCAGATTTATTACTTCGATAGTGTTTCGAATCCGTAAATTTATTCGTAAATTACGGACGTTCGGCCGTCGTGATACGGACACAAAGCACGGATAAGCAGATAATCATCTGTTTGTTTCCCTCCGATTATGTATAATTAATTTAATGTTTTGTGTGACAGCAAAACTCAATGCGACCGAGTTCAATATAAGCTTGAATGGCATAATCTAAATATATAAAAAAATTAAATGAAATGAAAAATGAATCCCTATTTCTCTTGGTCACGGCATCACGCGTGAACGGCTAGACCGATTTCACTAATTCTCATTTTGTTGACAATAACAAACAGTTATTGCCAGGAGCTGGTTCTTCAGAAAGTTGCGTGGATAATTAGAAAATTTTTAAAAACTTAGTTACGATATTAACTTTTCTAATCTTACCCTAGCGCTTCTGACAATATAAACTTATCTAATGTAACCTTATGGCGTGTGACATAACTGTCAGTCGTTTGACAGATGGCGCGATCGCTGCAAATGTCGTTTATAGGATTTCTATTCTGTATATTTACTTTAATTATACCAATTCGAATTCAATATTCATAGTTAAGACAGGACATTGTCTTTTAGTCAGCTAGTAAAAGCTAATATAAAATGTGAAACCTAAGTAAATAATATATACGAGTATATCTTATTTATTTATATACGAGTATATACGAGTCTTATATACGAGTTTGAGTGTTTATATGTTTATGAGTCGCTCAATAACGCCGTAACGACTAAAAAGATTTAGAGATGATATTGATTAGATGGAACTTGAAATTAATGTAATCTGTAAATATGAATAGCTTATAGGATTTTTTTTATGGAGGTACCACGCGTGGGAAGCTAATGACAGCAGCTATTAATAATACGTTATATGCGCGAATGAGCAAGCGAGCGACTTTGACGACCTCTGACGCAGAAGGTAGCGGGTTCGATTCCCGTCGCGGGACCAATGTTTGTATGATCTGCAAGATTTGTCTCGGATCTGGGTGTTTCTATGTATAATATGTATATGTATGTATTTTCAAAAAAAAAGTTTATAAGTAGTATATCAGTCATGTGGTTCCCATAACACAAGCTCTGCTTACTTTGGGGCTACTAAATGTATTGTGTGAAATATCCGTCATTATTTATTATGTATTTAATTATTTGGCTGTTTGTTACTTAATCACAACGTAGGAGATAAACCGATCTCAATGAAATTTGCAGTAACTGCTGCGCTACTTATGATGACGCCACTGAATACCACTGATATAGCAGCCCTCACACTCCTGCCTCATATGCTGGGTAGCTTTTTTTCCGTCACGGTGTATGAACTATACTGATATATTATCACTGTAACTGTTTTGTGACATTTTATAAATATTTACTATTCTATTTTGCCTAATTGCTCAGCAGAGTGCGGGGCAATTCCAACAGCATCCTGCAGGTCATTCCGGATCGCAACGACCTGCCAGTAATGAAGGCCTTTATTCGAGTCCTGATCAAGTAGAAAGTCACCCCTGAAACAGCTTGATCGGGGCACGAGTAAGGGTCCTTAAACCTTCCTTTTTATTTTTTATGTATTGTACTTTCCTTGTAAATTAACATAGATTTTAAGTCAACTTACTAACAAAAAAATGACTTAATATGTATAAATGAATTCAATTTAATTTAATTTATTCGTTTCTATTTTATAGGAATAAAAACAAATGGGGAAGTCATAGATCAACAACGTCACGGGGAGTTCCACAAGTGCTTTTAATTTTATTCTTCCTGCTCTTATCCCTCGCTAGGTGCGATCGCCACTACTCATGTTTCTTCTGTTTCTCTTTCTCACTTGTCTAACTCATATCCGTCTTTTACATAATATATCCTTCTTCCTTTAGCCTCCCTCTCTTTTTGTGTCCATTCACATTCATATTCAATACTCTTCTCATAACATGTCCATTTTTTATTTATTAATTTAAGAACACACACATCATACATATTAACATTAAACAACATTATTAATGCCAAAATGATATACTTCTGATATGCATGACAATAACGTTGCCGTTCACCATAATGGACTATGATAAACAGATTACTAAAGTAGATATTAAAACTACATACTTAATCATAGTATGGGTATTGGGGTTAAGCCAAGGTAGCTCTATATTTATTACCTACTAGCTGACCTGGCAAACTTCGTACCGCCTTAATAAATCATTAAATAAAAATGTTTTTTTTCTCATATTTGTTCACCTTTTAAACCTTCCCTGGACTTCCACAAATAATTCAAAACCAAAATCAGCCAAATCAGTCCAGCCATTCTCGAGTTAAAGTGAGACTAACGAACAGCAATGGATTTTTATTATATAGATTTTTAAAGTTTCGCAGTGTCGCTGAAAACATCTAAATCAGAGTTTCCTGTATTTTTGTATGATCTACAAGTATTTGTCTCGGGTCTGGGTGTTTCTATGTATAATAATTATGTATGTATTTACAAAATAGAGTATATAAATATATCAGTCATGTGGTATCCATAACACAAACTTTGCTTAGTTTGGAGCCAGATGATGCTGTGTGCAATGTCCGGGATTATTTAATTATTTACACGACACGATTACAAGTGCATTCTCCCAATCATACTTTTGCATTTTTTCATGCTTCGTTTCACTCACAGACACTCGAACTGTAGGTCACTGAAAATCAAATCAAAACATCAAAAATGTGTTTATTCAGAACAAAGTACAGAAATGAACAAAAACTACAAGTAAAACGATGAAACTACAAAAGCTATAAACTGTGAAGCAGTCTCAACGCCCACCTCTACAACAATGAATGTGGTATTGCGCTTGATTTCGACTCGTCATCTTGAGGGTAATAGCTGAAAATCTGTGTTTGATTCTTAAGCAGTATTATCGCTGAATCCATTTGAAAATGCAACTCACACGCACTTTTAGTTTTGTGTATCTAGTATCTAACCTAAAGTTTTATGTGTTTACCATTATGTACAATAGTACCATTTGTAACGACCCCTCCCTTAGTACTACTACTCGATGCACCTAACTTTTTTTTTTCGCCTTCTCTACTAATTAAAAGTACCTAATTAACCCCAAATAACTAAATGGTATTATATAATATAATTTAAATCCCTAAACATACTTTGATCTATTATTATTTTGGCCAATGATTCGTCTAGTGGTTGAGATTAAAATCCTACGTTGTGTTTCGAATATAGTAACTCTTGATTCTTTAGGAGAATTACGTTGAGATATGTATTTAAAATATTATAAACTTTATTATTAGAAGTAATCATCCTCTATAATGAAGAATATCTTTGATTTGCCTACGCTGTGTTTCGATTTTAAGGTTATAATTATATTAATTATTGTCCTCTAGTGATATTATAAAACTGCATAAAGTAAATAAGTATTATATATCCAATCTAGTATTACTGTGAAACCTTATTATAACGGTTTGAGTTATTTCAATATTTTAATACGATATTAGTTCTTGTCATGAATTGTTACTTTGTATAATATCAAGCTCCGCACGCGTGATATCTACACAAACAGCAGCCTATATCATTCCCCAAAGTCGATCTATCTTTTTATCAAAATCCATCGAAATCAATTCAGCCGCGAAACGTAACAGACAGACAACATATTCACCTTCTCGATAATATAATATAGATAATAATTTCGGTAGTTTCAGTAGTTAAGCAAGGTAATCATTTTTGTTCTATATTACTACTTCCTAATAGCAGCTTATGCCGATTTTGTCCCACATTGATATATTTTATTGCGGCTTAGATCACTAGCCCCTCTTCGCTAGCGATAGTAGGTTTCTTTCCATGTGACCTGGACAGCCTTCCTTCGCAATGGATAATTTCATGTCCCAAGAGAGCTCTAATTTTAATTTCGACAACAAACAAAACAGTTACTTCAGTAATTAGTATGTCTGTCATAGTTCAGCAAAGGGGTATCAGAGGGCTTAATCTTTTATCAAAACGTCCAATGTAGTAGGTCGGTCTAACACATTCAAGGGCATTTACTTTACTTTTGTCTGCAAGCAACTCACATACCATCCATCCACTGGGTAACCTTCTAGTATCGCATCTTAGAATGCAACTGGATACATTGAAGAGCCCTGCCTAACTCCTATCTACTTGCCGAAGTTCCCTAATCCTACAACACAAGAATTTTACTCTACTTGACCCTAATACAGATTATTATTTAATACAATATGTTGTGATTTTATTTGTTAGGTTCGTAGAGTAAAGAAGTTTGATAATGTGTGAGAGATATACTAATTATATGAATAGTTTAACTTTAATTTCATGCATAATATCAAATTTGGATAGCTTAATTCTGAGCCTTGAGAGATATTTCTCTATACTATTACTAGGTAAAAGTCTGAAATAGATAAAATTATATCAACAGTAATATTCATACTGACTCTTCGTCGATAGCAGCTTTAGTCTTTCCATAGATTCAAGCAAGCTCGAAGGACTTTGCCTCAAGAGTTTGATAGAACTTATGTAATATGATTATTAATAAATCAATAGTAGGACTCATCCATAAGATCTTCATTAAATATGTACTACAATGTACAAATAATTCACATTTGAATTTAAGGTGTAGGTAATCATTATTCCATTTCATAAGAATTTATAATTACCCTCAACTAGACATTTATTATCTAGTGCAATGTTTCAGCTAAATCTTTAGTCAATGATAGTTTCCCCACTGATTTGCGCACCGATTTAGTATACAGATAAACTACGTAATCCTACAAAACCCATAAGTAGATTTATACTACTGTATAGGTATGGATAATAGTAATTCGACAACCTGTTCAAACTTGTCGAAACGTGTTGTGTACCTGATGTCCTACCTAACCTAATCTGGTGTGTGAATCCGCAATTCTGGAAGCAAGCTTCGAACATTTAATTGTGTATGTCACTCATCAGGGTGCAATGATGAGCTACCTAGCTGCTAATTGGGGGACAGCGAGTTGTAAACCTCGACTTTGTACCTAACCCCTAATACGTCCTTACAATCTACTTCCGACAGACCGAAGTCCTGGGATGTCATCCGTAGATTAAAGGCAATATAATGTGCAAATATATAAATAAATAAAGATAGACTATATCGATTGCTTCTGTTAAGTCCGGTTCTACCTTCCTTACACAGAATGCAACCAATCATAGGGAACCATTAAGCCGATCCTCAGGAGAGGTAAAATCTGGCTCCAGGCTCGTTCCGAGAGGTCTTGGGGGAACTCCTAACAGGGTGGGAAAGCCAGACTTGAGTATAACACCGCTAGGTTTCTATCTGACCCACAGACCATGCCGTGTAAGAGCCTCATACAATCACTTTGGTGAATCTTGTCTTCTTTCCGACTTACCAACCGGATAAACTATTACGTAACTCACACAATAAAATGATCACTGAAACAACGCACGACAAGACACCATGTAATTGTAGGAAACCATCGAGAAAAAACTACCGCAAGCGTTTCGCTCGGCCAGCCTCACGCGTCCTCCTATCTCGAATGACCAAAATCCGCTATCTTCTTTTTCATCTTTTTTTTCTTTTTCTTGCCATTTTCAAACACATTCGAAATTTCGATTCTATTTCAATTCACATACCAACCTCTGGTATAATTAAATAATCTCTTTACTAAATCAAGCCCTAAATTAATTAAAATTTCAATTTATTCCCATCTTTATGTAGTTATTTCATGATTTATATATTATATCGTTAACATAAATAGATTTTAATTTATGTATTCTAGTTTAATATTGTTTTTATATAGCTATTTAATTGTTTACTCTTTCGAATTCAACCTCCTTAGAGATCTTCCCGTCCCAAATCATTCTATCAATAACATATTAATAGAAGGATAGATTATTCTATCTTATAGAATCAAATTCTATTTAATCTTACTAATTCAAATCCAGTTTTATTTATTATTTTACTCTATGAGTCGTAAGATATTTCTAAACCATAGTCTATAAACTTAGTATTAATTACTTTTTGCTAGCTTCCACTCACGGACCTTGACAATGACATACATCTGCCATAATCCGTCTATGGTATAGTTTGTTATGACAGATGCTTTATTTATTTACATTGTAATGAATTACTCACTATTTTATTCAATAATTAAAGATCTGAGATAGAATTGCTGGTAAATCTGTTCTGATAAGAATGACCCATGTATGCCTACGTGATATTAATAAGGTTTGTACCCAAGCATACCATAATAATTGTGAATTATAACGGAATGACCTTCTGTCCCGTTACACATTGATTGTACGTATGTGCTGGTTTATCAAATACATGTTGTATCTATCATTTACTTATTTATTATTGATGTCATTGTATTCATTATATATTCACGTGGAAGGTTACCTATTACCTCAACTAATTTGTCACTGGCACAACTTTCAATCTTCTTTTGATAAACTTATTTTTTATTTTATTCATTCTAATCACTTCATACGTCTATCTTAACATTCGGATCTCCGTCGCATGCACTCTTCTTGCATCCGTTAATTTGATTACCCAAGATTCAGATCCATACGACAGGCCGGATAATCGTTTTGGAGAAGTTCCCCTTAAGGCGACTCCCTGATCAAAAGTGCTTGACGCGTATTCACAGCGTTTATTTTATTTTATTGAGGTAAAACAACGGCGTTATAGATAATATGAAACTTAATGAAAATGCGTAAGAAATAAGGCCGAATAAGTTTTATACATATAGTTTAAATTGAGATACAACAATTCAGAACGCGGATACTATTGTGGTAGGTATTACTGATTAATTTTAAGAAAACCAACATTAAATAAACTAAGTAATTTAAAAATACATAATCAAATTAAAGATTTCGTTTAAATAAATAAAGTTTTAATCGCGTTTTTTTATTAAAAAAGAACAATTAGATTGTATATAATAGACAAAAATTTACGAGTAATGTTTTAATTAGCTTACTTTCCGCCTATAAGAGTAAACTGCAAGGTAAAAGACGTCAACTTTAGTAGATGATGATTATTTAAAATTATAGACACTATATCATAAATAAATAATAAAACTTACCATTACTTTATAAAAATGTTTTTAAAGTAATGGTAAGTGAAACGAGGAAGAAGGCAAAATATTGAAAATAAATACTTTTTTATGTCTTTTATAACTATTATTTCTTCAAATTCCTTCAAACAAGCATATAGCCACAAAAAAGCGAAAAAATAAATGATTTTTATAAAAAGTTTATTTGTCGAGGGCATCATCTTAAGGTTAAGGGGCATCCGCGGATTACACGTAACGCCTGTAACCTGTCGCCAGTTCATCCATCCTACATTATATCTGTTTTTCACGTCCTGAACTTATCTTGAGATCGTTCTGAATGAATGAACCGAGGTAACCACAAGTGAAGTATCGTGCACTATACAATAAATAAATAAATAAATATTGCTGGACAATGCTCACAACACTATCTAGTCCCAAATGAAGCATAGCTTGTATTATGGTGATTAGATGACTGATAGAATCCTTAAATATACATATTTTTAAATACATACTTATGATATTTCATAACACCGTTCACAGAACCAACACATATATTCTTCACTCAAATGTTTATCCTGGGAGGGAATCGAATCCTCAACCTACAGCGCAGAAGACAAAGCTACTACCAACTGAGATGACAGGCTAGTCAGACTATATTAATATCTTGTACTCTTTATAAATATGTTGAACGGTATGTAACAAAGCATCTAGTCTCCCTCTTCAGAGGAATTTCACCTAAAACTTTCCAAAGGAACAATAATTTCTCGCCGCAAAGTTACTGAGTACTCGTGTAAAATGTTGAATTAGTCGCTCTTGCCGATTATTTGTGAACATTCGGAAATGTTTTGAGGTTGAGGTCGTATTTGACTTTTAACTTTATTATATTTCTGTAGTTGTTAAGGCTTTTTAATATTAATGTTGAGTACTAAATTTAAAATATTAAACGAGCGAGCTTTAAGTATCCGCATTATAATGTGTAACATCTGACATCTCACCTTTGTAATATGCAACGTTAATATTATTATAAGAAGTCTTGATTAAGTTTATATAACAACACACTTTATACACAACACTTTATAATAAACACATTGCTGATGCGTTCTCCTTCTCTATTTTCCTTTCTCTTTCTCGCCACACACACGCAATGACTGTTGGCTGACAGTACCAACCTTTCGGAAATTGGGTTGGTACGATCTGACGACCAATCCAACCACCGCGCGCGCTCATTGGTCAAATCAAATAGCCCGCGCATCTCCGGCTTCATGTCGCCCACTTCCGTCCCTTTCCACGATATCACTCCCACAGAAAAGCAAGAGGAACGATGTTACACATCAAAAACTGGCGGTGTAGTAGCAATGGCATAACGTAAAGATTTGACACTCCAGGAGCCCTGGTGACAAAGCTTTCAAAACAAAATCAAAGGAACAGAGTTTATATTTCTCTGACAATATGATTCCTAAATACTTTTACTCCAACTGTCATCCATTGATTTTTGCTGCAGTGTGGACCTGTGTTCACATGTCATAAAATTCACCTATTCATAAAACATTTTATTCAACGCTGCTATATTCGGCGTAGTACAATTGACGTCTAATCGTTGGAAAATATGACAGTGATACCCACTGGTACTGGTACATTACTATAAAGTATTCTACACGTATACAATAGTCCTTGGCAAGGCCTGAATTTTTGTATACAGGGGATACCATTGAATCCATCCCGCATTGAAAGCATCCGTGCGAGTCGAGATACCGGTCTTCACGAAGGTAATACCTCAAAATATGACATTGTGTTGTAGCTTTTGCCTACGAAGAAATATGTATTTACACATTTTAAGCAATTTCTCAAAAATAGACCTTGCGATTTTATTGAATAAAACTTTTTTGGATAGGTCACAATAGGTAAGTTTCTAAGAAGTGCTTACTAACCTAGATTTAGTACATGCAATAAGTTGAGTAGACTTATTGCATGTACTGAGACGCAGAACGTTGCGGGTTCGATTCCCGCCGCGGCACAAATGTTTGTATGATTTGTAAGTATTCGTCTCGGGTCTGGGTGCTTCTATGTATAATATGTATGTATTAATAAAAAAAAGTATATAAGTAGTATATCAGTCATGTGGTATCCATAACACAAGCTCTGCTTACTTTGGGGCCAGATGATGTTGTGTGAAATGTCCGGGATTATTTATTTATTATTATCTACATATTAAATTTCAACGTGTTCACTGACTCAACATAGGTAACAATAAATATTTATATTTTTACTTGCTGCTGCCCGCGGCTTCGCAAGCGTGGTACTTACATAAAAAGTAGTCTATGTCCGTCTCCAATGTCCCATGTATCTCTATATAAAAAATCATTAAAATTGGTTCAGCGGGTTACGTGTGAAAACGTAACAAACTAACAGACATACAGAGTAACTTTCACATACATAATATTAGTAGAGATTTATATCTAATCAACAGCATAAAATGTTATGCTTCTAGTTCTGAAAATGACAATACTTTCATACCACCTTTCATCCCCATTTTCAACCCATTACAACACTTTTTGCCAATTAAAAAGTAGCCTATGTCCTTTCTCAGGCTTAAAACTATCTGTGTACCAAGTTTAATTTAAATCAGTTCAGTTGTTTTGGCGTAAAAGCGAGACAGACAGACAGATATTCGCGTTTAAAATATTTGTAAAGATTTCTATTTTTCATATATATATATAGCACCTACTTAAAACCAGTAATTTTGCAGCGATAGAAAACATCGTGAGCAGCGGCTTAGTCAACTCCGCATTAGCCATGACTTTCCTTTGATACGGCAGACGAAGAAGCTCTATGAGCGGCATTAGGAGCTGCCTACTCCATCTTAATACTGTTCCGGGCACTAAAGCTCGTGAGTAAAAAGTTCCACTAAACGTTATTTAAATCGTCGAGAAACTTTTTACTACAACTAATTAGTAGGTTCTACTTACGAGAACTTGTTAGTTAGACATGCTCAGCTCACTCCCAGAAACTAAACTCCGTACACGTATCCCCGATTAATTGAGATGTATCACTGAAATACATATGTATTTATACATATAACTTCGTCAAACGGCGCGCCAACTGCAAACTATCTAAGTTATTAGTTGTTCGGAGAATATGCTAATTCAAACTAACGGCTGAAGGTATTTATAGGTCACAAACAAGATCATAAGATTGATGATCAAACGGATGTAGAGAATACGACAGTTGGATGGATTTATGGGAAAATTATGTTGACTTTCTTTTCGACACAACGTTATAGAGAAAATTTTGTGTGGGTGTTTATTCGTTTGTAAGTTTGTTTCTGGGTTACTTACGTTTTGGCTTTGGATGAAACTAGCAAATGTATTCTATGCCCTGGAATAGCTTAGGTATAGGCTACTTTAAGATGTTGCGTTAAAAGCCGTGGCAAATGGTTAAAACGAGCTGTAATTGTACAACGCTTGTACAAAGGACATCAAGAGTACGACAAAAACAATAAAACAAAAGGAACACGAAAAAAAAATACTAGCTGTTCAATTCGCGACTTCGTCCAGGCGTTTTAAAATATATATATATATATATATATATATATATATATATATATATATATATATGTATATATTTAATTGTAAATCGAAACCATTCTCGAATTCACATGAACACACACAAAAAAAATCATCAAAATCGGTCCATCCGTTTAGGAGGAGTTTAATTACAAACACACACAGAAGATCTATATATATATAAAGGACTACAAGATGAATACTCTGCTATCATTTGACTTTTGACAACCAAAGCACAGCTCCTGCAAGACCCAGGTCTTCTTCCTAAGATCTAAAGTAGACGTGCATACATAAATATACTGATATGAATTCTAACCATATTATGGGGAGGCACATTGTATCATTAATTTAATCTAGTTAGTTTTGCCTAAAAATCTCAAGCTAAAACAGGGCAACAATTCACTGAATATTTCAACCTCAACTCAAAAATTTTAATCAAAATCCTGGTGTTAGTCTCAGTTATACTCGAAATAACTACAGACATCCATTTAGTCCGGGGTCGGGAAACAACAGGCAAAAAAATCCAGCGGCCCCGTTATACTGCTAACTATAAAGTTTTACTGGATGCGGTTGGGTTTTGGGTTGACTCTAGGCTTTGAAAAGCTTTGTGTAAGTCTTTTGTTATAAAAACATTTATAAAATGGGTTCATGTTTGACTTAAACATCCATATAAACGTCTCTCAACTTCTGTCAAAATGTCTTCTTATTTTCTTCTTCTTTGTTTATGGCATTTGACATAATAATGTCAATTTTGCCAGTGTCAAGTGTTTGTTTTTGTTTATGGTCAATTTGTTTGATAGAGTCTTAGTCGATGGTCAATTGTGCGGAATGGACGTCTAAAATATTCTTGGAATTCCTCGTCTTTCAAATCACATTACCCGCCCTGTAGTCACAATTTATTCATTAAAATTCCTCTAAGATTACTGAATAGAAAATGCAATAAAACGAGTATGATATATTAAATTCTCAAAGAAAAGGCTTTCTGATATACTAATTATGTACTTTTTTTTTGTAAATGCATACATATTATACATAGAAACACCCAGACCCGAAACAAATACTTGCAGATCATACAATCATTTGTCCCACGGCGGGATTTGAACTCGCAACCTTCTGCGTCCCAGCCGGACCTTAGCCAATTGCGCCACAGAGGTCGTCAACAAATCAAATCACAACATTACTAACACATTACTAACATAACTTAAAAAACTAGCACTCAATTGAAGTAAGACTTAAATGTAGTATATTCCAGAATCTTGCATATCGCTGTAAAGAGTTTATACGAGTGCAAACGCCTATATTTTCCCTTGCAAATCCAAGCCGGTGCAGGCGACAAAAACCATAACTTACTTTTATCCACGCAGTCTCTGAATCCATAGCACTAGTTTCTCGTTATCGAGTCTGGAGCGAGTCCATTGCGAGGTACTAACAAACTTTCATATACCTGTCATTTTTAACCGACTTCATCAAATAGGAGGAGGTTCTCAATTCGTTGGAGTCATCTTTTTTTATTTTTTATGTATGTTCACCGATTACTTGAAAACATCTGAACCGATTTGAAAAATTATTTTTTTGTTTGAAAGACTATACTTCACAGGTCCCAATTAAATTTTATCAAAATCGTTCGAACTGAAAAATCAACGAAAATCTAAAAATTGTATACATCGATACCTCGCTGTCTCATTGGAGCGGTGCGTTTATTTGGCCTACCCATATTACATGTATACATAATACATCTACTTTCCACTAAAAATGTATTATAGGCTCAAATTTCATTCAATGAAGTCGGTTTTCTTTTTAGTTTTTAAAACGTAATTGTTATCTTATGGTTTCCATGAAACTTTTTAGTACGTATTATGTGGAAAATTTTGTAATTTTAGTCTAAATTCTTTTAATATTGTAGTCTAATTTTAATTTTAATTTAGTAAGCAAATTAATAAAGTTATACCTATTAGTAATAAAATATTTATTGTTATGAGAAGTTTTAATTAACTTACACGTGTTTACACGTAGCAACATACATAATGATTTTGTGTTGTATTCTTGTATTGTAATTTTTTTATGGTACGGTATTCTTTACCAGTTCTAGTACTTATAGTGTATTCGTAACAGGTCTACCCTGGCCTCTTTTTGATTTTTGTTTTATTTTTTGATGCGACTGCAGCAGAAGTGTAACTAGATAATTTAGTCAAGTCCATAAGTTATATTGTACAAGAACACAAACTTTGAATAAAACATTTTATCTTCACTTTTTTATCTATTATCTTATGTGTGTATTTTTCTAATATTAAAATTATTATAGTGTATAATGTCCATATCGAACGCATTGGGTAATTATTATTTTTATTATCTAATCCATTATTCCACAAATAAATATATACAGATATACAATAAGTGGGCTTAATGCAAGTAACATTTTCGAGAGAGAGTAGTCTAGAGAGAATAAAAAGTAGTCGTGCTAACATAATCTAAGAATGTTAAAATATAACAGTACATATACACAACATATTTATAAATAAACTCCTTAAAATAAAATAAATTTATAGCAATTAAAATGCGATAGCAATAAATAAGATATATTTATAATACATACAACAACATATATCTACTATAACTATACAGGACGTATTGTAGATATAATAAAATAGTACGAGCGACGAGTTCGATAGTAAATCTAGCATCGAGTATGCTCTTGGCTGAGAAACAAGGGCATGAGGGAAATTTTTAAAATTTGTATACCTATAAGAAGACTTCTGTGGTGCAGTGGGCTTAGGTCCGGCTGAGACGCAAAAGGATGCGGGTTTGATTCCCGCTGCGGGACAAATGTTTGTATGATCTGCAAGTATTTGTCTCGGGTCTGGGTGTTTCTATGTATAATATGTATGTATTTACAAAAAAAAAGTATATAAGTAGTATATCAGTCATGTTGTACCTATAACCCAATCTCTGCTTACTTTGGGGCCAGGTGATGCTGTGTGAAATGTCCGGTATTATTATAAGACTAAACTAGAACCATAATTATTACATGATATGTTTTATATTGGTAATAAACTGAATTTAGATTTTTTTGATACGTGCTTGATTATGCAAAGTGGAACCAATCTAGGATAATATTGTTAATCGCTTGGTTAATATTAGCATTGGATTCTACTCGTACCTCACTGAACTTCGTTATAAAGTGCATAAATATATATATATAAATATGTATTTTTTTAAAGTGGCGCTTTTCGTGACGCCCTAATATCAAAGAATTTGGAAACGGATTATATACATAGCTCAAATGGAGCTGCGGAGATCACATCATGAGGCGTGGTGTTGACAGGCGGAGTAAGGTAACTGAATGGTTGCCGAGATATGGTTACAGGAACGTCGGTGGGCCGTTGGCGAGATGGATAAAGATATAATCGAAGTTACAGGCTGCTGGCCTGTCAGCTCAGTTGGTTGTAGCTCTGCTGTACGTTGAGGGTTCGATTTCCTCCCAGGGTAAACATTTGTGTGAAGATCATAGAGGTTTGTTCTGTGTCTGGGTGTTATAAAGTATCATAAGTATGTATTAAAAAATATATAAGTATTCTATTAGTCATCTAGTCACCATAATACAAGCTATGGTTAGTTTGAGTCCTAAACTAACCATAGCTTGTATTATTGTGAGATGTGCACTGTCCAGCAATATTAATTATCTATATTACGTAGAGTGACCTATATCCAACAGTGAATAAAGTCAGACTGTGGATGATAATGGAGGTTTTTTTATTTCGCTCGCAATATCCATACCATCTACGGATTAGCAGATAGTATGTATCTACATTATATGATATGATATATGTGTATATATATATGTATGATATTCAAGAGTACTTTCATCTAAAAGCACTCTTCTTTACCAGCAGATATTTGTATATTTCAAACTATATCACATACATATAATACGTTACCTTCAAATATAGTGTTTACCCAAATAGTTATAAAATTCCGCGAAGAAAGGATAAATATAAATGTCACACATTTCGGCAATATCGATACCCAAGATGTGGATCGGAAAACGGCTCACGGCAACTCATGCGAGTTTAATGCTCATATTCAATGCCAACAAGACCTTGAAACATGGAATATATTATAAATAGTAATGGATGTAATGGACCATTTATCTAAATATATATAAAATTGCTAGATGACTGAATGACTGATAATGTAGCCTAAACCATGAAATAAACCAACCAAATGTCCTCCTTTTTTAACCTCAAAAAAAAGAGGTTCTCAATTCTGATTATATATATTATTTTTATTTGTAACTTCCATTACTCTGTCATAAATAAAACGATTTCAAAAAATATGTTTCCATGTGAAAGAACATACTTTCCGATTGCTCTCATAGAAATTTCATCATAATCGGTGCAGTAGTTTGATTTTTGAATCTAAATTGCTAGAAAAAAAATGTCATCCAAGTAAACGAAATTATGATATTTTGCTTACAACTTGTTATTGTGTAAACCGACTTCAAAAAAGGAGAAGGTTGTATATTTAATTAGTAATTAGGTTGTATATTTTATGGGCTCAAATTTCATTCAATGAAGTCGGTTTTCTTTTGAGTTTTTAAAACGTAATTATTGCTATCATGATCGACCTATTTGTAGATGTCTCTCCAGGCGCGCCGTTGGGCCCTATCTTCAGCTTTTTTATCCACGTCCAGCCAGCTTAATTGCGTAAATCGTCGCTTTATATAGAGCGTAAATAATAATATATATAATAAATAATAGATAAATGGATAGATATTTATTTCTTTAAACTTGTAACAATATTGGTTAATAGTGTTTAAGACTATATTAGGTTTGTAATATAAATACATATTGAAGGACACAACACACAACACCATCTAGTTTCAAACTAAGCATAGTTTATGGTGACTAGATGACTGATAGAATACATATATATATTTAAATACATACTTATGATACTTAATAAAGAGCAAACACCTATGTTCTTCACACAAATGTTTATCCTGGGCCCTCCCAAGATATACATTTGTGTTTATCCTGGGAATCGAACCCTCAACCTACAGCGCAGAAGGCAGAGCTACTACCAGCTGACAGGCCAGTCAAAATTAAACTTGTCTAAACGCGGTCTCTACTGTAGTACACGTTTCAGCGCTTACCTGCTAACCTTCAAAATGATAATTTTCACTCAAAACGGGATATTTACCATGATATATGAGTTTTTCTGCTTCTCGATATTTCGGCACAGTTGCATGCGCCATGATCACGAGATAAACTCATATATCATGGTAAATATCCCGTTTTGAGTGAAAATTATGTGCAAAACCATGATAGTTTTAAAAGTTACTTCAAAATGATAATGGATTTTCAGATGTTTTCAGAATATTCGGCAGGGAGTTACAACAATCGTAAAAGTATGGTGACTGTAATTTAGAAGCTGTTAGTTTGGACATTTTTACGGGGATAAAAGGGGTTCAAAGTACTTAACATTTTTCTATATTGCTATATTTTCTATTTCTGGTTTTTAGCATAGGCAGAGTAAGATATCTGTTATTTTTGAGTTAAGAACACAAAATATGAAATCAGTAGGAAAATGTTTGCATCATCTGCCGTCTTTACGCAGGCTCCGTAATTTCCTGCCGACAGCAACCGAAGTTATGCTTGCACAATCCCTTCTCCATCCGATCTTAGATTACGCGGACGCCAGCTATCTTGATCTCTCCGAGGTTTTAATAAATAAACTTGAGCGACTTCAAAATCTCTGTATTCGGTTCATATTTGGCTTGTGCAAATATGACCATGTTTCCGAATTTCTCATGAAGCTCAAGTTCAAGCCCTATTCTTTTCGTCGGAATGCTCATATCCTGTCCTTTCTATACAATATCCTTTTTTCTGTGTTCCTTTCCTTGTTATTTAAAGGAACGTTTTGTTTTCCTGCATCAGGCAAACGATCGTATTCTGCGCTCTTCTGACACTCTTCAGCTCTTTACTCCTGTCCATAGTTCAGCTAAGTATGGTGAATGTTCACTGTGCACTGTTCAAGTGGTACGCTTATGGAACTCCTTACCTGCATCTATCCGCGCATCCAAATCTATCCATTTCGTTAAAGTTTATGATCATTATCTGTCCATTTCTGGAATCTGCTAACTGAGTAATATTATTTATCACTTTTTATGATTAATATTATTGTTTATAAAAAGTTGTTTGCATATGTTAATAATTATCGTGTATGTCGGTTAGCATCATTACAACTATATTTTGTATTTTTATATCTTTTGTATTAGTATATTAAGTAAATTTTTGTATTTCTGTTCTGCCGTCGTTCTGTTTTTGTTTAATCTGTCCATACAAAGGCTACCTGGAAGAGATCGCTTTTAGCGATAAGGCCGCCCATTGTACAATTTTATTTCTATTATTTCTTCTGTGTTCTTTTTGTGTACAATAAAGTGTTAATCTATCTATCTATCTATAAGAAAATATTTCCCGAAACCCAAAAACGGTGTAGCTGAATATTAGTTAAAAAACATTGCGCGAATGAAGTCACAGTGATTTTCAGTAGTAAAACAAACAAGACATTGGTATCGATAATAGAATTTATAAATAAATGGTCTCTCGAGTCTCGATTTAAGCTCAAGCAATCTTGAATATATAGTTACTCTAACTCTGGAATACGGGCTTAGTGTTTCAAAATAACTAAAGCTCACATTGAAAGACTTTGTTATTAAATTCCAGCACAAGAAACTATATTTATTTATTTATTTATTTATTTATTTATTTTTTATTTATTTATAAACATGTACCTCTATCCTTACAGGCACCCCCAATGCGATAGAGTACCTTATATTCTAGTCTAGCCTAGTCTTAATAAGTATTAATATTAAAAATTATACAATCATTTACATTCATCATTTAAAAGATACCCAAAAACAAGATAATTTACTTACGTACTACACAAAAACATATATTATAATGTCAAAGTAATTTGATAATGGACTACCATACTTCTAAATTTGTCAACATTAATTAAATTTGCTAAATAAAATCGGATTAAAAGTCATAGCCATTTGAATATACAATAAAATTACATTTAAAAGTCACATCACAATGTCAATAATCAATACTAACTAATTTTAAAAACTACTTGTCATAACATAAAATAAAAAACAAAGCCTTTTGGAATTCGCTCCGTGAACAGTAAAAAATATCTATTCTATCGGCAATCTGATTGAGCGTGCGGATGCTGCGCGTCATAGGTGCCTTGTCCAGCAGGTTGGTTCGCCCTTTTGGTACTGCCAATAGGGCGGGACGCCTTCGTTTGTGCACAAAGTCTGCGGGCACATTCAGCCGCATTTCTTCCAAAATACCTGGATGAGCGATCACCCCTCTCAAAACCTTAAACAAATGTAGAGCAAGCGCTGCATCTCTCCTTACTTCTAGCTTGTTGTATCCAACCATGCCTATAATAAACAAGGTTGGATACATCAAAGGGTAGAAGGGGTATATACCGTACACCTTCAGGTATAGAAATCTAGTGAACTTATTTTGTATACGCTCTACCATTTGGCTGTACTTGGTTTCGTGCGGAGCCCATATTGCTGCATTGAACTCCAAATGGCTTCTTACTTTTACTTTTACTTTTTCTTTCTTCTTTTGAAGCTGTTTGCCTGACGGAGTACAAATCCTAATGTTTTAAAGGCCTTCTTGCAGATATTGACCACCTGCACCCGGAATTGTAGCTTATCGTCCAGACGAACCCCTAAATCCCTCACCGAGTTGACTCTCTTTAGCTGAGTACCCCTCAACTGGTAGTCGTGGTAGAGTGGTGTCTTAGCTCGACTGAAAGTTATTATGGAGCATTTGCTGTTATTGAACTGGAGTTCATTTGCCCTACTCCACTCTACCACTCTGTCCACGTCCCGCTGAAGGCGTACACAGTCATTTTCGTTCTTGATGGGCAAGAGTAACTTAAGGTCGTCAGCGAACAACAAGCATTTGGCCTCTTTGACGACAGTCGGCAGGTCATTTATCATTATTAAAAACTCTAGCGGCCCCAGATTACTTCCCTGACTCACGCCGGTTATAGTATAGTAAGCCTCTGATCTGTATCCCGCGTAGTCGACATACTGCCGCCGGTCCTTCATATAGCTCGCGAAGAACTGCAGTAGTTTGGTGGTGCAACCGATCGTCGCCAACTTCTGAAGCAAGATGTCGTTGTCGACTAGATCGAACGCTTTTTTGAAATCAAAGTAGGCGGCGTCGACTTGCACCCCTGCGTCGACTTGCGGTAGCACGTAGGCCATGGAGTCAAGAAGGTTCGTTGAGGTGCTATGCGCTGGTCGAAAACCGTGCTGCGCGTAGGACAGCCGTGCCGAGACCTGCTCCTGCATGCTGCGCTGCACGGCTGATTCAAAGACCTTCGCCGCCGTCGACAGAATGGCCACCGGTCGGTATTCCGTCACATCTGATCCAGACCCTTTAGGAATAGGAACAACCCTTGTTATCTTCCATCGTTCCGGAAAGTGTGATTTCTCCAGACAAGCATTGTAAACGTGGGTGAGTGGTTCCACAAGCGGCATTCGACAGTCTCTCATAATAAAGACCGGTATGCCGTCCGGGCCTGCAGACCGCTTCGGCTTGAGCCTCGTCAGCGCCGCGCGCACCTCGGCCAGCGTCAGGCGCGGCACGTGCACACGCGCGGCGCTAGCGGGGCTCGCTGCCTCCGCTGCTGCCACGTCTAGGCTAGCCGGTGAAGTACCGTAAACCGAATGAAAAAACTTCGCGAATTCCTCCGCACATTCCGGTTCCGAGAGAGTTTTTCCGTGTAGTGTGATCTGTTTTCGGTTCACGGTCCCTCTTTTTGATTTCACAAAATTCCAGAACGATTTCGGATCCTCCATCAGACGGTACTCTACTCGTTGCTGGCGTTGAGCTTGCGCGTTCTCTATCATTTTCTTCACCCTTGCTCTACTTTCTGAAAATGCTACATAACTCGATCCTCCTCTTTTATATTGCCTATGTAGCCTCGCCTTCAGTTTAATCTCTCTTATGATGTCCGTTGTATACCAGTTGGGATACTGATACCTAGTGTCCGTTTTACGAAGGCGTTTTTTGGGAACACATTTGTCGAAAATGTCTCTTAAAGTGCAATAGAGTAAATCCAAGGCTTCCTCGGGATCTCGAGTTCCATAGAGAGGACTCCAATCCGCTGCCGCAATCGACGAATACAGTTCGTGATAATCAGCTTTGGAAAAGTTCCATTGCTGTTCGTCATTGGGCGGGGGTGGCGAAAGCGGCGGCGCGGAGGGCGGCGGGCGTGCGCCATGCGGTGGAGCGCGGCGCACCGACACCGCGAGCGGCGGGTGCTGCTCATCACGCGGCACTAGCTCCTCGTCCGCGGGGCATACCACCACCTCATCCATGCCCAGAGAGACCAAAACTAAATCCAATATTCGATCATTACAATTCTTTACCTCATTTCTCTGAGCGAACTCGCAAAAAGCTGTCACAAATTCAAAATAATTAATAACATTATCATTACAAGAATACATATTGAAGTCACCTATAACTAAACACGAATTGTATTTTGTGCACCAATTTTCGATTATTCTAAATAAAATCATATAGTCATTGTCCGTACTATTTGGGGGGATGTATACCACACTACAGAAAAACAAAAAATTATTATTTAAATGAACTGTTGCCCCTATTATTTCGAAAACACAATTATTAACATCTACCCCCTCTAGTATGTCCACTTTTCGCAACACTACTCGAGGCGCGGCTGCTAGTAATACCCCACCGTGTTTTCTTCCGTCCGTGCGGTCGCACCTCAGTATCCGAAACCCCGGCGGTATATGTATATGTATCAAGTTATATAATATTAATTGTATATAATATAAAACAATCTGTAGACAACGTTCAATAAATGGAGATTACTGAGTTATTGCAATTTGTATCTTATGTCATTGACAAAAATATCACAAGACGACTCTTTTCTAAGATTCAAACCCCACAAGGATTACCCCTTATAAACCTGTTGCCATCTTTATTTATTGACATAAAAACGACAAGGATAAAACATAAATAAACGCTACGCTAGATAATTATGTGATAAGAAAATAGAGGGTATGTCTTATTAGATGGAATTGCATTTATTTTATTGATTCAAAGTTAAACAATAAAAGTTTTGAAAGAAATGATTTTCGGGGTTGTAAATATTTATGAAATTCGCAAAACAGTTCCCAATCAGCACAGCGTTTGAAATAAAATTAGTTCTTATCTATTTATTAACCGACTTCATAAAAGGAGGAGGAATCTTTATTTTTTTTATGTATTTTTACCGATATCTCGATGATGCCCAAACCGATTTATAAAATTATTTTTTGTTTCAAAATTTGTACTTCCCAGTTGGTCCTATTTAGATTTTATCAAAATCTGTCAAGCGGTTTTAAAAAAAATATTCAAAAATCAAGAAATAGTATACATTGATGGTACAATGAAGTCGGTTGTCGTTTTAGTTTTTATATCGTAATTATTGATCTAGTTTCGTAATTAAATATGTGAATGTGACGAAATGACAGTGTTGCCTGCGTTATAGTTACAATAATAATAGTTATAGTACAATATACTTACCCTAAACTAAGAACCAACATGGAAATTATATATTTTTAGCATCGTGTAAGACTTTACTTTGTAATTTGTTTTGAAACCGTTGTATAATTTTGATGTTACTTCTTTGGGTACAGCCCCACAACTGAATACCATAAGTCCATACTGGCATCAAGACTGTTATGTACCGACAAAGCTGTCATGAAAACATGAAAAGTGGGGTTGATTTTTATTTTACTACCCTATCATGAAGCATATCGTTGGATAGGACTTTCAAAGTTCTAGGATAGGATATGAGGAAGTTTCCTGAACAGCTTTGCAAATATTTATAAGTTTCAGACAAAATTCTTGTAGTTTGCTACCTAGGTGGCGTTGAAATGGTTTGGGACTTGACCGCTGGTCCTTCGTATTCATTCAGACTTTTGAAGTTTTTACCGTGGGTAGTCCGATATACGCTTAGCTAATTTATCTAAACGGCATCTAACTATAGTAAATCAAACAATGGAAACCAGAGACCAATAGAATCTGTCAGGGAACACATGCATACTAATATTATAAATGCGAAAGTGTCTGTCTGTTTGTTACGTTTTCACTGCCATACGGCTGAACGGATCTAGACAAAATTTGATAAGAAGATGTATTGCATTCGGGGGAAGAACATAGGCTACTTTTTGTCTCAAAAACAACTTTGAAGGGGGTAAAATAGGGGATGAAAGTTTGTTGGGGCAACTCATATTTCCTTATTTTTGGGATCTGAAAACTCATATTTAGGATTTTGGTAAGAAATCCCTACTAGTAATTATAAATGCGAAAGTTACTCTATCTGTCTGTCTGTTTGTTACGTTTTCACGCCTAAAACGCTAATCCGATTTTGAAGAATTTTGGAAAAAAGGACATAGGCTACTTTTTATGTAGGTACCAAGCGAGCGAAGCAGCGGGCAGCAGCTAGTTCCAAATAAAATCCAATGCCTCAGAAAACTAGTATTCACTAAAAAACCCCTATCCGAAACATCCCATCAATCCATGAAATGTCAAGCGTAGCGAAAAATACCAGAAATGTCTGCGTTTACTACGAAAAGGGGAAAAAAGAGGAAAAAAAAGAGTAAACGTGTCACGTGAAATATCTGGGAAAATCACGCGGCACACTGTATGAATAGTTCTTCAGTCTATTGAGCTACAAGAGCACGTGTCTCGGGAAAGTATACCTTACTGGGATGTGATAGAGTTGGTTATGAGTGGGTTATGAGTGGGAACTAATTATCGCGATGGCAACGAAAGAATGGCAAGAAGCCTGTAAAATAATGCGCGACGATAACCTATAATTACAAGGAGACGATTACTGTCTGGCTTCTTTAGTAATGGGATTTTAATTTCTAACATTATCGATAATATTAATGGTAGGGCTGATAGCAAAGAATGTATTTATAATCAAACTCTGGGCAATATCAAGATTTCTTTTTAAAAACATTCGTGAGCTGTTCTAGACACGGGCTTTACTCACGTATTATTTTGTCGATAGAGGCACCGACAATAATACCAATAATAATTAAGAATAATACGAGAGTAAAGCTCGTGTTTGTCAAAATGTATAATATGAAGATTATAATGTCAAGTTCAATTGTAAGTTTATTTTATAAGAAATCTTATACATATATATATACTAACATTATACAGGGAGTTTTAGAAAATAATTAATAACGTTTTAAAGCGAGTAAAATGAAAACTGAATAAATTAAATGAAATTTGAGCTCATAAAAACACAAATGAAATGAAAACATTATCTTTTTTTGATCTCGGTTATAAAATAGATTATTTTACGCTTTTTATCTTTTTTGGAAATTCAACACAATGGAACACCACTGGAAATGTCACAGAAAAGCAAAGTATCAGAATTTAGTTCACAAAATACTGAAACGATTTTCATGAAATTTCTATGGGACTAATCGGGAAATTTTTAATCTCATGCATCTCAGCAAGGCATTGCGCCAAATAGATCGTCAATAAGTGAATAATAATAAGTGGTTTATAATGAAAATAATGTGTAAATACAAATTTACAGAATAAAAAAAAAAGATACGTCGATACTTTAAAAAAATATACAACACATACATTACAATTATATTAAATACAACCTTATAAGTTAAAGTAAATAAACTAATACATATATAAACATACCTAAATCAGAAATTACATAAAGAATCGAGCAACAGTATGATTATTAGATTGTCTTTTAACAAAAACAATCTTTAATTTAAATTATGAAAATATATTTATCGAGATTTACTCGCATCTCTAGAAGTAGAGTGCTCGAGTCTCAGCGGCACGGTAACTTATTTTCCTTTATACCTACCTTCCTACTATACTGGTAAAGTGTTTAAAGGTGTTTTATATGAAACAGTTAAGCAGAGAATTCATTAGTATCTGTATCCGTTTCCGTTATCCCTTCACAAAGATCGTTATTAATGAAGCAACGCTCTTGTTACAGTACCTGGGGGCCTACGCGATATATCGGGTCAATATTCTTGCAAAACCCTACTCTGATCTACATTGTTTCGACTCGTTTTGGGCGATGGAACGATCGATATTACTTTTGACGCTAGACGTCGTATCGTACTCCTCTATAACAGACGATTGATTAGAATTTTAAAACGAAACAACTGTCAGTTCGACTAATTTCGACATACATTTCCAACGACATTATCGTTTCGATATATCGAAATCGTTTCGCAGAGTAGATGCCCTGGATGGGTGAAACTACTGGGTTTGGTATCTGAGTGCTTCCATCAGAGGGCAAGTAAGCTATGGGTCTGGAGTTTCAAAAGTTGTTAAGCTATAACGGAGTTCTATGAGCAGCTTCGTCACAAGAGTTAGCTATAACGAAATTACAATCACAAGGATAACATTCAAACGTCTTACATATAGGTGAATTTCGGTGCCAATTCATTCTAACCCAAGCCCGAGAAGAACTGGCAAGAAACTCGTCCTGGTCCTAGTGTTTATACATTTCAAATGTGTCTGTTAACTGTCTGAGGGTAGAGCTACATGAGGCCATTTATTCTTATAAGAATATAGTTATTTATATTATAAAACGCTTTCTTCAAAAGACTACCCTTTATGTAAGCTTTAAATTTCTTATTAATAGGTAGTTTATAGAAGCAGAAACAGAGAAGAAGTTATAGAAGCGCACCGTGTTCCCCATAAAAAACGTATTAACTTTTTCTAGTCATAGTTAGTTTAAATAACCATAGTTAACATAATTTACCAATTTTCAAAACTGTAGACATCTCAGATCTCTGTTTACTGAAGTCTTTTATAATGAAAATGCGAGTTTTTGAAAGAAATATATTTAAAAAACTCACAATAGGTTCAGAATATTATAAAAATGTATGTATTATACATTCATAAACATAGAGATGGCTTTCAGCAAAATCTTCATAAAATCAATTCTAGGAACAGAAATAACACATACCTAAGATTCGACTAGGAAAAGTAAAATACGTCCATTATGTAGAACACGGTGAAACGCACCGTGTTCCCCACTCGGTGAGACTGCACCTAAACTATCTATTAAGACATTTTAAGCTTACAAAAAGATTATATTTGTGAGAAAGCGAGAACGCCTAACATAAATTACTATATTGTTGATAAGAATGCATGGCCTCATGTTGCTGTGCCCTCAGATAGTAAACATACATATATGCAATGTATAAACTAATTTTTCGTAGTTAAGCTAGTTTTAAGAAGGATCATACAAAAAAGCGCTGGGACCAGGAAGAGTTTCTTGTCAATTCTTCTCGGGCTTGGGTAAGGAGGAATCGACACATAAATTTAACTAGTATGTAAGACGTTTCAAAGTGATGCTTGTGATAAGGGGGGCAGTCAGAAGCACGGTCCTACATTATTTTTTGCACATGCCTAATTTTATCATAGTAGAAATCTGTACGTGACAGGTTGCAAGCCCACGGCTCCTTATGGGCTATTAATGACCAATGACCGACACCGATTTTTTTGACATAGGGAGCGCCGGTTCCCTTACGAAGTTATTCATAATTAACTAGATCCCGTCCTCGGCTTCGCACGCGTAGTATCTATTACAAGCAGTTTTTATGTAATTTCAGGTTACAAACTACTTCTGTGACTAGTTACATCCAATTCCTAAAAGCCATTTCGTCATTGAGCTTCAAACAAACATACAGATACAAATACATATATACAAACAATCACACAAACACATTTTAAATATTAGTAGGATGTTAGTACAGCTAAACTTATTCCATTATGATGTAGGATAGGATAATAGGTTTAGCTTTAACTTCTATAGATTATCTGTTGGGGTTTATATATTTTTTTATCTCGATCGCAGACAAATTCCAATTTAAAATGTAGTATCTATTATGGTACCGACGTTAAATGATGGTAGTGCTTGTCACAAATTTCCTGACTCCCATTTCAAAATGTCTTGGAGACGTGTGCGATCTACGGAGCTTGAGCATGTTTTTAACAAATGATTACATGTAAGCTCACATAGAGCTTACATAGATGATTACATAGAGGCCCGTCCTATTGTTGTAGGACCGAAAAAACCTTAGGGGGAGCAGAATTAGAGCAAGCACTGTTCCAAGCGTTTCTTCGTCTAGATATAAAGTTTTAAGAGTAATGCCAAAACTAGTTAGAAGAACCGGAATTGGAATTATTCCAACCAAATTACTGGTTTTGTACGGGAGACATGAACAATTGAAACTTTGCAAATACCTCAGCATCCTCACCTTAGTTTTCTAATATATTATATTCCTCTAGTGAAACACCCTGAATTCGAGTATCGTTAGTTTCATACAACGTTCCCGCTGTACCACTTAGGAATTGAATTTCAGGAATGCCTTTCTTAGAGTGTGTCTACACATAGTAAAGAACATACCCTTCGAATTTAAAGTATCTACAACGAGCGGATAAGGATGTGCGGTATCTATATTATTTCAGGAATTCGGTCAAACTTTGATTTATATTTAGGTAAACATTTTTTTGACGTGATAACGACTTATAAATCGATGAACGCTGGCTGCACGCACGAAAAATTATCACGTTCCGCCTGAGCCGAGCGTGCAAGCGAGAGCGCGGAACAAGCGATAGAGAGGCACGATCGGCCCAAGCATTCGGCTTGTGACGCATCTTAATAGGTCTAATGCAATTTTTCATCAATGTTTTCTTATGAAGTTTTCACGTAAAATTATCGTCCGTAAACCGACGTTAAAGACTTTTATCTGAGTCTAAATGTGGACTTATTTTTGAAATTATTTTCCAAAAATCATCTACTAATTGTACTGGAAATAGGACAAACAGGTATGATCGCTACTTTCGTATAAGTCAGTGGCCACTAAGGGTCGATTTTCATTCCGGTAACGGAGTTAGAGAGATTTAGAGATTTAGATTATAGAGACTCTTGTAGAGATAAATTTAAAGAATTGAACATTATGCCTATCATTGGTGAATTTATTTATCAAAATATTGTTTATATTAGGGAAAATATTACCAACATGAAGTTTGTAACACATAAGTATAACACGAGAAATAATAAAAATGTTCTGAGAGATTAGACTGACTAAAACATTAAAAAGTTTTATGTGTGTGTCCATTAAATTGAATAATAAAATACCTACTGACATTAAATCCAAATCTGGCCTTGAATTTTTCAATATTATAAAAAGGCTTTTATTACATAAGAGTTACAATAAGATTGACGAGTCTTTGGCCGATAAATTTATATTTTGTAAAACACATTCTCAATAAGATCCCAAATATTGTTATGCCATATCTAAGTACATGCAACATGTGAAATGAGGAATTAAATGAATTATGAAATATGACAGTGAGGTGACCCATCCAAGTACTGCCCACGAACGACGGTGCGTGACTTCGTTGATCTGTTCGAGCATTTCATCTTTTAAAAAAAAGCCTTTCAAATTTCAATAACACTACGCAAACGCAAACGAAACCGAGGGAAGTTCCGCTAGTGTACCATAATCTTGTTAGTTTAATAGTACAGTATAATTCATAAATAACTTCCAGTTATAACACCAGTTGAAGTCCCAACTCTAAACTCACAAACGTTCAGTACAAAGCTATAGATAGATTCCCAGAAAGTTCTAACACTATCAAAACCTAGTCTTCTGAAGCCATCTGCAGAATGGCAATGCTTTAGCACAAGTTCGGACGCCATCGAATCGATACCGATGCAAAAGCCAAATTAATAAAAGAAGGAACAGATCTATGTTACTAACAGAGTGACGCTGGTGTGTATGAACTCATTCTGAAGCTTTTATGCTTAGTTGTAGCTCCTGGCGTTTAGGTTCAATATACCATGACAGGCTATAAGGCTTCCAAATTTGGCCACTGTCAGTGGCCAGTGTCAGTGTCAGATGCTGTGAAGACTCAGCATACCAGACATTCCTTAACCTTACATGCTTGTATATCTCATATCCAAATAATTTTCGAATGTAGCAATAATGATGTAGGCATTCAATTTTCACGTCGTATTTGCTACATTTTATCGTCATTAACTAGTGCTGGCTTTTCTAAAGCGGATCTGTCATAACAATCCGAAGTTGCGCTGCATCACAATAAATTAATTTCAATTTTCCAGTCGATACGACTCTGCAGGTGAGCAAGCCTTTGGTATTAGTTAAGGCGGGATTTCAGCAAATGTTTCCTCCTCAACAATACACATAAAGCACAAACAGATTAAAAAGCAGTAAATTACACAAACATTGGGGCATACAATTAAGATAAATACGACGCATCAATTTTCATTAATTAATCAATAAAAGCTGTTTTCACGTTATAAATATGAAGAGTTGAATAGTTTGAGCTGACAATGACGTCACATGTCACACGATCTTTGACTGTAATCCCCAGACGGTGAAATATCCTCTCAAATAATTGGTTTGTTAGATTCTTAGTGCCAGAACAGCAGTCAAGGACACATCTGAATAATATTATGCTATACCGTTTCAAATAAATCCTTAAACCTACAGGTTGATAGATAACCACCTCTATTAATGCTGATATTTTACAAAAAAACACTTCTTTGTCCTGAATATTTGCTTGTGACCTCCAATACAATACTCTAATTGCAATACATGAGCTGTTTGTCATATATAAATGCCGGAGATGCCAGATACAAACATATATAAATATTTTAATTGGAGAACCTCTGCCTTTGATTTGGAATTTGGTTAAAAATACTAGATGACCTTCGATATTTCGGTTAGGGCTAAAGTTTAACGTACAATTTCCTGATAAAGCGTTGGAATTACTGCTTGAATTCGTATGGTATGGAGTGTGGAGATTTCATCCGAGAGTGGATCAAATTATGTCTATTAGTAGATAAGAAGTATCATTAAGAAAAAAGCGCTCTGATCGGATTGGACTTGGCTTAAGAGAAATCGGCACCTAAATTCACCACATGAGAGACGATTCAAAGTGGTCCTTGTGATTGTATTGAATGATTTGAATTTTAACTTGAATTGATGCACTACGGAGATACGAACCTAAAATTTTTTCAGAGTTTTTAAATAGGTTATTTCCTTTCATTTGTAGCTTGCCTATTAGTCAAAGTACCAACAGCCTATATGCAGCCTACTCAAAGTACTCAAATCTTGATACAAATTGGCAGCGCGACCTATTTTCGCTCTGGGGCGTAATTTGATGAGGGCGGGCGTAATTGAATTAACGAAATGAAATAAAACGAGTGATTTTATAAAATATCCCGTAAATCAAGCTTTTTGCTACATGGTGTTGCAAACGCGAGTTTTCGGGAGTGTTTGGATAGATAAGTAATTAATGCCGGTTCTGATATCATTAAAATTTGAGAGATGCACGAGCCCGTGTATATCAAGTTGTCATAGAAATATCACTTCTATTTCATTAATCTTCAATAGAAGCATCAACTTTTTGGCGCAGTATGCCTTTTTTTACTAATTATCGAATGAAGCACTCGTACTATAACTAAATTAGTCGTTCTTAACAGATCAATAAAATTAGGCAACCTTCTGCGAGGATGGGATCCTTGGATGGGTGACCGCAGAAGTCTTTTCATAATTGCCTTGCTGGGACATGGTAAGCTGTCGGTCTCGGATTTTCTAAAGTTCTAAGGCTATGGCAAATGCCACTTTGGGCGGCCAGACCCCGTCACTAGGTTTTGTCATACAAAGTAGTAGTACCTATAAAAAATCCAGGTTGCAACAGTTGCTTCCAATTGCTGCTAACCCTCGTTTGAGTTACAAACAACTTATGCGCCTCAAGCGATGCGGTGGTCTAATTGCTCTGGAACCGTCTGAACATTTTGTGTATTATTTGTAAACTTGCGCTATCATAAGATGTTCAGAGGATTAACACCCGACTAGGCGTTATTTAATCATTGGTAAGCCAAAATCTACAGTACCAGTTACAAACTGTCTTTGATAGGTGAGATTGTTTCAGCACCTTTTATTTTATCAATATTATATTTTATTAATATGCCGGTCTTGAATCTACAGCCTACAGCCTAAGGCTACATATTTGAGCCTTTTAACTTCAGACCCTGGGCCGGTGGCTCACGGCGCCTGGTAGATACATTGCGTGACCCAAGAGCTGGCTCCTATCTGGCTCAGCGTATTAGCATTGCTTTTCAACGTGGCAACGCCGCCAGTGTCTTGGGAATGCTGCCCCCTGGCAGTGATCTGAATCAGTTCAGCTATCTATAGATCGTTTTAAACGGTTCTTAGATAGCTCAGCTGTTTCACATGTATTTTATTTTATTCTGTACATTTCTGTAATTATTTTTGTAAATAAATATAATATTTTAATAGCAACGTACGGTTCACAGTTCCGTTGGTAGAACTGTCTTCTGCCCCGTACGATGTGGGTTTGATGATTTTACGATTATGTACTTACGACACTGTCAGTATATAACTAATCTCTCAGACATCAGGTTTACGTTGTACAAGCTATGCTTAGTTTGAGGCTAGATATTTATTGTCATTTAAGACCCGTTTTCCCCTGGAATGTACGAGCATCATCCTCTGGTATCGTACTCGTATACTGGATGAACGTATCAATTCCAATCAATATCATGTTTTGTCTTGGGCACCTCGCCAGTATACCGTTGTCTGGGCACGGAACACACTGGAGAGGGCTTGTGTAGACGAACACGTGTCAAAGTGGCCTCCCTGGCTAATTGCTTAGATTTTACATTTTGCGATCCGACAAAAACGAGAAATCGCGGCACGCCTTTATAGTTAGGTCCCCGTGCAACGCTAAACTTTATTGGCGTAATTTTCATAAACTGGATAGTAGTAAAAACGAGTAAAAACGATGATTATTTTAGATGCAACCTGTTTTAATAAAGAAACTAATCATAAATAGCGGCTTTAATCATCGACCTCTGTGACGCAGTGGGCCAAGGCCCGGCTGAGACGCGATAGGTTGCGGGTTCGATTCCCGCCGCGGGACATATATGTACGTATTTATCTCGGGTCTGGGTATTATACATGTATAATATGTATGCATTAACAAAAAAAAGTATATAAGTAGTATATCTTGCATGTAGTACCCATAACACAAGCTCCGCTAACTTTGGGGCCGATGATGTTGTGTGAAATGTCCGGCATTATTATTATTATTATTATCATCCTGTGACTCGCACAATACCAGAAACGATATCTCGCGAGTAATGGATCAACAATCGAATTAAGTACAATGATATGAAATCGGATAGTGTAAAAACAAAACCTTGTTCATTCCTAGGGTTGTTTGCTTAACAACAGGAGCTCCGAAGTCCTAACACAAAAGCGACAGCACAGAGTAAAGCAGATAGTAAGCGATCCAGTTTACCATTATTCATTCTATATGAATATATAATGTTAGTAGGAAGGCTTATCCTTCCTACTAATATTATATATTCGAAAGTGTATCTGTCTGTTTGTCTAGCTGTCTGTCTGTCTGTTTTAAGTAACCTTTTCAGGGCTGAGCAGATCTTGATAAAATGTGGTAGGTAAGGAGATAGATTGTGTTTAATAAGCATAAGTTGGTTTGTATGTAAGTACGTACCACGCGCTAGTTTGATTAAGTATTTAAAACACGGAATTAAGGGTACTAACGCTAGTAACCGACATGCAATCTGACTTAAAAAAGAGGTAATGCGTCCGGCGTATTTATTTTCAAGACTGGAACTACTTATAAAAAAACAAATGCAAAACCTTACGTTATCTTAAATTTTTGACGTGATAACGTCTTATAAATCGATGAACGCCGGCTGCACGCACGCTAATTTGTCACGTTCCGCCTGAGCCGAGCGTGCAAGCGAGAGCGGTTCACAAGTGATATAGAGGCACGATCGGCCTAAGCATTCGGCTTGTGACGCATCTTAATAGGTTAAAAATATAAAATTTTACATCAATGTTTTCTTATGACGTTATCACGTAAAATTATCGTCCGTAAACCGACTTTGCAGACAACCATTTTTTGTATATAATTTGATTTGATCGCATACAATTAAACTAAACCGAAACAAATAGGAAATTCAGAATTATTTTTATCAGACCCATAATAATTATACTACCTGACAGTTCCTACGTCAAATTTACCGGAATTCGGTAAACGGAACGGATGTCCGTGACGGCCATGCCTTTGGTAAAAATAACTTAAATATGCTGGTCTTGTTCTACATTTCGGTGGGTTTCTTTTGATGTGCATTTATGTGGAAGACCGGTAGGTATCCCTTGAATTTTAAATAGGTGATCTATAAGGTTATTTTAACCTGATTTTTTACAGGATTCATGTTTAATGTTTGTAAGATTTTCTTATCATATTTTCGCTAACAAAGAAAGCTATGCAAAAAATGACACTGTTTCGTGTTGAAATATAACATAATAAATATGTCTCACTCTAACATATAGTTAGCTAGTCTTGCACTTTTATACGTACAGGTATTTACTGAAACAGTCCTTTATTGTTCCCAAAAGGATATGGTTTGATATGCATAGTTCCTATTGCCTTTGTTTAGTCCGGTTGGAGCTCTGTTGTATAGAGCACACACACCTTTCCTCTAAATAATAACGATTAATTAAATTCAGTTATATCAAATCATTAAATACGTCTTTTGTTTTGTCACCCAAATACCAAGAGTCAAAGTATTGGCAGATTGACTGACATTATAGACGACGCACAGCCTAAACAGCTAACCTAAACAGCCTCAAATCGTAAATCTTGAAATTTAAAGAATGTTTTGACAGTGTTTATACGGAACCAAAGAATGGCCTTAAGGTCGAAGTTTGTTGAAATATAACAAATCGTTCGAGTGACACAGAGAGGCTATACTGTAAAATAATGTTGAACCAGCAACCGCATTTAAAGCTTATTTTAAACGCACTGACCGCTCACCGCACGCAATGCGCTGTTTATTCTGTTCTGTTCAATTCAGATTTCATTATTTGTAGTTAATATTCCACTTTATAAAGTTTCAATTTATTCCACATAACATATATATAAGGTCATCTTCTGCCATCTTTATGGGAAACGCTGCAGACTATACGCACAATCTCGCACACAAATTCAATATGAAACGAAGCAATAAGATCACGTACACAGAGAGTGGAAGATAATAGTTGCGCAGATTCCAATTAGTAGGATAAGGTTGATGACAAAAGTGTCTTCTTTTTTGTTAATGGTATGTGACATAATAATGTCACAGGCCTGTGACAGCCAGAACAATAAGAAGAATATCAAAAGTTGAATTATTGACGTACGATGAAATGTTATCGATGAACATATTTTAAATTTTCTTGACTCATAGTTAAAAACACTTTCAAACAAAAAAACTAAATCAAACGTTTGGGAGTCAGGATGCCACATAGAGACACACACTTTCACAGATAAACAGATACGTATGGGAGAGTTATAACACTCTTTTGATTACATCGGAGAATATTAACAGATCTATATAAATTTAAAATAGAACATTAAAACTAAAACATAAAAACTACGGATAAGCACTTAAACATTGAATAAAAAAAAATGTTTTTTTTTATTTATATTTATATACATATATATATTGAGAGAAAAGAAAGAGAAATGGACCAAAATAATAACTGAACGGTATACTAGAGAAAGCGGAAGAAGTAGAGGAAGACAGACAAAGTGATGGGAAGATGATTTTAAGAAAGTAGCAGGCCCAGAATGGTTACGTACAGCAAAAGACAGAAACAAGTGTAAAGCCTTAGAGGAGGCCTTTGTCAAAAGACAAGCTGTTATTAGGGGAGACCAACCGAATGTTTAAGTTTTGTTTACTAAAATACTAGTTTAGTTTATTTAGTTTAAGTGAATTCGTTTTTGTTTTTTTTTCTCTTATTAAAATTACTCTTATTATTTTTGTAAAATAAGTTGAACTTAGCAGCAATAAAGGCTTATTATTATTATTATAAACATATATATTTATGTGTGTTTTTTTTAGTTTATGTAATTTAAACAACTTGTAAAACTCGTAAAAGTGGTTACTATTATTTGAACGTTGGTGCAAGCAAAATAAGTTCTTATTTTAGGAAGTTGTAGCTAGTCTGGCAAAACTGCCAGTACAAGTAAAATCAAGGCCAGTAACAACAATGTTTCGGGTTAACAACATGCGAGTGCTACTTCTTACTAACAGCATAAAACCCCGGTGGCCCGGTTACCAGGTTATTAGTCTAAAACCACCTAACACGATCACTGTTTTGAATGATAATCACGCGAAAGGTAGCTTAGATTCCGTATGACTACGAGCTGAGCTTTGAGCGCTTTAGCTCGTAAGACACAAGCTAATGTTCACCGGGATGTAAGCACAGCATCGCCTATAAATTGACGCGCATGCTGCTGACCGGCGAAGTTATGGTGCAATATAGAATGTACACTCACGAGCAAGGTAATGCAAATGCTGAAACTTTACACATGGTTTTAACTATACATTTTGATAAACACGGGCTTTACTCACGTATTATTTTGTCGATGGAGGCACCGACACTGTTTTGAATCATCTAGAGAATCTTCATCAAGGAGTTTGATCCGTGGTCCGCTCGTTGCTCGTTGCTCGTTTAGTGATAGTGTCAGTGCTGTATGTTGGACGGTTCCCAATTTTCAGGCGTGCCCTGAACGTTGGGAACATTGCGAGTGGTGAAGTCGAAGGTCCAGTACCAACACCAAATTTGTTACCGCCTGCCGTGACAACGTTTCTCCCTCTACTTACACGCACGACTCGCGCCGCGAAATACGTCACCCGCAGTAAGAACCGTGAACTCGAGCGGCAACGAGCGGACCGCGGATCAAACTCACCCTGATGAAGATTCTCTAGGTGAATCGAAACAGTATCGGTGCCTCCATTGACAAAATAGAACGTAATTTGAAAGTGAAATGGCTATAACCAACCAAAATTGAATTGAAAATAAGTAAACCATGAATACATACTCTGATTCACTATGGACATTCACAAAAGATCAAAGTAGGTAACTTAAAAAAGGTTGCTACCGAGCCCGGTTATTACAGTCGCAAGCACGATGATGGATTATAAACAAATTAATATTGGTAAAATAAGCTTGTACTATCTTATCAGAACCAGGTTTTACTAGTGATAACATAAGACATTTTAAAACACCCAGACACAAAACAAACATCAATATGAATCACGATGTATGTATGCATCACGATGTATGTCCTGAAACCCACAACCTTCAATACAGAAGACAGAGTTTTTACCAACTCATCTGAGAGTAAACAAATTTTTAAGACATATTGGAAATTTGAGAGTAAATAAATAATGCCAGACATTTCACACAGGATCATTTAGCCCCAAAGTAAGCAGAGCTTGTGTTATGGGAACCACATGACTGATATACTATTCACATACTTTTTTGTAAATACAAATATTATACATAGAAACAATCAGACCCGAGACCAATACTCGCAGATCATACAAACACTTATCCCGCGGCGAGAATCAAAACCGCAACCTATTTGCGTCTCAGTGGGGCCTTTGCCCACTGCGCCACAGAAGTCATCGAATTAAGGAATATATTATCACTAGCTTTTCACGCGGCTTTGTCCGCGTGGTAAATAAAAAGTAACATAATAATACGAGTAATTGAAAGAATGAATGTTTCTTAGCGAGCACCTGCGGCCCTAGAGGAAGCTGCATACAAAATTTCATTCCAATTCATTCGATGGTTTCTGAGATTTCGTGATGAATGAGTGAGTGGTATTTGACAAATATATAGTAGATCTATAAAACATATATTGCTTATGTCACTAAACTGCCATGTAACGACAGTACTTATCACATGTATCCTCATCGGCAACATTGGATAGTAGATTGTATGATTTTATTTATCTAACCTTAAACTTTACTAGAAGTACCTAGGTATCGAAATAAAAGAAGATATTGCAACAATTCCACTGCGGTTCGGCCCCAAATAGACAGTTATTGCAGAAATAAATACTTTTCAGAATGGAGAATACCTACACTTGAGTGCAAAGCAATCGGAAGCTCCTAGAGATAAGTTTTTGGCAACAACAAATGTGTGAATGCGAACCCAAATTGACACTTATTCTTTTATATTTAAGAGTATATATTATACATACGACGACCTCGGTAGCGCCGTTGACTTAGGGCCAGCTGAGACGCAAAAGGTTGCGGGTTCAATTCCCGCTGCGGGACAAATGTTTGTATTTGCAAATATTTGTCTCGGGTCTGAGTGTTTCTATGTATAATATATATTTACAAACAAATTATTATAATATGTAGTATATCAGACACAAGCTCTGCTTACTTCGGGGCCAGATGATGCTCCGACATTATTAATATTATTATTATTAACCTCTGTGGTGCCTACACCGAACACATGCTTACATTTTTCCTTACCCGTAGTAGGTTGCGGGTTCGATTCCCGCCCCGGGACAAATGTTTGCATGACCTGCAAGTATTTGTCTCGGGTCTTGGTGTTTCTATGTAAAATATGTATGTATTTAAAAAAAAATAAAGTATATAAGTAGTATATCAGTCACGTGGTACCCATAACACAAGCTCTGCTTACTTTGGGGATAGATGATGTTGTGTGAAATGTCCGGGATTATTTATTTATTTATTTATTCTGCACAGAAGTTAGTGTACAAAACAAAAACAGTTAAGCTATTAAGAGTCCAAAACGAGGTGTATATACCATAATATCTTAATTCATCCTAATTACTACCAAGAGTTTTATAAAATTGCTATCTTACTTTTTTAAATGTTATATCTTTTATTTAACATACTTAACATTTACGACTATCTATAAATAAATGTCTACTAAAATAAACACATACCTAAGTATCCTTATATGGATGTACACTTAAAACACCTATTTAAATTTCGTTCGAAACTTCATAAGCCGTCATAAAACTCATATTCAATTTTAGTCAATTTCGATTAACAAAAATAGGTTCTCTTGACCCTTCGTAAAAACTATGACGTAACCGAAAAAAGTTCAGGAACTTTTTAATTCTAAGCCTTAGAAGTGGTGGCTTTCATAATGACGATTGATTTATTCCTTAAAAATAATTACGTTTTAAAACTACAAAGAACTTCATTAAATAAAAATTTGAGCCGCTATAAAGTCAGAGTCCATTAAAAATTTCATCCTCTATTTTTTCACCCTTGGGGGTATGTTTTTATATTACGAAATTCAGTTTACTTGAATGAGATATTTTTTTCAGCTATTTTAATTTAAACCAAGTTACAGAAACGATTTAATTAAATTTAATTAAATCGATAAAAAAAAATGATTTCAAATCGGTTCATAAATGACGGAGTTATGAGGTACAAAAATTTAAAAAAATACAGAATTGAGAACCTCCTCCTTTTTCAAGTCGGTTAAATTCAATTCCCTTAACTGTACATTAAAATTTATTTTCCAGTTAGACCAACAGCAAAAAGCGCAGCGGCAAGCATGGTTTGATTAGTAAAGACCAAACCAAATTGGCTCTATTTCTAATTCCTAATTACTCTTAATCTATTAATTTATGATGACCTCTGTGGCGCAGTGGGCTTAGGTCTGACTGAGACGCAAAAGGTTGCGGGTTCGATTCCCGCCGCGGGATAAATGTTTGTATGATCTGCAAGTATTTGTCTCGGGACTAGGTATTTCTATGTATAATATTTTTGTAAATACCCGGATATTTCCGGGTATTTACAAAAAAAATAAAGTATATAAGTAGTATGTCAGTCATTTGGTACCCATAACACTAGGTCTGCTTACTTTGGGGCCAGATGATGCTGTGTGAAATGTCCGGTATTATTATTATTATTATTATTAAAAGCAGAAAATTTATAATACTATTTGGTAAACAAATTCAACGGAAACATTTTTTTCCATAAAATTTATATGATGGGTAAACTTTAAGAATCGTTTACCATAATTTGAATATTATAAAGGTCTATAATATTATATCTTCTATGTCACACCGTGTCAAAACAGTGTATAAGTAAGTCGGCCGTGAAAAAAACAAGTACTGTATAGTGTGCAATAATTGATTTTTATCTAGCTAGTGTTAGTGAGTGTGTATGTGTGTTTTATCCTAGTTTTAGTTAAAATAATTAATAAATAAATATTGGTGGACAATGCTCACAACATCAAACTAAGCATAGTCTGTATTATGGTGTACTAGATGACTGATGGAATACTTAAATATCTTTAAATAAATAATATGATATATATTAAATAAATAATCCGGACATTTCACACAACATCATCTGGCCTCAAAGTAAGCAGAGCTTGTGTTATGGGTACCACATGAATGATATACTTACTACTTATATACATTTTTTTTTTGTAAATAAATACAGAAATACCCAGACCCGAGAAAAATACTAGCAGATCATACAAACATTTGTTCCGCGACGAGAATCGAACCCGCAACTTTCTGCGTCTCAGCCGGACCTAAGCCCACTGCGCTACATAGGTCTTCAAAATATGATACATTATAACACCCAAACACAGAAGCAACACCTATGTTCATCACACAAATGTTTATCCTGGGAGGGAATCGAACCCTCAACCTACAGCGCAGAAGGCAGAGCTACTACCTGAGCTGACAGGCCAGTCAAATGTCGGTGAACATTTCACAAAACACCATCTACACCAAACTAAGCAAAGCGTGTCATATAAAAACCAGATGATCGAATGAAAACTTATTTACTTTTATAATTCTACAACTATTGATATTACGACCTTCAAATAACCTTCGACGCATTTCAAGAGTATATTGTTGTGTTTTCACGCAATTTTTACCCCAATCTTGAAATAAAACAGCACTTCAGCACCAGAAAATATACCAATTTATTATTGACACGGTCTAATCCCGAAATGGTTCGTACTCCACCACAAGATCTCTAATTAAATTTCCGCTGTCTTAAAACAAAACAGGCTCAAACAAAACCGCAATTTATCCCCGGACGAGCGAACCGACAAATTAATCTGAGCGGTCATAAACACTCTCGCAGTGCGGCCACGCCCTTTGCTGTCTTCGAAGATTGAGCGGCTGGCGGTGTGGATATATAACAAGCGATTCTCTTAGAGATCCTGCATCTTGAAAGTGCTTTACGAGATAAGTAAATAAACGTAAGATGCAGTAAGTTAATCTATGGGATCTCTGTCGTTATAAATAGCAGATAAGGAAATAATTGTTTGCCATTTTAACAATAATTACATGGCTGGTCTGTCAGCTCCGTTGGTAGTAGCTTTTCCTTCTGCGCTGAAAGTTGAGGGTTCCATTCTCTTGCAGGATAAACATTTGTGTGATGAATATTGCTGTTTGTTCTGTGTCTGGGTATTATAAAGTATCATAAAGTATTTAAAAGTACATTATGTGAGTATTTAATCAGTCATCTGATGGGCGATTATGGAATTCTGATACTATCAAAACTTTGATACTAATCGCTTTCAGTTACTATTGATGAATTGTTATTACGGAAGGTTGATTGCCAGACATGCTGTCATATTAATAGAAACCTCAGACCAAATATATATTAAGACAGAGCACCGCGATCAACGATAATAAATCAATTATGTGACACTTTTTGTCACGGAATATGTTAATGTTTTTTTGTAAGATGTTTTCTAAACGACGATATGACAGAATACTTAATAGTACAAGCATGTATGGATAATATACTAAAAGGACAGTTTGGTTGGATGTGTGTACGTGAGAGCGTGTATTTACACAGAGGAACATGGTTTTGAGGCTTCACTTAGGTTATTCACGGCCCTCTTGTCTAAATATTTATTTGGTCTGAAATAGAAACCGAACGTACGTAATAGAGATCCATCTTGTCAAAACTGATTCTAATTACAATCAAACTAATGATTGAAATTATGCCGATTGCTAATCGAAACTGATAGAAATTGTTTGTGTCAAATGTTCCATAATCATCATAATGTAACAAGTTATACTTAGTTTGGGGCTAGATCGTGTTGTGTGCATTGTCCAGAAATATTTATTGACCGAGCGAAGCGAGTGTCTTCGTTTTAGCTTAGGCGAAAATGCTTTTGTATGTCCAGCGTCCGTCCGGATGTTCTCCTCTACAGGTCGCATTTCTCAACCGCTTCTCGTGACATTTTGTGACCAGGTTCTATAACTAGAATTGTTTTGTGGTTTATTTTTTGGAAATTTTTCAAAATGGCGGAGATATGGGGGTTGAAAACATAAAAAAGTTATGTTCGAAAAATGTTCGTGAGGTCTACAGCTCACAGAGTAACTAGTTTATATATTTACATACACATAAACAGCAATAAACAGCAGTTCTAACAGCAATATGTTTCGTTAGGGACTAGACTAGATGATATTGTCTGAATTGTCCAGCGACATTAACTTATGCATGTGTTTATCTTGATATTAATAACATATATTATTTCATCAATATGCAAGTAGCGACAAAAAACTAACATAAACCTTGAGTAGAAAGATAGGTAGATAAATGCTTTATTGTACACAAGAAGAACACAAAAAATATATACATATATTAGCAATACAGTTGTACAATAATTCATATGATTTATTTACAGAAATAATTACAGAAATGTACAAAATAATATAACATACACGTGAAACAGTTGAGCTATCTAAGGGCCGTTTAAAACGATCTATAGATAGCTCAACTGATCCAGATCACTGCCATAGGGCAGCGTTCCCAAGATACTGGCGGCATTACCACGTTGAATGGCGATGCTAATACGCTGAGCCAGATAGGAGCCAGCTCTTGGGTCATGCAACGTATCTACCAGACGCCGAGAAATAACTTTGAGAACGCGGTGGGCTCCTGTTCCCCACGGGCCCAGAGTCTCGACTCCAAAAGGCTCAAATATGTAGGCCTTATCTAAACCAGCATATTTGCGGTTTTTGAGGTCCACAGCACATTCAGTTGTACAATGAGTACAATCGCTAAAAGCGATAATGCGATAATAATTTTAGATAATGCTATAATAAGTAGGTAAATTATTCGTTACCACAAGAGTAACTTATCTTTGTAATTTATTGTGTTAGCTTTTATCATTGTAGAAAGTTGTATATTATCTTTCTTTGTAGTTTTTGTTTTGTAGATTTAATTATAGGCATTTTTATTATTAGCATCATAATTTGTATATTTATATACTATAATTATTAAGTACTAGCTGCTGCCCACGGCTTCGCATGAGTGGGACCTACATAAAAAGTAGCCTTCTCCAAGGTCCCATCTTCATACCAAATTCATCGAAATCGGTTCAGCGGTTTAGGCGTGAAAACGTAAAAAACAGACAGACAGACAGAGTTACTTTCACATTTAATATTATTAGTAGGGAAATAATAATATTAGTAGGGATGGTAGGTAACTTTTTGTACACCGCCGTCTTTTTGTTTTTTTGTCTATCCTGTCCATCCAAACGTTGCCTGGCAGAGATCGCTGTTAGCGATAAGGCCGCCCATTGTATTGCCTTTTATTGTCAAATAATTGTTAATGTATTTTTCTGTGTGGTATAGCAATAAAGAGTTATCTATCTATCTATCTAATAATGTAATATAAGTATGTATTCGTTTATTTAGTTTATTGTTATATTGTATTTAATATTATTTATTTATTTTTGTAATATTAGGTATTGGTGTATTTTACATTTTGTCATTTTGTAAATATGTATGTAAGTGCTTATTATTTTTATTATATATTACTCATATCTTTTTCATCACCCTATATTCAGCTATATTGATTTCTATCCATTCTAAGGTTTCTTAAAATAGTCTTAATGTATTTGTGGTGTTCAATAAAGTATTTTTTATTCTATACTAGCTGACCCGTGCCCACTTCGTTGGGCGTTTACAACTTCACAAAAAATATTGAAGTACTAATATTGCTGTTAAAAACATAGTTATTTATTCAAATTATTGTAATAATTACAGAGATTAACAAAGTTACGGATAAATATTGATAGATGGCGCTAGTAGCCACCCGCGGCTTCGCCCGCCCCGTTTCGTTCTTGTTCCCGTTGCTTTTCCGGGATGAAAAATAGCCGATATCTTAATCCAAGTTACTGACTATATTAATTTTAAGTTTCATCCAAATCGGTCCAGCGGTTCTCGAATTATATATAAGTGGTGTAACCCGACTTTCTTTTTTATACGAGTATATAGACTAGCTGACCCGGCAAACGTTGTTTTGCCTTATTGAACATAAAAATATTTTTATGTTGTGAGCTACCCTTAACACTTAGGGGTATAAAAATTAGTTATAAACCTATTACAGACCTACTGAATATACATATAAAATATCATCAAAATCGGTCAAGCCATTTTGGAGGAGTATAAACACGAAAACTGTGTCAAGATTTTTATATATATAGGGATTACGTTGTATTTATCCCGCCAAGGTCAAACACCACATCAACGAGAACCCATTAAAAAAACCATAACTCGGGTCCCACAAATAGCTCGCTCAATAAAGCATGTACCACAGATGCCCTATCAAAATAATATTTTCTGCGTAGACGGGTCACATCACCAACTGTTACTGTTATTACATCAGATTTACTTTGCCGCAGTTCCCTACCATGTGTTTGCAAGAATCTTCGATAAAAAAACAACCCTTTACGGTTTTAGTAATGGCATTTCAGCAAAACTGTGGACATGACTGAAAGGAAACAGGTTATACTTCTTCTTATCGTGTCACTATTTATTTCTGACCAGTGTGGTGAAGGGATTTAAGAGCGCCTCAGAGACTCCTTTCGTGCACTTAGGTAAGCCTTAATGTAACGGCTGGCACCGAGCCGGGCTTATTTCAAGTTTTCCTTCTCTATTGCTAGCTCTTTTGTTAGTCAGCAGGGGGACTAACCCCCAATAATTTGAAGACTATCGCAGTCGTCATCATCAGTTTCCAAGCAGCACTCATCTGGGATCAGTTCCACGTAGAAATCCTCACTTGGTGTTTTATATAATTCAGCGAAAATTACTAACCCGATTTTACAGTCAGATGCGGGTTCTGGCCATTTTTGATGATCCTTAGCTGATCGTTATAGAGTACAGCGGATAGTCAAAGAAAAAAAATTATAAAATTGAAATTATTATATAAAGGTTATAACTATCATCATTTGATCAATTGACGACATCTGTGGCACAGTTAGCCAAAGTCCGGCTGAGACACAGAAGGTTGCGGGTTCGATTACCGTCACAAGACAAATGTTTATATGATCTGCAAGTTTTTTCCTCGGGTCTGGGTGTTTCTTGTATAATATGTATATATATAGAAATAAAAACAAAAGTAGTATATTGTGGCTTAAGTGGAACTGGGCAGGTCACGTGAGTCGCATGCATTCAGACAAATAGGACAACATGGTAACATTCTACAGCCTGACTGATAGCGGTCGCGGTCGCCTGAAAAAGCCTTGGAGGGACGATCTTGAAAACTTTGAGAGAGGATGTTGAGTGGTTTCAAAGGATAGAGCTAGTTGAAAGGATTTGGGGTAGACCTTTGCCCAGCAAAATAATATATCAGTCATACCCATAACACAAGCTATGCTTGCTTTGGGGCCAGATGATGGTGTTTCAAATGTCCGGCATTATTTATTTAATTATTTTTAATTTAACACGTTTGCAGGTTATGCTATAGGTCCCAGAAGATAGGCCATGACAAATACTTTCAGAAGGCCTATGTACTCCAGTTGGTCACTGACTCATAAGAAATTGTATCTAGTAATAATAGTAAACATTTGAACTCATTATCATCATACCAGCCCTTAAAAGTCCACTGCACATAGGCCTCCCCCCCCCCAATTGATTCCAGGAAGAACGATTTTGAGCCCTCTCCATCCACCGATTTCCCTCGATCTTTACAATGTTGTCAGTCGATTTGGGTCCGCAGTCCAATGTTCCAGTCGTTCTGCGCTTCGTTTTCCTGTCCTTGGTCGCTATTAGAGAACTTTTATTCCCCAACAATTATCAGTTCTGGCCTGCCCATTGCCACTTTACCTTGCAAGTTTTGAGCGCTACGTCGGTGACTTTGGTTACGGATTTTATTACGTATTGAAACACCCAACATGGCTCGCTTGAACTAATTAATTTAAAATTAATGTTCAATTGAAAGGTCAGAAAAGGATAAATATTCAAATGTCTATATCGCGCGGTAGTTTAGTTTTTAAGCTACTTAAAAAAGGAGGTTCTTAATTCGGTTATATATATTTATGTTTGTTACCCTATAACCTCAACCTTATGTTTATGAACCGATTAGAAAAATATTTGTTTTATGTGAGAGGATATATTTTCCCATAGAAATGTCATTAAAATAAGTATCTTGGTTTTTAATCAAATAGCTTCAAAAAATATGTCTTTTAAATAAACGAAATTACGTATTTGGCTTTCCTGTGACTTTCCAGTGGTGCTTATAAATTTCGAAAAATGATGAAGTAGTTATAAATAAATAAAATCTGTCAATGCGTCAAATAAAATCATTTTTACTGAATTCATAAAAAAACGTGTGCGTCTCGGGACGCCCGACAGAAGTGATAAAGTGTTTTCAGGTTTCTGTTGATTAAGTAGAAAAAACCCTTTAAAGATTTCTTCGTCTACTATCTTGACTATAATGGGTACAAATAAATAAAACATGTAGTAGGGGCCTCACTAAGTATGTTGTCTTAAGAGCATTTGTGTGGTGACGAGGCAGTATTGTGATAAGCTTAGACTCCCAAGATTTGGCAACCGCGTGTTACAGTCGCCGTGATATAGCTTGTGGATAAATATCATTAAGTTCATTTTACTTATTGGTTTTTTGGTTTATCCAATATTGTGTAATGTCCTTCTTTGTGCTTATGTTGAAAAAAAAAATACTCCATCCATTAATACTTCTGTGTCAAATAATCGGCTAATATCGAATAATTAAATGAACTACTGCTCGCCCATTCGTTAAAATTAGACCATAATTAAATTTAATGTATTTTTTATGCATAATGAAAAGAAATATTAGCATTCTGCACTCCTTTATTTAAACTATAAGTGTGCGAAATTTCATACTCCTCCGTCCGCGCAATTTGCGTGAAAAGGAGTACAAAGTTTTTGATTCACGTATTAATATATAGATGAACTGAACAATGCTGGACATTGCACACAGCATCGTCGAGCCCCAAAGTAAGCAGAGCTGATGTTATGATGTATATAAAAACAATGCTGGACATTTCACACAGCATCGTCTAGCCCCAAAGTAAGCAGAGCTGATGTTATGGGAACCGCATGTCTGGAATACAGCTTAAATATTTTTTTAATTCGTAAATATATATTTATACGTATAAAAACACAGACCCGAGACAAATATTTAAATATCATACAAACGTTTGTCGCGTGGCGGGAATTGAACCTGCAGTCTTCTGCGTCTCTGGTTGGCCTTCACCAACTGTGCTTCAGTTATCGTCAAGTTTCATATAATGTTGGTACTAATGTGTTTATAATTTGTTCATATGCGTTGAAGAGTTGAAAACTAATTCTCCTTGTTATTTTCCTCGTTGGTGACTACACCTTTATACTAATAAAGCACTATGGTAGAAATCACTCACTCACTCGGGTGAAAGTGCGATTGCTATCTCGTGTGTTTTAAGGCTCCTCGGCCCTCAAATGACACGCTCGATAGGAATTGGTCACTTTCATAAAATGTACTAAAAACATTGTAAGTACATTGTACTTACACATTAGTTATTGTTTATTGTTATGTTTATTATTAACAAAATTAGTATTAAATAGGTATATTTGTAAGTCCAAATAATTCGTGTTCTTTTATTTTATTTTATTGTGTAGCCAATTAAGTTGGTAAATAATTTTAGGGTAGGTCTTCACATACACAATATTTTAATAATACCTATATGTTTTGTAGGTTGTCTTTTTCTGATTCTTCATCTTTTATATTATTAAATGAAACATATACGTTTATTTTTAGGTTTAATTAGTTAAGAGTAACATTACAGAAATATCCAAAGCGTTGGATATATCTGTAATGTTACTCTTATCTAAATAAATAAACTTGAGATTTGAAAACCTTGGAAAATGTACCATTTTTTTTACATGTCTAATGTATATATGGTGTGCAATAAAGTATTTTCGATCTATGTATCTATAAATATACAGCCAAATTGAGAACCTCGAAACCCAGTTACAGAAGTCTGTTATTTTACGGCTGTAGTTTCACTGTCGTCGCTTCTTTTAGAGATAAAATGACAGTTATTAGAAACATAATCCTTAAATTGAGCCTAACATAACAGAAATATCCAACGCTTTGGATATTTCTGCAATGTTACTCTTATCTAAATAAATAAACTTGAAACTTGAAAAGCTTGAAAAATGTACCATTTTTTCTACATGTCTAATGTATATATGGTGTGCAATAAAGTATTTTCGATCTATCTATCTATCTCTATACAGCCAAATTGAGAACCTCGGAACCCACTTACAGAAGTCTGTTATTTTACGGCTGTAGTTTCACTGTCGTCGCTTCTTTTAGAGGCTCAATTTAAGGATTATGTTTCTAATAACTGTCATTTTATCGGTTTGCTGTCAGCGATATATAAGTATTACACAAATCAATTGAATGAAACAACTGAGTAGTATTACTTCGTAGATATTATAATAAGTTACCGGCGAACGACGAAGTTATATTTCTTGATATAGAGAGCCCATATTCGTAACAGCGGTGATTCTGTAAATTCGCCTGTCTAGCCAAAATTTTCTTTGACAACTTCTGTGTCGTAGTGGGCTAAGGTCTGGCTGAGTTGCAGAAGGTTGCGGGTTTGTTTCCCGCCGCGGGACAAATGTTTGTATGATCTGCAAGTATTTGTCTCGGGTCTGGGTGTTTCAGTAAGTATATCAGTCATGTGGTACCCATAATACAAGATCTACTTACTTTGGGGCCAGATGATGCTGTGTGAAATGTCCGGTATTATTTATTTATTATTCTTAAACATGAACAAGCTAATTGTTTCACTTTTAATATATCGTGAGTTGTACATTTGGAAACACACGGGGTTGTGTAAAATGTTTCTCTAGATGAATCTCTAGATGAGATTTTATTTCAGTTACTTCCATAGTGTTATGTCATACGGCATCATTCTCTGGGGGAAAGCAGCTGATATTGGTAAAATATTTGTAATTCAAAAAAGGGCAATACGTGCCATTTATAAAATGAAACCACCAGAATCTTTGAGAGAAATATTCAAAGAAATTAATATTCTCACAATAGCTTCACAATATATATATGAAAATTTGTTATATACACATAAAAATAGAGATGGGATTCAGCAAAATAGTGACCTTCATAAAATCAACACTAGGAATAAACATAAATTATACATCCCTAGGTTTCGACGAGAAAAAGTTAATAAGTCATTTATGGGGAACACGGTGCGCTTCTATAATAAGCTTCCTGAAAATGCTACTAAACTACCTATTAAGAAATTTAAAGCATACATTAAAGGTAGTCTTTTGAAGAAAGCGTATTATAATATAGATGACTATATTATTGATAAGAATGCATGGCCTCATGTCGCTCTGCCGTCAGACAGTTAACCGACACACTTGAAATGTATAAACTCTCTTGTATTTGTATTTCGTAGTTAAGGTAGTTATAAGATGGATCATATAAAAAAGCGCTAGAACCAAGACGAGTTTCTTGCCAATTCTTCTCTAGCTTGGGTTAGGATGAATTGGCACCTAAATTCACCTAGTATGTAAGACGTTTCAAAGTGATCCTTGTGATTGTATTGAATAAATCATCTTTTGACTTTGACTTTGACTTTGAATCGAAATAGTGTTGGTGCCACCATTGACAAAATAAAACGTGAGTAGTTTTATTTTGTCAATGGTGGCACCAACACTATTTCGATTCATCTAGAGAAACATTTTACACGTCGGTGAGTTGCGTGCAAACCGTGAACACGAGCGGCAACGAGCGTTCTGCGGATCAAATTCAACCTGTTGAAGATTCTCTAGATGAATCGAATTAAATCTAAAGTTTTTCAAACTTATTGTGCCCATCATAATGACAGTTTTTTAATAAGTTGTAATAGTAATTTCATTCTTTTACTGGATTGATTTTCCTAGTACCTATTTATCGAAGTTTAAATCAACACACGTTAACTGACGCGTAGTGACGCTAAAACACGTCAATTACACATCTATATATATCTAAGAGGTCTTCTTATCGTTAAACTTGTTAATTCAAACCAGTGTGGTGAAAGTATTCAAGCCTCGAGCGAGGTTCTTTTTGTGAACTTGGCACATGTCTTCGATTTTGTTCGGCTCAACGACATGCCGGTTTTCTCACAATGTTTTTCTTCGTTTGAGAATACTGAATTAGCACACATACATTTTTCGAAAGGAAAACCCTCTTGGTACACGAACGGCTTTGAATCGGAAGTCTTGCCTTGCCCTGGAAATCGGAGTTTGTGGTTACATTCACAATTCACACTTCGGTGCACTAATTAAGATCGTTGGTATTTCGACGAAATTTTTGTCATATCTTGTCTTGTACATACAATTGATACAGGACAAGTACATATCAGGGCCAATGACTAATAAATTCCTACTTAGCAGACTTCAGGAGATGTTTTCTAGCAACGTATGAATGATTCTGTAAAAGCTTTGATGTCTGAACAACTGTAGTATAATCTATTTCACGTATCTTATCCTCAAATCTGTGAACCTTACTTATTTCAGCTTAACTCACATGTGCAACCATTGATTTTATGAAAAATATCATCACTTGTCTTTTATGTTGAACTACAGATAGAAGACAAATGCAATTTTTCTGAAATATATCGCCACCGATTAGATTTCCTAGCATTATATATCTGCGTTCATAAACATTTTAGAAAGAAAGAAAGCATGAAAGAAAAGTTTATTTTGTGTTTTATGATATCATATAAGAACTTATAAACTAATTAAATTGACAACAAAATTGGCCGTCACTCAGCATGTGTTATAAATAACGTTTAGAACGCTTCTATAACGCTGGTCTTCCGTGACGCCGTCGTTGGTATGCCGCATCGGCACTGGGATTTAGATATTGGACGTAACCTTATGAAAACATACATTTGGATAAACACAGGTTTTCCGTATTATTTTGTTGGCGGACCGTGGATCAAACTCTCCCTGATGAAGATTCTCTAGATGAATCGAAACAGTGCCGGTGCCACCATCGACAAAATAAAACGTGAGTAAAACCAATGTATATCAAACTCACGAAAGTTTTGAATGTAAAATTATGAAAACATATCACGATTTTGTAAAATCAGAGAGATATGGACCATACGAGTATATCTGCTTCTTTTATATAGGCTGCTCAAATACCTAATAACGTTTGAAAAGCTAGGACCAACAGTTTACCGCACCCTTCGTTGCACGGAAGCACTTACATGAAAATACCACTGCGGTCATCCATCTATAGACTGACCTCACAGAAGGTTGCTTAACTTCATTAATCATTTAGGATCTTAGTTAGCTTTGCCACGAGCGCACGAATGGTAACAATGTATCCAAGTTATAATTTTACGTTTTAAATGTGTCGAAATGGGGGAAATTGTGTGAAATCTTCAACAGGGTGAGTTTGATCTGCGGTCCGATCGTTGTCGGCAGAATGATGAAGATTCTCTAGATGAATCGAAACAGTGTCGGTGCCTCCATCGACTAAATAATACTTGAGTAAAACCCGTGTTTATCAAAATGTATACAACTTACGAAAGTTTTGTAAGTGAAATACATTGATTTTATTTGATTTTCACTTGCTCTAGTCCCATTCGAACCAAAACATAGTAATACTTGCACACTACAGCTTGGAAGCAAAATATCTGGCACTGTGGTGATACCCAAGACCTGCTCTTTCTGAAGAGTTTTACCACCAGTAAGCTCTTAAAACAGAATTCACATAACTTAAGATTTTAACCGACAGACAGTAACTGATTTACATTATACCTAACCAAAAAAAAACTGACAGTAATCAAAGTGTGACGCTTGTGTGTTATTATGTGAATTAGTGTGTGTGTGTGTGTGTGTTAAAAAGAAAAGACACTAATTCACATATTTTAACACACTAGTGGGTAGTGCCTACTAGAACCTTTAACAAAAGCTTCAGCTCTGTCGATATTTTTCACAGTAGTAAGAATGGTTTTAGGCGTTTTTAGGCACTACCCACTAGGGTGCTAAAAGATGTTAATTAGTGTCATATTTAATATAAGTATATTGAGTAAATATATAGTATTTACGAGTATGTTTAAAACCTACATATAAAATTATAATGTGTCTTACATGGTGTATTTTTTTTTTCTTTTTTTCACTTTTTAGAGCATAGTTATAGATTCCGCGCAATTGAAATCGGATGAGAAAAATGTTTAATTTTCAATTTCCTTACCCAGCATTAAAAGCCGTAGGACACCCCAATAATAAATTCTCAAACAAACCAAATCCTTATTTACACAGGTTTGTCATGAAGAAGCTAATTTATCGGCTACAAACAAAAATCCTCTTCGCTGTAACGCTGAGTACGATCCGAGGTTAGCCATCAACGTGTCAGTTTGCGGATTGTGTAGGGTTGTAACATGCCAGCTTTCGGAGTACAGAACATTAAATACGACGAAGATACGATAATCTGGTTCCTATTGCACAAGCTATACTTGATGGTAGGTAATGGTTAGATGTGCTGTACGAATTATCCAACAATATTTTTATATTTATTATCAACTAGCTGCTGCCCGCGTTTTCGCACGCGTGGTACCTACCTAAAAAGTAGCCTATCTCCTTCTCCAAGGTCCCATGTATCTCTATACCAAAATTCATTAAAATCGGCTCAGCGGCTTAGGCGTGAAAACGTGACAGACAGACAGAGTTACTTTCGCATTTATAATATTAGTAGGGATTATATATTCGTGGACAAAGCATACAACACCAAATGACCAGATGACTGATAAAATTCTTACTAATATTATAAATACGAAAGTTACTCTGTCTGTCTGTCTGTTTGTCACGTTTTCACGCCTAAACTGTTGAACCGATTTTGATGAATTTTGGTATAGAGATAGATGAAACCTTGGAAAAGGACTTTTTATGTAGGTACCATGCGTGAGAAGCCGCGGGCAGCAGTTAGTACTTATATTAGGTTGGGGAAAACGTCTTTTCGCATTATAGTATGTATGAACTTGTAATAAAATCTCTTTGGCTATACTATTTGTATCTAGCTGGTTTTGGTATCGTTAAAAGTTTGAATTTTAAAGAACATCATTCTAAATTCAAATTAGGAAAATGTGTATTTATTTTATTTATGTATTTATGTATATGTATTTATATTTTTATTTGTTTTTCGTACTGTCAAGATGAGTGAATTTAATGAAGAAATTCGATACATTTTAAAAGTTTACTACAAAAAAGGTAAAATACAACGCAAGCCTCGAAAAAAATTTGCGATGTTTATGGATAGTGCAGTGTCTGTGAGAATAGCACAAATTCGGTTTAAGAGTTTTCAATCCGGAAATTTTAATGTCAAAAATGCACGCTCTGGTCGCCCTTTTACAGATAAAATGGATGCCATTTTTGAAAAAGTGGAGCAAGATCGGCATATCAGTAGTTACAACGTAGCTGAAGAACTGGGAATGGAGCACAAAACAGTTTTAGCGCATTTGAAAAAAACTGAGTACACAAAAAAGCTCGATATTTGGGTACCTCACGAGATTACTGAAAGAAACCTAATGAACCGTGTACTCATCTGTGATTCTTTATTACGACCATTATTGAAGAAGCTGATAACTGGTGATGAAAAGTGGATCACGTATGACAAGAACCTGCGAAAAAGGGTCGTGGTCAAAGGCCGGTCAGGCTTCACAGACTGTGGCGAAACCCGGGTTAACTCGCAACAAGGTGATTCTGTGTGTGTGGTGGGATTGGAAGGGCATTATTCATTATGAGCTGTTACCACCAGGCAGGACCATCAATTCTGAACTCTACTGCGAACAACTGATGAGATTAAAGCAAGAAGTTGAGATAAAGCGGCCGGAATTAATCAACAGAAGGAGTGTAGTTTTTCATCATGATAACTCTAGACCTCACACATCTTTAGCCACTTAGCAAAAATTAAGAGAGTTTGGCTGGGAGGTGTTAATGCATCCGCCGTATAGTACTGACCTTGCACCTTCAGATTTCCACCTGTTTCGGTCTCTTCAGAATTCTTTAGGCAGTGTCAGGTTAACATCACGAGAGGACTGCCAAAACCACTTGTCGCGGTATTTTGATCAGAAGTCCCAAAATTTCTATAGCAATGGGATCATGTCCCTACCTACAAGATGGCAAAAAGTTATCGAACAAAATAGTACCTACATACTTTAGTTAAATGTAAATAAACTATATTAAAAAATGTTTTGAATTTTCTTAAAACATGCGAAGAAACTTTTTCCCCAACTATATATGGGAGGTGTTTCGAGTTAGGTAGTCATTGTTATTTATTTTTGTACTAACAACTTACCTAATATTAGTAATTACACTAGTTTTAATATATTGTGTAGACTTATTGTAGCATTACATTACAAACCTTAGTGGTTTGTTGTGCTATATTTACTCATTATTGTAATTTTTTTTATTATGATAAATAAAAAAAATAAAAAAACTTTTTACATAGTATAAATTGAAGTCGTTTCCGCTGTCTTTTAGCTTAAATCATTTAAACTACTCAACGGATTTTAATTCAGTTTTCAGCAATAGAGAGTGATTCAATATGTAATATAGAAGTAAAACTTGTTTTATCCAATTTAATACATTACATACGTTGCACATTTTATGTAGTTCAAACTTGTTTTTAATAGCATTTCATTAAAATGGATATCATAGAAGATATCAGAGATTTAAAAAGCGGAGGCACAGTGGCTGGTGGGCCGTACGTTTCGTCCCGGTTGGCAGCGGTCGACGGGCGCGGGGTGCACCATCCTTACTAATATTATAAATCCTTAAGTAACTCTGTACGTCTGTTTGTTACGTTTTTACGCCTAAACCGCTTAACCGATTTTGATGAATTATGGTATAGAGATATGGGACCTTGGAGAAGGTCATAGGCTACTTTTAATGTAGGCACCTCGTGCGCGAAGCCGCGGGTAGCAGCTAGTTTTCAAATAAATAATTCATATTGATCTTAACCCTCTGCAAGTGAGGTGACCTTATTGTTAACATTTGACTGACGTGTTGTCTATCAGACGTCAGCTACACTAGCCTAGCACTAGCATATAAATAATAAATAGTCAAAACATAGGCAATTCGGCCTATGTTTTGACAATTTATTATTTATATGCATTTTTTTAGTGGTTCATATTCTTTCGAAATATATAAGTATCAATATTATTAAAACAATGTATTTACTAATACGAATCACTTTTAATGAAATCAAATTTTGTGACACACATTTGGTGACATAAGGTACATAATATAAAAAAAAAATCTTAATGATTTTTTAATTAATTATTGAATTATTCTATGATTTAAGCAAACATAATTATTTTTAACATTTAAATTAAATGCTATGAAAAAAAATATCAACAATATCCTTTGATATGTTTAGGCACAAATCAGTCTCAAAGTCAACCCTAGTTTTTTTTATTTAGAACTTACAACTAACTAACTTGTCTTCACAAATTTGAAGAGAGCATTGCAAGCAAATAGCTTTTTTGCAAGCACAGCAGCTGAATCTTGTCTGATTTTTCAAGCTGCTGGGGCATATGCTACGTAGTCTTCTTGCTGATGGTCCAGGTTGAGGAAGGGAGGCAAATTCTTACCTAAAACCCAGTAGTTCAGTCGGTCGAGAAACGTGTGGGATGTTGTAGCAGGAGTTCATCTTGATCTGCCGATCTCAGTTTTCGACCATAGAAACCCCTTTTTTTCAGTAGGATTAGAAGCAGCTCGTCATAGATCATAGATTTTTCTAGGGTAGAAAATAACTTATTTATTTGAGCTTAGTCATTTTATTAATATCTTCTATAGATTCCCTGTTTCCTTCATTCTCAGGATTTTTTACTCTTTCGTCAGTTATAAAGTCAGGGTCTTCAACAGAGTCGTCAACATCACTGAAGTTATTTTCTTCTTCTAAGTCCTCAAGCCAGTCTCCAATGTATGTAGGTATCTATATTTCTTGGTCTTCCTTTAAAACTTCGTTTGGAGGGTCTGCTATCTATTACATGTCCCCTGGATTCGACATATGAAATACATAATTGAAGAATAAATATAATTACAAGAAATATAATATACTGAGGTTACGTAGGAGAGTCAATGTGACAATTTACATATTTTTACTGAGGTTACGAATGTTGGACACTATGGAACTACTTTCGGTCTTTATGAGGTAATGTCTATCAGAATCAGATGTTATTGCTGTACTTACGTCGGAGGGACACCAAATGCTTGTAGCACCAAAGGTGTAGATCGCGCGACCGCTCACGCCACACTGCCCGATGCCGCGGACCAATACAGGAAGGTACAGAGCCAGACACAGCTGCATCACGTGATATTGCAAAATGGCAACGAATTATATGATTGACGGTGTCTGGCATACTACCACCTCAGTTGCAGAGGGTGAAATTAAACAGGAAAATTTTAAGATTAAGATTCAGAGAAAAATAATTGTGTAACTTTACCGTTAGTTCTTCGTAAGGTTTTAGATGACTTTAAAGAAAATCCTTGATATAACATGTTCTTCACTCGAACATGATACTTTAGATCTTATACGCACGAGCAAACTCATTCATGTGATTTAAGCCGATCTATTTTGAAGTATGTGTAATTTTTTACGGTTTTTTTCATTATAAAAATTAGCTTGAAAATATTCGACAAGACAAGATAAATTGTTTTGATAGTCCGTGAATAACCCTGTTTTGTTGATATATCATCGTATTTTGGATTCTTAGCCAAAAGGTCCCATCCCTAGTCACCTCTAGTCACATACACAGTGAGTCGTATTGTATACTTGTCTTCATTTGCAGTAATGCGTGCCGCAGAGTAATAGGATTAGCTGAGATTTGAGTTTAGTGCAAGAGAGTTAGCTGCTTGCAAGTAAGAAGTATGCGAAGTAACAATCTAGGTTAGTACAATTTAACATATGTAATTTAATTATATACCACTTTGTAACATCTAACGTATGAAAATAAGATACTTACAAGATAAATCTACATTCCTTAACTCCATACTAATATAATAAGTTTAAATATGAACTGAACGGATATCGATTAAGTTTAGTATAAAGATATTTTGAATCTTAAGGTTGGATATAGATCATTTCATATTTATATACCACTCGTGCAAAGCCATAGAAGCTTGACTTTAGTTTCCGGTAGCACGAATTGGAGGGTAAATAAGGCTCAAATCTGGTAGGGTTTTGCATCCTGATTACATATTTACCACTTTTAACTTAAGAAAATCCTTAGTTTCCGAGAAAATAATAAAACATTTCTAATCTCAAATCAGATAAAACGTGAAACAAACATGTTTTGCACAACATGTTAAACAAAACGTGGTTTAACATGTTGTGCAAAATTGATGCGAACGAAACGTAAAAAAACTGTCATGTGTCAGTGATTTTGTTATGGCTTCTTTCGACGACTTTGGCTTATCTTCACTTCACTTGGTTACTTATCACTTATCACTTGGTTAGGTTATGTTAGAGTATAGAAAACAACGCGCAAGGCGAGCGAGCGAAGCGAGCGTGCCGCGGCAGCGGCCGCCGAAGCGCCAGAAGAATAATACAAGGTCACGGTATAACATAGTCAGAAGAATAACATAAGGACATATTGTTCCTTTTTGAGGTTAGGTTTAATTTATACAAATATCTCGAGAACGGGGCAAGCCCTTTTATGGGAGTGGTACCAGGGGGGAGGGGTGGTCCCCTCCTCCCTACTCCCATTTTTTTCCCTTCATTTTCGTGCTACCGGAAACTAAAGTTTATCCATATTTGCTTTGTTTTCTTTTGTTGTTAGATTGCCACAACTGTTTTCCATTTTGGCGCGGAGTTTGAGTTGCATCTGTTATTTATATTAAATACAGTGCTGTTTTTAGTTAGATTATATCTAGTGTGTATTGCAAATTTCATAATGGACAAAAACATCGAACAAAGAGTTTGTCATAAAGTTTGCATCGCCAATGGAATTTCGTGTTCGGAGTCCCTGAAAATGTAACAGAAGGCTTACGGTGAATCAACTTTATCAAAAACGCGTGGTTATGAGAGGTACAAAGCGTTCAAAAGCGGTCAAGATGTGATGGAAGATTTGCCTCGCTCTGGTAGGCCATCAACGTCAACTGAAGTTAACATCGCAAGAGTAAAGGAAACAGTGACTGAAAATCCTCATTTAAGTTTAAAAAAAAATATTTAAATTTGCAGTTTGAGAGAGATATCCGATATGAATTTTCCGTGTCTCACGAGTCAATACGTACCATTATAAATAATCACTCGGGAATGAAACAGGTTGCCGCTTGGCTAGTCTCAAAAGATTAGAATTTTCTCCAAAAACTCAATTGCATAAGATATAAAGAAAATACATTTATTTTTTGAGCTGTCTATATATCGTTTTAACAAGTCCTTACATAGTCATCTGTTTCACGTGTAAACTTTATATTGTTATGTATTATTCCATACATTTCTTGAATTATTTCTTGTTTGTAAGACCATGGGCCATGGACCATGAGCTATGGGTACATAGATATACATACATATGTTGTGTGAACTACCCGTTATTATTTATTTGTTTAATATACATGTGTACTATAAAACACTTAGTCACATAAAATAAATAAATAATCCCGGACATTTCACACAGCATCATCTGGCCCCAAAGTAAGCAGAGCTTGTGTTATGGGTACCACATGACTGATATACTACTTATATACTTTTTTTTTGTAAATACATACATATTATACATACATACACCCATACCCGAAGCAAATACTTGCAGATCATACAAACATTTGACCCGCGGCGGGAATCGAACCCGCAACCTTCTGCGTCTCGGTCGGATCTAAGCCCACTGCGCCGTCAAATATGTTTTCATGAAATAAACCTGAACCGCAGAAGGCAGAGCTACTACCAACTGAGCTGTAAGGACTGTCAAAGACTTAAAGACTCAATCTCTCTCACTCAAAGTCTCAAAGACTTGTTTGATTATAATGCAACCAACTTACTTGTTCCGGTAAAGGTGGCGCCTCTGTCTATTGGCAATGTCATTTAGATTAGATTTTCTATGAGAGTTTTTTAGTTCGTTCTTTGGCCACTGGAACAGATAAGTTGGTGGTAGTATCTTTTTTATTTTGTGTAAAATCTTTCATGGATGCCATTTGAGGGTTGACAAATGGGTATGACAGACTCCTACTGATGAGAGTTTTTTAGTTCGTTCTTTGGCCACCTGAACAGATAAGTTGGTGGCAGTATACCAGCTTAAGTAATCTTGTTTGTATAGCGACATGTACTAGGTACGTAAAACCGCCTAAAAGTCACTAAGCTTTAGAGCTTAGATTTACCTAAAGTAGAAACTTGGTCTGCATTAATTTATTTTAAAATAACCTTATCATGGTTCTCTGTCGTGGGCCTTTAATATCACTGGCACTCTGTTTTTGTAATAGTACCTTTGTTAATAATTATTTAACTAACAAGCTAACTAACTAATCTAATTTATTTATTATTATTGTATCAGCTGTTTATATTTATGATATCTTCTTTTACTAATGTATCAAATTATATTTTTTTTTTAATTTTTCTCTGAATTAACCTCATTACGTTAATTGTTCAGTTGTCGTCTACTCTCCCCTAGGTTACAGCTGAAAATCAGCGTTGAGTCACACACGTTGAGTTTGGAAACAAGTAATGCTTACAACTTGTTTCCATCCAACACCTGCTGAGCTTGACACCTTTTTGGCCCTCACATATAAGTGTATATAAGTAAGTGTGAGTGTCTACTGAGCTTATGCTCAGTAGACACTCACACTTACTTATAGGTGCTTCACTTATCCTATTAATACCTGGTTGGTATAGATAGATAGATAGATAGAAAATACTTTATTGCACACCACAAAATACATTAGACTGTTATAAGAAACAGTGTTTAGTTACACGGTAGTACAATGGGCGGTCTTATCGCTAGATAGAGTTTTCTGCCAGACAACCTTAGGATGGATAGAAATCAATATAGCTGAATATGAGGTGATGAAAATAATATAAGTGATTTATGATAAAAATAATATGTACATATATATTTACAGGATAATAAAAAGTGAAATACAGCAATTGCTAATATTACAAATATAAATAAATAATATTAAATACACTATGATAAACTAAATAAACGAATACATACATATAATATATAAAAACCTAAATAATTTTAAGACATAAGCAATATTTAACAACAGGTCAAATAGTGTTCCCTAACCATAGCTTAAAAAATATACCTACTTTTAAGTTGTTTTTAAATATTTTTTCTGTATGTGCCAAATTAACGATTCATTCATTCTTTCATTTTATGCCTTATTTTTCGCACTCTTTGTATAGCTCATTGGAAAGACCTGTAAAAATATAAGGATACATTCGAAACTAGCTGGTAACTACAACCAACAAATTTCTTATTGTGCTTATTAGACCTATCAGTCCTATCATGGAACTTTGATACTATCAAAACAATGATACTAATAGCTTTCAGTTACTATTGATGAATTGGTATTACAGATCGCTGCGGTTTCTATCGGCTTCTATCACTAGTTACAATCTGAAGTTGGTGTAAAACTATAACTCCACCAATTTACAAAGTGCGATTGTGGTAGGAACTGTGTTTAGCGTACTAAGCATTTAAATACATCGTATATGATTGATTGAAATAATGCCTATTGCTAATCGAAATTTAAAGACATTGATGCCGATTGCTAATCGAAACTGATATACATTGATTGTATCAAGAGTTCCATAATCGCCCTACAGAATAAACAAGCGTTTTCCCGACGAATGAGCTATAAGAAAAGTGAGTGCAAAAAATATGAGGTATATAAGTGTAACAGTCAGCTAAACGGATTCAGCATTTTCCAACTCTAATAGCTCAAAGCAATGGGGGAAGTAGGGGAAATAAAACCCACATGTGAACGCTTCCATAATGAGGGTAATAGCCACTTTGTCGATTCTCCTTTCAACCGACAAAGGGCGGTTTTGGGGTTGACGCAAGTGACACATAATTCAGATGATTATAAAGTGAATGTCTTGACAGAATTACCACCATAATGACATTTTGTGAAAAGAAGAAGCTACATCTGCTGAATACAAAATTGTATGCAAAAAATACATTAAAAATTTATTACATTATGTACTAATTTTTTAGAGGTGAGATTTTAACCTCTATAGAATTGTTTGTGAACATTTCTACCTTCGCATCGGGTAGGAAAACATGAGCGATGTTGGAAAACATCCGGAGTCATGTTGGTAAGGCATATCAACTTATCTAGAATAATTAAAGTGGATCATGTTATCTAGCTCTGATATAACATGGGCTTGCATAAAACGTTTTCTTGCAACTGCTTGCAACAGTTTCCAGCATGCGCCCGCGGCTTAGCAGGTCTGGTATCCACGTAAAAGTAACCAAATATTATTATGCGAAAGAATGTGGGTTTGTATTTTTTTCGGCTCAATCATGACGAACCGCTATACAGCCGTACCCGGGTTGAATGAATCTTGGAATATATATGTAGTTTGTTACCTGGTATATAGAATACTTTGAAGTGATAACTTCTTATGGGAGGGTAAACCGCTTCGTTACGTAATGTGTTACGGCGCCAGTCTGTCTGGCTTCCCTTTCTCTCACGCATACGGCAGCGGTAGGCAGGCTCCTCCTCTCTCACTCTAAACTACAGCGCTAGTTAGATTAGTTTAAGTTATCACTTCTGCCAGGCGTCCCGAGACGCACACGTTTTTTTGTAAGTACCACGCGTGCATGGACAGAAGTCTAATACTCAGACCAGTTCCATCATTTCCGTCATACGTTTCCGAATTTATTATAAACAAAAATGTTTGGACCACCACAAACTATAACATTTTATTACCTCATAATAATGAGAGTTAAACAAGTCGGAAGATGTGAAAAGGCGTTGTATCGCAGTCCAGGGGTAATCTCATCCGTATGCAAGAAATGATATTATTGGGGGTTTTAGGGGTATCTTACCGAGGGCTCTTTGGAAATATTTCGGACATTTGCATTTCGGGATAGGGAAAAGTAGTTTAACAACTGAATTATTTATCAGATCAAGTTGAATAATGAGCAATTTGTGTTAAATTTATCTTAAATGTAACTGCTTCATTATTTGGTTGAATAATAATACAAAATAAATGTTTCATCTAGAGCTGAGAAGGGCGATGACTGAAATTAACCAAAATAATCGTGACACAATGCATCATAATTTTGCGTGGCAGCATCGATTGTTTTTTTGTCATCCTTCCTCCACTCACCCCGTCTAGATTAAAGTGTCAAGAAGATAATTCATAAAAAAAAACTCTTAATACTTAGAAATAATTTTAGTACGTCTTGCAAAAATATAATCTTAATTTTTCTAGGACTTTATATTTAACAACTTAACTATGGTTGTAATGGTCAGTTCGGTGATTAAATGGAATCGGTTCAATTTCGCGCTAGCCACCGCTACCGCCTATCACTCGCACCAAACTTCAAAAGTCTATTGACGGAAATGGAATAAGAGATGCCCTGTATTTAATCGGGGATTACCCTTTATATATATATTTTGTGAGTGATTAGGGCAAAGGATATCGTAGATCCAGTTATAAGGCTTTATTTGTGTTATACAAAACATCCACAGAAAATTAGGTTGAATTGCTGACGGTTTAATTCGGAAGGTACGGAATAGGTTCAAACTCTAAGGCTGAGAGTAATTTGACAAAGTTTTGCAGCGTGAATCGATCATCTTGTGTTCGTTTAATACAAGAAATTTATAACAATAATAATAATTTATTTATTAAATCAGACATATTTTAAGTCCATTTTGTGGTGTTCTATTTATGTTACAAAACACTCACAGCTATGTGGTGTTAGTTGAGATGCAAAAAATGCAGGTTTGATGTCCATTTCGGGAAAATGTGCAAAATTGGAAATAGAAAAGCTAATGCGCGAGGTTACTAGATTGAACTTTAGCTTCTCCAGAAACATTAGTTTTTTGACTGAGAATAAAGGATTTGGGGCCTTTGGGAATCACCCAATACCTTGTTTTATGTCTGATATTTCAAACTTAAATACAAATACAACTTTATTCGATACAATGAAAAGGGTGACGTTAAATCGTGCAGATTCCTCCTAAGTTAACTCTGAGAAGAAACAGTCTAGAATCTCGTCTTCTACGTCGACTGCATCCCTATTTAAGAGAGAAGGTCTCTTAAATAGGGAAAAAGTCTTTTATGTTTTAAATATATATATTGACTTGGCCATCGTATGAAAACATAATGTATCTCACAAGTAATTCATATGATATTAAATAAGATTGTTTAATGCGATTGAAGTCAATCTATTTATTTAAAACATAAAAGATTTGTAATATTGATATGGTCACTATAAGATGTTGTTAGGTTAGATAATTACGAAATAACTTAAGACAGAAGATCCCTTAAGTAGGGACTGAATAAATTAACCGACTTGGTATTACATGGATCTCACAACTTTTTACGGTAGAATAACTGAGTTGCGCAAGGCTTGTTTTTACAAGCTATGTTTTTGGTGGCTTAATGATTACAAGGATAATTAATGACTAGTAAGACTTTACTAGATTATGAGTAGAACCTGATTAAATCTTTAAAAATATAAGGAAACTTCTTATTAAATTCTGTTTATGAACTAGATAGTGTTGAGTTAGTTTGGGAACTGACAACTAGTCATTCATCCTTCTGACTTTGGAAGCCTTCATTTTGCGGGATCGGGCAGGCCCTTGGCCAACATATGTTTTTGTATAAAACATTGTATGATTAGGTACACCTATCTAATAATTACAAATAAGCAAAACTGTTCGAGGAAGTTAATTCAACTTTCAGTACTTGCGTTGTACGGAACTTGTCGAGTTAATAATCGCGCGCCGAGCCACGTATACCTAGTATAGCTAAGAGTGTATTCAGTAGAGCAAGCAGAAACTCAGTTCTTACATGTCCCATCGCCCTGCGTGGTTACATGAGTGGGAGACCTCATCACCACTACTACTTCTTTGTAAGACTCAGTGGTTAACTCTAGTGATGGATTTAATTAACTGCCCAGCTTAACTACTTATAAAGCCAGGACCGACAGTTTATCATCCTTTTCTAAGCACGGAAGTGCTCAGACGAAAATGCTACCGCTCTCACCTATCCAGGTATAGTGACTTCATAGAGCGTTGATCTGTTAGGAATATATATAAATAAATATTGTTTGTCAATGCACTCTACACTATCTGGCCCCAGACTATGCCCCGGTTGTTATTATGATGTCCAGATGACTGATAGAATACTTATATATTTTTAAATACATACTTATGATACTTTATAACACCCAGACATAGATCAAACACCTGTGTTCATCACTCAAATGTTTATCCTGGTCCCTACCAGTCTACCAGTAGTCTATTTTTATATGTGTGTAACAAAGTTTCATTTATTATATTGTGAAGCGATTGTGAGAATATTAATTTCTTTAAATATTTTTCTTAGTCAGAAATAGTCGGAGGTTAAGGGTTCAATTAGGGAATTGAAAAATATTTAACGAAATTAATATTCTCACAATTGCTTCACAATATAATAAATGAAACTTTGTTACACACATATAAAAATAGAGATGGATTTTAGCAAAATAGAATATCAAATCTTATCTAAATCTTCATAGAATCAATTCTAGGAATGGAAACAGATTATACATCCCTAGGTTTCGACTAGAATAAGTAAGTAAGCCCTTTATGGGGAATACGGTGTGCTTCTAATGACTATATTATTCATAAGAATGCGTGGACTCATGTTGTTCTGCCCTCAGACAGTTAACCGACACATTTGAAATGTATGTATAAACTCTCTTGTATTAGTTTTTCGTATTTAAGGTAGTTTACGATGGATCATGTAAAAAAGCGCTAGGACCAGAATGATTTTTTTGCCAGTTCTTCACGGGCTTGGGGTAGGACGAATTGGCACCTAAATTCACCTAGTATGTAAGACATTTCAAAGTGATCCTTGTGATCGTATTGAATAAGGTATTTTTTGACTTGACTTGACTAGACAACGTAGAAGGCAGAGCTACTACCAACTGAGCTGTAAGGTCAGTCAACTAAGTTAATACCACGAACGTTTCAATTTAACCACCTACTCATATAAAAATAAACATATACATTGGTCAACAATTCACAAACCCTAAACTAAGCAAAGCATGTAGCCATTCGCATCATGGTGTGGAATTCGCGTCATGGGAATAGTGTAAAGAGTATTTTAAGGTACTAAACATTTTAATTCTTTCTGGCCTCTCCATCTTATTATGGATATTATACTATACGCCATCCCTCTAAATATGAATCACTGACACACAATTTAGAAAATATTAGAGAACCCTCGATGTCCGAGGTTAGAAGTTGTTAAACATGGGTGTTGTTTTCAAGCGGTCAGATTATACAACTCTACCCGTCGAAATGAAAACCATCAATATCTCAAGTATATTTTAAAATAAGCTTAAAAAACTCTTGCTGGAAGGGTGCCTTTATACCGTGCACGAGATCTAGAATAATAATAATCATTTTAAATTAATATTGATGGACAATGCACACAACACCATCTTGTCCCAAACTAAGCATAGCTTGTATTATGGTGACTAGATGACTAATAGAATACTTATAGATTTTTAAATACATACTTATGATATTTTATAACACCCAGACACAGAGCAAACACTTGTTCAAAAATGTTCTTCACACAAATGTTTATCTTGAGAGGGAATCGAACCCTCAACCTACAGCGCAGAAGGCAGAGCTACTACCAACTGAGCTGATAGGCCAGTCAACTAACTTCAGTATTGATTGATATTGAATTATATAACATAACTAGCTATTGCCCGCGGCTACGCACATATAGTACATACATAAACAGTAGCCTATGTCCGTTCCTAAGATACAATCTATATCCATACTAAATTAGATTGATGCCAAAAAAAAAGTTTCCGGATGGTTAGGTCTGAATGTCAAAATGTACTGATCTACATAACGTACGTTCAAAAAGAACTTTTCCCGAAATTACTGATTTTCTACTTCCCGTTCGCAGCTAGTATTGATATAGATTATTGATATCATGAACATTGAATTAAAATTTTTGTTTGCTTTCTATTATATATATTGTTATGTATGTGTAAATATAATATAATATATTCGAATGTATATTATTTTATATATAAACAAATTGAATTGAATTTTGTATAACATATTGATGATACCTTATAACACCCAGACTCAGAACAAATATTTATGTTCCCACAAATGTTTGTTTTGGATAGGGATCGCGCCCACAACCTATATCGCCAGAAGGCTGAGTTTCTACCAACTGATATGTGGTAGAAACTCTGCCTCTACCTACCCTATACCTACTCATATTTAATAGTAGTACCCGATACTGCAGCAGTGCTTGTGACTACTTCAAATCACAGCAACGTTCAAGTAGGCTCTGCAAATATACGCCATTGTGTGTAAATATTGCATCATATTCCTGATATGAGTACGTGTTCTGTTACTGTGTGCTTACCCTTAAGCTGCGTGCAAACCGACGCGATATGATAAAGGTAAATATGATATATAAAAACTAAAATAGCTTGTTGGTCGTTTACTATAAAATGACATAATGAGATAGAGATAAATAATAATATATAAATAATGCCGGACATTTCACACATCATCAGGCCCCAAAGTAAGCAGAGCTTGTGTTATGGGTACCACATGACTGCTATACATAAGTACTGTTTAATGTAAATACATAAATATTATACAAAGAAACACTCAGACTTTAGACACATATTTAAAGATCATACAAACATTTGTCCCGCGGCGGGAATGAAACCGCAACCTTGTGCGCCTCAGCCGGGCCTTGGCCCACTGCGTCACAGATATAGTAAAGATGACTTTAACACGTGATTTTGAAACCAGTGGAAGGTTCAATGGAGATTTCATGTTATACATAACGTTACGATATACAAACAAATATACTACACACAGTACATACACACAGTATATATACACACAGTATATACACACACACACACACACACACCTTAATCACATTGTAGGTATGACACCAACTCTTATATAATTATTTCATACAAACAATATTGTTCTATACATATATTTATAGTGAAAATTATGTATGCACCTTTCGGCTTAAATACTTAATAAATGTCTTAGAACAACTTTGTAGGACTATTGTATATTTTGCACTATCAAGAGATACCTATAATTGACGACCTCTGTGGCGCAATGGGCTAAGGCCCGGCTGAGACGCAAAAGGTTACGGATTCGATTCCCGCCGCGGGACAAATGTTTGTATGATCTGTAAGTATTTGTTTCGGGTCTGGGTGTTTCTATGTATAATATGTATGTATTTAAACAAAAAAAACGTATATAAGTAGTATAACAGTCATGTGGTACCCATAACACAAGCTCTGCTTAGTTTGGGGCCAGATGATGTTGTATGAAATTCCGGCATTATTATTATTATTATTATTATTGGCTGTTTCTAGCATATATATATATATTCTTTTTTTTTATTTAACAAAAATTAAAATGTACATAACACTTAAATAAAAAACACCTTAAAAACCTAAAAATGGTTTGTCTAAGGTGTAGTATTCCTCAATGACATAATAGTATAATATATATATAAAAGAAATAGTGCCGTAAACAAGTTACAAATAACGAAAGTATAAAAAAATAATGCATATCTATTCTTCAAAATTTAACGTATGGTACTTGGATGATGGCACTTTAAGAGGGGACGCAGAAACAGTTCTGAATGATTTAAAACTTTTAATTGATAAATTTCAATCCATTGGCTTAGAATTAAATTTTTCTAAATGTGAATTATTCATATCGGATTCAATACAAACAAAACGAAAATATGATATTATTAAAAGTTTTAATACTCTAGCTCCTAATTTCAAAATTGTTAATAAAAATACTCTCCACATTCTAGGTGCCCCAATTTTAAATGAATCATTCCCTTCATTCATAGCAGAGCAGCGTGTTAAATTCGAGGAATATACTGAAAGGTTGTCCAAAATTCGTTGTTATTATGGCTTACCACATAATTCGTTTTTGTCTGTTTGTGCCTCAGTGGACTTACGTCCTGAGCTGCAGCCCCCTTTGGATATTTCATGATTATTTAACAGATTTGAATACTGCATTAAAACTTGTAATTATCAATATTTTAAATTGTCCAATGTCTGATAATTCTTGGTGCCAGGCCTCTCTACCCATACGTTTTGGAGGTTTAGGCATTAGACAAATTTCAAGTGTTTCTCTCCCAGCATTTTTATCTTCAGTTCATAGCACAACAACTCTGTTTTCTAAAATTTAAATCTTAATAAATCTTTAGGTATTAATCAAACTGATGCTATGGACGAGGCAAAAAATACTTGGGCATTGGTCTGTCCATCTGAAACGATTCCTGAAAAACCTCATTTACAGAGACATTAAGATGAGCCTTTTTGTAAAAAAATACAACAAGAGCTTTTGGATTCAGTGCCTTCACAAACGGAACGGGCTCGCCTCATTGCCTCTGGAGCACGAGAATCTAGTTTTTGGCTGCATGCTCTGCCTTCAGCAAACATAGGCACGCTAATAGATGATAATACACTTTAGGAGCCACTACCAATGAACCTCACCAGTGTCATTGCGGCATCATGGTTGATAGACAAGGTCACCACGGACTCTCCTGCTGCCGCAGCGCAGGTCGTCAAGCTCGCCACGCCAGTCTTAATGACATCTTCCGTAGGGCACTCGCCACCGTGAATGTGCCGGCCATCCTAGAGCCGAACGGTATCGCACGTGACGATGGTAACAGGCCTGACGGGATGACATTAATTCCCTGGAGTCGTGGTAAACCTCTGGTGTGGGATGCGACTTGTGTGGACACTCTGGCAGCATCTCACGTATCGTCTACGTCTAAGACCGTGGGTGCCGCTGCTGCTGCGGCAGAAGACCTCAAGAGGCGGAAATATGCATCCATTGGCAATGGTTATATATTTCTGCCTTTTGGGGTAGAAACTTTAGGCCCGTGGGGACCTGAGGCGTGGCTCCTATTCAGAGAGTTATCAAAGAGACTGGTGGACAAGACCAATGATCAAAGGGCTGGTGCTTACCTCGGACAAAGGCTTAGTATGACTATTCAACGAGGTAACGTTGCCAGCCTTTTGGGCACTCTACCTGCGGTCAGTGAACTGAACTGTATTTTTACGTTTTAAAAACTAAAAAGAAACCGACTTCATTGGATGAAATTTGAGCCTATAATTCATTTTTAGTAGAAAGTAGATGTATTTTGTATATATAATGTGGGTAGGCCAAATAAACACACTGCTCCAAAATGAGACAGCGAGGTATCCGAAGTACATGAAAACATCATCGATGTATACAATTTTTAGATTAGCGTTGATTTTTCAGCTAGACCGATTTTGATAAAATTTATATGCGACCACCTGTGAAGTATACCCTTTCAAACAAAAAAGAATTTTCCAAATCGGTTCAGCCGTTTTTGAGTAATCGGTGATCATACATAAAAAAAATTCGACGATTTCGACGAATTGAGAACCTCCTCCTATTTGATAAAGTCGGTTAAAAATAAAAAAAACTCGGACATAATTACATGTAGGTACAGTGCTTATCTGCATGCAATATACAGGTTGATACATTATTCTTAAAGTTTAAAAATTAAGTTTACTTATTGTATTTTTTTGTAGCTGTCGTTCTTTTTAATAAAATAAAATATATACCTACTCGTATTACGTATGTACATAAACCTTGTTGGAACATCGTCCTTTCCTTGCTAGAGAGAAGGGCACTAAATCTGTTACACAGTTTTCACGTGTTTTTGGAATAACATGTGTTAAGTATTCCGAATAAATAATAAATCGTTTCCATATACGCTCGAAAACACCATTAGGTGGTTGCGTAAAAGTCAAGTCTAAAACTACTAGCGCGTGACCTGCCGGCATTAACACGCCTGTCGCCTTGACCCGTCCAGTAATAAGGCTAAATTGTCAGTAATTTTTTCGGTAATCTCTGTTAAATCGGGCTTCCGTACTGCTAAACTGGGGTTTCTAAACTACAGTCTAAAGGTCAACAAGTAATTGAAAGAACTCAGTGATATATGAAAATTGAAAGGAATCGTGTAAGGAAGGAAAGGAATTGTGAATTTTGACTAATGTGTTAAGTTTAAGTAAACGTCTAGTCATCAAAACTGGTTAACTTATAAGACTCTTCTTCTACTTGTTTCTTAATGGCATGTGTCATAACAATAACACTTTTGCTAATGTCAATGTTGTTTACAGTCATCTGGTTGGATTATTTTTGGGCGTCTTGCGAAACCGCCTGAATACAAAATTTCATGAAAATCGTTGGAGGGTTTCAATCGTTTCCGCTTCAGAGATTGAGTTTATATATACATGTATACGTATAAGAATTGCTCGTTTAAAGGTATTAGATAGATTGGATATAGCTAGAGTTATTGACTCGGGTGTGAATAATTGAAATAAAAGCTTTGTGTTTCTTTGTGATTCATGTAAAAATAATCGGATATTTATTTTATATCAAAGACGCTATTGAATATAAAATAACAAATGACGAACAAAAAGATACGACTTTGTGATATCATAATATAAACAATATAAACACTTAGCACTGGTAAAATTGTCATTAATACGACACAAATTTGTAAATATGTATTTTCCATATCTTCTCTATGACATGTCTCTCATATGTCTTTGTAATTATGTATTTATGTACACGTTTACAATTGCAAATAAATTTATTTTCTTTCTTTCTTACACATGCCATTAACGAAGAGGAAGAAGAAGAAATCATCTGGTTGTCATTAGCTTTGCTTATAATTGGGGGCTAGACCTGGTATTGTGTTAAATGTACTTACATTAATATTTATTTATTTACTTACTTACCCGTGCCTTCGCACGCGTGGCTTCTACTTATAGAGTAGCCCATCTGCTATTCCAGCGGGGTGATTATGGAATTCTGAAACTAATGACAAAACAGATACTAACTGATTTCAGTTACTCTGTGTAAATACTCACACCCACCAAGACAATTACACCCAACTCATGCTCATTGCTCTTAGAAGAAGCATACATACTTATATTCGTATGTAGAGCAATCTGAAGTGTATATCATGTTATCGTCTAGTAAACATTGTAGAAAAAAAATACCTTACTCTTGTTTTGTGGTGATTCCGTGACATAAAAAGTGTTAGGGAATGTATTTATATAGAAGAGAACGTGTACATAGAAGAGCATGGTTTGAGGTTTTTATGGTTTTGGGGCTTTTTAACTGCCATTTGTCTTTATATGTATTTGATCTGAGATATAAACCGAAGGTACATAATGGTAATCCATGATGTCAAAACTTGTTCCAGTTACAATCAAACTAATGATTGAAATTATGCCGATTGCTAATCGAAACTGATAGACATTGATTGTATCAAAAGTTCCATAATCGCCATTCTGGTCTATGACATTCTTTACACCAAGATTCATTAAAATCTGCAAAGACGTTGGAACCTGATTGAACCACAAACAAAGCTCAAATTTTCACAAATATAATATTAGTATGCGGGATAAAAATATGGAGGGTTGTGATCGTAATTATAATCCTGTCGACTTGTGAGCTTCGATTTGGATAAATCATTAGCTTCCAGGCTCCCGGACTGCCGAAAGGACGAACAGTATTTTATGATAAAGATAAGTAGCAGCTTTGGATTTCAAAAAGCGATGACCGTCACTGACGAGAGTAACAACAGAAAAAACGGCAGAGTGAAATTACAGCTTCATTTTATTGTATGTAGTTAATGGGTATATCCCCATATTACGATTTTAATATTAACGACGTTTCAGTTGTTTTGCTACGTTTAAAAATAGCTCTATTTTAATGTTTCCTTGTATAAGTTGATTTTGAAAGTATTATAAATAACTACACAAGTACAAGCTGCTGCCCGCGGCTTCACAAGCGTGATACCTACATAAAAAGTAGCCCATGTCCATCCTCAAGGTACAATCTATTTCCTTACCAAATTTCATCATGATCTTTTTAGCAGTTTAGCCGTGATAAACATACAAACAGACAAATAGACAGAGACACTCACAAATTTCCAACATTGTTATGGAAGTATAGAAAGGTATATTATTCTACAATTTATCTGATTCCCAACGCTTTGCTTGTGAGAAGATGGCGCATGTATATCTTTAATATTTAAATAAAAGATAGAAAGTTACTGTTCAAGAAACTGTACTATAACTTCACGATAGTTATATTACGGTTGCCGCTTCACACGAAACGGGCTTAAATACCTAATTGACTCTGAACAAGGAACGTTCGACAACGGAGATCGCAATGAGATTTTCATTAGTACCGGTTCATTGGTCCGCTATTATTCGAGTTTTCAGAGAGGATGTATGAGAGGATTGCTCGTAAGTGTAGCTTTTGTTATATGATTCTTAAGTTCACAACCTCTAGAGGTTTCAAACCCTTATAGTTCAGCTGTGTCTGTCTGTCTGTCTGTCTGTCTGACCCTAATCAGAGCTTTTGCTTGCAGACTATATGTTTTGTTATGGGTTTTCTTATCAATAGTATCATACCTACATTTGACCATGATCTCGCCTGATGGTAAGCGACGATGGGGCCGACGATGAGGCACGCAGGTTTCGAAGACACCTATTTACTCTTAACTTGAAGAGACCCAGATTGTAATTTTCAGGAAAGACAGATAACGGAAAAGTATTCCAATCCTTGGCTGTATAAATGGCGCATTATAAATGTGGAAGCACAGCGCTTTGTTCTTAAGGGTGGTAGACTGACAAGATATGGAGGTGGTACTGAGCGGCACGTATGCTTGGCTTTTTGTGAAAAGCACATTCTCTAAAATGTATTTTATAAAAGATCGAACGGCAAGCAACTTTACAGCAGTGCTCGAAACTTGGGAACTTTGTCTTAATTTAATTTTGCACGTTATATTATTTGTAGTCCCTACTTTTATTGGATAGATAATTCAAAGATATAAGAAGGTTTTAATAAACAGTTTTTCGAGACAGATATTCGTTTGAGTCTGAATCTGAAAAATTTTAATGTCCTGTAGTTTTCTAACAAGATGGTCTTGAATTGGTTTCTATTAATTTCTTGTCCATACTGACTTTCGCTCTTGGCTAATTTGAAAAAGGGATGTCAAAGTTTCTATGTATGTGATGTCACGTGCAAAAGTTTGATATATTCGTGTCTATCTCAGAATATTTAACGTCAAGGCGTTAAGAGTGCTCCAATATTTTTAAATCTTTTTCAGTTCTAATAATTTTTTTGTTAACCGTTTCCTGTGTAGTTTGTCCTCAAAATATTAACTAAAAAACGTTGATATAAATAACATTTTATTTAAAACCGATCCGATCTGATTCTACCAAGCTTAATATACTACATTATAGTGAATGACTTCACAGAAATAAACTTATCGTTGATCTGATAAGAACTACATAGTTAGCTATGCTACGCTCACGAATGCAATATTGTAATATCGGACAATTGGTTCGCGCATTAATCACACGTGCGTGCGGCCGCGGACTAGCGCTAGTTAATTATAAAATGTGGGAAATGTATGCTACCGTAAAGGTGTTTTCACACGCATTTAATTTCACTTTGAAAACTTTCATGTAGTACTTTAATCACGTATTATTTGAGTGGTGTTTTCGAGATTTAATGTGGTAGATTTAATGTAGATGAAACTAGGAAAAAAATCTCTACCAGGTTGACTGAATGTATTTGTGCTATAAGGGAAGCTGGGATAGATATGTCAGCAATTACAAAACACTCGCTAACTTCTGGCTCTGCACAGTACATTTGGTTTGCTAAAGCTCAGGTACTAAGAAAAAAATCAGTGTACCTCAAAGGATCCGCGAAATAATTAAAATCGGCTGTGTTTCAAACTATAACTGAGACAAGGGTTCGTTTTTCTCTAGCCTGGAGACTTTGTCTGCATGGAACCTATTGTATTGTTACGAGCCGGGTATTGATACATTAATGAAACTCGTCGATTTTACCAAATTATAACTTTAATTTGAAAGAAAGTTACCACACACAGAACTAAATCCAATGATTCTACTAGAAAACTTTCCAATCGGGCGCAACAGTACTAACGATTTTGAGCCTGGTAAAGATACTGTTAGTACAATATATGTTGAACGGTTGAGGTGTTGAGGGCACGAGTGCGGAAGACGAAGATCCAGCACCAGCGCCAAATTCATCACCGCCACTATACCAGATCACGATGGTGTATCTTCGGTGGAAGAAACACCACTTCCACCGAACGCTTGATCTATGTCGAGCGTACATATCCCACAGTGCGAACCGTGAATGCGAGCGGCAACGAGCAGACTCCGCATCAAAATCGATGATCATCATCATTCAGCCTGATTTAGTCCAACACCCACTTCTGGCTATAGGCCTCAATTCATTACGCCACTCTTTCTGGTCAAATTTAGTAATTACTTATATAAATAATGTAATTATAAATCCCATAATTCTGTAGAATTTAATTAAAACTAATAATAAGATGCACTAGCTTGAAATTTAAACATGTGTAAATGAGCCTTTAGAACTAAGTTATGAGTAGTAATTTACCATAGTGTATAATTGCAGTTATGTTCTGGTGAAAAATGGCGACGCTTAGTGTTGCAGCTGCGGAATTGCAAATGTTGAAACTAACCTTAATTTAGACATTACTTGCAACGAGTCTTGAATTACTGCAGAGCCCTTAAAAATATATGTATAAATCTTTACGACCTCTGTGGCGCAGTGGGCTAACGTCCGGCTGAGACGTAGAGGGCAAATGTTTATATGATCTGCAAGTATTTGTCTCGGTACTTCTATGTATAAAAAAAAGTAGTTTATCTAACTAGCACCCACTTCTGCCTGCGGTTTCGCACGCAAAGTGCATACATAAAAAGTAACCTATGTCCGTTCCTAAAATACAATCTATATCCATAACAAATTAGATTGATGCAAAAAAAAAAGTTCTGTTAATCCGATTTCTACCAAACTTCACAGGATCACCCGCTAGGCCAATTTTTTAGAAGATTTTTTAAATATTTATAAAATTTAATAAATCTTTCAATATCAATAGTTATAGTTATGGAAAAACTTGGTTATGGCACAACGTAAAAAATACATTAAAAACTTTTACGTATCACGTGACGCCGCTCCAGCAGAAATTATATGTAAAGTCAGTATTCTCAAAAGTCCCACCAAGTGGAGATACAGGGAAGCCTAGTTAAGCGCGTTTTTTATGAATAATATTTAAATTCAGCCAAAATGTATGTTAATCCTCGTTTTGGCGTGTATAATAAATGCACGCAGCTCAGAGCAATAATAACCAGGCCATAAAATACTTACCAAAATGTATGTAAATAAACTGTTTTAAGTATTAAGTTTTCTATTTTTAAACACTGAAAAATGCAAAATTATAACATTTTAAAGCAGTTTTTTGAGTAGGTAAGATAATTCAAAAGAAAACAACAAAAACCAAAAAAATTTTGTCTGTAAAGTCGGTTTACGGACGATAATTTTACGTGATAAAGTCATAAGTAAAATTGATAAAATATTGCGTCATCATCATCAAGCCCCCGAAAGTCCGCTGTTGAACATAGGCCTCCCCAATAGATTTCCAGGATGAACGATTTTGAGCACTCTCAATCCATCTATTTCCCGCGTTTTTTACAATGTCATCAGTCCATCATCAGTCCTACGCTTCGTTTTCCTGTCCTTGGTCGTCATTCGAGAACTTTTATTCCCGAACGGTTATCAGTTCTGCAAGCTATATGGCCTGCCCATTGCCACTTTAACTTGCAAATTGGAGGATGTTTGTCCTGGAGTCGGATAGACATGGTGGCGTTACTGTACAGATTTTTCAACACTTCGATATACCGATTGTCGATTTGGCACCGCTGGAGTGACAGCAACACTGCCCAGGATTCGACAGAATCAAAGCCTTTCTCATAGTTTAAAAATTGCATACTTTTAACCCATTAAGATGCGTCACAAGCCAAACGCTTGAACGCTCAGGCAGGTGAAAATTTTTCATGCGTGCATCCGGCGTTCATCGATTTATGAGACGTTATCACGTAAAAAAAGGATAAAATAGGTAAATGCATTTTAAAATAAAATAGTGTCTCACTAGATATCTAGTATTTAGTAGTAGAATGTACATGTGACCATAAAAAAGTTGAAAGTCAATATATTGTGTAAAGTCGATGAACAATGAAAAAAAATCAAATGAAACGAAATCAATTTATTTTGACACACACACACAGATAACATAATAACATAGCAGGTACACAATCAACAGGACAAACTAACTAAAAAAGCAACCATTATGAGTACTTAGACTGCGTTTGTCAAAAAGACATAGCTTTGTGCTATTTCAAACAGTGCAAAAAAGCGTTGGTTTTCAGACGATGTAGCAGGCATCTATTTGTTAATTGCTTACGGGCTAAATAAATCATACCTTACCAGTTAAGACAACTAAAAATTGACATCAGTTCATGTGAAATATGTGGTGTTCATGTATTTTCGAACCATTTATGGCAACGATCGCGTTTTCAAAATTAATTCAGAGTGACTTTTCAAGTCTCTTCTGGTTCTGAGCGGAAACATATGTGACTAAAGAGACGGCTCCTATCTAGCAAAGTAACTAGCATTGCCACTAAACGTGGCACTGTCGATAGTGCCTTAAAGATGCTGTCCCCTGGCAGTGACCGGATCAGTTGAGCTATCTACAGATCATTTTAAACGATCTTTAGATAGTAATACTTCTATACATTTCTACCACAGTATAAAGTTCATATTTTATAGTTGATATATTAAGTACTATAGCCTAATTTCTTACTCTGAGGGCTCTCAGGTAACCGCTCGGAACAGTGTTTCCATTAATATCTCGCTTTATAAAAAGGTTTACTACACCTGCAGTGTTAGTCAAAGCAATTTAAATGTTGATGATACCTGCAACTTTCAGATGGTGAGTTTCTACTATAGTATGCTATAAGTAGGTTATAAATAATAATGTTATTTGTTTCTGAATAAAACTGAATTAACTGTTACAATTAAATTAAGATTACAAATAACAATAATTATTACGATAAGTGGGTCACAACAGCCTCTCATTGATTTTTCTAGTCATCTGGTTGTTGAAAGAGACAAATCAATTATTATTATTATTATCTCGGTTTTGAGTCAATTGACACTTATAAAAATTTGGCATGAGACAAACAATCAATAAGCTTACAAAACTCGCTAGAAGTGGTTTTATTCCGTGGACTTTAGAATAATTTTACAAACTTTAGTCTTGACTGACAAGCATTTATCCCTACTAGTCCCTATCCTTACTAATATTATAAATGCGAAAGTAACTCTGTCTGTCTGTGTGTCACGTTTTCAGAGATAGATGGGACCTTGGACATAGGCTACTTTTTTTGTAGGTACCACGCATGCGAAGTCGCAGCAGCTAGTTTATATATATTTATATATATGTTTGTATTGATTTACAGAAATGTTACAAATAATATAAAATACACGTGAAACAGTTGAGCTATCTAAGGACCGTTTAAAACGATCTATAGATAGCTCAACTGTTTGTTAGCATGTTTAATTATGTTTAATTTTATGAACAAATTTATTGAATTGAATTGACAACTTAAGTTATGGGATTAGGTACACCATCCTTGTATATCTCACTGAGGTTATTATACTGCAAACATAAACTTCAAATATTATATTTGTAAGTAGAACAAATATATTATTTATGGATGTGTATTTGTCGATATATGTCGTTTCTTTTTTCTTTTGTAGCTCCATTAAGATATTTTTTAATGTGTCTGGGTGTTATAAAGTATCTTAAGTATGTATGTAAAAAATATATATGTATGTATTCTATCAATAATCTGGTTTTCATTATACGAGCTCTGCATAGTTTAGGGCTAGAATGATGCTGTGTAAATTGGTTCAATATTTGTTTATTTATTAATGTTATAAAATCTGACTTCAATAAGATCTTAAGTTTGCTAAGCGACATGTCTGCAATATTCTCTATTATATGGGATAATAGATTTATTTTGACAAAGTCAAAGTCAAATGATACTTTATTTAATACAATCACAAGGATCACTTTGAAACGTGCCAATTCATCCTAACCCAAGCCCGAAAAGACTTGGCAAGAAACTCGTCTTGGTCCTAGCGCTTTTTACATGATCCATCTTATAACTACCTTAACTACGAAATATTAATATTAATAAGAGAGTTTATAAATTTCAAGTGTGTCGGTTAATTGTCTGACGGCAGATCGACATGAGGCCATGCATGCTTATCAATAATATAGTAATTTATATTAAATAAGCTTTCTTCAAAATACTACCTTTTATGTATGCTTTAAATTAGGACCTATGCACGCACCTAAAATAACTAGCAAAAACAAGATGTAACATAGATACGAGTACTTTAATAAAAATAAATACCAAATCATAGCCCAAATATTTTTCATAAAATCTTCTAAACATTTATCCGTAAAACTCAAGAATGATATTTTTCTTCATCACGATGTGTACACCGGAACGTCAGGAAATACGAGCGGATATCGATTCCACTTGTATTCGATACGATGGAATCGATTTGACAGATTCGATTTCGGTGTTGCTTTATATTTTTAAAGGTGGTTTTGATTACATAACTTTTTCATAAACAATGTACTTATTCACAGATAGTCATCATTACATAGTATAAAACAAAGTCGCTTCTTTCTGTCTGTCCTTATGTATGCTTAGATCTTTAAATTTAATCTAAACTACGCAATGGATTTTAATGCGGGTTTTTAATAGATAGAATAATACAAGAGGAAGGTTTATATGTATAATACATGCATAACATCGTAGAGAGACACTAATAATTTTAAAGTTTTCTAATCACATTCGACATTCTGTAGTATATTTAGTATCAGCATTGCACCCGTGCGAAGCCGGAGCGGGTCGCTAGTATAATATAAAATGTACAAGAACGTTATGCCAATTTCAAATTAATTCTATAGAATAAGGTTACCAGACAAATTACGTATTGGTCTACGAATAAAACGATTTTTACCTTATTTCAACCTCTTTAATGTCAGCTGTTAGTTGTGAGGTGAGTTAGGAACTGTCAATGCCAGTGTCAAGTAGATATACTCCTTCTTGTAATTTTTCGTTCAGAGATTATTTTTGAGTTATTTTTTGTCGTCTTGCTAAACAAACATTGTACTATTGTTGTTTATTTTTCTCGAGTTATTATTATTTCCGGTTTTATTAGTTATTTTGGTATTTTTATATAAATAAAGGTAGAGTAATTTACTCGGTGTGAATAATTGGAATCAAAGCTTTAAGTTTCTTTGTTATTCGAGCAGAAAAAAACCGTATTACTATTTTATATGAAATACACTATTTTATATAAGACTAGCTGTCCGCGTGCAGCTTCGCCCGCGTTGAAGATTTTTCCCGGGACAAACCAATTTTCCCGGGATAAAAAATAGCCTATGTCACCCGGGATAGTGTAGCTTTCCAATAATTTTTCAAATAATTTTTCAAATCGGTCCAGTAGTTTTTAAGTTTATTCGTTAAATACAAAAATATAAATCTTTCCTCTTTATAATATTAGTGTAGATAACAAAATCAGAAACGACAAGATACGACTTTGTGACATCATATTATAAACAATACAAACACTTGACATTGGTAAAATTGACATAATTTGTCATAATGCCATTAACGAAAAAGAAGAAGGAATTCATCGTTCTTACTTCATAAAATGTAAAACAAAGAATCCGAGGATATACTTAAACTCTTGGCATAACATCATTGACATCACCATAGATGTGGAGTTTATTTTTTTCGTATGTATGTTACCTGATTTACTCCGCCAATTATTATGATTATTTTTATCCTATAGAGTAGACCTCCGAGGTGATCCCATATTATGTTTAGTGAGGATGGCAAACATGATAAAAAATCGAAACATCTCAACATAATGGAGTTACATAGCTCTTAAAAATTAATAAGTTTTGACGTGTTATTATATGTTCTATTACATAATTCTAGTAGAATACTAATCAATTAATTATTACTTAACACAAGTGTATACAATTGAATTAAAAAGAAAATTCTAGGCGGTCATTCCGCGATAACTTTTAATAGAAAAATGGTGATCGACTAGATTTAGTGACGATATTATACAGAACAAATACTTAACATTGGGAAAATTGTCATTAAGACAGGTGCTACTGTAGGAAGCGAAGACGACAAAGCTCATGATTTTGCCCCAGATCATTTCAGTCCTACTTTAAGGGTCAAAATCGTTTGCAGCTGTTTAACATGCAGTGTTCATGCGCTTAATGTCAAGTCATGATCATCATTGGCCTTAGTTCATCTGTTGAATATGATTTAGGTGTCGTCAGACAAGTTACAGAGCAGTTATTTGTAATTGAAAACATTCGTTCATGGATCCACGCCAGCTCGCTGAGGCGGGTGAAGTTGCCTCTCCACTGGCGCCACTCTACCTGGGATTCTGTTTGATAGTGCAGGCCTTCCCAGGTACCCCCACTAACCTAACCAAGTACGATTAATGTTTTTGAATAAGTAATTTTTGCTACTCATTGTATTGTGAAAAGTAATAAATAAACACACATACAAACTCTCGTGTTTATAATGTGCCCTCAGCAAATGAAGTTTTGTATGAAAAAAATGAGTCTATTTTTATTGCTACTTAAGGCTATCTGCTCGTTAATTGAAGAAATATATAGGTATAAAAGATAAATGGTATGTGTTTTAAATATTTTGCCTTCCACTTTTTTGTTGCACATTGTCTTTAAAGAAATTGTTAGTATTATAATATAATTTTGAAATAATGTCTGAAATATTAAATCATCATCTTCTCCTAATGTTGACGTCGATTTAACGTGCAGCTTACACTAATAGGCGAAAAGTAAGCAAATTCAAACCTAATTCCCACTTTTAAAAATGTTAACAAAGTAATTAAATATAAGATCTGTTTGTTAAAATTTCAGTACAGATAGGTAGATATTATTGCGAGGAATTTTGTGTATAAGTAAGTGTCTGATTGATCTGATTCACACAATGATATATATGTGGACCTGTTCTAACATAAAGGAAACTTTTTGTCTACTTTGAAGTTAGCACACGGCTCGCTACATTATGAGCCAAAGTAATACATTTGAAAGTGCTTGTTTTTAATAACTTGTTTTGGTGAGTCACATCGACCTTGTCTGGCTAGTAATGTTCAGGGCATCATCATTTACGCTTTTAGTGACAATGACTAACATTTTTTAAATTGTTATTAACTTGTCAGTAATTATTTTAATTACTATTTCGAAAACCATTACACTATAATTTTTCGAAGGCGTGAATAAGTACTTTATTTTCTGCTGACAGTATTTTTTAATCTTTGAATGTCAAACTGTAGGTAGGTATGAGTACATAATATACATACTTTATTTAAAAAAATAGCGAATGATAACCGCCTTTTTACACGTAATACTTTATTGTATGTTTTATGAATAAATACTTGTTGTTGTAATCTAAAATTATAAAAAAAATACCTACATGACAAATTATAGATAGTGCAGTGTAGTATTGTCGAAATACTAGCTGACCCAAAATTAACGTATCCGCTCAAACTGGTGTCATTGACCCTGTTTCTGTGGTTTTGCCGAACTAACAAAATTTTTCGTAAATTCATAGTTTCGTAAAATTTCGTAAAATACGATCTTATTTTATTTGCATTAAAGTCTGTATTACAGAAACATTTATGAAATTTCATAAATTGGAGTGTTTTAGCGCATTTAGTCATCATATAAAGAATGCTACTCTTATTAAGACTTTAGTGTTAGTATAATAAGGTTGTTCGTATTTTAGGAACTTTTTGTTAATTTGACGAAATAACAGATTGTCTAAATTATGACAATCTGTTATTTCGTGTTAGTTTGTGTTAGTGCAAGCAATTAGTTATGTGGATATATTTATTTAATTTATAGTTTGTTTCATTTATGGCAATTAAAAAAAAACGTGTGAGTTTCGGGACGCCCGACAGAAGCGACAACTTAAACTAATCTTACTAGATTAGTGGATTAGAGTGAGAGAGGAGGAGCCTGCCTACCGCTGCCGTATGCGTGAGAGAAAGGGAAGCCAGACAGACTGGCGCCGTAATGCGTTACGTAACGAAGCGGTTTACCTTCCCATAAGAAGTGAAGTTATCACTTCAATATAATGTATTTTATTTTCCTGTTAAAACAAGGGTTCTTGTTGTCCCGTTTAAGCTTTCCACCCTGTAGGTATTATCATGAGAATTAATAAATAAATAAATAAATATTGCTGGACAATGCACACAACACCATCTAGTCCCAAACTAAGCTTAGTTTGTATTATGGTGACTAGATGACTAATAGAATACTTATATATTTATAAAAACATACTTATGATACTTTATAACACCCAGACACAGAACAAACACCTATGTGCTTCACACATATGTTTATCCTAGGAGGGAATCGAACCCTCAACCTACAGTGCAGAGCTACTACCAACTGAGCTGACAGGCCAGTCAGACAATGTAAAACAACATTTCAATAAGTTTACGTCGGGTGACTTTTTACTGAGCTCGTAACGATGCCGGTCTAATTTCGTTATAGGGACCGTAAAAAACTTATATGAAGCCCTCGGGCCGTACCTGTCTCGGTCTTGTCATAAAATAAATTGAAATTTCGCATCCCACGTGAGTTTATACCTAATATTCAGCCACTGGACGTACTATTGGATTTTCAAATTTTTTTACTATTTTACATTTTTTTTTGACGTGATAATGTCTTATAAATCGATGAACGCTGGCTGCACGCACGAAAAATTTACACGTTCCGCCTGAGCCGAGCGTGCAAGCGAGAGCGCGGAACAAGCGATAGAGAGCCATGATCGGCCTAAGCGTTCGGCTTCTTAATAGGATTCAAGTATGTATGATGATGATGATGATGATGATGATAGATGACCGAGCTTTGCTCGTTATAAAACACGATCGATTTATCGCCCCTGAAACCCCCTGCATACAAAATTTCATTAAAATCGTTGGAGCCATTTCCGAGATTCATATAATATATACTCGTACATAATATAATTACTAGTTTAAAGGTATTACATAGATAGATAAACGCATCAGTAATAAATTGTCCACCAATAATTTTTCAGGTAAAAAAAGTGGGTAAACATTTATTGGATAAAGATACATTACTGACGTATGGCGGAGAACTTTAAGAAATCCCCAACTTTTGTTTAGGCGGTGGATACGAAAAGTTATTCAATCACGGAAAACAAACTACTTTAGACTTTATGACAAACACGGTTAGGTAGCATATTGAATTATGAAATGCTATAAAAATGATATAAGTGTTTTTTATGAATAATTTTTCGTCTATTTTTACGACACTACATAAGTCAGGGTTTCATTCTATGATAGAAAAAAATAATGTTTTACGTAAACTGAAAACACTACTTCGGGTTAGTGGTGCGGCAAGACCCGTAACTTCTAATCTAATGGTTATGAGTTTAAAAGCACGCACTTAAAGTTTTTGAAAATACGTCGGTGGCCACGAAGTCGATTAAAATATAAAATCGCCTTTTTTTTCAAATCACAAATCACTTCAAATGTTGTATAGCTATACTAGCCGTGAAAACTATCTTCATAATTTCACCCTTATATCCTACTGACAGTGGTTAAGCCTACTTTTAACTGACCTAAAAAACATTTTTCTTAGATATTTGTTACCTAATAGCTCCGTTAGCTATGACAGCATAATATGAAAAAAAAAATATTTGTAAGGATATACTTTCTGATTTCTCTCTTAGAAATATCATTAAAATAGTTTCAGTAGTTTGGGTTTTAAGTCAAAATAGCTGGATAAAGTGTGTCATCGAAGTTAATTTCATATCGTTTCGAAATTTCGTATTTTGCTTTCCAGTGGTGTTAACGAATTTCGAAAAGTAAAGTGATTAGGTACTAAAATGAGTAAAATATAAACGTTTTTAACCAACTTCAAAAAAATTGGTCGTCTGTAAAGTCGGTTAACGGACGATAGTTTAACGTGACAATGTCATAACAAAACAAATAGATCGTAGCGAGATAACAAAAAAGAATAGATAGATAGAATAGATAGATGCGGCGCAAGCCGCATCTATCTGTTTTGTTATGACGTTGTCACGTTATACTATCGTCCATAAACCGACTTTACAGACAACCAATTTTTTTATTTCATTTTTCATTTATTGAATAAAAGTCGGTTTTCTTTTTAGTTTTTGAAATCATGTTTTTATTTCAAAATTTTGTGAGGGCCACAAATACGCATTACCAGTCATAATTTAATCACGATTAAATATATTGTCTGAAAGGTCTGATGACAAATTACTGACGAACAGACAGGTGGGCATAGCGAAACTAAAAGGGTAGCTTGTGGACTTTTCAACCCTGACAACAATGCGACAAAGCAGAACTCCATAAAGTTTATACCACAGTCATTTTGATTGTACCTTGGTCAAATTAAAGTCTGTTAAATAACTTGAGAAGCAGCATACCTAAGGGACGGATGAACTCCCACAAAGAGGTTTTTAAATATATTTCAAAGATAAAAAGTGTTTATAATATTCCACGTTTATAATATTCAAGGAGTGAAGGTCTTTTTGTGAGTTTACACGACGTGTTATGAATAAAACATCTGAACCCTGAGCCTAAGCTCATCAGGCGGACGTGTCCCATTGAAAAATTGAATATACGGGCCTTAAATGTGACGAGCATGCTCGCTATCTTGTTCAGTATACTAAGACTAGCTTGTAATTACATAAGCTAACATTATGTTTAAGTATGGTCTGTCCTTAGAGCCTAGACAAGATTCACTTTCAGCTGGTCAATATAATATCAATTAATAAAGATAACAACAGATAATAAGACACTAGCTAACGTCTTTGTAGACGTTAGCTAGTGTCTTGTTATAAGATAGGCCATCAGAGAACGTTTAAATTTGAGTAGCTAAGAGTAGTTAAGAAGGCCTACAAAATAATCGCTTTACTCGTAACAGGCTGAAATAATATTGTAAATACTGTATAAAACGAGTATATTTATATTTATAACTAGCTGTGGCTTTGCTTTCGTAGTACCTGCGTTACTAATAATTAATTACGTTTAAAGAACTAAAAAGAAAACCGACTTCATTGAGTGAAACTTGAGCCCATAAAAATACAACCGATTTGAGAACCTCCATCTTTTGCTGATGTTGGTTAAAAAGTAGCCTTTATATATTCTAGTTTCAAATCTATAGGCAGGTGGCCTAGCATGGAATCGGGTATCAAAAAATAGGACAGGACACTGTGTAAATTTTGGAGGAGGCCTTTGTCGAAGGACAAGCTGTTGCAGAAGAACCGCTTGCCGATACATAACATTACAAATTTAGTGTATGTTTATACAGTTAGTTAATGCATTTTTTATCAATTTGTATGTTTGTAATAAAACAGTAATAAAAGCTTATATTATTTTATTTATATATCGTTATAACAAACTTATTAATATATCCGAGTCTATAATAAATGTAATAAACTAACACTCCCTTCACACGCAATTTTTTTTGGATTTATAATATTAGTATGAAAGAGCTATCAAATAACAATCACACGTCTAGTGCTCTGCAAACGTTTATTAAACCATTATAATAATCAATAAACATTTAACATTACTCTCGTGCTGTGTGTCGTGTAAGGAAGAATAAAGCAAAGATAGCAAACAAATCCTCCAAAAACTGGAAAAGTTTGTCGTGTTAATCTGCCGTGTGTCCGTGCAACAAAGCCGTCTCACGGCATCATCTAAAACGTCTGTCATCTCGGATTCCGTCTCATTTCGCGGACCGACGACTACTCCTTTTGATACCAGACATTCCTCCCCCTATATCCTGTACAATTTACCCCCGGGCACATCCTGTTTTAAATGTGACGGAGGATTAGAGTTTTTTAGATTAGACTAAAAGGGGCTTATCGTCTTGGGACCTAAAATACTCAGTTCTAAAATCTGAGTTGCTGAGCTGAGTTTAGCTTGAATAGTTCCATTTTATGACAGAAAAAAATAATCAAATTATGTACAAATAAAATAGTGAATCTTGGTTCACTTGTCTGTAAATTTTTAACAAATTTCGAACCTGAATTTCGGATAACTTTCTTTAGTATTTATCACAATAACAGAACTGTTAAAACAATTTCCAGAACCAGAATCCAGAACTAAACGCAAACTCAGATTGTGAACTAATCATAGACTGAAAGTTCAGACTGTCACAAAATCTATAATAATAATAATAAATAATCCCGGACATTTCACACAGCATCATCTGGCCCCAAAGCAGCAGGTATACAGGGTAGGTATACAGGTATACATTGAAACACCCAGACCCAAGACAAATACTTGCAAATCATACAAACATTTGTCCCGGGAGGGAATCGAACCCCCAACCTTCTGCGTCTGAAGTTCTATGCTGAATTCTTTAACTGAGTTTGAGCTTGGTTTTGAAATACGGGCATTGAGTCGCAGTTTGTTAAGCAAATATAAATTATAAAGTAGGTCATGCTAATGCCGATCCAGAAAGCTAAGCAATCCATGCGCTCTGAAAAAACAGTGTTGTTTGTTCAAAGTTCGCTCACCCTGTTTTTAACTTTTTATAATGGACCTGGTTCAGTAATTACTTTACAACATATAATTTATCGCCACTAGGCGATTAGTGGGCATTATTATGGCTAGTAAAACTTAGAAGCGTCTGGAATGTGCTGATGCTCAGCTTGACGTACTCTCCTACATTGATCAACTGCTCAAATGGTGCGCATTGACATATTTCACTGTCCAAAGAGCGAGTTCGTAGGATCGATTATTTAATTTGAGTTAATGTATATTAGGTAATTGTTATTATTTTGCTCAAACTATATTTAGATTATAATTTTGACATTATGAAGATTTCAATGTAATTATTTGATTGAATAGATTATTATTATTTGTTATAATTGTGTGATTGTATTGGAGACAGTGTGCTGTAGCATGCAGAAATACCTCAATATCGTCTGATTGCCATACCATAATCCTATGCTTTGTTCGTTCTGTTTGTGTACTAAGCAAATGTCCATGTCTATGTTATTCATAGATATATAGATAAATAACTCTTTATTACGCGCTGTTAGCGCTAACATCGCTAACAGCGATCTCTGCCAGGCAACCTTTGGATGTATTGGACAATTAATAAACAGAGAACATGCCGCATGTTGGTGTGGTGTTTATCTATAATTCTATACTTACATAATCTTTACATAAACTTAATATAATACTGATATAAATAATTACATACACACAATAGGTATAAATAATAAACAGATAAACTCATAGCACGAAAGTGGGTATTATATAAGATATTAACAATACAACACAGAAACAATAATAATAATAATGCCGGACATTTCAAACAACACCATCTGGCCCCAATGTAAGCAGAGCTTGTGTTATGGGTACCACATGATTGATATACTACTTATATTCCTTGTTTTTGTAAATACATACATATTATACATAGAAACACCCAAAACCGAGATAAATACTTGCAGATCATACAAACATTTGTCCCGCGGCGGGAATCGAACCCACAACCTTTTGCGTCTCATCAGGCCTTGGCCCACTGCGTCACAGAGGTCGTCGAAATCGTCAAAATAGTTTGTAATGTTTGTTTGTTATTAGGTAATTCACTGCTATGAAGTATAACTGGCTTAATAATTTTATACGAGTGGCCAACACATGACGGAAGCTTAATATTTCCATCGATAGAATGCCTTAGATATAAATATAAAGTCGGAAATAAATTAAAATATAACACTATTAATACACGTTAATACCTGAAACAATAGAAATTCTGATCTTGAAATAATTTAATTATTAATAATAATATAAAATATTTTTAATACTATAAAAAGACACTTTTATAGATGTAAAACCTACCTCTCACACATGCCCCTTCTGTGTATTTATAGTCCAGTCCATCCAAAAGTTGCGTGGTAGAGATCGCTATAAGCAATAGGGCCCGTTGTATTATTTTTAATAGTTAAGTTATTATTATTGCAATATTCAGTGGGTAATAAAGCGTTATCTATCTATCTATATTTATGGTGAACACGGTGCGCTTCTATAATAAGCTTCCTGAGCTTTAAGAAATTTAAAGAAAACTTATTCTAATATAAATTACTATATTATTGATAAGAATGCATGGCCTCATGTCTCTCGGCCCTCAGACAGTTAACCGACACATTTGAAATGTATAATCTCTATTGTATTAGTTTTTCTTAGTTAAGGTAGTTATAAGATGGATCATGCAAAAAGGCGGTAGGACCAGGACGTGTTTCTTGCTGGTTCTTCTCGGGCTTGGGTTAGGAGGAATTGACAACTAAATTCATCTAGTATGTAAGACATTTCAAAGTGATCCTTGTGATTGTATTGAATAAAGCATCTTATGCACTCTACTTCTTGCCTATCTTCTTTTCCATTATTATTTTTGTAAGTACTGTAGTAACAAATAAATGTGTATCTAAGTTTTAAACAAAAATTACTATCGTTTCGCTTTACTTAAACTAATGTCAGTTCGTTTTATTGAACGTTAACATGTTCAATTTCCTGCAAACAGTATTAAATTAATGTTCTTCGAAAGGAATGCACTGTTTATTATATTTATTTCCTGTGAGCTTCCAGAAAGCCATTTACTCAATATTTGATAAAATACATTATGTTTACAGAAGTTGGAAACTAGAGGGAAATATGGGATAATACGTTTTGTAGACGTGCACTTTGCTAAGAAACGCAGTGTATTAAACAAAGGTATATATATTACAATATGAGGTTACTATTTTGTATATGACTGTACGCGAACGGCAAATATCGTGTTATTGGTTCTTGAAAGCCTGAGGGTGAAAGGCGTAAGATGATCTAAAAAATTGTGAGAGTGGCAAATTGACAAATATCTGGAAATATTTTTTAGGGAAGATATCTACCCAGCTGTGGGACATGGAAATTAAATAAACTTATTAAACATCTGACCAAAACAAACACTGTTATGGGTTAAACCGATGTAGCCACTGTTCTTGAAACACAAAAGCGCTCAGATAAAAATAGCCCACTAGCGGTTTGGGTCTGAAATGTACTCGTAAGTTCTAAATAATGCCAACACTAAGACTTCACTTAGTTGATCTACGAATAGCTTGTAATATATCTTAGCAAGTTACAGTATAATCAGTAACACAAACACATATTATTTGTTTATGGTTTACGTAAGCCCACGGCAGATGAAATAATAAATATGATGCAGCAAATATGTAACACAATATCACTTTCAAAACTTTCGTGAGTTGTACTAGATGTCGAGAACGCTAGCGGCAACTCACGGACCGCGGATCAAACTCACTCTGATGAAGATTCTCTAGATGAATCGAAACAGTGTCGGTCATCGACAAAATAATACGTGAGTAAAATCCGTGTTTGTCAAAATGTATCTAACACAATATTTTTTTAGACACAGTCTAAACATTTACTGAATAAAAAATTGTGAAGAATAAATTCGAACGACTAACCATAAACTATCTATTATGCTGTGACATAAATCACGACTTGAAATGAGAGTAAATAAACAAATAAATAAATAGTGCCGGACATTTCACACAGCATCATCAGGCCCCAAAGTAATCAGAGCTTGTGTTATGGCAACCACACCAGCTAAATAGTATATAAATAAAAAAATACATACACAATAGGTATAATATATGATATTAACAATACAATACAGAAATAATAATAATAATAATGCCGGACATTTCACACAACACCATCTGCCCCCAAAGTAAGCAGAGCTTGTATTATGGGTACCGCATGACTGATATACTACTTAATATATCCATTTATTTATACTTATTATGCATAGACACACCCATAGCCGAGGCAAATACTTACAGATCATACAAACATTTGTCGGCGACGGGAATCGAACCCACAACCTTCTGCGTCTTAGCTCATTTCAAGAATGAAGAATATCAATTTTTATATCCTTTTAAATAAAAGCCGTTGTCATTTTAAAACGATTTGTTTACCATTAGAGATGGTACTGCAGTGAACCAATTCAGGTATATTTATAGTATGGCTACCTATCTCTAGGGAGCCTCTCGTCAATGACGTCATGCCCGGTGGCCATTACTCGGTAATGCGGCCTGAATATCTAATGATATGCAAAACCATTTTTCAGTTAGCTTATGAGCAAGTCTAACTTAGGTGAGGTATTTTTTATTTGGCAAGGTTTTTGGATTTTAGGAAATTGGAAAGTAATTCTTAAAAATCTCTAGTTATTCGTTGTGAGATTTTTTACCCTAGTTCCCATCTAAAAAATGTTACTTCTGTCGGCACTCCCGGAGTGCAACCCGTAATTTTTTTTTTATTTTAGGATGTCCTATCTTTTTCTTCACTGTTTGAGGGCACTTGATTACACTCCACATTACAATTTTAATGGTGGACGACCAGTTTCGAATTCATGACTTTATGATCGGAAGGCAAATGCACTAATATTATATGGCAAGTGCTCTTGAAACTACACTATAAGTATTTGACATTATAAAATTAATAATAATACGGTTATTTTGCGCCACAAAAAAATAATATTTAAAGAACGGCAATATAAGACACCGCTCAGCATATTATAAGGTTATTAAATAATATTTTTTATATATTATCACGTAATTTGTCAGTGGCTATATGCTGCGCAACTGCGACGCTGATCTTCCGTGACGCCTGAGTGCGTGAATAGGCAGCAACTGTAGTAAACAACGTTCACCATTTCTATCATATACTTAGTTAAACATATTTAATACAAAAAGCAATATTACCTAATAGCTTTATAACAAATTATATTTTTTTCTTTAAAACAACAAAATTGTAGCTAAGAGTCTTCAAAAACTAGAGAAAAACTATTTAATAATACAATTAATTACCGTACCTAATAAATTACATAGATTCACAAAATAAAAAAATAAATCTAATGACTACCTATATGCAATGTTTTCTGGAAGTGTAATAGAATATTGTAGGATATTGCACACAACACCATCTAGCCCCTAACTAACGCAAAGCTTGTATTATGGTGACTTTAATACAACATAACACTATAGAGTAATATATTTTTTTAAGAACTTTTAAAAAATACTTAAAAAACTACTAACTACCGACTCGGCAAACTCTGGTGACTGTTTAATAGGCCACCCAAAGGCCTCCATTGTGGCCTAACGTTTGAAAAGCCGGAACTAACATTTTAAAATGTCCTCTAAAACACGAACGCGCTCAGATGTAGACTATCGCGTTACCCATCCAAGTAATGACTTCGCAGAAGTTAACATACCTTGTTTGATCTGTTAAGGATACTTATACGCGGGCGAACACCACCCATGACGACGTAGTTAAACTCGCGAAAGTAACACCCCGCGTCGCTCTCACCAAGTCTGAAAGGCTTACTCAAGCCCTAAGACCAACTGCGTACAATCGCACGCTGGAGCTTGTCGTCGTCGCGCCCGATCATTTATGTTTTAATGCTAGGTTAAATCGTGACTTATCGAAAAGGCGTTCTACAATGTAGAAGATTTTGTTTAATAAAATAGGCTATTTAAATAATTGACGTTATGTTAATACACGATTAGATGATTTAGTATATTATTTTTATTCTATATTTTTTTATATTGACTGAACTGTAAACATACAATATATATAATAAAAATCAATTGCTGTTCGTTAGTCTCGCTAAAACTCGAGAACGGCTGGACTGGTTTAGCTGATTTTGGTGTTGAAATGTTTGTCGTAGTCCAGGGTAGGTTAAAACGGTGAGAAAATTTGTGGCATTGCAACGCATGCCGGGTACAGCTAGTTTACCAATAAATAGATAATTTCTCATTATTATTATGGATTAATACTAATGCTCAAATACTGAAACGTATATATTTGATGGCTAATGTGGTTCCTAGAACGTCAAGTTTCAGCGTCCGTCCAAAAAGGTAAAGTATCATTTTATATTATATTAAGAGACTGAGGTAACAAGGAAATACCTGAGTGTTTGACGCACACATTTACACAAACACAGCATTAGCATTCTACCGTAATAACTGTAACCTTATTGTAACCCGCTCCACTTAAGCTCTCCGGTAAGAACTATCCGCGGGGGGTAAATTGTACATCAGCTTCCTTTACCCTTTGCTTTGTGAACTTGTAGTATGCTAATTAAATAAGTGCTTTGAAGTGAAAACTTCTTTATCATCGTTGTGATTTGAAAGTCGATGAAACGAAAAAGCGACAGTAAAAAGAGACAGCCTCATAAATTCATACGATTTAACGTGAGAAAATGAGATAGGAAGCATTATACGTGTTTGTGCGCGCATGCATGGTACAAAGCTTGAGAAAAGGCATCAAAACAACCGTGGTGTTTTGTATACGTGTACGTATGATAAGTTTGTTTTTTGAAGGTTTCATTTCTACCACATGTGAATTGCACACATATTTTTTTTCATTATTTTTTTAGCAATTAATTGTTTATTGTTATTTTTTTATTGGTATGAGAGGAGCTCTTAAAAAATAAACAATTAAAAATGAAAGCTGATAAAAGAGAGTGGAAAAAAGAAAATGTTGTGCAGGGTAGTGTGAAAAAAGTGGGATAAAAGTAGAAATTTAGTCCACGAAAGGAGTCTCTGGGGTGCATTTAATCCCTTCACCATACTGTTTCTAACTAACTCAAGTCCAGAGAAAATGACTTAGAAAATTAATCTATTATTATGGTCATTCTAACCTGTTTTATAAATACAGGTTAAATAAATGTAACGTTTAATCGTTGGAGATACGAGATATACTTTGATTTAGTTCATAGTGGAGTTGGTTAGGCACTACTCCACTATCACAAGAGTTGAAATTCCTAGCAGCAGTAGCTAATAGATTAGAGTGAAGCTCAGGATATGAAATAAATTTAAGATGCTAAGAGAAATGAAGTATAATATTTAGTTATGCAAAAACAGTATAATAGAAAGTAGAAAAGAAAAAATAAATATATGTACAATGGGCGGTCTTATTGCTAAGGGACCGCTTTCTTCCAGACAACCTTTGGATGGAGAGGAGCCTAACCTGAATGGAAGATTATATTCTAAGCCAGATTAAAACTATATTCTAAAAATGTATTGTGTTCCTAAATTAAATAACATAAATATAATAAAAAATAAGACAAGAAAAAGAAGAAAGGTGATGATAAAGATGATGAACAGATTCTCAAACACTTGATTTGGTTTGAAATGCGTTTCATTACTTTCAGTATTCGATCATAAGCTAGCTTCGAGTATGTCGAGAACGCTTAGTGAAACATCGATTGAGGACCTTATGTCATGATACAATAAGGTCGATTTCGAAAGCGTGTATGTAAGTAATGTAAAAGATTTCGCAAAGTTTTACAACCTCCAATCTTCTTACGACCTACTTTCGCATAAAACCAATTACAAGGATCACCTACATGAAGGTTTCAGAGACAGTTTCAATCTCATAAAAACTAGAAGGGTCTCTCTCCATTACATAAATATTTAGATAAAGAAGTTACAAATAAATTTATGTATGAAATTTAATGGATTTGTTTTCTAAAATTTGTATATTTATGTAATCAAAGTATTTACTCTCATTATCTATAGATTTCTGCCGTCTCATAGATCATTACTTAAACTTTTGCGATAAAACTCTGGGATAAAACTCTAACTGTGTGAAAGCATTCTGTACTACTCCCTGTGGATTTTTTTTAACTATACGAATATATTTTCAAATGGCGCAAAAATGGTAGTCGTTTGGGGCAAAGCCTGGCGACAACGGAGGATGACGGGTGGTTTCTAACTGCAGGTGCTTTAGTGTCGAAACTGTATCTCGAGAAGTATGGAATGTAACAAAGTTGAATAAAAAACAGTAATATATTTATTTTATATTACATTTGTTTTCACATTGACATGGAAATAATGTAACAAAATAGAATGTAATTAGTTTTTAAGTGAAAGTATAATTTAATGTACCTATTGTACAAAAACTGACCTGTCACCTGGTGTTATTAATAAATTATTGTATTGTATTGTATTTAAATCTGTTGCCATTAATTGAAATAATAAAGACAAAGACAGACTATACCTTATCGCACCGTTAGCTAATTATAAGATTAAAGAAGAAACTAACACTAACTCTCACAAATTGCTACAACTTTCAATCCTCCAAACCAGTTACTTTAAAGGGTGTCAACACAGAAATAGGACAAGTTCCCGACAAGTCAGAAGTAGCGGAAATTATCGGGAATCCATGGGACAGGGATTTGAATATTGTTATGGTGTTGAGGTTGTTATGCAAAGCTTTGTTTAGATACTTATGAGAAGTTGGTTTGATTCAAAGATTTCATATAAGATACAAACAATCTTACGTACTTTGAGCTAAATTAGTATGGAACTCACACAAGCATAGGGTATTGTATAAGTCAGATTATCAAATAGTAACAACATAACATTTGGAAACTTTTAATTAGCCTTCAGTGTATGTCGCTACTTTATAGGGCCATCTATATTTACTAGTGGTTGACCACTGGTCGAATTTCAACCATAATTAATTAATTATTAATGTTTATGCATATTTTAAAAAATATTAGCATTCTGCACTCCTTCTCTATATAAACTATAACTGTGCGAAATTTCATCCTCCTTCGTCCGCGTAATTTTTCGTAAAAAGGGGTACAAAGTTTTTGCTTCGCGTATTAATATATATAATTGTCTGTATCTTTTTTGTGTTAGCTGTAAGTTATACAACATTAATGTTATTTTTGAACCGATTTCAAAAAAGGAGAAGGTTCACAATTCGTCGGAATCATTTTTTTATGTATATTCACCGATTACTCAGAGATGCCTGAACCGATTTGGAAAATTATTTTTTTGTTTCACTGGTTATACTTCCCGGGTTCCAACGAAATCGAAAAACTACACCTAACGCAGTATTTCTTTGTAAACATACAATATTTTTTGTTCTTCCTTCGGGTGCTACAATGACCAGGCTACTTTGTGCGCTTACTCTGGAGCATGTCACATACAACTGGCCGTGAGAGAAGCAGCTTTCTCTCAAGTCTACTCCCGCTACCTTAAGAGTTTGACCTTGAGCTTTGTTTATAGTTATGGCGAAGCAGACTTTGATAGGAAACTGCACTCTCTTGAATTCGAAGGGGTAATTTGATGATGTTAAGGGAATCCTAGGAATATACAGACTCTCTTCGATAACAACTTGTCGGTATAGTTGCCTCGATTACATTGCGATGCAACGTTTTCACTTGCAATCTGGTGCCATTGCATGCTTTTGGTGGATTTACATTGCGCAGCAACATAATTGGCGTGCCAACGTTCAATTTTAATATGTGAGTTGGGAAACCGGGAGGCTTCGGTGTATTCAAAAACTCGACCGGGTAATAAATGGCATCATCGTTGTTTATCACTGAGTCGACGGATTTATATTGATATTCCCCTTCGAATGATATCAAAAGTATTTCATTTATGACTGAGGCTTGTTCGTTTTTTAGAGTTAGGATGGCACGCTCGCATAACCATTCTGCATGTTTATCGTGAATTTTATTAATGTTTAGGTAAATTTTGTCTATAAGCTCTTCTACAGTGGAAACAGTTGTACCTTACTCTGTAGGGAGAATCGTATTATTATCCAGGTCCGGGAAATCACCATTTCCTAATTTAAGCAACAAGTCTGAGAACTGTCCGACAGAAACTTCTTCCCTAAGATGGACTCTCATATTTTTGATAAGGCTCAGTTTTGTCACTGAAAGCCACAAATGAGACCGCTTCACGCACGCTTTAACTTCGTCCGCTCGCGTCTCTCTGGGAACTATTGGTAAAGTCTGCCAGAAATCGCCTCTTAACAATACAGTAATTCCTCCCATTTGACAATTAATGTTCCTAATATCTTGTAATGATCTATTTAGGGCTTCGAAACTCCCATTATGAGCCATAGTACTCCTATCCCAAACAATTAATTTTGTTTTACGGAGTACTTTTGCCAGATTACTTTGTTTGGGTATATATCAGAGTGGGGTATCAGTTTGTATCAAATCGAGAGGAAGTTTAACAAGCTGACAGAATGCTAGCATTATAGAAAAAAGTTCACGCATTTTAAATGGCGACTCACATAAGGCTGCTTCCTCTAGGGCAGAATCCCAATGTTTGTCAAAGCCAAATTTTATGCAAGCTAATTGAAAAGTTGGTTGGAGGACACCGTTGACAGTCTTTAAGTCATCGAAGGATGATGGACCCCTAACTTCGTGCAGAAGTAAGCGAAGTTGGTAACACTGTGTTATTTGTGTGAACCGTGTACACTCTACGTGCAGCGTGTTCTTTCATTATTTTTGGCAAGCCATCTACGGGTTTTCCTCTTTTCCTTCTCACAATTTTTTTTTTTTATGGGTATATTTGACCGGCTGCAACTAACTGGCAGAAACCGCCATATGTAAAGTGTTATAACATATTGAATGTATACTCTTCTTTTGTCCCATGATTGTTGCCATGGCGGTCATGAGACATAGCAGCAAATTCATCCCAATTGTTCGTAACATGACGCACAATTTCTTTACGAATATCCATAGAGCGTTTTTGTGTGCCGTACAACAAAAAAGAAAGCGTACGGAAAAGGCATGCGCCATCCTCCACTATTGGTACTATAGTAAGGTTTATTAATTTCTCATTGGTGTTAACCAACTCTGCTCCCATTTTTAAAAATAGACACAGACAAATTTATAATTGTAAGAAAATTGCAAAACAATACGCACTAAGCTTTTATGTAAGATCAACCTTTTTTGAATAAAACCGGATTGAGTTATCAAACATATGTCAAAATAAAATGTAGCACTTAAGAGTATTGATATCAACTTATGTAAGTTCAACCTTTTATGAATAAAATCCGATTGAGTTTTCAAACATAATATGTCAAAATAAAATGTAATTAAAATCAAAAGCACTAATGAGTATTGATATAAACTTCGATGCAAATCACCCCCAAAATAACTTTCTACCCCTTTTTTACCCCGTTAGGCGATTAATTATATCAATTCTGTTTAATAATGTTTATGCAAAATTTTTAGTAGATTGGAAAAAGGAATCTCGTTTACTATTATATAATACTAGCTGTCCGCGCGCAGCTTCGCCTGCGTTGAAGATTTTTCCCGGGACAAACCAATTTTCCATTGACTATGACATTCTTCCCTCCATACTTTCCTCTGGTAATGTTTCCCCCGAGACAATCTCTTGGTTCGATTCATATCTTTCAGGCCGTTCACAGTGTGTACGTTCTGAAGAGTTTTTCTCTGACTGGTGTGATATCACTGGGGGCGTGCTTCAAGGTGGTGTTCTTTTACCTCTTCTCTTCTCAGTTTTCATTTATGGCATCACTCAAGTCATTTCTTCTAATCATCATCTTTATGCTGATATCTTGCAAATTTATAACCATTTTAAATTTAGTGAGTTGTCTGTTGGTATTAATCAAATAAATGCTGACTTGAATAGTATCTACACATGGGCGAAGTCTTTTGGCCTTCTGGTTAATCCATCCAAGTCTCAGGCGTTAATTTTTGGAAGCTCTTATATGCTGAGTTTCATACATAAATCTTCCCTGCCTCCTCTTGAGTACGCTAACTCTCCCATTTGTTTCACATCTAACGCTAAGAACCTGGGTATCATTTTTGATTCTCAGTTGTCTTGGGTAAACCACATCAATGAAATCAGTAAAAGATTCTATTTTTCATTCCAGTCCCTTAAGCGATTCCAGAAATTTCTACCTCATGAGACCAAAGTCATTCTAGCTGAAACTTTGTTACTTCCTCTTATAGATTATGCCGATTGCTGTTTCATTGACGCCACGGAAGAGTACCTTAATAAACTGAAACGTCTTCAGAACGTGTGCATCCGATTTATATTTGGACTGCGGAAGTTTGACCACGTTTCAATGCTCAGAGCCCAGTTAAAATTGCTACCCATTCGTCGACGCCGAGATCTGCATGTCGTATCACTTCTTTTTAATATTCTCAACAACCCTCTCCCTCCTTTTTATCTTTATGAGCGTTTCGATTTCCTTGTTTCCCGTGGTGAGTCCTGCAGAACTGCAAAATCTCTTCTTCTTAAAATACCTGCCCACTCTTCTAGTCGCTATGGTGGTTCATTCACGGTCCACTCTGTGAAGTTATGGAATTCACTCCCTCACGTTATCCGCGCTAGACCCTCGCTTGGCATTATTTAGGTATATTTATTTGTGTACTATTTTATGTAAGTTGAATATATTTAGGTAGATATATATATATATACATATACTTATAATAATTGTTAATAATTATGTATTATATAATATATTTAGCAATAATGTTTAGGTAATTATATTTAGTTTATATATTTTTTTATCTGTATTTCTCTATTAGTTAGTTCATATTTATATTAGTTTTGTGAATTTAATCTTTCTCTTTTCCTCCTTTTGTACACTTTTTACCCACCCATTCGTTTTTAATATCTCCAATTCCCAAGCTTTGCTCGAAGAGAACTCTTTTTATGGTTAAGCTCGCCTGTGTACATGCTATTATTGATTAAGTTTAGATTATGTTTTTTGTGTACAATAAGGAATAAAGAATAAATAAATTTTCCCGGGACAAAAAGTAGCCTATGTCATCCGAGGATAGTGTAGCTTTCCAACGGTAAAATAATTTTTTAAATCGGTCTTGTAGTTTCGGAGCCTATTCAATACAAACAAACAATCAAATCTTTCCTCTTTATAATATTAGTATAGATGATTCATTATGTTTAAGCAATGATTAATTTGTAAAATTTTATTGTATATTAAAATTGTTTAGTATTTATACTTAATCGCTAATTAAGACGATACTAATATCAACGCCCTAGATGTATATAAACATCCCGAGGTATTCATAATGTACCATACGTGCAAACCCACGGGGAGAATATAGGAATATATATTTTTTAATTATTCGCGATAAGTTTGCGTTTGGCCACTATCTTGCAATACTAATGCTGTCTAAGGTAAAGCACACTAGAATAAACCTATGGGAATAATGAAATATATAGTAATATTGTGTTTTAGCACCGAAAAGCAACCTAACCAGGTAAAAACACAAAATATAACTAGGACGTGCCCAAACCTAAAATTACTTTCATAAAACCACAGCAACCCTATTTTCTTAGAAACCCCAACGGAGTATATCAATTCAGACCTTTTTCTAACACAATTAGCTCAAATTCTAGGTCCCTTACAATATGGCGACCATCATAACACTGGACCCAAACCAGTACTTAATGTACATACATTGTAATCAAATACTTTCTAAACGTGAACCTTGTTCTTTGAGAAATAAATATCTTTAACCGTCTTTAATCTTTAGAGACGTGGTATTAAATAATAACGTATGAAACCATTAGAGTTTTTGGACTGAAAACTTCTTTAGCATCGTTGTGATTTGAAAGTCGATGAAACGAAAAAGCGACAGTAAAAAGAGACAGACACATAAATTCATAAGATTTAACGTGGGAGAAAATTAGTCAGAAAGCATTATACAGTGTTTCTTATATAAACCAAAATTTTTGAAGATTACACTTCTACCACTTGTGAAATGCACACGTGTTTTTTTTTTCACTAACATTGTCAAAGTCAAAGTCAAAAGATGATTTATTCAATACAATCACAAGGATCACTTTGAAACGTCTTACATACAAGGTGAATTTAGGTGCCAATTCATCCTAACCCAAGCTCGAGAAGAATTGGCAAGAAACTCGTCTTGGTCATAGCGCTTTTTTATATGATCCATCTTATAACTACCTTAACTACGAAATACTAATACAAGAGAGTTTATACATTTCAAGTGTGTCGGTTAACTGTCTGACGGCAGAGCGACATAAGGCCATGCAATCTTATCAATAATAAGCTATAATAAGCTTCCTGAAAATGCTACTAAACTACCTATTAAGAAATTTAAAGCATACATTAAAGGTAGTCTTTTGAAGAAAGCTTATTATAATATAGATGACTACATCTATATTATAATAAGCTTTCTTCAAAAGACTACCTTTAATGTATGCTTTAAATTTCTTAATAGGTAGTTATAATATAGATGACTACATCTATATTATAATAAGCTTTCTTCAAAAGACTACCTTTAATGTATGCTTTAAATTTCTTAATAGGTAGTTTAGTAGCATTTTCAGGAAGCTTATTATAGAAGCGCACCGTGTTCCCCATAAATGACTTATTAATTTTTTCTAGTCGAAACCTAGGGATGTATAATTTATGTTTATTCCTGGTGTTGATTTTATGAAGGTCACTATTTTGCTGAATCCCATCTCTATTTTTATGTGTATATATGTATATGTGTATATAACAAAATTTCATATATATATTGTGAAGCTATTGTGAGAATATTAATTTCTTAGAATATTTCTCTCAAAGATTCTCGTGGTTTCATTTTATAAATGGCACGTATTGCCCTTTTTTGAATTACAAATATTTTACCAATATCAGCTGCTTTCCCCCAGAGAATGATGCCGTATGACATAACACTATGGAAGTAACTGAAATAAACTAGTCTAGCTGTAGCTTCATAAGTAAGCCACCTTATCGCACGAACTGCATATGCAGCGGAACTAAGCCTACCAGCAAGCGTTTCAATTTGTGGTCCCCACTGTAGTTTGGCATCAATATTAAGACCTAAGAAGATCGTGGAATTTACAAGATTCATTGCCTCTCCATTTATTTCAATGTTGGACGGGCTATGAATAACATTTGGCAAAGTGAATTTGATACATTTAGTTTTTTTGGAATTAAGCAAAAGATTATTTACAGTGAACCAGTTAAGAACTAACGATAAAGATTCATTTACGTTATCGCATATACTGGTTTTACCTCTATCAACTTTAAAAATTAAAGACGTATCGTCTGCAAATAAAACTATATCACAAATATTTCTTACAAAAAAGGTAAATCATTAACGTATACTAGGAATACAAAAAGGCCTAGTATCGATCCCTGAGGTACCCCTATATCAATAATTGATCCCAAAGACCTCTCACCACCCACGTCTACTTTCTGGACTCTATTGGATAGATAAGACTGTATGAGGTCAATCGCCCGGTTTTTAATGCCATAATATTTTAACTTTGTGATTAGGGTTGCATGACTCACACAGTCAAAGGCCTTAGATAGATCGCAGAATACCCCAAGAAAGCATCCTGTGACATCTCCCAGGCCTCAAATATATGCATTAAGAGCGCTATAGCCTGCATCAGCTGTTGATCGACCTTTAGTAAATCCGTATTGATTACTATGTAGCAGGCCGTTAACGTTAAAGTGGTATAATAACTGATTAAGAATTATTTTTTCAAAGATTTTACTTTAAGCAGGTAATATCGATATCGGTCTATAATTAGCGAGATCACTTTCACTTCCAGACTTAAACATAGGAATGAGTTTACTGTGTTTCATGAGATCGGGAAAAACTCCCTCGTCGATACATCTATTAAAAATATAAGCTAAACATGGTGCAATATCTAAGATAATGACACCCAGCACTTTTGTAGACATTCCCGAAAGATCTTCTGTATTTTTTATATTAATTAACTTGAATTCTTTTACAATACTAGCCTCGTTAATGTAGCTAAAACTAAACTCATTCTTACATTTTGCAACACTAGATTCTAATAGAACGGAAGCTCTGGAGGCAAAAGAGTTTAACGATTTGGTCACTATTTTTGGTATATCAAAGAAAAAACTATCAAATGCATTCGCAACATCCTGTTCTTTAGTCAAAATTGTACCATTTATATTTAATTTGAACTGTATATTGCGAGCCCTTGATTTACCTGTTTCATTATTAATTAATTTCCAAGTTGCTTTTATTTTATTTGTTGAATTTTCTATTATTTTTCTCAAAAACAGTGACTTAGCCGCATGACAAACTTTTTTGAAGACTTTTGAGTAATTCCTAACATATAAGATAAAAACTGGATCATCTAACATTGTCTCTCTGGTAGCATATAATTCATACAATGTATTCCTACTTCCATAAATACCCGGTGTAGCCCAGTCGACAAATCTAGCACAATTTTTTGTTTTGCATGTTTTTACTTTAAATATATCAGCATGTTCTTTAATTATTAAATTAGACAATGTGGTGAAAAGATCATTTGGATTATCGATGCATGGTACAAGGGAAGCTTTGTGTTCAATTCTACTTTGAAATGTTTTGATTCGGCTCTCTGTAATAGGTCGGTGAGTAAAGTTCTGAGCTTCAACTATACGATCACAAGAAATGGTGGCGCAGTGACCGTAATGGTCAGAACTAAAATGTTTTAGTACACACTTATGAACTGGTGTGCAACTGCAATAAATGTTATCTAGACAAGTGGCTGTTGTTAGTGTCACTCTTGTAGGTTCATCAAAAAGAGGACTTAAATTGAAACACTTAAATAAGTTTAAAAGTCTTTCCGATAATGGATCAATCGGAATATTATTAAAATCACCACAAACAATTATGATCTTATCACAAGCTATTTTTTGGAATACTTCTTCCATAGTGCATTCATATAACCCAAAATCAGTATTGGGAGGACGGTAAACGCTCACGACGACATGCCGCTCCAGCTCGACACACGACACCTCAATAATTCTTTCTTTCTTGTGTCTACGTTTGACCACGATCTCGCCTGGTGTTAAGCAAAGATGCGGCAGACAATGGAACACAAAGGAACACATATTCACTCTTGACTTGAAGAGACACAAATAGTAGTTTACAGGAAATACAGACGTAGATCCAATCCTTGGCTGTACGCATTATAAATAAATAAATAATAAATAATCCCGGACATTTCACACAGCATCATCTGACCGAAAAGTAAGCAGAGCTTGTGTTATGGGTGACACATGACTGATATACTACTTATATACCTTATTTTTTAATACATACGAGTACATAGAAACACTCAGACCCGAGACAAATACTTGTAAACAAACATTTGTCCTGCGGCGGGAATCGAACGCGCAACCTTCTGCGTCTCAGCCGGACCATAGTCCAATAATATCAATAGTAATTGAAAACTATAATAAAATATATTTATTTACAGAAATAATTACAAAAATGTACCGAATAATAAACAATAATATAAAATACATGTGAAATAGTTGAACTATCTAAGGGTCTAAAACGATCTATAGATAGCTCAACTGATCCAGATCACTGCCAGAGGGCAGCGTTCCCAAGACAATAGAAATACTAATAGAACACTATAAGCACCTATCAATGTTTTGACAGTATCTGTATTTTATAGTGGGTTGCCGGATGATTGATGGATGGAATACTTATAGACTTGTTATTACATACTAATGATACATACATTAATGACAAATGACGACCTCTGTGGCGCAGTGGGCTAAACACTGGCTCACACGCAGAAGGTTGCGGGTTCGATTCCCGCCGTGGGACAAATGTTTGAATATCTGCAAGTATTAGTCTCGGGTCTGGGTGTTTCTATGATTAAGAAAGTTTTTCAAATCAACTAGTCTAATAAACGTCACTGTCATATGTTTACCCTAGCTAGTTGTCACTCACTGGTCGAAATTCGACATTCATCATTAAAAAAAAGAACAATCTGCACTTTTTCTCTGTATAAACTATATAAGTGTGCGAAATTACATCCCTCAGCGCAATTTTCGTAAAAAGGGGTACAAAGCTTTTGCTTCACGTATTAATATATAGATGTCTTGAACTCTACTGTTTTAACCAAAAAAAGTTTTTCTGTTTGTCAAATAACGGTCACAGTTATTAAGGGAACCCGTTATTTAATAACACAAATAGGGACGAAAATCATAATAAATAAGAAAACAAACCTGGTTTGTAGTAAAACGATAAAAAAAGCATATAACAAAAGGCGTGGATATTACATTACCATACCATACAGGGCACAGCCGCGAAATAACAGCTGGTACAGATACACTATTCTACTACAACTGTGATGGCGAACGCGCAAATGGCCGACCTCACCGCAAGGAAATAATTTTGTCGATACTTCAGCAACTGGGTGTTTATATATAAAGGGTCTTCCAATAGGCACGTCTGAACTTTGACAGTTGGTAGCGGCCATCTTGTTGAAGCTACATCTGTCAAATTGATTGTAATTTATTCATTCTGTTTTGCCAAATCATCATGGATAGCTATAGCATTCAACACGTGCAAATGATAAAATTGTTTTATCAAAATGAGTGTTCTGTTCGGGCAACGCACCGCGCGCTTCGCCCATTTTACGGTCGCCATAATCGTCCTACCGAGAGGACTATTCGTCGTGTGGTGGATAAATTTGAGTCCACTGGTTCGGTAAATGATCGACCAACACCCGTACGTCAACGAAACGCAAGGTCTGCCGAAAACATCGCCGCTGTCCGTGAGAGTGTGCAGGAGAATCCGAGGCAGTCGATTTCGCGTCGCTCACAAGAACTCGGCCTTTCACAGACCACAACTTGGCGAATTTTGCGTCGTGACTTGGGAATGCCACATTGAATATTCTGCATGAGAGATTTGAGGGCATGGTCATCTCACGTGGAGCTGATGTGAACTGGCCACCGAGATCTTGTGACTTAACCCCGCTAGACTTTTTCTTGTGGGGTTTTCTTAAGTCGCAGGTCTATGTGAATAAACCACAGCGGCCCAAGCCAACATAACCTATGCCATAAGTCAAATTCAGCCTGATTTATGCGCAAAAGTCATGGAAAATTGGATATCTCGCATGCGCTCCACCCAGAGAAGCCGTAGCGGACATTTGAATGATGTCATATTCCACACATAATGGCATCACTACATCTTTCAAATAAATAAATAATTTCGATAATATATCACACACACTTTGTTTTATTTAAATTTAAAGATAGGACACGCTTAATGAAAGACCCTATATAATATGTGTGTATTTAAAAAAAAATACAAGTAGTATATCAGTCATGTGGTACCAGAACAAAAGCTCTGCTTACTTTGGGGCTAGATGATGATGTGTGAAATGTCCGGCATTACGTTAAATATTTTTTTAAATCGGTCCAGCTGTTTTGGAGCCTAATTAATACAAATTAATATTTTATAAAAAACCGGTACCTTACTAAATATCGTACGCCCAATACCTCTGCCTAGATACAATTTACCAATAAACGTCTTTCTTACCCAAATGTGTGGAGTGTTCTAGCTGCTTATTAAAGGGCTGTGTCTAGGGCCTAACGGCTGTAATACCATTAAACGAACCCTACGAAGGTTGTGGGCTCCTTTTTAATCTACCCTCATGCGGTTTAGCTTTACTTAAGATTCGTGCCGCGTCCATTTTGAGAGAAACTTATAGTGAGGATACCAACTTTAAAAATTACGGTCAAGTGCAAATCAGCTATGAGCGTTTAGGGTTCCGTATCATTAGTTACACAAGCTACCATTGCGTGGTTTTTTACAAACCTTTCGTAGTAGTTGTGTCTTATCCTCTGACAGTGGTCTGAATAATCTATTTGAGAATTTCAATTCAATTAATTTATTTGTCAGAATGTAGGTTTACAATATTGTTATAGTATAGTAACAAAATGTTTGTTTGATAACAAGGAGTACCAGTACAATCTTACCTAACTAGGCATGCAAATTTATTATATTTAGTTACAAGTAACTCAGGTCATCGTTCAAAAACTCGGTGATGCTGTAATAACTCTTATCTACAACAAGTGCCTTAAGCTGATTTTTAAAGCTCAACAATTAATTAACTTTTATGCTCTCTGGTATCTTGTTATAAATTTTAGACACCATACAAAAAACACTAACAATTGCCTGGGTACTTCAACCATGATCATGCATACAGAACATCTATACGAGGTAAAAATTATGGTGGGTTATGGTAACCTACGTGCTATATGGATTTGGGTGTAAGTAGCTAATGCTTGGCGTCTCTAAGTTTTGACTGCTAAAGGTAAATAAGACTAGAAAAAGAACAATAAGAAGTATCATACTGCGTACACTCCACGCATTAAAATACCCGATGGTAGGCATCAAAAATCTCCTTCAGTGGTGCCAAGTGTGCGCCTAGACGGTGTTGGACACTTCATCTGCCGAGCCAGCTACGATGCATTGTATGCCACATGAAAGCATGTAAAAGCCAATGTAAAAAACCGGCCAAGTGCGAGTCAGACTCGCGCTCCGAGGGTTCCGTACAAACCTATAGGTATATAAGTAAAATTTCACCCATCACGACAATCGAGTTGATGATGTTACAAAAAAATTACAGTTTTCGCAATTTTTCCTCTATCTGTGCTATAAAACATTGCTTCGTATTAAATTTCAAGATTCTGAGTTCACGGGAAGTACCCTGTAGGTTTTGATTCCATTGCGAGTTGCGAGTTTGAATATATGCGACTTAAATAGCTGTTTCTCTTGATTGCGTTGACATAGAAGTTTGATATTGTTACTGCTTAAAGGTATTGTAGACTTTAGTATTTTACATGAATTTCAATTTAATAACTCTAAGCGTTCATGTGAAAAGGGGTAGTAAGTTTAAAATTATTAAAAATATTTTTTTATATGATGTAACTAAAAATGTACGGTTATCGCAATTTATCCTTTATTTGTGCTATAAGACGTTGCTTCGTACAAAATTTCAAGATTCTGAATTCACGGGAAGTATGCTGTAGGTTTTGATTCCCTTGAGAGTTGCGATTTTGAATATATGCGACTTAAATTGCTGATTTTGTTTCTGCTTAAAGGTATTATAGACTTGAGTATTTTATATGAATTTCAATTTAATAACTCTACGCGTTCATGAGAAAAGGGGTAGTAAGTTTAAAATTATTAAAAATATTTTTATTATATAATGTAACTAAAAAAGTACGGTTATCGCAATTTATCCTTTATTTGTGCTATAAGACGTTGCTTCGTACCAAATTTCAGTATTTGAGTTCACGGGAAGTACCCTGTATTTTTTGATTCCCTTGCGAGTGTCGAAAATTTGCGGCATAAACGGCTGTATCTTTTGATTGCGTTGGCTTAGAAGTTTGATTTTTCACAGCTTTAAGAGACAGTAGACCTGAGTATTTGATATAAATTTCAGCTTGATACCTCCACGCGTTCCTGAAAAAAGTGTCTTGACAGACAGACGGACGGACGGACGGACAACAAAGTGATCCTATAAGGGTTCCGATTTTTCCTTTTGAGGTACAGAACCCTAAAAATATGACAAAAACATCGTGAGAAAGTTCTATTAGCCTTCTGGTTCCAAGAATACTAATTCTATTACTGCTTTGCTTAGTTTGGGGCAAGATGGGTATGTGTAATAGTCCAACACAATTTATTTTATTAATGTAATTCTTTTTGTGTTTATTTTATTTTATTAACTTTTGTTTCTTTATTTATAATGTTAATATCGTTTCATGTCCGCTAAACAGAATTGGTCCTAACGGAAGACCAGCTCGGATTGTTGACACTGAAATCCACATATGCTGAGTTAGGGTCAAATTTGCGTCAACCGTTAATTATGTTGTTTATTGTATTTTTCTATTCGTATATTGTAATGTGTTGTTGTAAATAAAAACTAATTATATTCTATTCTAAATAGTATCTAATACATTTGTTAATAAAAGCACTGTAACGCTGTAAAGGTGTCTTACGAGTCCGAGGGTTACAGTCGTGATTATGTTTTTTTATTGTTTTTGTATAATAACGTATTATACTTATACTTCTGCTTCTGCGCTGTAAGATAAAGAGATTGATTACCTTTCAGGAAAACATATCTATGATGAACATAAATATTTGTTCTGTGTCTGGTTGAAATGCTTGTCTAGTATTCGAAAGTACTTAAATAAGTAAGTATTACATTTCACATTTAAAACTTTCGTGAGTAAACATTTTTATGAACACGGGTTTTGCTCACGTATTATTTTGAATTGAACTCGCGCGGCAACAAGCGGACCGCGGATCAAGCTCAGGGTGAGTTTGATCTGCGGACGGCTCGTGAAAATGATGAAGATTTTCTAATGTCATCCTGTCCCCATAGTACAAGCTATGCCGACAAATTTATTTACAGAAATGTACAGAATAGTTATACAATATTATAAAATACTTGTCAAACAGCTGAGCTATCTAAGGACCGTTTAAAATTATCTATTGATAGCTCAACTGATCCAGATCACTGCCAGAGGGCAGCGTTCTTGAGGCACTGGCACGAGGAATGGCAATGCTATTACGCTGAGCCAGAAACGAGCCAGCTCTTTGGTCACGCAATGTTTGCTATGCTTAATTTGAGGTGATGGTGTTGTGTTTGCCATCAGTTTTATTTATTTCTTTAATTTCTTAAACTTCAATATAACTATGTTCAAGTACTTATATAAAACCCTCTATCCCCAAATTAATCACTAAACCCAAATAACAAAACAGAGATAAGTAACCTTGTTAAAGTTAAGGGAGATTTAAAATAACTTGCTAAATTCCCGAAGTTCGCTGGTGAGCCTGGAATTGGGCCGTTATCGGAGGTAAGGGCTCCAACTTTAGGGTAGTTTCCACTAATGTAGATGTCTTTATCGGAAAGCTATCACGAACCGCCGCGAGAAGAATAGGGATTTGTTTCTTATCAGTCATAATGTATTATTTTAGCGAAACAAGTATATCAATAATAATTAATATTTATTTTATTATTTTTTATATAAATAAATAATGCCGTACATTTCACACAGCATCATTTTCAACATGCGTTTCAGCCTGGCCTTGGCCCACTGCGCCACAGAGAACGTCATAATCACACACTAGCTCCTGTGTTGTATATAACCATATAATCATATAATATGGTTATTATAATATAGTGTTGAACTGCTACACATCTCGTAGTACTGCTACGAATGTCGTAGCTCTGCTACACAAGAAAACAATGGCCGTACATGGTATTGTAAAGAATAATAAAAAATTAACCGAGTAGTAGCATCCATGAATTTAAATAAAAATTACGAGCCACATGAAATGAACTAAAGAAATACTAAATATTGTTTCTACGTCGACCATAATAAAGATAAATTGGGAGGGTTCTAGATAATAAGGAGGTTGTGTACACACTGTCATATATACTGTATAAACACAGCTTTATGAGAAAAGGTTTCAGACTTCTGATACACTTAGTTGTATATATCTACTAGCTGCTCCCAGCGGCTTTGTAAGTATATAGAATAGAATATAAATAGTTTATTTGACACACAATACATAGAAAACACAAAACACTAGACACAACAAAAATAACATTATAGATAAGGTCAGAAACACAAAAAAAGAAAAAAACAGTGTGTAATAAATTGGTATAGTTTTCTGCTAATTATTCCCCTCTGTGTCGTGTGGCTAAAAAGGTCCAGTCAACATAATTGGAAGGTCATTCCAGCACCGAGAGGCAACAAATCTAAAGGATCCGCGAAATGCTACAGATTTGTGCCTCGGCGTTTCAAACACACTAGCACAAGCCCTCCTATTATAACGAAATTTTTCTTGCGCCCAATTCAACTTTGAAAAAGATAAGGGGGAAACTTGTAGGCAATTACACCAAAAAGTAAGGATGGTGAAGACCTCTACGCGCTTTCATTTTTAATAAATTTGAGGAGTTTAAATATGGGGTGATATGCGTTCTTGGGGAATAGAAAAACAGAAGCGTGCGCAAGCGTTTTGCACACGCTGAACCAACCACTCAGTCCTAGCCAACAAGCAAGAGCCATACACCACATCACAATAATTAAGCTTGGATAAGATTAACGATTCACACAGCGCAATAAGCACTTCACTCAAAAACGGACGAATATTACATAACGTTTTTCTACTTGTGGACCTTTTCATGAAGCATCGTTCAGCTGTTCAGCAAGAAATCATAGACCTTAGATAGATAATTGATTCAGGCGTGACTTTGCGGAAATCCATTCCAAACATTTAACGTATGGACAAATATTTAGTACTATTCAGCCAATCTATTTCCAATAAGTTAAACACGATGCAGACGCATGCACCTCCCTCCCGCCCGCAATTGAATAGCCATGCAAAATTACTTCGCCACTCGTTGGACTGAGCCCTGAATAGTACAGCGGAATAGTACTAAATATTTATCCATCCGTTTAATTTCATAGATCTTAGTCGGTATATCTTAGGACTGGGTGTTTCTTTGTGTAATATGTATGTATTTATAAAAGTATATAAGTAGTAAATCAGTCATGTGGTACCTATAACATTAGTTTTGCTTACTTTGGAGCCAGATATTACTGTATGAAATATCCAGCGTTATTTATTATTATTATTATATGGTATAAATTTCAACCCAATACTGAGTGGGTTTTTTTTCTTTACATACATACATACAGACATACGGAACCTTACACAAGTTCTGTGTTCATCACACAAATGTTTGCAATAAGAGGGCATAGAACCGACAATCTATACCTATACCTATACCAGACCTATAGCGACTTTGACGACCTCTGTTGCGCAGTGAGCGAAGGCCCGTTTGAGACGCAGAATTGGTTTCGATTCCTACCGTTGGTAAAATGTCTGGGTGTTATATTTATATATATATAAAGTAATGTATCAGTCATGTAGTAAGTAATCCATAATACAAGCTCTGCTTACTGTGGGGCTAGATGATGTAAAATTCGGCATTATCATTATTATTATTTTGATTATTAACATATCGTTAACGTATCTATCAACCGAGTTGTAAGGCCATTCAAAATAGAAATGTATTTTGCCTTAAATTGGTTAAAAACTTGTTAGACTATATTAATAATGTATCAAAGATGAGCAGCCCTAACAAAACATCTAAACACATGCTACAAGACTAACATTGTATTTGATTAAAGGAAACGGCATTTACACAGATGTATTTCTGAAAAGTCATAAACGTAATATGTCGAACGTAATACAAGACGCTTTTGGAGACTCTTTTTATGTTATTGGTTTTTAAACTGTTAACGTACACAGAAGTACCAAATTGTTACCGCCAATTCCTATATTTAGGGGAAGTTTACATATTTATGAGTTTGATTACCGTACAGTAATAAAACACTTTTTATATTAAAAAAATCGCTTATAACATTGGAAGGTACTCAGGCTACGATCGGAAATGGATCTTGTTTTTCGTCATATGACGTCATATGACGTCATATGACTTATTACTGATGTCATAGCACTGGTGGTTTTTTCTGTTCGAAATATGTATGTGCGCTGTTCCAGTACTCTCAAACGGTAGAAGCAAACATTGTTAGGAAACCAGCATGCCGTAGAACCTTAAAGGTTCGAAGGCATAAAGTGCACGCAAGAAGCCTAGAATGCGCACTTAAATTTCAATACTCTGGTTCGAAATAGCTAGTGATATGATAAGATGATGTCATATGACGTTCACCAAGTCTTAGAAAGCTAAGGTTCAACCGCTAAGCAAATGAATGAGACTTTGAACAAAAGGAAGTTCAAACGGCGCAGAATGCTTTGTTTTAGTTTCAAAGCAAATGTTTAGGCTTATTCACAATTTTACGTGAGTTGCATTTAAATGGTATCTTGAAGTTGGTTTTTATCCGTTGTGGATTTTTTATTAGTTTAAAAGTTATTGTAAGGTTAAGAGATTTAGGCTGCATTTAGACGAGGTGATTTTTGTTTTAACACAGCATAATCTAGCCTCAAAGTAAGTAGAGCTTGTGTTATCGGAACCATATGACTGATGTAGAATAGAATAGAAGAATATAAATAGAAAATACTTTATTGCACACCATTAATACAAGTAGAAATAAATAACAATGTTTTGCTAGTCGGTAGTACAATTGGCGATCTATATCTTACTATGATATACTAATTGATATACTACTTTATATACCTTGTTATTTACATATTATACATAGAAATACTCAGACCCAAGATAAATATTTACAGATCATACACACATTAGTTCCACGGCGGGAATCGCACCCTCATCGTGTCAGGCTTGCCTTTGCCTGCAGCGCCACAGAGGTCCTTAAATTGCGATAAACCTTCAAATCATGAAGTTCAAATGCAACTCACAATGTGGTTTTACACAGACAGTTGCTGGAATTTGCCTTAAGAAGAATTGGAAATTCTTCTAATCTAAATCTAAAGTCGATTTATAACTGTCACTGAGATTAGTATATAAAATTGTTGCAAGGTATCTGTGACATTGCGTTACCATTTAATTGACACCTATCTGGCCAAAGTATAATCATTGTCATTTAACATAGCAATTGAGGTATCTTATATCGTTTTAAAAGGTCCTCTGATAGCTTGACTGTTACTCATGTATTTTAAATCACTATACTCTCTGATTGTATGTATTGGAAAAAAAAATTATTCACTTCACTAAGTCTTTTAGGTAATAAACTAAATAAATAAACTAAACATAACTTGTATATGTATATTAAGGTGACCAGATGACTGATAGAATACTTAGGTATTTTTAAATACAAACCTTATAACACTTAGACACAGAACCAACACCTGGGAAGGAATCGAAACCTCAACCAACAGCGCAGAAAGCTGAGCTGACAGGCCAGTCATACTACATATAACTGTCGCGTATTCTTGTATTAATAGCGACAAAAGGTTTTAGGTTTTATTGTTTAGTTCGGGCATGATATTGTAATCTTTGATCACCCAGAGCAACTTATCACTCGTGTAAAAAAGCCTTATTATAAAATGAAGCAAAATGTAAAAAACTCACACGAAACCATCCGTGTTTGAGTGCCTTAAAATATGGGAGGGCAAAAGGTTAGAATGAACTTTTACGTTTTATATATATTTTTGGGATCAAAAGCCTCAAATAAAAACTAGTCTTAAAGTCAGCAAATACAAATAGGTGCATAGCACGTTCGATAAGGTGACCGCACATGAACTTGAGGACGTTTGATTGGATCTCTTGCGCTTACAAAAAACCCACACAATCCGATTAAGATTAGCGTGTTAAAGAAAAATATAGCTTTTATTTCACTCATGAATAAAAAAGGTAATCTTAAAAATAAATGCAGGATGGTTGCAAAATAAACAAAACTTGTACAATAAAAGGCGTGTAATTTTAACTTCAATGGACTGTACTATTTAAATTTTACAACAGTTGTAGATTCACATAACGTTTCCTGAGGAAACGCAGACAAAAAAGAGAAGAGGCAAAAGTGTTGTCATCTAAAATCTAATTTTTAAATGTTGCCAGTATAAAGATGCTACTATGTGTTTAGAATAGAATAGAAAATACTTTATTGCACACCACAAATACATTGGACTATTATAAGAAACTATGTTTAGCTACACTGTAGTACAATGGGCGGTCTTATCGCTAGAAAGCGATCTCTGCCAGACAACCTTAGGATGGATAGAAATCAATATAGCTGCATATGGGGTGATGAAAATATTATAAGTGATTTATTATAAAATAATATGTACATACATAATTACAGGATAACAAATAGTTAAATACATAATATTATAACAATAAATAAATAATATTAACTACAATATAAACTAAATAAACGAATGAATACTTATATACAAACAATACATACTTATATATATATACATATATATATACATAGATATATATACCTATATAACGTAAAGAAACAAGCAATAGTTAACAACAGGAAAAATAGTGTTCCCTGACCATAGCTTTAAAAATAGTTTGTGATTTGGCGCGTCTAACAGCATCTGGCAGTGCGTTCCACAGTTGAGCAGCCTGTACTGTGAAAGAATTAGCATAGTATGAGGAAGTGTGGACAGGTGTCGCGAGTAGGAGAGTATCAGAGGTTTAGTAGTTCATCTGAACAAAACTAAACACAGACGTTAAAGTAATATGTAGATAGATAGATAACTCTTTATTGTTATACCACATATAAAAATACACAAACAATTATTATACAATAAAAGGCAATACAATGGGCGGCCTTATCGCTAACAGCGATCTCTGCCAGACAACCTTTGGATGGATTGGACTATAAATAAACAGAGAATGGGATGTAGGTATGTAGGTACCCACCCAGATATATAAACTTAAACATTTAATCTCTTTATTAAAACGTATCAACAGTCTACAGTCCCTTTGTGCCCCAATAGGTTCAGTCTCAACTTGATGCCATGCCTATACAAAGTATGAAAACAGCGCTGGCTATCAGAATGGGCCTCGTATGTTTTGTCCGACTGCTGAGCAAAGATACTTACATCTCTGTTTAAGCCAATAGGACCCAAGCTCTATAGCTATAGCTCTATGTAAAGTGTCAAGATTATGCCCCCATCTCTTTAGACACCTTTCAAAACTATCGCAAGTTGTACAATACATTTTGATAAACACGGGTTTTATTCACGTATGTGTGATAAACGCGATTTTTTTTTTAATTATAAATATTTTTTTATTATTTTTGTATCTGCTGCAATGGAACACTATGGAAGTAGCTGAAATAAACTAGTCTAGCTGTAGTTTCATCAGTAAGCCGTATCGCACGAACTGCATATGCAGCGGAACTAAGCCTACCAGCAAGTGTTTCAATTTGTGGACCCCACTGTGTTTTTGCATCAATATTAAGACCTAGGAAAATCGTGGAATTTACTAAATCATTGCCTCTCCATTAATTTCAATGTTGGTTGGTTTGTTTTTATAATCATGCAAGAATAACAAAACCGATTTAAGTAAAACTTGGTATATGTATAGAGTTGGAGCTGTTATAACAAATAGGCTACTTATTATCTACGTAATCTACAAAGTGGCGGGTAAAAGCTAGTTTGTAATATTAGTTTGATCAAGGTAGGGGTTTGCGGAGAACAGGGGTAAACGAGGATACATTGTCTGCGGTTCTGCCCTACTGCGGTGCCATCTTTCTCTTTCCCGTCATCATAAATCTATGACTCAGGTTATCATCGTGAATTAGCGTGCACGCTAAATTATTAAGCATTTCAAACAGGTTTGAATACGATCCTGTTTACATATATAGTTTTGGTGGGCAGCCTTGTGAAGATAGCTGACTTTGTCATTAAATATTTGCTTTTGGAACCAAGTGAGTGTTTGGCCGACCTACTCACCCACATTGACTCACGGTCTAGTATAATTTAAATATGTCAACACTTTACTTGTTACGTGTAATCGACACATAAGATGTGTGTCAGGTGTCCTCGCTGAGCTGCGTCGGGCCTCCCGCAATAAATACGCCAAGTCACGCGAGGTCGATTTTTCACCTCGTAAAAATGCAAACATAATGTCACAACACTACCCTCACACGTGTGGGTTGGGGTTTTGGCGGGAAATCCGCAAATAATTTAAGGTCACATTTTTGCCAGTTTGTGACTTCGATTTCGAGGACTCGCTTTTACCGTACTCGTGCTACATATTTGTATCTGAAGCTATATTTATGTTTAAGAAAAATATACAGGAGAATATAAAATACATGAGAAAAAAATAAAATCTAAGGAAAGCTTAAACAATTTTTCAAAGTGATCCTTGTGATTGTATTGAATAAATCATCTTTTGACTTTGATTTATAAATAGCTCATTTGATTCAGATCAGACAGAGCATTGTCCCCAAGACACTGGCAGAATTGAATTAATTTAAAAATATTTGTTACACCTAACAAATTTAAATTTACTTTCTAAGTTTTTAACGGTAAATAACATTTAATTAATGTTAAATGTTATATTACATTAACCATTTGACATTATAAAGGCCGAATGGTTTATTTATTTTTAAGATAAACAAAGCTATGTATGTTTTTTTAATAAAAGAAAAGCAAAATATAAATAGGTAAATATTTAGAATGTAATTATCATATTTATAATCATCTCTAAGAAATATAACAGAATGTAAGATAACTAATTACTGAAAGTTTTTTTTGCGCATTGAATGACGAAGCTAATAAACTAGGTCAGATAGGAAGCAGTTTTTAGGGTAACAAAAAATAGATATAATAACAATAATGTGGTATTTTTATTTTTTCTATATATATAAGTTTATTTTGACACACAAGTAATTACAGATATGTACAGAGTAATATACAATAATATAATATGCACGTGAAACAGTTGAGCTATCTAAGGACCTTTTAAAACGATCTATAGATAGCTCAACTACAGATCACTGCCAGAGGGCAGCGTTCCTAAGATACTGGCGGCATTAGCACGTTGAATAACAATGCTAATACGCTGAGCCAAATAGGAGCCAGCTCTTGGGTCACGCAATGAATCTACCAGACGCCGTGAAATATTTTTTAAAATGCGGTGGGCTATTTCTTATAGCTATTCTTATTGGAATTAGAACTCAAATATTGCTCCCTTTACAGCGACTATCCCTTTATATAAAAAATCATGTGACATAGTTTTCGTGTTTTTACTCTTCCGAAACGGCTTGACCGATTTTGATGAAATTTTATGTGTATATTCAGTAGGTCTGAGAACTAATATATTTATAACTAATTTTGATACCCCTAAGTGTTAAGGGTGGCTCACATGTTCAATAAGGCAAAACAACGTTTGCCGGGTCAGCTAGTAACATAAAATTTTACATCTATTTATTTTATTAATTTGTTAAATATTTTTGGGGGGAAAATATTACTGCAGTGAAAAAAAACGGAGTCTCAGCAGTATAACTACTATGCAAAGCATTTGCATATGCCAAATGGAATATTTGGATGTACTCTGACTACCTAATTCAGACATCCCAAAAGATCTAAGCAGATCTCTACTGAACCTGGGGGGTTACAGTCGAGAGCATACTTCTTTTTCATATTATTTTTCAGCAGCAAAGGTAAAAATTGTAATCACAATTGATATCACCAGTGTTACGAAATAATTACTTGTTAAAACCTAAAAAGAAAATCGACTTAAGTTAATGCGATTTGAGCCTGTAAAAATCCAACGATTTGAGAACCTACTCCTTTTTAAAGTCGGTTAATTTTTTTTTATATTACGCTTTTTAGTACTCTATCATTTTTTGAAATTCGTTAACACAACTGGAAAGTCTCAGGAAAGCAAAATACGGTTTACTTGGATGACATATTTTTTCTAGCTATTTTGTATTTAATAAACCCCTGAACTACATTTTATAAAGTTTCAATGGGACCAACCGGAAAGTACATTCTGTAAAATGAAAAAATATTTTTTAAATCTGATTATAAATGACGGAGTTATGAGGTACCAAATGATAAAAATAGGCAATCGAATTGAGTACAGGTTAAAAACACTAATCATAACAGATCTAGATCAGATCAGCTGTCTATAGATCGTTTTAAACGGTTCTTAGATAGCCCAACTGTCTCACATGTATTTTATATTATTGTTAATTATTTTGTAAATTTCTGTAATTATTTCTGTAAATAAATCTGTATAATATAGATGGTAACACTAACAAAAAAAATAGCTGACACGCAAACACGAAGAGGTTAATAAGTGGCAAAATTTCGTGAAAACTAGCCAAAATGGAAAGAGCGATGCCGTAAATAATTTGCGGGCGGACACGGAAACATTTCGAAGAATTTAGGGCTTAACAACTATTCCGTGTTTGTAGTTTTTCATTTAATAGGGGTAAGTTTTGGATTTGACCCCATTTTAGTACCTTGCATTGTTTATACTGGTTTTACGGTATTGTGACAATGACCGTGTTTTAGGAAGGGTTTGTTCTTGAAGGGGAGGTTTTGGCTACCCTGTTTTAGACAGAGAGATTCTGTTAATTTGATTATTTACTAGTTGCTGCCGTGGCTTCGCACGCGAGGTACCTACATAAAAAGTAGCCTTAGAAAGTCCCATATATAAAATATACCAAAATTCATCTAAATCGTATCAGCGGTTTAGGCGTGAAAACATAACAAAAAGACAGACAGACAGAGTTTCTTTCGCATGTATATTAGTTAGATTAGCTGTAATTGCTTTTCAAATGCTTACAGCTTTTAAAAAGCCAGGTCCAACAGCTTACCGGACCTTTCGAAGCACGGAAGCGTTTAGATGAAAATGCTACTGCGGTCATTCATTTCACGACCACTGTGACGTAATGGGCGAAGGCCTGTCTGAAAAGCAGAAGGTTGTGGGTTCGATTCCCACCTCGGGCAAATGTTTTTACATTCTACAAGTTTTTGCCTTGGGTGTTTTTCTATGTGTTTACAAAAAGTATATACGTAAACAATAAATAATAATAATAAATATTAGTGGACAATGCACACAACACTATCTAGCCTCAAACTAAGCAGCTTATATTATGGTAGATGACTGATAGAATACTTATATATTTTTAAATACATACATATGATACTTTATAACACCCAGACACAGAACCAACACCTATGTTCACCACACAAATGTTTATACTAAGAGGGAGGGAATCGAACCCTAACCCGCGCGGAAAGTAGAGCTACTACTAACTGAGCTGACAGGCCAGATACGTAATATCAGTCATGTGGTACCCATAACACAAGCACTGCTTACTTTGGGGCCAGATGACGCTGTGTATAATGTCCGGCTTTATTCATCTGTAATTTAGTAATAAGTTTATATTTTGTATCTATGTTAGTCTTTAGGGTATTTATCTATGGGCCAATGTATTTGTTACCTATAAGTATCATTATTTGTTGCCTGAAATAAACGATTATTATTATTATTATTTATTATTAAGATACTGAATACGCACAGCGTTGCTTAACTTGGTTGTTAAGGACAGCTAAGTGAGCTATGCCACTAGTGTTTAAAATCTTTGAATAATAAGTAACTAACCGTCTAAGTATATATACTATGTTAGTCTAAAAGCCCTATTCCAGCGCTAAACTCAATAAAATCTAGAAGCTTGATCGAGACAGGTTTTTACTTACCCGTGCGACCCGTGAGTGCAAACGGGAGCAAGTAAACCGGGAATCAAAATCACCCTGATGAAGATTCTCTAGATGATTCGAATCAGTGGCGGTGTCGTTAGCGACAGAATACTATTTGAGTAATAGCATGGATTTTTTGAACTAAACTTTGACAAGCAAAATATGCTTTACGTTGTCTGTTATCAGCGAGCGAGGACTGTTTATTTGTATTACATACTACCTACTGCCCTCGGCTTTGTAAATGTGGTACCTACAAAAAAATAGCATAATATGCTGCTCCAGGTCACAGATTACATATATAAAAAGTTTCATCAAAATCCATCCGAGAAGTATTACAAACTCACACGCGAACTGTTGCATTCATAATTTGATTTAAAATAAATACTCGTAGATTTAAAATATGTATATACCTGTATGCTCTAAATAACTTTCGTCAAAGATAATAAACCCGCTATGTTACGCTTCCGCGTCATTAGGGACCGTCGCGTGAAGATTGCGTCAATTTGTAGCGGAATTCCCGTTTCAATAAGAAAACGAAGTCTCTGCATGTAAAAACTCTTTTAAAACAGCAAAGAAATCTCTTTGCAAACCACAAATAAGACAATTGATTTTCTATTGTTCTTGACACGATATTCCGAAAGAAAATACTAAGATATTACTGAAAGATATTACTATAGATCGTTAACCGTAAGATGTCCCCTGCCTTGGGAATTGGCTACATTGTCTACGGTGTTGTCAACAATAATGTATTATTTACCTCACTTAGTGATTGGTGGTTGCCGGCAACATTATCTAAACTTGTATGTTTACCACAGATTAAAATGTACTACTTGCATAATTTTAAATAATATTCAGTTATAAGACTAGTAAGGTTCGAAATGATGACACAATTTAAATAATAAATTATTTGTTGATTTTTTTTTTCTGACAGTAATTATGGTCAAAAGGAACGATTCCAGACATATCACTATCACTTGCATAAACGTCATCATCATCTGTCGTATCCGAATCTGTACCGCTGTCATTTTCTAGTTCAATTATGAGTTTATCAGTAATATTAACCATGCAGTCATCGCGTTTATATTTTAATAAGTTTTGTCAGTAAATTATACTTACCCATACTAAAGGCATTGTGTCGGAAGCTGGTATCCCTATTATACTAACCTGTCATGGCGTCGACCCGAGATCGCACTTGATTGGGTGAATTTATACAACAAAAGATTGACAATCAATAGTGCCAACATCACAGCAGGGACAACTTACGGTACGGTCTGTAGATTATATGCAAAGCCCCACACGAAGCAATCTATGCTTGTTTTTTATGGAAACCATATGACCAATATTTATTTATATTTTATTACATTCGTTACCTTTTCATGGCTAAACGGCTAACCGGATCTTGATGGATATTGGTAAGGAGATAAATTGTACCTTGCGGACGAATAAAGGCTATTTTTTATGTAGGTACTACGCGTCCGAAGCCACGGGCAGCAGTTAGTCATCTATGAGTTTATTACTATTTGAAAACAACGTTTAATTTTTATATACGAATATGATCTGTTGGCTGTAAAAATTCAAAAGCATTTTAACGGCGTAATTTTGCATCCGTCAGTCTACCGCAATTATAATTACTCATTTCAACTATCAAGCTGGAACACTACTCTTAAATAAATCTAATAAAATTAAGTTTACTGTCGTAGTTTATTCAGCAAAAATAAACCGACCTCGTTTTTAATTACAAGCTATAAGGCATCTGCGACTTTTCCCGCTCGGTGTATTCCGTTTTACAAAATGTTTCTTGATATTTTCTACTTTAGCTTTAGCTAGCAAACAAGCATTCGGCCCACTTGATGGTAAATGGTTACCTACATTATCAGACATTTGCAATCCTGTTATTAACGCGTTGCTAAGTCAAAACATACTCGTAGATATAGTTTTATTAAACGAGGTTCTCAAAACGTTAGTATATTTTTTTTGTTTGTTACTTCATAACTCCGTCTCCGAATTTATTAAAAATCGAGTTGAAAAATTATATTTTCATGTAAGTGGATATACTTTTCGATTGGACCCATAGAAATTTCATCAAAATTGGTTTTTAAATCAAAATAGCTGGAATAAAAAAATAATATATATATAAAATATAAAATATGACACCCAATTACACTAAATTTAGAAATTTTGTTTTCCTGTGACCTTTTTACGATTTCTAGCCCGTACTAGTACTAAATAGCCTGGTCAATTTAGACATCCCAATAATTTGCACCCAGCTCAAATTTGGTAGGATTGTTATAACATAACATACATAACACTATAATAAATTAAATCTAAAACATCCTCATCATCATCGACCTAGAAAAAAAGTTACTCGGGGTCAAAAGTCACAAAAACGGGTTTCTCGCGATTTTCTGTAAAACGGTAACTTTTATCATAAAACTAGTTAAAACAAAAATTCTAGATCAGATAGTTATCCATAAAAAAAATTAAATACTTTTTTACCTAGCGCCACCGTTTCTGAGATATAACGATTCAAAAAGTTGGGAGAGTTGTAAACGTCATAATATACACTCGTTTCCACGCCCCTTTAAGATAATGTGCTTAGTGCGTTTTTTTAACGTGGTTTCTCTGGTAGGCCTATTCCACGGATCTGTTGTGATTCTGTTTAATTTGAAACTATTGAATAATAAAATATATTGGCAAGGGTTGAAAATGATAAAAGGGGTGTAAATAAAAAAAAATAGGGTTTTTTTTTCAGATTTATAATTTTCTAAGACTTCCGCTTCCTCTTCTTATTGTTCTTCTTTTTCTCCTTTTTCTTCTTCTTTATCCTGGGTGCAAGTAAATTATCTCAATAGTGATACGTCGTATGTCTCCTCGTTCGTATCAAACAAATCCTCAACTGTTGATGATTCAACATTGGTGCTCGACCGGCCTTGACAATTTGTATTGACTAGGCCGGTCGTGCTTCTTTTTGAATCGGTATATCTCAGAAACGGAGGCTCGTAGGGACAAAAGTATTTTGTTATTTTTTATAAACAAAAAATTTAGATCAGATGATTGCATCTTGCATTGCATTGCATTTTGTGATACAACTTACCGTTTTCCTGAAATTCGCGAAAAATCCGTTTTTGTGACCTTTGACTCCCAGTAAATTTTTTCCAGGTATCGGATCGATGAGGGTTTTTCCGATTTCATTCATTGTTTTGAACAATCCTACCAATTTTGAGAGCTGGGTGCGAATTATTGTACCTTTACTCCTATTTTTTGGTCTAATTTGACCGGACTATAAAACGCGTCAAAATAAAAACAATTATTAACCGACTTTAAAAATAGAAGGTTTCAATTCGTTTGTATTTTTATGGGCTCAGATTTCATTTAATGAAGTTGGTTTTTTATTTTGTTTTAAAAACATAATTAACAACAACAACATAATTACGTAAAAGTCCCAGTAGCGACAGTAATAACAATGCGACAGTAATATCTGTGAAATCAATCGCAAGTCATAAAAAGCTGTTATTCGGAAGCCAGTCGGCTTTTATTCGGAAAACACGATTGTTTGTATGTATATAAAATAAATATATAATGTATTTGACAACAGTGATTGCACAAGGGGCGTTTCCGTCGTTAAGTTGTAAAAAGGTAACAAATTAACAAATAGACATAAATAAATATAGACATACAAACTTTCGGAAATACTTTTTAATAAAATAATAACTTAAATGTACAGAATAATAAACAATAATATTAAATACATCTGAAACAGTTGATCTAAGGACTGTTAAAAACGATCTATATATAGCTCAACTGATCCAAATCACTGCCAAAGGGCAGCAACTCTAAGACACATATAATAATATTAGTATGTTTGGAGTATGACGCACATATTGCCGAGCTGATAGAAACGGCTGTCGAATTCTGGCGGTAAAACACGTATATGGTATATACGTATATTGATACAGGAACGAACCATATATGGTAGTTTTAGTAATGTCATTTCATTTGTACAATATTAATAGTACTATTAAGGACATTATTCTGTAGTAAATATTTTTGAAACTGTTAACAATCTATACTTAATATTATAAACGTGAAAGTTTGCATGTGTGTTTGTTACTCTTTCACGCAAAAACTACTGAATGGGTTTTAATTAAACTTTACAATAATATAGCTTATACATCAGAATAACACATAGGATATGATTTATTAAGATATTGTGTGAATTGTCCAAAATATAAAAATAAACTTCAAGTAAGTACGAAACAAATATGCCACCTGCGAACTATTCTGGGGTACTCTGCAAAAACCGTTAAAATTACACGAAGTACTAATCCTGCGCAGACAAAGTCGCGGGCACTAGCCAATAATTTAGATATATTATATTTTTACCTATATTTTTACTTACTAATTAAATTTATTCTCTATGGTTCGGTTGTGTTGCAACAATCGTGGTCGTGGGCCTGATTTGAGACTTAATCAGCCCGCGACTACATAACACGTATATGACAAAATTATTTCTACGCGATAAATACCCATTAATATAACAATATCAATTCATATGGCGAAAGTTAGAAAAATATAATTATTTTCATAAACCCGTTCAATAGCCTTAGTTTGACCTCGTTGAACAGTGGCGCAGCTACTCGTAATAGACGACTCAGCACGCCACAAGTGCTTCCATATTCCCTCATCACAATTTAATTTAACCTGAAAATTCACATCGAATTTCACGCCCCAAAAACTTGCGGGTGTTTAATTAATACCGAAAAACACTCTAATGATAATTAAGATCGACACTCGGCCAGCCCTGCCCGAGGGTTATGCCCAGTTAATACGTTATTTAAAAAAAAAACGGTAGCAATATTATAATAAACGCAGTATTATGTGAAGTGAAATAAATTTACCAAGCTCATGTGTAAATGTGTATAAAGGTTAAGGATAACAAGTGGTAAGGGTCCAAACAAAATCGACACCTTCTAATTAGCATATCAAAAAAAATGTTATAGGCATAAGAGATTTTTTTTAGATTTACAAATCAAGATGAATAACTGTTTAAGGTCTTTTAAAGATTCGTAGTATCTGTAAAAGACCTATCCAACGATATGACATACGATAGAGTAATCAAATATAAAAAAATCAACCCTTTACTTGTAGAGGAGGAATTCCTATAACCCTATAACTATTCCTATAACTATATTTTTTTTTAGATTTCATTTATTATAGTGTTTTGAACAATCCTACCAATTTTGATTGAATTTTGGTGCGGATTTTTGTACCTTCGCTCCTCTTTTTTGGACTAATTTGACCAGATTATAAGGTCCAGAAATAATAATAGTTAAGTCAAAAGTCAAAAGTCAAAAGATGATTTATTCAATACAATCACAAGGATCACTTTAAAATATTAATAAGAATCAGAATTCTGGCTTACTGGCTGACAATGCTCTGCTTTAACCACTGGTAGGAATTTGTTTTTTACAGTGACATGCACCAAGATAGGAATTTCCGCAAACTGAAATGGTTTCTGCGTAAGATTTTATTTTATTTAGAAAAAATCATACGCGAACGAATCATACATTTTTGTAGTGTTTAGTATAATATCCATAATATGTGTTCCATAATATCTACGTTGCTATTTTCTTCGGCAGATAGTATCGTAGGTGCGTGAAAGCATACCATCATACATCAAATAACAGTCTATAGCGACAGCTGATACCGCACGCGATGCTTCCTCGAGTCAATATGTCAGCCACGGTGCCGAAGCTACGACACCTAACCCCTATTCAATAACAAGTCACAGAAGAAAGAAGAAAGTCTGGATATATTTTGATGTGTAATATCTTTCCTCTGGCTTTTCTGCAATCCGTGAGAGGGATTTCGTGAAAAGAGACGAAAGCGTGTGTGTAACAGGAAATCAGGGAAGCGCACGGTTTTTGATTTAACTAATGGCGCGCGCGGTGGTTGGATTGGCCGTCAGATGGTACCAACCCATTTTCCGAGAGGTGTGTGCGTGTGTGTGACGAGAAAGAGAAAGATAAATAGAGAAGGAGACCGCATTAGCGATGCGCTTAACCTACAGTGTTGTTTATAAAGTGTGCTGTTATATAAACTAATTCAGAATATAATGTTAATGTTGCTGTACACATCATATGCAAGTTACACATCATATGCAACTACTGAAAGGCCCTCTCGTTTTTTTGATACAAGTACTCTTTTAATAGTCACGATTATGTTCAAAATTGTGTTGTCCACCAAGTAAAACTGCTATGTTCAGCAAGGGTGTCTTTTGTACGGTACTCTATTATGTATAAATTTGTTTAATACTCTTTAAAACAAACAATATACAAACATGCATCACAACTATAATCCCAGGCTCGCTAGACTCTTTATTTCTTTGGTATCTTTAGATTTTTGGGAAAGTAGAATTCAAAGGTTCCACCAAACATCATATTTGGCAACACCTGTACACAATCAATCAAAAATCTTTAATTGTTGCTTGGCGCTTATATAAAAACCTTCAAAGCTTTAAAAATTGTCTTCTATCCCTAAATCGTAGTAACTAGATGGAAACAAATTAAGTATACTTAAATAATACCACGTTAGCTAATTATGTTCAATCCCCTCCCAGGACAAGCATTTGTGTGATGAACATATGTGTTTGTTCTGTGTCTGGGTGCTATAAAGTATCACATGTACGCATTTTAAAACATACAAGAGTTGTCTATCTGTCACCTGGTCACCATAAATAAATAATGCCGGGCATTTCAAACAACGTCATCTGGCTCCAAAGTAGGTAGAGCTTGTGTTATGGGTACCACATGACTGATATATTATTTTTAAACTTTTTTGTAAATACATACATATTTTATATAGAAACCTGCGACAAATATTTGCAGGTCATACAAACATTTGTCAGAATGCAAGCTATGCTTAGTTTGGGGCTAGATGATGTTGTCTGCATTATCCACCAATATTTATTTATTTATTTATATGATTAAAATATTAAATTATGATTCATAAAAGGGTATGTTTATGAATCTATAATTCTTCTTTCAATTTTTCATCTTTAAACAAATTTCAAGGCACTAAAGTTGCAAGTTAAAAAAACACAAAATCAGATAAGTTAAAGCTTGACGCGGTATTGTGCGCGGGTTCTGCTCATCGCATGACTTGTTAGTGAATAAGGGGCCAGGCAGCTCGCTCACTGGATCGGTACTAAAATAGCATAGATATTGACGTCGAGAATAGCAGCAAGTTTATACGCTGAGCTATATAATTATGTATATATTCGAGATTAGTTCGTGCAGAATTGATTTAGCATACCTAATTGCCTAGAACTCTACTTTATACTAGCTATAAAGTAGAGTTCTAGGAGTTCTACAAATAAACTATCTCTATAGAATCATCTCTCGTTATTCCTGGACACCGAGGTTCTGACCGAAAGGTTTCATGTTCAGGAAATTCAACGGATCCCTGACACAAGACGCCGAGCGAACGCCATCAATGATGTAGTAATAAGTTTTTTGTAGTAATATATTGCATGTATAAAATGCCTTTGAGACAACAACTTTTTAAGCAACATCATGTGTAATTAAAAATAATAATAATATTCAGCATATTTTTTTATTTCGAATTCATTTTGTTCCGGTTAAGTTTTGACCACATCTTTTACTAAAGATGAAACATTCTGCAATTATCATTCAGCTTTTTTATTTATTGATTCGAGGCGGTACGAAGTTTGCCGGTTCATCTAGTATATATATATTGTCTTTAAGGTATTTATAATATGTTTGTTACCTATAATTATTTGTTGACTAAATATAATACAATAATAATATTATATGTTGACATTGGCGTGAATTGCTTGATGTAGTCGAGATGTTATAATTAGTCAAGAATGACCAATTGCTTATATTATCTGTAAGATTCAAATGCGCCTTGTACTTCGGTTTGTCAAATATTAGCGCATTTTGACAAACAAAAACGTAAGCTTAGCTGGTGTAAGTTTACATCTTAATATAGTATCATTATTCATCATTGATCATTTAAAATAGGGCCTTAAAAGAAAGCTTAAACTCACCAGTAGTTTTTTCAGTTTGATGAACAATCTGAAACAAGAATTTTTAATTATTTTGTATATAGTTTTTAATTTGTCATTTCAATCCTATAAATATTTTTTTATTTACAGAGATAATTACAGAAATGTACAGAATAATATACAATAATATAAAATACACGTGAAACAGTTGAGCTATCTAAGGAGCGTTTAAAACGTTGAAGAAGTTGGTAGTAGCTCTGCCTTCTGCGCTGTAGGTTGAGGGTTCGCTTACTTCCCAGGATAAACATTTGTGTGAAGAACATAGTTGTTTGTTCTGTGTCTGGGTGTAATAAAGTATCATAAGTATGTATTTAAAAATATTAAAAAAAAATTAAGATAATTATTTACATTATGATATAGTTTGTTTATTTAGTTGTAGTTTTTAGTAATAAAACATGGGACTGTGTTCGGCAAGACGCTGAAATTGGACTTATTAGGATCGCACCTTGGCTTAAGACAATTTCACTAACACTTAATGCTCATAAAACAAATTACATGTGTTATAGCATTTACAACAGAACTCAACCAGGAACCAGTTTTAACATCCGCATACATCATTCTGTAAACTTCTGTATCTACATAAACTTATAAATAAATAATCCCGGACATTTCACACAGCATCATCTGGCCCCAAAGTAAGCAGAGCTTGTGTTATGGGTACCACATGACTGATATACTACTTAAATACTTTTTTTTTTGTAAATACATACATATTATACATACAAACACCCAGACCCGAAACAAATACTTGCAGATCATACAAACATTTGTCTCGCGGCGGGAATCGAACCCGCAACCTTCTGCATCTCGGCCGGAACTTAGCCCACTGCGCCACAGAGGTCGTCAATGATTATGATTATAATAAATTCAAATCAAATAACACAATAGTTTAAATAGACTGGAGGCATTTCACATAGCATACGATCATATCAATCAAGCACTCAAGCACATCTCCAAACTCACAAACAATCTCACCCTCTCTCACATATATATACACACCCTTGCTGCAAATCACTTTTTCTTTACATTAAAGTATTAAACTCACATATACGCACACTTAACATCCCGAAAATCACATATAATATAATAACACACACGCACATACACACACTACATCAAATACATTCAGACACTTACTTATACACAAAATTCCTCGCAGATATACATAATACCTACCTATCTGTACTGAAATTTTAACATACAAATATTTAATTTAATTCCCTTGTTAACCTTTTTATAAGTGGGTATTTACAAATTTATTATGTTCGCTCATTACACCTGACCTAAATACCTACTTATTCCTTGATGCCATTCCTATCATTCTACGATGCTCATAATGTAATACCTATCTACCCACATTTTATTTTTATTTTCTTTAATAATTTTTAGTTCTTAATTTTGTTTAAAGGCACTAAGCATGTACGTATTTACTTTGTTATTTTTTATTGCCTACGTACCTAAACTGTAACTGTACCTAACATAAGATATGGAAGAGCGAGACCATCTAACACAAGTATTTTATACTTAAAAGATGTTCTCAACACTTATGAAATTGTTAAAAACTGTTACAGAAATAAAAACATTTTGTATTTTTGTATGATGATTTTTTACAAAAATATATTTTACTATATAAGTTTTTTACTTTTAATGACTGTAAAATCGGGTTGGTATTTTTCTCTGAACACACTTCGAGTGAGGATTTCTACGTGGAACTGATCCCAGATGAGTACTGCTTGGAGACTGATGATGGAGACGACTGCGATAGTCTTATAATTATTAGAGGTTAGTCCTCCTGCTGACTAACAGAAGAGCTAGCAACAGAGAAGGAAAACTTAAAACACCCAGCTCGGTGCCAGCCGTTATGCACCTCCAACCGAACCCGACACCGTATGTACTGATTCGTCTTTCCTGCGAATTCTGTCGGCAAGGTCGAGAGGTTAGTGTGGGTACCTGGGAAGGCCTGCTCTATCTCAAAAAGAATCCCAGGTAGAGTGACGTCAGTGGAGAGGAAACTTCACCCACCTCAGCTTGCTGGAGTGGATTAATGAACGAAAGTTTTAAATTACAAATAACTGCTCTGTACTGACGCCACATAAGTCATCTTCAACAGATGAACGAAGGCCAATGACGATGATGATGATAATAAAACAACGGACATTTTTTCAACAAACAACAAACAGTTATTCTCAGACATAAAATGAGTAATTGTTTTTCTATTTATTATTTTAAAGTCGTACTATAGCCACATTGTAAAACTCCCGGGCATAGCATAACACCATAACACACCGTAAATGGATACGAGAAAACTCATTAATATTGAACAACCCCGGAAGCATGAAATCTTTGCGATTTGAGAATATAAATATAACATTTGGCCGCTGGCCGTCTCTCAAAGCTTTGAGTAAACACTAGTGCTATTCGACTGACTGGTTATTAATATTTCTTGAAATATTAAAGTAAGTAGTACTAGCTAGATCATCCGTTCAGCTTAAACTTGCGAAATAAGTAGCCCGCTTCGTTTTTAGATCATAATTTGTTCAGCATCATAATCATTCATCATTCATCTCTGGATGAAGAAGAATCCCGGTGATTAAGTAAAAGCAGCAGTAGTGACTGCAATAGCAAAACGACAGCTATATTAGTTTCAAGTCGTAAAAAAACTTATAATGGATGCCACACTCTGCTTATTACTCGTAATATGCTTATGGTAGAGATATTTTTTTTCCATTTTAGTCTAACATTTGTAAACATAGCGTTTTTTCCATATTAGCTTAACACAGTTTTTATGTATTAGGACTCTTTCGGCCAAACTAACAAAAATGTGAATACTGTGGCCGATCCACTTTTAATTGTAATAGCGGAAGCAGAGATCCCTTGCATCTATATACATGTTTTTAACCTAGTTAGAGCAAGGAGTAAATGTTTTGACCTTGCCATTAAAAAAATAAATAAAATATTAGTTAGTTAGTATCTAAAAAGTTATTGAGTACCTATATGTTGGTTTATTAGTTATATGAAAACATTAAATACTTTCTACTTACTTGTACTTCACTTACGCAATTGTAAATCTTTGGGAAATAAAGTTTTTTATTACTTCAATATTATTAGCATTATAAAAAATGTGTTTGAGCAATAATCGCATAGTTCATAAATATCGCAAGTTGCAAAATGCCTCTCTGTATTCAAAGCAAACCTTGGAATTTATTTTGAGTCAATAGCTGTTCAATAAAACTACTCCGTTTTTGTTTTGACGTGATAACGTCTTACAAATCGATGAAAGCCAGCTGCACGCACAAAAAATTGTCACGTTCCGCCTGAACAAGCGATAGAGAGGCACGATCGGCCTAAGCGTTCGGCTTATGGCGCATCTTAATAGGTTAAAAGTGTGCAATTTTTCATCAATGTTTTCTTATGACGTAATTTTTTTTGCAATTCTTATTCTGTCAGCAACACCTTGAATAAGTATCGTAGGTACCTACTCTTTTAAAACCACTTTACTTTGGTCTTAATAACTCTCCCTGTATAAACTATGAAAGTACTCGGTTTGACAAACATTAATAACCTCGGTGCAATATTGGACGAAAATTTAATTTCCACTGGCATGGCGCGAAAATTGCGTTAGTGGAGATACACATTACTTCGTTACAACAGACGTGATGCAGTATTGTTAACTATCTACTAAAGCAGTCATGTATGATACAATGAAATGTAACTGGTTAAATACTGCCAAAGCTTTGAAATTTTTTGATGAAGCTTTGTCCATTGATTGACGTCCAGTCCAGTCAAGTACGTGTTAAAAGCCCAGCCTATAGATGTACGGATCTATCTTAGAACGAAACACTAACTAATGTATGTTAAAATAGGTTCCATCTATATTCACTGAGATGGAATTACATAAACTTTGCTTGATTTGAAGCCAGATGATGTTGTGTGAAATGTTCGGCATTAATTATTTATTTAATATTACTAGTGATCGCCCACTGATCAAATTTCGATCATAATTAATTGATATATACTGTATTTTTTATGAATAATTTAAAAAAAAATAGCATTTTTTATATAAACAATAAGTGTGAAATGTTCGGCATTAATTATTTATTTAATATTACTAGTGATCGCCCACTGATCAAATTTCGATCATAATTAATTGATATATACTGTATTTTTTATGAATAATTAAAAAAAAAATAGCATTTTTTATATAAACAATAAGTGTGAAATGTTCGGCATTAATTATTTATTTAATATTACTAGTGATCGCCCACTGATCGAATTTCGATCATAATTAATTGATATTCACTGTATTTTTTATGAATAATAAAAAAAAAAATAGCATTTTTTATATAAACTATAAGTGTGCGAAATTTCATACTCCGCCGTCCGCGCAATTTTCGTAAAACGGGGACAAAGTTTTTGCACCACGTATTAATAATAAGAGTTGTCCACTAATATTATTTATTTATTTTATTTATCACGACATGTTTGATAATAGAATAGAGAGCAAGATTGTGTATGACGTCTGTATTTCTACTTTAAATTACTATGGCGATGAAAAATGGGTACATAAACTATCGCTCGTAGCGAAGATGCATTTGTCCGATATAGAGCCGAAAACATGAAAATCCTTTCTACCTTTTACCATCTATCTTCGGTTTTATTGAAATTCTATTTTGGGCTACCATGTCAATACTGACGAAATATTGCCAGTAAAGAAAGGCTAGCTTTAGACGTCTTACACGTCTTACTTCGTGTCAGAAATATACGAACTTTAATGTATGAATTAACTAGTATTTCAAGCTATGCCAGCATTGTACGTCGAAGGCCCATGTTATTTCTATTCTAAATTTCATATAAATGGGACAGTCTCTATTACGTCATTATGTATTAGTAACCTACAGATAATAAGAATTCAATTCAATTCAATTCAATTCATTTATTTGTCAGAATGTAGGTTTACAACATTGTTATAGTATAGTAATAATTATATAAAGTACCAGTACAATCTTACCTTAACTAGGCATGCAAATTTATTATATTTAGTTACAAGTAACTGAGGTCATCGTTCAAAAACTCGGAGATACTATAATAACTCTTTTCTACAAGAAGTGCCTTAAGCTGATTTTTAAAGCTCAACAATTGATTACCTTTTATGCTCTCTGGTATCTTGTTATATATTTTAGGAGCCATACAGAAAACACTATTATGCATTAGCGCTGTATTCGATTTTACAAGGCAACATTTGTTTCTACTACGGGTATTTAAATTATGAATGTCAGAAAATTTATTAAATTTGTTCATGTTATGTTTTGCGAATAGGGCCATTTCAAATATGTATAGGCTAGGTAAAGTCAAAATTGTATTAGATTTAAAGTATGGCACACAGCTGTCAGTATGAAAAATGATATGTTATGATAGTAAGATGAATGAAAGACGTTTCCATGTTCTTAGTTATTAATATCTGATTCAAGAAACAAAATATGTATTACTGTGAAATTTCATTTATTTTATTATTATTTCATTTAAATGTAGTATTATTTTAAAAATGTTGAACTCGTCAGGAACATCTGGGTTTTCTGGAATTCATTTCTACGTGCATCTCTGATATAACTTTAACATGTTGTGAGTAAAGTGACAGGAGTGACTGTATGTACTCGTATATTTACTGTATATTTTTTTTGTCTCAGTATTTGGAATTCTTCCAATCAGGCCAAGACTCAAAATGCCTTAAAAGGGTCTCATTCTATTACCTGTCCCTTTTATAAGCTAGGCAATTTGGAATGCCGAGAGCGAGCCGCACCGTGCAAATATTTGAACAGCCAAAGCCTTTTACAATAACCAAAAACTACATAATAAAATTGTAATGACTCATTCATTCCAATTTTTTATTCATTTAGGCTTCAATAAAATTAACTAAAAGTTTTAGAATATAAAACTAGTAAAAACTATGGTCAGGGTACACTTTTTGTCCTGTCGTTAACGGTTGCTTGGTTCTTTATGTCATTTTTGATTTAGATATGTTTATGTATGTATTAGTTTATTTAGTTTACCTTTTAAGGTAGTATGTAATACATTGTAATGTATTTATTGTATATATTTTTGTATAAGTATTGACGTATCTATCTTTTTCTAATCCTGTAAATTTGTATGTACACATTATTTTCATTATAAATCTCTTAGTATAATTATCATCACCCTTTTTTCAGCTACATTCAGTTCAATCCATCCCAACGTTGTCTGGCAGAGATCGTTACATAGCGATAAGACCGTCCATTGTACTACCAACTAGCAAAACATTTTTATTTTTTTCGACTTGTCTAATGTATATATGGTGTGCAATAAAGTATTTTCTATCTATATATCTATCTAAAAACTGAAAAACACGACAAAGGTATAGTGAGAAAGTTGCACCCCTGCCTTCCGATCCTAGGGTCATGGATTAAAATCAGATCGTGCACCAAAGGAATTTCTTTCAGGAAAATTTATGTGCGCATTGCAGTGTTCTTAAACCGTGAGGAAAATCATTGTGAGGAAGCCCGCGTCTTAGACAGTTCCACACGTATTGAACATTTCTTTCCAGTGGATACAGCTGACTAAGCTGAGTATGTCTCTGAGTAAGCCATCTAAAATCTGTCCCAAACACAACAGCGTTTTGTCAATGAGTAAAAGAGTTCCGCGAACTGCAAAATCTCTAGGAACTGGGTCTTTCTATGTATAATTTGCATGTTTAGATTTAGATAAATTTATTGACTCGTAAAAGAACAGGGATCACTCATAATGAGCATAAAAACTAGGTCTATAACGCACTGTTATTTTACTAGGTTTCATTCCGGAGATCTGGCAGATACATTAAAATATTTTATCTTAAACATATTTTTTATGTTTTAACTATAGATAGTGTTGACTTTACCTCTGAATTATTAAACAGTTATGAACCCTTATATTTCTTTGTCCATAATTGGTTCAAGGTTTCCTAGGTGTTTGTTTGTATTTGTAAGGGGTGAAATGTTCTATTTTAAAATTATATTTGTGAGTGTGTTTTAGTCATCAATATATTTTTTACTTGGACGGAACTTATTAAGTGTAAAGTTATTGTAGATTTAATATTTTAGTTTCTTCGTAAATGGTACGTGTGCTTTTAAAATAAGGGTATTGTATTTTTATTAGTTTATTTTGAGATATTTTGAAGGTCATTAGGATTGGATCAGCACTGCCCCAAATTAACATAGGGTAGAGTTCCTTAACAAAATAACTTATTTATAAATAATTACGTTTTAAAAACTAAAAAGAAAACCGACTTCATTGGATACAATTTAAGACCATAAAATTATTTTATTTTGACATATTTAGTGGAAAGTAGATATATTTTGTATATATATAATATGGGTAGGCTAACTAAACGCACTGCTCTGCACTGTACGTAACAAAAATATGATCGATGTATACAATATACAATAGTTTAAAAACCGCTCGACCGATTTCGATAAAATTTAAATGGGACCACCTGGGAAGTATACCGTTTCAAACAAAAAAATAATTTTTCAAATCGGTTCAGGTGTTTCCGAGTAATCGGTGAACATATTTGAAAAATAAAAAAAGATTCCGACGAATTGAGAACCTCCTCTTTTTTGATGAAGTCGGTTAAAAATACCTAGTGTATAAGTCATCCGGTACCCAGAACACAAGTTCTGCATACTTTGGGGCTAGATGAAATGTGAAATGCTGTGTGCTGTGTGAAATGTCCGGCATGAATAGTAATAAACTACTAGAACTAGAAAAAACCTTACCTTCTATTTTTATACATTTGTGGTCAAGTAAAGTTATGCCCATAAGTATAAATTAAACCTGGATGTAAATAGGCTATCCGCAAAGTCTTGTAAGGTACGCATACACGGGCAATTTTTAGAGCAATAACAAAGCGGTAACCCTTTATTCAGAATGCAGCCAAATGACGTATTATTTGTGCAGCCAATAGCAAGACCGCTACATCACGTGATACGACCTTAGAACGGGTTTAATTTAAAACTGCCTTAAATCTTTGCTCGCTCGTCTTAGATAGCGCATCCCTGTACACCTATCAATCCATTTTACATAACATAAAAGTCTACTAATTTATAATTTTTAGAGCACAAATTTAAACGCGCATTGTTAACAAATGAAAATACAAAATCTTTCATTTAAATAAAGTTTGTTCGACGAGAGATTGCTCGATTAGTTTACCCTTAATTACCACATATCAAAAGGTTTGGCGGTTTGTCTTCTACGATTGCTACATCTTGCAATTGCATTAGAAACTTTATTTTGTGACGTCATAATTGGCCAAGAAATTTGATTGGTCGAGGAAATCCGTAGAAGAACCACAGTCGTAGTATATCGTACGTAGCGCTCAAAATTTGAAAGTTGAAGTGGCAATGGGCAGGCCATATAGCTCGCAGAACTAATAACCATTGGGGAATATAAGTTCTTGAATGGCGACCAAGGACAGGAAAACGAAGCGTAGGAGGACCCCCCACCCGATGGGCTGACGACATTGTAAAGATCGCAGGAAGTCGGTGGATGGAGAGGGCTCAAAATCTTTCTTCCTTGAAATCTATTGGGGAGGCCTATGTTCAGCAGTGGACTTCATAAAGGTTGATTAGGTAATTAATTATTTCGTGGTCCTAATTGGAATAATAACATTCTATGTATTCATTATAGGTACCTAATGTACCCACTCGCAAGTAACATTACCTGGAAAGTAGCAAGTAGCTTCAAAACAAAAACAAAAACGAAATTTACCTACATTAAATATATATACCTACGCCGCGTACTGCGCTGGCCGCACGGGCAAGTTCTATACAGAATATGCTAGCGCATGGAGAATTTCACGGTACAGAAAAGGAGGAGACTTTTTTTTAATAATGTGTTTAAAAGTAGTAATATAAGGCTTTTCTACGATATATGGTGTGTATAGGGTATAAAATCTTACTAATTATAAACGCGAAAGTTTGTATGTATGCTAAAATTAGGTTTAGAACTGTCAAATGAAACTTTGGTATTCTGCTGTTACCAAAACTTATCCTTTAATTTTATGTAATTTAATTAAGCGTTCCTAATTAAGTAAGACTTTCCCAACCGAATAGGTTTTACTATGACTAACTAAAATATATTTTAGACAATTCTTAACTTTAGAAATGAACCAACCGAATTGCCACCACTGTCTAAATCTGCCACCTGCAAGCTATTGTGTGTGCTGCAAAAAATAATTACACGTAGTACTAACGCAGACGAAGTCGCGGGCACCAGCTAGTGCCCGCGACTAATATATTATATTATTAATATAATATAATAATATTTTATGATATATAAAAAAAATATAAATAATAGTAGCATAAAATATAATATATGATATGATAATAATATATGACGATAGGAATTGACTATGTCAGCGTACTTATACTAATAACCACTTTTGTGAAGCGCTGTAAAAATTATCGGTAGGTCCCGGCTTTGCAAAGTTGTTGGGCCATGACTGATGCTTTTTTTATGTGTGTTCACCGATTACTCGAAAACGGCTGAACCGATTTAGATTTTTTGTTTGAAAGGGTATACTTCACAGGTGGTCCCATATCAAAATCGGTCGAGCTGAAAAATAAACGAAAATCTAAAAATTGTATACATCGATGATGTTTTCATGTACTTTCATACCTCGTTGTCTCATCGGAGCGTTGCGTTTATTTGGCCTACCCATATTATATATACAAAATACATCTACTTTCCACTAAAAATGTATTATAGGCTCAAATTTCATTCAATGAAGTCGGTTTCTTTTTAGTTTTTAAAACGTAATTATTGATATAAGCGCTGTACAAAATATGTCAAAAATAACGTTTGGTTTCGATTTGGTTCAGACGTTCATAATTACCGCGGTCAATTCATATTGTGTAAGTAGTTTCCGGGTATTTATAGCATATTACATTTTGCTTTATTTCCAAGCGTGCAGCGTTCCTAAGATACTGGCGGCATTACCACCTTGAATGGCAATGCTAATACGCTGAGCCAGATAGGAGCCAGCTCTTGGGTCATGCAACGTATCAACCAGACGCCGAGAAATAATTTTGAAAACGCAATTGGTTACCCATTTACAGATCACAACCCCAGCCTTAGTCCTTAATAACACAAATTACATTATGCAAGAGAGCTATTAGTAAATTCGGAAAGCCTTAACGAAAACAAATAAAAAACGAATCTACATAGCACTTATCGCTCAAAACCATTTGATCCATCCACTAGATTTCCTTTCCATTATTTACCGATTTGAAACATCGTAATCTCGTTAAATAATAATACAAATTTTAGCGTACAGAAACGTTACTCCATTAGAAATTTTCCTCATTGTCTTATCTCTATAATCGGCAATGTAAAACGTCACGAGGTACAAACAGGTGCTTTTAACGGTCGTTTTACATAATCTTAAGCCTAGTTTACATGAAACGAGTAGCGGGGTGTGAAGCTTAGGTTTATCGTTTCATAAGAGGCTTATCCTCTACATGTTAAACGAAACAGTCTACAGCTGAACAATTTGTAAATTCATGATATGAAAAATATTTATTTGATACGACACAACATGAAATTTGATAAGTGAGAAGGTACCCAAGTAGGTAAACACTGTAAATTCATGAAAACGTAAGTTGTGGTGCCTAAGTAGGATTTATGTACATGTTGAATAAAAGACATTTGCCGGACATTTTTGCACAGCATCATCTGGCCCCAAAGTAAGCAGAGCTTGTGTTATGAATACCACATGGCTAATATTACTTTTATAATTTTTGTTGTATATACATATATATTATACATAGAAACACACATACCCATATTTACATCTCATTCAATTGCAATATTTGATTATTTATCTAAATGAGACTTTCAGTTGGACTCTAAAAAGAAGATTAAAATAATATATTCTCAAAATCTATACAAAATATATATTTAGAGATGTAAAAACTATTCATGTGAATAGTACTGTGAAACTAATGATCGTATAATCACGAAAATAATGATTTGTTCAATAAGTACATAATTTTGTAAATTTTAATTTGAAATTGTATTTGAAGATTAATGATCTTTCTTTACTTTCAGTTATCGGAATATCGCTTCTACGCACTATATTATTTTATATCTATGCCATCAATCGGGTGGAATACCGCTCTGGACGATTTATCGTAAAATTTGATACTGGCCTTTTTCTCGTTCGCCCAGTGCGATTAGATCCTTCCTATTGAATGATTTGGTTATGAGCCGTTACGTTTTGTTCGGTAAAAGCCTGGGAGGATCAAATGGTTTCGTTTATTGTAGGTCGATTGATGCCTCGTTTTTGTCATTTCAAAATTCTATATCGGGTTGATATACCAGCAAGTAACGTGTATATTACTCAAGGACCTATAGCTCGTGTTATAAATACATTAATTTTGAAACTGAATTCTAAGTTTGTCAACAATCCAACACATTTGGTCGTGGTTTAATTATTTTACCGTATCGTTATATCATCATTGGCCTTGGTACATCTGTTGAAGATGATTTAGTTGGCGTCAGTCAAGTTACAGAACAGTTATTTATAATTGAGCACCTTCGCTCATGACTAAAGAGGCCTATGCGAGAGTGGCAGCCACGACCACATTTACTACAAATAAAATACCCTCTAGATGTTCCAGTATTTGCGGCGCGTTGGTGACGTTTAGCCCGTTTATGCGCTAAATGGTCGAGCCAGGCGTTATCGTGTGCAACAACACCGTTATATGCGTACATATTTATTTTATACACTTTTCACAGTAATACTCTTTAGTGGTACTACACTATGTACCACTGAATCACAATCATAATACTACTGAAGCATTACTAGATTTTGAATAAAAGCCTGATTTGTAAACAAAAAAAAACGAGCGAGCCTTACAATTGGATAAGATGGCTAACATCTGACATTTCACCTTGGTTATTACCAAGTTAATGAGGTAAATACAATGTAAATGAGGCTAATAAGCCCATTCTGAACTATTTTATATATAACAGAACAGTTTATACTCAACATGTAGGCTCAGCGCACAGCTGATGCCACATCTTGCTTCATTTCCCTATCTATTTCACTACACATTTCCGTTACTTTTCACGAAATCACTCCCACAAATCACAAGAAAGCGAGAGGAAAGATTCGACTCCAAAAGGCTCAAATATTGTCAAGACTATACATTATTTTAGTCAAATTTCCTAATTATACACGCGTTAGTATGCTATACGAGACAGGCTGCAAGCACATCATCGCTTATATTAGTTAGTTTTTTTTTAAAACGTCGTTCGGTCGAAATCGGTTAAAAATCTATATAATAAAAATCAATTGCTGTTCGTTAGTCTGGCTAAAACTCGAGAACGGCTGGCCTGATTTGGCTAATTTTGGTGTTGAAATGTTTGTCCAGGGAAGGTTTAAAAGGTGAGTAAATATGAATAAAATGCTTGCTTTTTTATTTATTTATTTTGAGCTGGTACGAAGTTCACGCAGCATCATCTGGCCCCAAAGTAAGCAGAGCTTGTGTTATGGGTACCACATGGCTGATAAACTACTTACATACTTTTTTTCGTAAATATACACATGTATTATACATAGAATCAATCAGACCCGAGACAAATACTTGCAGACCATACAAACATTTGTCCCGCGGCGGAATTCGAACACGCAACTTTCAGCTGGACCTTAGTCTACTGCGCCACAGAGCTTGTTGTTTGTTTGTTGTTATCATTTTTCGAAATTCGTAAACACCTCTGGAAAGTCACAGGAAAGCAAAATACTAAATTTTGTTTACTTTTGTGACATATTTTTCCAGCTATTTTAATTTAAACCAAATTACCCATTCGATTTTGATTAAATTCCAGAGTGACCAATCGGAAAGGGTATCACAAAAAACATATTTTTTCAAATCGGTTTTTAAATGTCAGAGTTATAAAGTAAAAAACAAATTAAAAGATACAACTGAATTGAGAACTTCCTCCTTTTTTGTAGTCGGTTAAAAATACTAACCAATGACACTCTTTCAAATTATCAGTACCTACCTAAGTACAACCTTATTAGGGTTGTAAATGTCAACCTGTAAGTGTGTGAAGCCACAACTGTGTAGGTACAGTCAGCGTTAAATTGATATGAGCGTCTAGAGTAGTCAAAATGATCTGAAAAACATAAAATCAATTTGATATACTTACGCAGTTCGTATCATCATATTGTTGTAAGCACCCAAGGTGTTAATTAGTTTTCTCTTCAATCGGCAGTCCCCAAAGACTGCCTGTTTTTTTTTATAATGTTCCAAATTGAGACATTAGGTTTGAATTTAACTAAAAGTGCTATTTAGATAACAATGCTATTTAGAAATTTGGACAGATTCTTAGAAGTCAAATGTTATTTCTTATTACGAATGTGCATTGCATTGTGTATTTTGTACCCGTACTTATAAAACTTACTAGGATAGGCCATTGGTATGGGATGCTACTTGCGTAGACACTCTGGCCGCATCTCACCTGTCGAGGACTTCCATTAGAGCTGGTGCGGCGGCGGCTGAATGTGTAAAAGACCTCAAAAGACGCAAATATGCTGGTCATGATATATAAGGCTACATATTTGAGGCTTTTGGAATCGAGACCCTGGGCTCGTAGGGAACAGGAGCCAATCGCGTTTTCAAAATTATTTCACGGCGTCTGGTAGAAATATTGCGTAACCTAAGAGCTGGCTTCTATTATCAGCGTATGAGCATTGCCATTCAACGAGGCCGCCAGTGTCTTGGGAACGCTGCTCATCAAATGTTTTTTTTTTGATTATTTTATTTTCTGTCTGATCTAGGTACCAGTTTCGAATTGCCTAAATATTCAAAGAATATGCATTTTTAAATATGTATAGACGTGTATAAAAGTACCTCTGACTTACTCGTAGAGACATCTTTAAGGATCTAAGTAATTATTTATAACAAACTTTTAACGTTACAGACACTTGGCGAATGAAGGCTAGGTCGAAAATAGTGAAAGATTTCGTCCAACGCCAAATTAAAAAATAACTGTTGAAACTATTGATTTTGTGCATTTGGTAATGATCACGGCAGAAAAACGATTGACAAACTGATAATACTTAGCTTTTTTTCGAACCCTACGTCCTGAAAATACTTTTTGTACTGAATAAATTACGTAAATGTAACGTAAATTTTTAACGTAATACATTAACGTCAATTTTTATGATTTTCAACTTTGTTCTCCCGGGTGGCTCATGACACGTCTTGACCTTTTCGTATTCACAAAGTCGGCTTATTTTAAGTTTTCGTAGCAGTGCTTATGACGCGTAGCATGACTTAGCCGCGTAGGAGCTGCTACGCGTGTGAACTTAACGATACGCGTAGTTTAAGGCACAACACGTTGTACTCATGTTTTAAGTTACCATGAAAAAATCTAAATGTCAAAGTCACACGCCTAAGTTTGACATTTCAACTGCTAAAAAAAAGTTAACCAGGCGTTTAACATTAAACAAAAACTAGTTCTTAATTCGTAATTCGATGTACTTAAGCTCTTTTATTCCAGCTTTTCATATAACCGAATTAATAAAAGCTGGGCTATAGGACGAAACATCGCGTGAGCAAACAGCTGATGCCTATCTGGCCCGTGAAGAAACTGCCCTCTGGCAATAATCTATGGATCTTTTTAAAAGATTCCAACATAGCATAACATTTTCACATGTATTTTATACTAGCGTTCTGACCGCGGCCTTGCGCTCTTGGTACCTATATAAAAATGGCATATATGTTATTACATATAATAGACTAAATCTATACTAGTTGTTATCTATTACGACGTGGTTCACTCAAACATAAACATAAACATACACACATTTTAATATCAAAACATCCATACAATTTTACTTAATTATTATACGCTAATTTTCATCACTATGTTTTCTTAAGGTTTCTTATAGAGGTTAGAGATTCGATTCCGTCCCAGAATAAACATTTGTGTAATGAACATTGATGTTCTGTGTCTGAATGTTATAATGTAGCATACGTATGTATTATATGTATTAAGTAGTAGTATTCAATATATATTATAATAATGCCGGACATTTCACACAACATCATCTGGCCCTAAAGTAAGCAGAGCTTGTATTATATGTGTATCAGTCATGTGGTACCCACTACTTATATGCTTTTGTTTGTAATTACATACATATTATACATAGAAACACCCAGACCCGAGACAAATACTTGCTGATAATATAAACATTTGTCCCATGGCGGGAATCGAACCCGCAACCTTTTGCGTCTCAGCCGGGCCTTGGCCCACTGCGTCACAGACGTCGTCATGGAGGTATATATCAGTGTATTATATCAGTCACCTGGTTCCCACAACACATGCTATGCTTAGTTAGGCTGAGATGGTGTTATGTGCAATGTTTACAAATATTTATTTATTTATGAATTCGTAGAAATTTTCTAGTCATTCCTGTCTTGGAATTACTTAGTTGGCTTGACTCCAAAGTCGACAACCCAAACAAAGCAGCTAGTCCAGTCTCTTCAAATCGCTCAAATCGCTCGTGGCTTAGCTTAGTTCCTAACAGATCAACGTAAGTAAGCAACCGTCTACGAGATCAGTCCTTGGATGGATAAACGCAGTAGCATTTTCAACTGGGCATTTCCGTGCTTCGGGCACGTTAAGTCGATTAGTGCTATTCAAGTGTTGTGAAGCCATGTCGACCTCCGTCATGGCTTCTATGCGCTTCTTTACTCCATTAGTAGAGTTGGCTACTTACTCACACATTTTGTCTTACTCACTTACTCACAGTAAATGGATAACCAGAATGTCACAGTCGAGTGAACTATCTGTTTCATATTCCGTATTCTCAGGTCTCAGGACATGCGAGTATACGCACATATTCTAGGTACACGAGTAACAGCTTAATTCCTATTATACTTGTTCGTGACTTCGTCTCTCCCTATTTTCGCATCTTTTCGCCAGTGATTTTAAAATTGAATTCTTGGACGTCTATTTGTTAAATCAATATTTATGAGTTGAGTGTTTCAAATCAAATCAAACAGTTATTTTGTGATACATTTTAGTGCAGCCATAATCAGCTTGCTCCGCATGCAATATTTTACTACACATTTTTTTTAACATGCTTTCAATTAAATTAAAAAATGTAAGCTTATAGTTAGCAATGATCTAAAATAATAATGTTAAATGTCCATTTTGATAAACACGGCCTTGACTAACGTATTCTTTTGTCTATGGAGGCACCGACACAAGTTCGCGGCGAACCGTGAACTCGAGTGGCAACGAGCGTACCGTGGATCAAACTCACCCTGATGAAGATTCTCTAGATGAATCGAAACAGTGTCGGTGCCATCGACAGAATAATACGTGAGTAAAGGCCATGTTTATCAAAATGTATGAGTAGTACAACTCACGAAAGTTTAGAAAGTGAAATGATAAATTACAATATTTTTACCATTTAAATATTAATGGGTAGAATAATAAGCCTTTTCTAATAGTATTTTCGTCAGTCTTTTTTAAATACTTAGACTAAACTATCTAATAAAAATTAAAGTAGACGATCAGACAGGAATAGAAATAAGTAACACGATATTGTTGATTTACTAGAGTATCAAAGTAAATTATCTTTTAGTTGCTGAAATAACATGTACATGCACGTTATATATGTACACGTACATATATAACGTGCTCTCGGAACTCGAAGCGCTCAGATATATACGACACTTCGATCACCCAAACCAAGGTCTGACCTTGTAGAAGAACACTGGGTTAAATAGATAGATAAATCTTTATTGATAACAAGGAATATGACAACACAATAACATTACATTTTGTTAAACACAGGGTTTCCATCGACAAAATAATACGTGAGTAAAACCCGTATTTATCAAAATGTACAACTCCCGAAAGTTTTGAAAGTTAAATAACATTACAATCAAAGGTAATACAGAGGGCGGCCTTATTGCCAACAGCAATATACACCAAATTTCCAGTTTGATTAGAAAAATTTCCAGAATATCAAAAGGTTAAATTTTCTGACATGTGTTCTGAAATATAGTAACTAAAGAATTATGTTTCTTTTTAAATCCATTGGTTCTATGTTATAATCTGCTGGTGGATATCATTATATGAATCAGAAAATGACTGTCAGGGCGCCAACGTGGACACTTTTGTGTCTTGTGTCAGATACAAGCAACCGATGAATATTAAATTTCTATAGAACCAGTAAGAAATCGTCTATTCCCTGCGCACACGTAAATTTTTGTGTCCAGTTGCTTCCACTTAACACATACTCATTGGCGATCAAAAAGTGTTCGGTGTCGGCAACTGGAAACTAAAAGTCAGCAGTTGAAGACACAAGCAACATTAACAAATTTCCTTACAACTGTACTCACGGAAAACAAGCAACGAATTGTACCAGTAGCCAGTCGTAGCAACAGGCGGCTGTGTCCGATCACCGCCACAAGAAACAGCAACTACGGTTCCCTGTGATGGTGTGCCGTGACGGCAACAAAATGTGTCTTCTTTACGCAGCGCCTTTATCGTTTTAAATGATGGATGATGTTTTAAGGTCGATTATTACTAACCTAAGTCCGAGAAGAACTTGGACTTGGCTTCTAAGGAATTGACACCAAATTCTCCGCAGGTAAGACTTAAAGTGTTCCTTGTGATTGTATTAAATAAAACTGGTTTTATGTTGGGTTTAGAGAGTACCAATGAAGATTATTTTCTTTGATAGTTTTAGAATCCGCTACAATTAACCTGAACAAACAAGATAAAAGAGAATATTTACCCAAAAAACTCTAGTATTACCAAAAAATCTGTTTGCAAAACGTAGACCATTTATCCACAAAATTTGCTCAACTCTCAAGTAATCTCGGAATAAAAACAGCCAAGCGCTACGGTTCAAATAAAAGGTGTGAAGGAGTACAAACAAAGAATGCTTAAATGGGTACCGTTACGGCAAATTTACCATTACCCTGATATTGCCAGTGGTTTCTTTGTGGTGTGCTCCAAGCAATGGGAGCCTGCGCAGAATATGTGTGTTAGCTAATTGCTCCTGACAGGTTACTAAAGTCAATTTCTTCCAAAGTCTACTAAATGTGAGGTTGCCTTAACCTGTTCTATCTTCTCTTCTAATCTCTTTTATCATCCGTAATTTCAGTATTAATTCCTTTCTTACCCTATCATCGTCATCCATCACAGAAACAACCTGTCATTTCTTAAGTTTCCCTAACAAAATAAGAAGAACATTATACATTAATATTCTTTATGTTTTCGTCACATATCATATGGGCCTCTATTTCTACTACTTAGTAACAAATTCTAGCTATATTTGATTCAAAATTTCAAATCATACTAATGATCTCGCTTCCACGATTCCCGTGGCAGTTTAAATGTTTATATGATCTGCAAATATTGGTTCCGGGTCTGGCTGATGTATTGACGTAGTTTCTGATCTCTGTAACACTAATTCTTAGTGTTCGTGTCTTGGATTCATATAATTTTCGTAAATAAGAATTATAGTCATTCTTAACTCTAGCATTAAAGTCAAGTTTGTTGCTTGATACTTCTTGGACTTGTTTTGATTTAAGGTTAGGCGAAAGCGGCACATAATTCACCGCATGTTAAATGATTAAAAGTAACCCTAGTGATTGTTTGTTTCGAATGTTTTATACGAAATTTTTTAAGTCTTCTCCTTCGACATTTATTTTTGTTTGCGTTATTTAATCACTCTTAACTTGGCCCACAAGCTAAAACCGGACGTTTATAAAGGACACTTTTAAATTGAATGGATCTTTTTCTGAGGTTTTCTGAATTGGAGCTTATTAAATGACGATTCATTTTGAACAGAAGTATTCTTCGAAAAAAACAACAACAAACTCTTTCAGCGATTACAAATTTTGAAACGATCGGAAATCTAAAATGAAAATGGCTCGATTGAATACACAAAATAAAACTCCCGTGGAATACTTAAATTACTTACTCACTGAACACTATTAGTACCTGGGACTGTTGAAGAGGATGGCAGCATCTATGCCATCTTCTCAGCAGTCAGGATGGAGCAGACTAAGCCGCGGGTTTCTTTACGAGGTTTTCCTCACCGTTGAAAAACACTGGCATTGCGTACATCAATTTTCAAAGTAATCCATTGGTGCATCAACGAATTCAAACCTTCAAATCTGGAGGCAGGTTCTTCTGTTCCTATCATGTCTCTTGTTTATTTCATCCAGTAAGCTGAATCAAAGACCAGCTAGAGGCTCCTTTCTTGCTCTTGACACTTGTCCAAACTTTATAGGTTCTCGGAGGGCATATCACAGGTGATATCACTCAGTAGTTTGTAACTGTGTCAGTATAATAGTAAGTACATAGTCATATAGCCTTCAACGAACTAAACATAAACATCCTCTAACTGAATTCCAAACAACTTACACAAGGCTTGCTTAGTTATAATACAGCGGTTAATGTAATCCACTTTGAGGTGGCAACGGGTATTTAAATTTCATGAGCTGCTTTGATGCCGCTGTCATTAAACTTTGAATCTTATTACCACACGATAAGGTACTATTTGCGAGCCTCGTAACTGTGTTTATGATGTATTCTGATTTGAGCTGTATTTCCTAATGGTAAGGTATAAATTGCTGATGATGTGTGATGGAATGTAGTGTGGATGTTGACACAAAGGAGGTTGTAAATAAGTGTTGGTTATAAATGTTGAATAATTTATTGATACGTGAGGTATTGACTTTCATTCATATTTTAAGGATCTAACACTAGAGTAGAGGTAGGCCTAGGAAGAGATAGATGGACTGTGTTATAGATGATATGGAAAGAAGTGATTACTAAGATGACAAATGATAAGGTAGAGTGGAAGAAAAGAACCAGTTGTAACGACCTCACTTAGTGAGATAAGGACGAGGAGATGATAACACTCATTACTTCATCTGTTCATCTGTTGAAGATGATTTAGGTGGCGTCAGTCAAGTTATAGAGCAGTTATTTGTAATTGAAAACATTCATTCGTGGATCCACTCCAGCAAGCTGAGGTGGGTGAAGTTTCCTCTCTACTGACGACACTCTGCCTGGGATTCTGTCTGATAGCGCAGGCTGACAGGACCCGCAGGAAAGACGATGATGAAATTATGACTACATTAAGACTTAAACCGGTTTTTTAAACTAAATATAGGTAATTGAACTAATTATGTGTATGTTCGATGCACATCGAACAATATAAGCTTAGCTAGCAATTGGGTCTAAGTAGGTCGCACGAGGCATCAACGCCGCCCGTGTGGTTTACCTATACAGTGTATAATCGGACCTCGAACTGGTCACACTCATTATAATCATCTTGAGCATATTATCATATTAGCGTATTGGTAAAGTTAGTTAATAAACATTTTATATCTTTTATCTTATCTTATTAATAATTACGCTCCCTCTGAGACACGCGTACGGTCCCGTACATTTCCTTCGAGCCGGATCGAAGGCTTCGCGCGCAGTGAACAATCACAGAGTGAAGTGCTTCGACATATCAGCAGCCAGTGGATTGCAGTGTCATTTAGTTTAGCAGTGAGCTCAAGGGAGGATCAGCATCAATCAGCATCAGCATCAGCACTGGACGTGGGAAGCAACCCACCCAGGTCATCAGTATCAATCATCATCAGCACTGGACGTGGGGAGCAACCCACCCAGGACATCAGCATCAATCAGCATCGGCACAGGACGTGGTGAGCAACCCACCCTGGACATCAGTATCAATCAGCATCAGCACTGGACGTGGGGAGCAACCCACCCAGGACATCAGTATTAATCATCATCAGCACTGGACGTGGGGAGCAACCCACCCAGGACATCAGCATCAATCAGCATCAGCACTGGACGTGGTGAGCAACCCACCCTGGACATCAGTATCAATCAGCATCAGCACTGGACGTGGGGAGCAACCCACCCAGGACATCAGTATCAATCAGCATAAGCACTAGACGTGGGGAGCAACCCACCCAGGACAGCACCAACCGTAAGCCAAGCGGATTGCAAGTAAGAGCGTTCTTTATTAAGTTTCATACAAAAGTAGCTACAGCCAGATGGAAACTTTATACCTACGTCAATTCGAGCTGAGAGAAAATATTGTAAAACTTCTGGTTAATTTTAAAAAGGAAGGTAGGGAGCGTAGGATCGTAGAATCGTGTCAAAAGAAATTAGATTACTTAGAATCGTATTGGGAAGAGTATGTCATCAATCATGAGAAACTTCTTCCGTATGAGACTTCAAATCATAAGTACTTTGTCAAATCTGAGTTTGAGCGTACAAAAGAGGTCCATAAAACAGCGGTAAGGTTAACAAATGAAAGCTACGATGAGATACTACTAAGAGCTAAGCAGCCAGCATCAGCATCATTCTCGAAACTTAGAGAAAACAAGCAGCAAGAAGAAGCAGGTCCGTCTGCTGAAGGTCGACAGCCGCGGGCACCATCAGTGACTCCCACCATGGCGGCGAGAGGTAGTAACAGCAAGCTAGACGATATGCTTCGGAAGCAGACCGTTCAGTTTAAAGCATTTGCGAGAGCTGTGGAGAGCATGGAGATAGAGTCATTCCTTGAAAAATGGCAGTTTGAAGACGCCCTACGAACTTTACAAACTCGTTGGGCAGCTGTAGATAACTTCCATTGGGAAATTATGACTGAGTTAGAAGAGGACGAAGCGTATGAGTTCAACTATACTAAGTATGAACGTACATACAATAGCATGAAAAAAGCTATCAGCTCAAAAATGTGTTCATCCTATCGTGATAAATCTACACCGCAAATGGATATTCCGGTGTTCACAGGTAACTTTCATCAGTGGGTTTCATTTAAGGATCTGTTTAATGAAGCTATTTATAGCAATCCATCTTTATCAAACGCTCAAAAGATGCAGTTTTTGAAATGTAAAGTTAAAGGAGAAGCAGAGCGTCTGATCCAGCATCTTCCGATTAACGCGGATAACTATAGTAGCTGTTGGGAGATCTTGAATAATAGATTTCACAATAAGAAGCTAATCTTTTCGTCTCATGTCAGTATATTTCTCAATATTCCAACCATTCAGCAACAGTCGTTTACATCTATTAAACGACTTCATGACGTCACACTAGAGAGTCTATTCTCCATCAAAAAGCTAGGCGTCGATATCAGCACCTGGGACCCTTTACTAGTGCACATCTTATCACAAAAGTTGGATAATGAGAGCTATACCGAGTACATAGGATCGCTAAAGAACTCCTACCTATTTTACAAGAGTTTTTAAATTTCTTGGAGAACAAGTTTACTACTCTAGAGTCGTCGCGTAGACGACAAGATGTATCTAAGCCACAGCCTTCTCAGCAGCCAAATCACCAAACAACATCATTTTTTAAAAACCGGCGAAATAATTTGAAATATAAGGACTGGAAAAACACATCTAGACACGAAGTTACGAAATCCATGCACGTGTCAGCAGGGTCAGCAGGTGAATGTCCTCATTGTTTAGCCGATCATAGTTTACATTATTGCAAAAAATTCCTCGAATCCACAAATGAAAATAAATTAAAAATATTAAATCAACTTAATTACTGCACAAATTGCATTTACGATCACAAAGGCTTTAAATGCTATTCAACAAAAAGGTGTCACAAATGTGCTGAAAATCATCATACTATATTGCACGATTGTTTTGACACACAGCAACAAAAACCGAATGAATCGTTCGGTATTGCGAAACGCAAAATCTACAATACCTACAATAAGCGACAGGAGCAGGTTAGTAGCGATACCAACGGGGTTTCAGTATCTCAGCGAGATACGTCACAGGTACTACTACAAACAGCTTTGGTGAAAGTTACAGCAGCAGACAATACCCAGCATGTGATGCGAGCGCTAATCGACCAGGGCTCGCAGATATCTTTAATTAGCGAAAGAGCAGCTCAACAGCTAGAGTTAAAGCGAGAGCAATGTAGCGGCACAATCTTTGGAGTAGGAGAGCAGGAAAATATATGTAAAGGAAAGGTAGCTATCACTTGTCAATTGACTTACACCGATTACAAGTTTAATACTAATGTTATGATAATGTACAATCTTATGGAATTCCTGCCGTCCAAAACATTTAATAAACCAGCAGCGTGGGAACACATATCCCAAATTTTCCACTTTATAATAACAAATCATTATTGCTGGGCAAGTATCTGGAATAAGATTCATGGATCATTGTATTTTGCATGATATGCAATCGCCAGAACAGTGGTTAAGTCATAGCACCCTTGTCTTCCGATTCTAAGATCGCGTGTTCATATTTGGTCGTTTAAAAAATGTATATCCGCTTTACCAGTGCTCTAAAACGGTGATGGAAAATTTTGAAGAAATCAGTACACTCTGGAATTTTAAATTTAAAGGTCATCTGTTAGTAACGTACGGAATACTAACTTGTATACAATGTGGTCATGTGGTTATAATAATTGAGACCTGCCTCTGCCTGCCTCTGTATATAATCTCAAAGAGATCTATGTAACTAGAGATCCTAGGAAATGTCTTCCAAGTCTGAGAATTGTAGCCGTGGCGTCATACTTTACAAACAGCACAGCGATATAAAGAAATTGAAGTTGTTGTTTCGCTATCATCTATTTTTGGTTACCTTGTATAGGTACATAATGATGACAATACAGTTGAAATTCGCTTGAACAAATCTCAAACCCTGAAGAAGCTGATAGGTAATTAATAATGGCTGTAACGTTATGTAACCAAATATTGCTCAACAACAAACAGTCAAACAGTGCAAGTTTATGGTTCATAACGAGAGCTTATAGCTTCAATAACTCCTGATACAGATTAATTCCAGCGGCATCTTAATAAATTACTCTTGACAGATGTGTTTTCAAGAACTAATAAATTATATGACGATTTAATTGGTTTTTTTCTAGGTAAGGATGCTTCACCGTAGTCTACAATTGCCACGTAGCAATTTAGATATGTTTGCTATGTTTTTTTGTTTCTCGCTTATAATGTAACATTATCAATGAATGACTAATATGACTATTATATATCAACCTATTTATATTTTCCATCGTTTAGTTCATGAACGCAAAATGTGTCGCGAAATTACCTGAATTGAAAAATACTTTGTTTTAGCTAGCCGAACATACTCATAGTCGCATCGCAGCCTTCCTTAATGTAGAAGCAAAGCGTTATCTACAAAGCTACTAAATTTATAGCCCTTCTCAAGATTCAATAGAATTAAAGCCTAAACATGTTACAGTCAGCGGCTTAAAACGGATTTTACCTACATAAAAATAAGGCCAGGTCAAACTTCATCTTTACCAAATTTTATTTAAATCCATTTAACTGTTACGGCGTAATCGGGTCACAAATAAACCTAAACATAAAGTTACCTGTCAAAAGTTGCTTTTCATGCCAATAGTATGTATTTAACCTTGAATACAGCTAGCTAGGGTAAACCGCCCTTACCTTAAGGTATATAATAGTTAATCAGTATCGTAATAATAGTTATCATAGAATTTAATGGGAGTTGCTACTGTTGGTTGATTATCAGCATTCAAAGCCAACACTATTTAGATGAGTGACTGTGACCTTAGTATTAACAATTGAGCAATGAGTTTGATTGATTTCGTTTCCTATAAAATGCGTGAGCGTCGTGGAACACTCGTTTGGAACGATGTTCCAATCGTAGTAATCCAATATATATATATATATATTATAAAGAGGAAAGATTTTATTGTTTGTTTGTTTGTATTGAATAAATAAATAATAATAAATAATGCCGGACATTTCACACAACATCATCTAGCGCAAAGTAAGCAGAGCTTGTTCTATGGGTACAACATGACTATACTTTTTTTTTTGTTAATACTTACATTTATAAAACTGACACACCCAGACCCAATATATTTGAATAGGCTCAAACGCAGGCGAAGCTGCGCGCGGACAGCTAGTTATTGATAAACGAATTATATTATTAATAAATACAAATGAATGAATTACTAGCGTCTGAGAACAATTAAATGAAACGCAGAAATAAGTAATTAATGAATGGCAGGGTAGAAAATTTCGTAATTAATAAGTATATTTTTTCGAGTTGTGAAAATAAACATTGTATTGTACATCATTCATTCATCGAATTAATTCATTCGTGTCACCTTATGGATCACCGTCAACACTAAAGTTTGGGTCTTGACGCAAATTCGTGACGGAAAAATATTTCACTTTTTTTCGTCTAGCCCCTCATCCACCAAGGCCGTACCGTGCGATAAGGAACTTTGTTTCAAAATATGAATACACGATCATGATTATATTATCCTACTTCATTCTAATATTATAAAGATGAAAGACAGAAACTAAAAGCATATTATTAAATAACAAATTATTAAATGACAAAAAAGCTTGGGATAAATCTGTTTCAACTCACTCGGGATGCGTTACTAAATTAGGCAAAGATCATACAAAAAAGTATTAAGACTAGACGAGTTTTTTGCCGAATTCTTCTTGAACTGGGGTTAGGAGGAACCGGGACCTAAATTCACTAGCATGTAAGAAAACGATTCCAAGTGGTCCTTGTAATTTTATGGAATAAAATATGTTTTGACTTTGAGTTGGAGTTGTAAGGATGTTTAGGTGTTATGACTTAATCATGCTAAAAGCCAAAACAGCTATTTGGTAGAAACTTGATATAGATATAAGCGGTGACTTGGAATAGTATTTTTTTATGAAGGTACTACGCGTGCTAAGCCGCGGGCTGAAGCAAGTACTACTGCTGCTTTCTTGTGAGACTGCGGCCAACTCTGGTGACGGACTTAATAGGACGCCTAAGGGCCCCTAACAATTGTTAAATTGTTAAAAAGGTAACATGACCTAACAATTGTTAAATACGAGTATATAAACTAATATGTTTAATATGTTTTCAGTATGTCGTGTAATCTATATACGACTTGGCCAGTTAACCCTCAAAGTGAAAGTAAATATGTTTGCTAATGCACGTTATTTTGCAGAAACAGTAAAAGAGAAATGTCAAAGATAAGTTAATGAATAGACGTTAAATCTCATGTTTACCAACTAAATCGGTCTTTGTATACCTACATTGTAAAGCCATTGCTTTTATTAAAATTAGATAAATAAATGTATGGAAGTAAAATATAGAATTTATACGAAATAATATGAGCGTTTAGGTATTAGTTTATAAAAAGCTTAACAAAATTAGAAACGAATTGCATGAATGATGTGTTTTTTATATTATATTAGTACTTTAATATTGTTTGTGAAGTTGTAACCGCCGAACGAAGTGGGCACGGGTCAGCTAGTAATAAATAAATAATTCCGGGCCTTTCATACAGCATCATCTAGGCCCAAAGTTAGCAGAGCTCGTGTTATCGGTGACTGACATACATATATAAGTATATATACTCATTTATAGTAAATACACACCATATGTATTATACATAGAAAAACACCCAAATAAAAAAAAATAAAAAAATGTATTTATTTGGGAGCATAAGCAAAAATATATCAAAAACATGGGAAGAACGATAACATTACGCAGAAGTTATATGTAACTGTGTCGCGAATGTTAACGCCCACCTCCGAAGATAATAAAACAGAACCCAAATTAGATACTAAAGCATACTATATACTATAGAGGGATTGTAAACCCCTTCACAAAAAATATTGAATCTGAAGTAGCGAGTGTGTAGTGTGTAAAGTGTGTGTGTGTTCGTGTATGAGTATGTGTGTATGTGTGTGCGTGTGTGTGTGTGTGTGTGCGCGTGTGTGTGGGTGTGTGTGTGCGTGTAAGGTGAGAGTGAGTTTAAAGGTGTTCCGTGTTCATTCCGAAATCTTAAGAAGATTTTCAGTGTCATCATAAGACAGGGACATAGTGCGCCGTTTTTCCGTTTTGCAAACTATATCAAATCTACGTTTGGCATAAACAACAGTAGGGTCAAAGACTAATTGGGAATGTTTTCTGATGATCGTATGCAAAACAAAAAGTTGACAGACTGTGGGAAGTTGAGTGCGAGAGTAAATTTCTGAGGTAGGAAACCAGATCGGTTTGTTTAATAGAACTTTTAGAACTGCCCCCTGGGCTCGCTCAAGTCTTAGCATTTACGTTTTGACACAGCCACACCAAGAAGGGATACAATAAGTAATCAGAGACAAATATTTGCAGATTATACAAACATTTATTCCGCAGCGGGAATCGAACCTGCAACCTTCTGCGTCCGAGCAGACTTTTGCTCACTGCGCCACAGAAGTCGTCGGTTGCGAGGATTAAGTAGTTGAGCTATCTGTAGATCGTTAATAGTTATGTATTTTAATTGAGAGTAAAATGATGGTTCATCTTTCCAGCTGAGTGTCCCTTAACGAAATTATAAATTCTTTAAGAAGAAGCAGTAAGAACGAATGAAATTAAAAAACATGTACTTATGAAATTCTGCACACACAAGTTTTTAGTTAAATTAAATAATGGACATGTCACACAGCATCATCTGGCCCCAAAGCAAGCAGAGCTTGTGTTATGGGTACCACATTAATGATATACTCCTTATATATTTTGTAAATACAGACTTATTTCATTATAGAAACAACTATACCCGAGACAAAAACTTGCAGATCATACAAACATTTGTCCCGCGGCAAGAATCAAACCCGCAACCTTCTGCATCTTAGCTTCAATCTAGCTAGTATTTAACCTTAACTTTTATGTTATTGCCATTGATTGTACGTGTGTATTTGTTTATCAAATGAATGTTTTATCTATTGAAGAACGGGAATGATAATAATATTTACGTTTCGTCATCTCAAATCATGTGGTTCGAAATTTTCGATGCGAGTTGACGAACGACACTTACGTTTCTGTAAATAAATATTTTATGCAACAAAAATAAAACGAATGACTTGGTTCGCATACAGAACATTTTCATTTCAACCTCAACCCATAGCCCTTTATTTTTTGTTTGTGTCTCGTCTAAACACGCAATTAGTCTTTGACCAACGAGGTCTACGGATAGCAAAATATTCCCGGTATAATAACTGCGACGACAGCTACGACGACAGTTTAAAATTCATCTTTTCATTAAAATGTTGATCTCTTGTAGGTATTATTTCTGGGTTCTGGGTTATTTACGCTCGTCATCATGTTGTCTACACTGGGGACCAACGGGAAGATTTTCCTGCTCGTCCTTCGGAGCAGCGATAAGTTTCTACTAGAGTTCGACCCCTCTAAGATTAAAAAGATTGTTATTTAATTAAATCACGTTTTCGGCTTCCATCGAGACGGATCTTTAAACTAGTAGGTGGTTACTTGCTGACTTAAAATAAAAATCATACTAATATTATAAATGCAAGTTCGCAAAAATATTTGAAATATTATTTGTAGTGAGTTGAATTTTTATATCTCTTATTCTGCTAACCTTCCATTGAGTAATTTATGATCATACAATAATTGATGTGATAGCATTACCAGTAAAGTAAAGTAATGTAAAGTAAACTGTATCTCTCATTTCTCTGTCTTTATCCCACTAAGTAGGTTCTACTAATTACTTTCTCTTTCTAACCTATCATTCGTCATCACTGTATTCATTCCATTCGAATGAAGTATATCATACGAAATAAGTGCGTCATCCGTCCACATTGAAATACATCGTCCTTCTTATAACATGAGTTTCTCCACAAGACCACCACGTTAATCGTTTCCGTCACTGGCGCTACTTCCAAACTTTCTCTTCTTCTTCTTCTTATCGGGTCACAAGTGTGGTACAAAAGATTAGTGCGCCTCAGAGGCTCTTTTCGTGCACTTGGCAATTCCTCTGTCATACTCATTTCTACTCTTATCCATCCTCGTCCCTTCGCACATTGAAATGAAAAATGAAAATGAAAAAATAGTATACTTTCTGTATCAACACAAAACACTATAACTAAATAAGCATAATAGAACAGAATAGTTTTCCATGTGTTATACAGGGCCTATGGTTATCCAGTTAAATTTATATCTACTGATCTCCACACTAGGCACGCCTGTATCGTGGAGATCTGACTTATGATTATACAAAACTGATAATATAAACTAATCGTCTGATTACCATAATGGGTAGTAAAAAGATTAAAATGTAAAGAAAAAATAATAATACAAAAAATATATTTTACAAAACTAAAATACATCTAAACAGCACATCAAAAAATAAAAAAATATTTATAATCTATACTATACGAGCGAGAATGTCCTCAGTGTCATAATACGATAATAACAACAGCTTCACTCTTCAACACACTTCACTATGAATTTCAGTTCAGAGGGGGACATATCCCTTATTCTACTATTCGATACAGGCGTCGCCTAGTGAGACAACCACCAGATACCTCTAAAACTGTAACGATTTGTCTGCAAACTACATAGGCTTTTTTTAGGTTAATGTTAATCAAAATTAATATCAATTAATTATTCTTAGATGAAATGTTATATTAAGTTAAGCTTTCGTATGTTTTGCTATAGTAAATATATTTTTCATTTCCACTTTTTCATTTTTTCATTCATCTCCTCATTCGCATTTCCTTCGCATGAACTCTTCTTTTATCTTAATCTTAGACCAGTTTTAATCCGTATAAACTAGTATAAAAAAATAATAAAAAATCACTTATTTCTAGTTATTTCTTTAAGAACTTCATTAAAAAGCTTTGAATTCCATTTGTTTCAAATTAACTTGGCTCGTAACTAGCTAATGGCTCGTTCAGACAGTATAAACCTTTTTATTAAGGTTTTACTAGACTGCGGTGGGATGCCGCATCTCTACATTCTTAATGTTGAGCGCAGAAGCCTCCAGCCGCTCCGTAATAGGCTTTAGTGTGTGCTTTAGTCATGCTGGAATTTTTAGTTAAACAGATTGTAACGCTTTAAAATTACAGGTTACCTAAAATGGATACGAAAGAGGATGAGTGGAAGAGTTACGGGTTTCTATGCTTAGTAGATTCCGATGAAACTTGATATTAACAGTGATCTGGAATAGCATAAAGGTTAATTGGTAGTTCCGATGTCAAACAATATTCGAACGAGGAACCTTGTCGGGTTTTGAAATTTAACGATCCATATAGTTTCGCCGTGTCCATCTGTCTGTCTGTATATCCACTCCTAATCAAACCTCTAGCAAGGACATATGAAAGAATGATTTTAAGGGTACCTACATGTAAATTGGTGTTGTTGTTTTTTTATAATTTTACTACGCCATCTTGTGTTGTAGTAAAATTTAAAAAAAAAACACATTATTGGATAGGTCTTACAAATATATAAGATGTTTTTGAACAATCTTCAAAAAAGTAGCAAATATGCTGAAATTATAATTATAATTATCACTGCTAATGACAATAATCTTTGCTAGACTATGATAAACAGACGGATTTGTAGTAAGTCACCAGATAGAAAACGGGAATCAGGCTGCAGATCTAGTCTATCCAATATATACCCTTCAAGATCTACATATGTCATCTAAACCCCATACACCTAATACCAGCAAAACCTATGGATCTAGTTTCGACAAAAGGATCGCTCCAAGCAAACAAAGTAAGTAGAATGTTTGGACTACCCCCTTAGGTATCCTCAAAGACTTTAAAAATTTAAGAAAAATTTTATCAAAACCAGAAGTCGTGAGCGTATTTTTAAGAGCAAAGTCGAGGACACTTCTTGTTTATTTATAAACCAAGCTAAAGGTGTGAACCAGCTTATCGGACTCCAAACAGTGAACTCGATAAAATATTTATAGAAACTCGTCACGGTCTAGCCAGCGCCAGCGGGATAGTGCAGAAACAAGAAGTTTCAGAACAATTAAAATTTATAGCAAACAGCGAAGCTGTTTCAGGCTAAAATACTAAACAGGTACTTTTAAAACTGATATATGATTTATTTTAGCCATGTTGAACCATCCAAATATTTGAAGCTTAAAAATGTCTGTCTGTTTGTCTGTCCTCCCGTCTATATGTCTGTTTGTTTGATACCTTTTCAGGCTAATTTGGTAAGAAGTATCTAGTAAGGTATCTAATAATTACGATTACGATTTGACTGCGTTCCATTGCTGGGTAAAATGCCTCCCTTTGTTCTCAGTTACCTCGTACTTGAGCTAATTGGACTTAAGCTCCATTAAAGTGGTCGAGATCATGTCGCCATCTCTTTTTAGGTCTTTCACGGTGCTGTCTCGCTGTCACATGACTCCACTGAGTGGTGATGTTGGCTCACAGCTCATCTGGCATGCAACAGATATGTCCAGCAAAGCTCCACTGAAGCTACGTTTTGAGGTACATCAGTAATGTTCTGGAGTGTGTTGCGTATACAGTCTGTATTTCTAACACCAAGAATGCTGCGTTTTGTCACTACATATTATAACACAAAGTATCCCCGCTGCGTCTTTCTGACGCGATAAACTCATAAACTACCAAATGGTTATACGGTTAATATAAATGAACGGAGTGATTTATGGGGAAGGTTTAAGTGTATTAATTTAAGTTTTGTGTAAAATAGCTGAAATATGACGATGATAATTGAAGATTTGAAGAACTTGGAGTATTTCATAAATTCTACTAGTATTATAAATGCATGTCACGAAGTGCTGGAAACGCGGGTTTATTCTCAAAACCACGTATGTAGAGCCTGTGGTGGAGCTGTATTTTCCATTTAACGTACGCCCCTCAGACGTCACTCGCAAGCACTTCACCGAACCGCCGAAGGCTCTTTAATTTGCCAAATTCACTACAAACCGGTATGAAAGTCTTCACACACATCTGTCGTTTGCTTCCACTTTGATATTCGTTCAACGTGTGTTTTTATATTGTCAGTAGTCGTATGCTGGAGTTCAATTACTTATTTATTTATCTAGAGTCATTTTTTAAGACATAAACTGAAACTAAGATCAAGAATTAAGTCCGAGAAGACGACATGAAGGCATCGAATCTGAAACTATCATTTGAAACTTGGTGAATTGGTTACTTAATACAAAATGTAGAATATTTTGCGTAAATTATGTAAACAGGATTGTGAATTGTGGAGGCACCGACACTGTTTCGATTCATCTAGAGAATCGTTCGAGCTTGAGCTGCAACCACTCGTTGCCGCTCGAGTTCACGGTTCGCACAACGAGTGGACCGCGGATCAAACTCACCTGATGAAGATTCTCTAGATGAATCTAAAGTGCCTCTATAGACAAAATAATACGTGAGTAAAGCCCGTGTTTATCGAAATGTATAGTACAACTCACGAAAGATTTGAAAGTGAAATATGTAAACAGTATTTATAAATTTGAAATATATGTTTTGATAGCAAAAACTAAAAAAAGTTTTTGCTTAGTTATCCATCATGGTTCGAGTTTTGCCTTCAAATACTGGCCGTAGTACCTAAACCAACTGTAATTGTTGAAAGCATTCAGTAAACCTTATTGTTTTAACAGAACTAATACGCCTACCCGAAACCAATTCAACAAGATCTGATTAGCAAACTTCAAAAGTTCAGTATGAAGCTTTCATGATTTTTCCTTTCTCGTAAACTCTTTCTAGTCGTGATTGTAGAAGGAAAGATCCTTCTAATCTCATCATAATATGCTACTTTATTTTAATATCATGTACCCGAAATAATGTTTTAGCCTATAGGGGGCGTGGGGGGGTTTATTGGGAGGATTACTGAAATCAATTAAACATTATTACTTAAATACTTTATATATATATTTATCACATGAATATCTGTATTGAAGAACTATTCAAGAATCATCTCCATATATTTGAATCCACCAACAAAATGACCTTGAATAGGTCATTTTGTTGGTCGTATGTTGCTAAAAGTCTACGAGCAACAGTAATAGATTCAGATTCAGTAATAGTACAGTAATAGAGAGATTCAGGCAGCAGACAGTCAGACAGACAGACGGATATACCAAAACTATAAGCGTGCCTTATACTGGACATGGACTTCGAAACCTGAAAAAGAAAGTAAAAATAACATGGCCGTCATGATCTGTCAATATCTAATTATTTTCATATGGATTTTAGTTATCTAGAGATCTAATTGAAACAGATCTAATTGACAAAAAGCGATTGCGCTAATTGTCAACGTAATTGCCATTGAACGGATTGGTTTTGGCAAAGGTTTGGATTTGGCTAACATAAATGTCAAAATGGTACCGCGTTATTCTTTTTGAATGATCGTTGATTTTACCAATCGAACAAATTTATATATGCACTACTAGGGTGTACCTAATCAAAAACGGTAGTTTTAAAGCACTGTCAAAAATAACGCGGTAACGTATAATCCAAATTAGAGCTAAATCGTTTCGGTTATAGTGATAAGCTTTGGTTCAGACGTTCAAAATTACCACGGTCGGCCTCCTGTTAGTGGTTCATGTGTTATTAAATAATAAATAAATAATGCAGGACATTTCAAACAACATCATGTGGCCTCAAAGCAGAGCTTGTGTTATGGGTATCACATGACTGATATACTACTTATATTATATTGTAAACACTTACATACTTATTATACATAGAAACACCTAGACCCGAGACACATACTTGTTGATCGTGCAAACATTTGTCCCGCGGAGGGAATCGAAGATGCAACTTTTTGGGTTTCATACCCAAACTTCATTTTTGGGTTTAACGCCACAGAGGTATAATCGAAATATATCGTTACTGTATAAAGTTACTTATTGTAGTAAAGTATAAAGTTTCTACGTAGTGCTAAAAACAAAACAGTTACACAGTTAAGGTATACAAAAAACATTTTGCGACACATTTCCCTCGCTGATATAATAAAAAAAAATTAATAGGAAAAAGTCGTGGCGAAAAATTCAACATATTTCAAAGGGCTCTAAGGATTTGAATTTTCATATAAAAAGCGGTGACAATGTCCCGGGATTCTGGCATAAGTGACCGCGGAATTATTTCAGAGCGTAAAATAGGTATATTGGCTTCAATTTTAAAATAACACACTCTGTTGGAAAATGCTGCGTTTTTTTCCGTTATTATTCTTAAACGGAATATACTGATTAAATTATTAGTAAATATAGCCATTAATGAGGTTTAATTTATTTATTTGTTTACTTATGAGTACATCAAAATAATTTTGTGGAATGTATTATTCGCTGAAGTTTATTCATGTTTCAAAACCAAACAAAAAACTACCCTACATTTAGTTGATTATAATTCAATTCTATTTAGTATTTAATCTATTATTTATCACCGATTGTTTTTTGACGTGATAACGTTTTATAAATCGATGAACGCCGGCTGCACACTCGAAAAAGCATGACTCATTGTCAAGTTCCGCCTGAGCCGAGCGCGGAACAAGCGATATAGAGGCACGATCGGCCTAAGCGTTCGGCTTGTGACGCCCGTTTTCTTAAAACGTTTTCACGTAAAATTATCGTCCGTAACCGACTTTACAGACTTTTTTTTTGTAATAAACAATTCATATAATTTCAAAAAATAATTTTACATAAGAATCAAGTTTCTGACTGACTGACATACGTAGCTATAAAATTATAGCCAGCTACAGCTTTAGCTGCTAGTCGTAGAGTTTATCATTAAATATTAATTAGCATAGCGATTAAACACACTCACATTCAACTGGATTATCAAATAGCAATTATACTCAAAGGAAGTCCTACCTATTATCATTGAAGTTGAAATAACATTAAAGTAGCTATTGTCTATAGTTAAATATGATCCTTCACACCTTGTGAAACGCCACCTTTTTAAACGATGCTGGGAACTTATTAATATTCTAGTAAACATAACTGTCGCGTGGAACCGCTTATATAACGAAGTACGAGTTAGTAATAATTATGTTACGTATTAAACATTTGAAAACGTAACATTTTTAGAGTTCAATATACAAGAGGTAAAGTTTTGTAAGGTTCAATCAACGCCATAAGGCAGGACGCAAACGTGGACACTTTTGTGTCATGTGTCGGATACAAGCAACCGATGAATATTCAAATTCTATAGAACCAGCATGAAATCAGCCACTCCCTTCGCACACGTAAATATTTTTTTTGTGTCCAGTTGCTTCTCCACTTTACACATACTTATTGACGATCAAAAAGTCGGTGTCGGCAACTGGAAACTAAAAGTCGTCAGTTGAAGACAAGCAACATTAACAAATTTCCTTACAATTGTACTGACGGAAAACAGACAACGAATTGTACCAGTTGCCAGTAGTAGCAACGGGTGACTGTGTCCGATCATCGCCACAAGACACAGCAACTTCGGTTCCCTGTGATGGTGTGCCGTGTCGGCAACAAAATGTGTCTTCGTTTGCGCAGCGCCTAAGAGTTTTTAATGAATTAAATTATATTGATATTTTTGTATAAATTGTGTTGACACTTCTGTATTTCTAAATAATTTGTGTAAAATAACCGCCTCGTTTTTATCTCTCAGTGCGTACTGACCAAAGCTCGACGCATCTTTTAATCTCCCTTTACAAAATAAAAGTTGCGCCCTGTCTCTTTTCGGTCCTGAAGTAATTTGTACATTTCATGCGACGTTACTCGCAGGGCTTTTGAGACCTACGTTACTGCAAATTAAATTCAACATATACCAATAGATATGGAATACTTATTTACTATAGAAGTCTTGGAGTAAAAATAGCGTACGTACTTATATTCATTTCAGACAAGGTTCCATAAGGACTGCTTAGGCTTCAACAGTTTAGAAGTTAGAAGGGCGAACAACCAATTGATAACCATGTGTTCAAGGTTCTCCGTGGTAAAATCGATGCTCCCGATCTCTATGATGACTTGGCGATGCACTACGTCCCCAACAACTATTGCAGTAACAGAAACACCGGCTGTTCCAGGAACCTTCTTCTCGCAGGGTTGCGTACTGTTACGCGGAGTTATTTGAATGTCTTTTTTAAAAAAGATTTATTTGAATTAAAAAAGAATTTAATGAATATTACTGGATTTATATTTAAGACACGAAATTGTTTTAATAAATTTTCCGGTACAACCGTCTCGGATTAGGAATGTACGCAGACTGACTTGAGTACCAACTCTACCAACTAGATCTCAATAAGGATTGCTGAATAGTTGGGATTCAGCATTAAGGCCTACAACCAAGGGATATAACACCTCCCCCTTTAAGAAGAGGCTTTCGAGTTGTAAAGAAAGTCTCGAGGAAAAGATTTGATTTTTAAACATCTGTCCTAAGTGGGGCAAAATGATGGAATCTGAATCGGAAGTCTGTGCGTCTGTCATGTTTGATTTCCGTACAATAGGCCTAGGTGAAGATTCTAATTTAATGATTTCAAATGAGTAACGGTTGTTACCGGATTTACATTAGAACTTATTTACCATTTTAAAGCTAATATAACCTAATAATACTATCATGATCAAAATGATAATTACAGAAGAATAGTGTGTACCATATTTGACAAAATGAGGTTCAGTTTCTAATTTATTTAATTGGTTTAACAAAGTGTTAATTTTAGCATTATTTTGTGAGTTAAATTCATCTAAATTTACATTTTTTAATTTAATAGGGGTTGCCATATTAACAGAGTTATCAAATTTCGTAATATTACAACAATTATCTTTTATAATATTAAAATCACTCAAATGATTGGAATGTGATTTATTCTGATAAGAATCATGTTTGGGGGTCAATGTTATGCTTTTACAATGTCCTGTACCTCCATTCGGGATAGTCAATATGCCTATTCCGATTAGATGAACTTCACTTGATTCTGAATTCATACAATTGATAGTAACTTTAGTTGGTTCTGATTGTATGAACAACCATCTATTATCAGTCAGAGGGGTCCAAACATCTAAAGTACCAAAAATGAATCTTATCTTACATTGTTCAGGTTGCTCGGTTATCACTTTAGACAACATCTCACTTTCACAAGTGTGTTTTGCATCGGTTGCATAAACATTAGTAACATCACATAGAAAATATCTAGGAGTAACTGTTTTACATTGGTGTAAACTCACCAGATTACAGTATTGAAGTCTATCTTTAGTTATAGCTACATATTTATGTTTGGGCGTGACCATACTAAACTTGTTTAATGTTTTGTTATCATAAGGAGTAGGCAGAGCCATGCTATGATAAAGTTCGTATTCAGATATGCTAACTAACGGTACTTGTAATACAAAAACAATCTTATTGTTCATATAATAACAAATCAATTTAGAAACATTTAACACTAAGTGTACATTATTTATATCTAGGTTTACAGGAAGTTTTAGGTTATTAGGTAAGTACCTGTAATTACATCATGAACGTATCGGGAAAGTAAGTACTAAATGTTAACTTATATTATACCTACCTAATAGTTCTTAATTCTATTTTTCAAACACTTAATTAGAGAAAAGACTTACATGAGTACCTATTTCTAAAATGAACGATGAATGCTCATCTACCTACATGCTATATACTATATTTATTTAATTACCTATTACTACTCTTATCCTTACAGATTAGGGCCGACGTCAGCTAATTTGACTTGGTCAAAATGATGGGTGACGTAGCGTCGATTAATTAGTAAGGTAAGTGTATTGTTGCCATTTATTTTGATTATTTTATAAGGGCCCATCCAAATGGGTGAAAGTGCCTTTCGTAATCTTAAGTGATTTTTTAGATATACATAATCACCAACTTTATATTTGACTGATCGAGTGTGTGTATCATAATACGTTTTAGAGGATTCCTTAAATTTTCGGATAAAATCTAAGGCTTTTTCTTTAGAATATTTTAGTCTGTTTTGAAGGAAACGGACGTAGTCGGGATACGTGGTTCCAGGGGTTTCCTCATAGATAGAATTAGGTATAGTTGGTTTATTGCCGAACATCAGTTCATAAGGGGTATAATGTGTAGTAGAATGTACTGAGGTGTTGTACGCGAACATTGCTGTGTAAACATAGCGAGGCCAATTTGTTTGTTCATTGTTTACATAAGATTTAAGATATGCCGCTGGTCTCCTCAGCAGTGGTGCTACGGATAGGGTAGGCAGTGGAGAATTTGGTTAAATCGTCTTGAATGGTGAGGATAAATTTAATTTTTGCAGTACCGGCTTCAGGCAAAGGACCGACAATATCCAATGATATTCGTTGATTTGGTTCGGTGGAAGTGGTGGTGATTTGCATGGGTGCACGGTTGACTCTTCTCAATGCTTTGTTCTCTTGGCATGCTTTACATTGTTTAACGTAGGCTTCGATGTCGCTTCGCATCCCTTTCCAATAAAATAGTTGTTTAAGTTTACTATACATGCGAGTTGAACCTAAATGACCGGCAATCGGTATGTCGTGGTTTTCTTGTAATATTTTCTTTATTTCAGATGGAGCGGGATAGATAATATTATTATGGTAGACATTAATCTTTATCTGCATGCCATGGAAGAGGTAGGTCAAAATATTAAAAATTTTGATGAACGAATGTTTTTCAAAAGGATTTTTTAAATCAGATATACCTATTTCGTTTACATTTTCTAATTTTATTAATTCATCTCTTATTTTCTTTGGAGTTTCGAAGATTTCAGAGTAGGTTGTTTGATCAAAGTAATGCACCTTGAAAAACAAGAGGTAATATGTTTTGTTCTTTGCTTCAATTTTCTTAAATAGGAAAAGTTCCATTTCCGAATCAATAACATTTTTATATACCTCTGGGTCACTTAGAGCTTCTTGGACATAGGGATTAGACTCGTCTAAGTCTATAGATGTGGGAATTAGGATGATTCTTGCAGGACATTTCATGAGGTTTTCGTTATATTCGATAATCTCAGTATTATAGATTTTAGTTTTGTCTGTCATCATTTTCAGGTAAGTAGGATAGTCATCTACGTGTGCGCTAGGATTTGAACTTGTTGACGGTATCGGGTCAAAGGTAAGGTTATCGTTGATAGGATCGCTTGGATTACTCGTGGACTGGATAGGATCAGGTCCAGGTTGGTTAGCAGGTAGAGGTGACAGAGAAGGTAAGTCAAGTTCGTTTTCGATTTGTTCTCTAAGGACGTCAGGGATATTAAATGGCGGGTCAATATCAGGTAAGGGCACAATATCGTCGTAAAGGTCAATGAGATTAGGATCTCGAGAGATTACTTCATCAGCGTTAAAGGAAGCTGGAGAGATGAGCATATCCATTAGATCTTCATTTGTTTGTCTCGTGAAAATGTTGGGTAAAGGCGAGGCTTGAGTTTCAATTGGATTTACTGGGAATCTAGAAAGTGCATCGGCATTAGTGTTAATTTTGCCTTTCTTATATTGTATGTCGTATTCAAATTCTTCTAGTTTAAGACGCCAACGTACAATACGTGAGCCTGGATCTTTGCAGTTAAATAACCACTGTAATGGTTTGTGGTCAGTTATTATTATAAAACGATAGCCTTAAATATAAGGTCTGAATGTTTTTGTACCGAAAATGATTGCGAGGCATTCCTTTTCAGTAACGCTATAATTACATTCGGCTTTGTTTAATGTTCTAGAGGAATGCTATAGGTCTGTCTTGACCAATAGGCCCTTGGGACAAGATGGCAGACATAGCGTAGTTTGAAGCATCGCAGGTTAGTAAAAAAGATTGAGTAAAATCAGGATAGGCCAGGATGGGAGCTGAAACGAGTTTATCTTTTAATGTTTCAAATGAAAGTTGTTGTTCGTTCCGCCACTCAAAAAGAGTATTGTTTTTTAAAAGCGAGGTTAAAGGTTTGGCTAGTTTTGCAAAATCAGGGATGAACCTCCTGTAATATGAAACTAATCCCAAAAATGATTTTATATCTTTTGGAGACTTGGGAACGGGAAAGTTTGTGACTACTTTAGTTTTTTCAGGGTTTGGTTTTACACCGTCTTCGCTTATGATATGACCCAAATAACCTACTTCTTTTCTTAGGAATTTGCACTTTTCCGGTTGTAATTTCAGGTTGAAGTTACGGAGCCTATCAAAGACAGCTCGGAGATTAGAGATATGAGATTCGAGATCGTAGGAGTAAATGACGATGTCATCTAGATCGACGAAACATCCTTGTTCCTTGGAGTCCACTAAGACAATTATTCATTAGTTTTTGGAAAGTCGAAGGCGCGTTTTTTAACCCAAAGGGCATTCTATTAAAATGAAACTGGCCTTGGGGCACGGAAAATAAAGTCTTGGAAGCATCTTTAGCAGATATGAGGATTTGGTGAAATCCGGAAGTAAGATCGAGGGTTGAGAAGTACTTGCTGCTTCCTAATTGGTCAAGAATTTCAGTAATTTGTGGGATAGGATAGGCTTCTCCTATAGTGATATCGTTGAGCTTTCGGTAATCAATTACAATTCGCCATTTTCGTTGACCCTCGGAATTTGCTTTTTTGGGAACTACCCAGATTGGTGAGCTCCAAGGTGAGGAAGATGGTTCTATGATGCCTTGTTCTAGCATTTTAGTGATTTGGGTTTCGACTTATTTTTTGTGACATTCAGGGAACCTATATGATTCAGTATGTATTGGTGTTTCGCTACTTGTTTTGATTTCATGCTCTAATGCTGAGGTATAACTTAATTGGTCATTAGGCAAATGAAAAATGTCCGAGAATTGGGAGCACAATTCAATAAGGGCTAAGGATTCTTCTTGGTTAAGGTGATCTGTTCTCAAGGATTCAATGACTTCACTAGTTCGCTTAGACGTGTGTTGGATCGTATTCACTTGAAATGATTCCGTATGCAGTGGTTCTATTTTTAAATTTAAGTTCGAATTTAAATTGACTGGATGTTCTGAAATGTTCGCTATGGTTAAATTTGCTCGATTATTGTTTTTTATTTTAACTATGCAATTGGCCAGGAGCAGGTTATCAGATAAGTGCTGGTCTAGAATTATACCTTCTTTAAGGTTAGTATTTTGAATTGAGCATTCGATGACTACTTCAGTTCAAGCTGGAATTATATAGACTGGGTCATGGAAGTGTAATTTAATATCGAGATTTCTTATTTTGAGAGTGTCATTGGTATAATCGATTTTGCAACCAAAGTTTGTTAAGAAATCTGACCCAATAATGCCGTCATAGGGTAGGTTGATGTCTCGAATGATGTGAAACTTGTATAATGTGGCATTGGTTTTGTTCAATCTAAATTTTAATTGGAAGTGACCTTCAGTTAATGTTGGTTCGTCACCAGGATCTATACCTTTAAGTTGGATAGGTTCTTTGCTAAATTTCTGATTCTTTTGTATACAGGATTGTTTTATTAAACAAATACCGGAACCCGAGTCAACTAGGAGAGACAATGGAATGTCAGAAATTGATGAGTTTAGCAATACATGTGGAAGTAGTTTTTTGGTAGTATCTAGATTTATTTCAAAATCTTAGTTTCTGGGTTTTTAATTTTAGGAATTTGTTCATTTGTTTAGGGCTGGTTACCCGTGTGGTCCCGTCTAGGATTTGAAATATTTATTTGAGGCTTCTTTTCCAAGGAGCCTTTAGGAACAAAAGGATGAGCGCTTATTTGGGGCTGGTTACCCGTGTGGTCCCATTTAGGATTTGAATGATGGGCGCTTATTTGGGGCTGGTTACCCGTGTGGTCCCATTTAGGATTTGGATGAAGGGTGTCGACTTTTGTGGGTGGTCTCGAGCGACACCGTGGCGAGACTCTTATTCGTTTAAAGTATAGTCATCGACATTGGGGGAAGCTTCGTTGTCATAGGCAAAGGAATCAACGACATCGGTTCCTTCTTGTTCGGATACGAAGTTGACTCGAGGTTTATACGACTCTTGATTGGTTGTCACATTCTGTGGGGACTTGAAGCGTTTATTATTATATTCCCTCTTTTTGCAAGCCGAAATATCATGCCCAGGGATTTTGCAATAGCGACAAAACGCCGAAGATGACCCCGAAGTTGGTTGAGGTTGATTAGAATTATATGTTGGTCGGGGTTGATTGGAATTGAATGCTGGTCTTTGTGGTGCCCTAAACGAACTGAATTGGGTTGACCTCTGTGGGTTAGGATTTTGTGGTTTAGGTCTCGAATTGTTTTCAGCCCTCCTATAGATGCTTTGTTGGATTCTTTCTTCTGATATGGCCAAGTTTATGGCTTCGTTTAGGTTTTTAGGTGCTCTGCAACGGACGATGTTTGAAATACGTGGGAATAAACCCATCAGAAAATGATGGAGAGCGAGGTCTTGCATTGCAGCTACCCTACCTGCTATTTCCTTGACTTTGGTTTCTCCGATAGAAATCTCAGTTAATAGTTGTGACAAGTACGTTTCGATACGTAATGCAAATTGACTAACGTTTTCTTGAGAGTTTTGTTTACTTTCTTGGAGATCAGTGAGTAGGTGTGAATAGTATTTCCTTTCACTAAATTGTGTCTTTAGAAATTCTTTTAATTGGTCCCAGTTAGAAAAGTACTTGATTGAGCAAGCAATTTCCGCCTTGCCCTGAAGTTGACACAGGATGTATTTAAACAGGATCGGTTTTTGAATATCACTGGCTAGTTCATAAGCATTGTTACAATTTACTAGGAATGAATTTAATTTTTCCCGGTCACCATCGTAGGGTTTGATGAATTTAAGCAAGGTATTTAAATCCATTTCTAATTTTGGAGTTAGATTAGGACTGTTTTTAGAGCTTCTAGTCTGCGGCCCAGCGGAAGCAGAACGACTCCCCGAGCCCGACGGCTGATCTAACTGAACATTGACAGATAATTTGTTTTTTGTTTCTTCTACAGATGGATTCATGATGTAATTTTAGACGAATTTACAAGTGAAATACTAAGGGCTAAGATATAGAATAATAGTTAAACGCAAAAGTAAATGTATAATAAGGACTGAGACAATGAGTTTTAAAAGGTTCGGGATCTCTGGAATCGACACTTGTTTATATAACCACAGTCAAAACAATGTTCAAAACTCACTGCGACGATGCGTGGGCGACGGAGATAAGCACGGCGACTAGAATCACTGGGTACATTCCGGATGGCCAGGTACGTTCTTTCACGAAGTTGGGATGAATGATTTCTTTGCAGGTTTTTAGCAGGTTTTCGTAAGTTGCAGCTCGTCGCGAATGAGCTACCACGGCCCTGGTTACGATTTCTTCGATGAAATACGTAGTTACTACAGGATACAGTTCGTTCGGTAAGGGCGAGACACCACAAGTCTTGGGTAGGGTATAGGTTTGATCTTCTTACAGGATGACGAATTGATTCTGTCAAGAATCGGGATAGCCTCCGCGAGGATATTAAGGTAAGTGCACTTCACTAATAACACTTCACATCACTTTTAGGATTTGCGGAGCGAGTCTGCGGAGCGGTCTTCACGGCCACTGGGGATTTTTGATCCCACCGCTGCCACCAAAATGTTACGCGGAGTTATTTGAATGTCTTTTTTAAAAAAGATTTATTTGAATTAAAAAAGAATTTAATGAATATTACTGGATTTATATTTAAGACACGAAATTGTTTTAATAAATTCTCCGGTACAACCGTCTCGGATTAGGAATGGTCGCAGACTGACTTGAGTACCAACTCTACCAACTAGATCTCAATAAGGATTGCTGAATAGTTGGGATTCAGCATTAAGGCCTACAACCAAGGGATATAACAGTACGCACATTCTCCCATTGCACGTACTCCTTGTGTGCTGAATGCCCTCTTGAATGAGAACCCTGAATGTGATGTGTTTGCGGACGGATTGAAGGTGATTCTATCTGAATGTCTGTGTTTCTGTGAAAAGTCTGTTTGAGTGTGTAGATGCTTACTTTACTACCAGTTATTATTTTTATTAGGTATTATCAATTAAGGTTTCTATTATCGTTCATTTTTAATTAGTGTTATTGACATGTTCGTCAATAATACTAATTAAATTAAATTGTTCGTACTTGTTAATAATAAATACTTATTGTTTCAGTAGTTTGAGTACATATCTCGTGTAACCTTTTAATTTATTATTTATTTATTAAATATTTAATATAATATTTTAATATTATTAAATTTATTAACCATTTCGGTTATGTTGCAACAATACATACGATAAATACCCGCTGATTTCAAATACAACACGAATTCTGATCGTATAATTTTTTAAGAAAAAAACCGACTTCGAGCAGGAAACTAAAACAAAAGTAAAAAAAAACCCTTGACTGTCCTTCGTCTTTATCATCAGACCCCTAATGACAGTCACAACCTATCTAGGTGTAAAGCTCTCATCAATACAAATTAATCAAGCTCAAACACCAGGTAATTACTGTAAATCGTTGAGGAGTTTCCTCGAATGTCTTAGGGCTCCATCATCAGATCGACTCCAAACCTTCATTAAATAGTAGTGCTTCAAAACACTTATTGAAAAAAAAATAACAAACGCACTAGTCGCCACCACGATTTTTGAAGGTTCCCTTCGAATTCTATAGGATGCCATCATCAGATCCTGGTTTGATTATCATGGCACTACCCTCGGGATATCTCCTTTGCAACAAAAAAAGAAAAAAGCAAAAAAAGCTTCAGTTGATGGAATCTGTACTGTGAAGATGTTTTAGAAATCCACTTGAATTTTTTAAGGAGTATACACAAGGTGATAACTTTACGAACTTCTCGGCTCGACGCTGGCTGGTGACACACTGTATCGTGATGTCATCGAAAGTGTAAGCTTCGTGTTACTTTGGAATTATCACATCACATGCTTGGAATCCAATAATTTATCAAAGGCCATTTTTATTTTTGTAGTCTTGGCTCCTAATTTTCCAAACATTGTTTAGCAAACCTTCAGTAAATTCAGTTAAAAGTTTAACTTATAAATTTTCACAACTTATAAATGACACTTATGCCAAATAAAATAAATAGCTCAGATGTTGCGCACCCACGGACTTTCAGAAAAAAGGCGGCTCGCGGCGATGACACACGATGACACACACGAGTCGTGGCGAACTACGAGCAACATTTCAAATCGGTTGAAGCGCCGAGTTATCTTATATCGCCAAGAAGAATCAAAGAGGAAAAACCAAATCATTTGCTTAGCCAAATCATCATTTAGTTTAATTCTCGACAGTAAGGCATAATACATAAGAAACCTTTAACTTGAACCAAACAGTTGAATTTAAACTGCATCACCAGTGTTGTGGGTTAGTTTAGAATTGAAATTTTAAATCATTAGCCTTCTCACTGAACTTTGTAACCCTATCGACAAGAGCAATCTAAGACTATCGACAAAATTAACAACGTATTCTCGAACCATCTAACGAAGTCTACACACCAAACTCGTCGACACCGCTGATACAGCATAATCATACCATATAACGGTAGCCTGACTTCACCAACAGTTGGGTATAGGCTTCGCTAAGTTATAATAATAATAATAATAACACCGGACATTTCACACAGCATCATCTGGCCCCAAAGTAAGCCGAGCTTGTGTTATGGGTACCACATGACTGATATACTACTTGTATACTTTTTTTTTTTTAAATACATACATATTATACATAGAAACACCCAGACCTGAGACAAATACTTGCAGATCTTAAAAACATTTGTCCCGAATGCGGGAATCGAACCCGCAACCTTTTGCGTCTCAGTCGGACCTAAGCCCACTGCGCCACAGAGGTCGTCAGAGTTAGTACCATCCATTGCGATCCTGTGCCAATCTTGACCATACACGGCCCGCGACTTAGACTATTTCGTCTACCCATCTTGCCAAAGAATATTTTGTACAGAAAAGCTTGTATTTCTTATAATTTATTTAACCAATTCGACCAAACTCCCCAGTAACGATTGGAGGTATTCGAACGGCTGAATTATTTGGCAGTTATTCCGTTTATAAAATGATTTTGATTTAGTGCTACTCTTAGCTTACTTTAAGTAAAAAATGTTAGCCTAATGTAGGTTGGTTTATAATTTAAAAAACTGAAACCCAACTTGCAGTAGAGGATTACTTGGGAAGTAAGGCTTAGCATAAGTTAAACTATAGCACGCTTTCTTTGATGCAACAATATTTTTTGTGGTTTTTAAGCGTCTTTTATGAACATAACTAGTTGTTTGGTGAACTTTTTTAGAACAAGCTTTGTTGTTCGATAATTTAAAAGTTTCCTTTGTGCATAGTTTATAATGTTTTGATTGGATAATAAAGGTAGGGAATTTTTTTAAATTTTTTTTATATATTTTTGAGGCTTAAAAATATATAAATCGTTTTTGTTGTTATATATAATGTGTTTTGTTTTAAAGTACGGCTTTGGAGGTAAAGATAAAAAGTCACTTAACGTATAATACAAGCTATGCTGACAAGACATGTCAAGACATTAATTCCCTGGAGTCGTGGTAAGCTTCGGGTGTGGGATGCGACTTGTGTGGACTCTCTGGCAGCATCTCAAGTATCGTCTACGTCTAAGACTGTGAGTGCCGCTGCTGCTGCGGCAGAAGACCTCAAGAGGCGGAAATATGCATTCATCTTCAATGCTTATATATTTCTGCCTTTTAGGGTAGAAACTTTAGGCCTGTGGGGACCTGAGGCGTGGCTCCTATTCAGAGAGTTATCAAAGAGAATGGTGGACAAGACTAATGATCAAAGGGCTGGTGCTTACCTCGGACAAAGGATTAGTATGACTATTCAACGAGGTAACGTTGCCTGCCTTTTGGGTATTCTACCTGTGGTCAGTGAACTGAACTGGAATTTTTATCTATAAGTAATTGTATATTTATTTGATATATATCTGTTTACGAAATGATTAAATGACTTCTATAACTATCTAAAGGTTTTGAGCTATGCTTAGTTTGGTAATATGGCGTTGTACACCAATCATTATATTTATTTATAAAATAAGCCTCCGAATGCGACAATGCCTCCATCTAAACCGATGCTGCGGAGTTTGGGCGAATCTGTTCATTTAAAAATTTCCTTTCTCTCTGCGGGTACCTATAATTAATTCAGTTAACTTTCATCTTCTTAAAAAGCAGTAAAGTAACTAAAAAAGACGCTACTTCCCACTTATCCGCAAGCCGCAAAAATAACGAAACTTCATGAATACCGAATGAGTTTGTTTTCTTTATTTTCGTTAGTTTATAAGGGTTTGGCCACACGACTGATAGGCTCGTTTATTAGTTCTCAATTCGTCGGTTTTTTTTTTAATGTATGTTCACCGATTACGAAAACGGCTGAATCGATTTGGAAAATTCTTTTTTTGTTTGAAAGGGTCTTCACGGGTGGTCTCATATAAATTTTATCAAAATCGGTCGAGCTGAAAAATCAACGAATATAAAAATTGTATACATCGATGATGTTTTCATGTACTTCGATACCTCGCTGTCTCATTGGAGTGGTGCGTTTATTTGGCCTACCCATCTTTCCACTAAAAATTTATTATATCCTCAAATTTCATTCAATGAAGTCGGTTTCTTTTTAGTTTTTAAAACGTAATTATCAAAACAATGCTGGAACACAAATCGATAGCTAAGCATATCTTTTCTGATAGTTCTTAACATGACATTTGCTGTCAAACAATATATTATGCGTAATTAAGGTCTGAGTTTAAGCATTGTTCTTAATGCGGCCCTATAGTTAATTCAAAAGTTTTGTTAATGTTGCTGTTGAAAACGATAGGGTGCATCCATTTTCGCTAGCAGCAACATATAGCTCAAGCAGTATATAGCTATTATTATAAATACTTACGGGTATTTATCGCGTTTATTTACCTATTTTTCCCGACGTTTCGACAGGTTTACACTCTGTCGTGGTCACGGGATGACTGGAGTACTGGAGCTACCGCCTCTGCGAAGCGGGGGCAGCATTTTTTGCAACTACCCTCACTTGTTTTTCCGAAATAGAAATGTCCAGCACACTCGGACGACACACAACACTAACCGTGTCCATTACGCATTGAGAAACCGGTCTACGTTGAGTACACTTAGCTATAACTGGATTCCATGAGGCAGAGAGTCTGAAACCGTCTTCACGATTGAAATTAGGATATTTCTTAATTTCAATCGCTTCCCGAACCATTCTCTTGTAGTAATGCCTTTCATTACATAAAACTTGAGGTTTATGTAATTCAATCCAGTGATTGGGTCCTGAGTCCACTATGTGCTCTGCTATTGCAGACTTGTTTACTTGTCGATTTTTGACCGCCGCTATGTGTTCTTTAACACGTTCCGCGACCGTGCGTTTAGTCTGGCCTATGTAGGAACGCCCGCAGCTGCAATCTATTTTGTAAACCCCCAGGAACTTGCAGAGGTACGACGTCTTTTGGTGTTCGTAGATACTTCGTCATCTTTGTGAGTGGAGTGTAGATCGACTTGATTGAAAATTTACTGAGCATGTTACCAATTTTGTCCGTAACTCCTTTCACATAAGGCAAGAACGCAGGCTGTCTTTTCACATCAATGTGTTCCTGTTTGCGCCTCCAGTTAGAACGACATCCGATTCGAGTATTGTAGCCATTCCGTTTTAGAACCCCTTTAACATGATCTAGCTCACCATGCAGATGTTCAGGATCGCAAAGGTCATGAGCTCTGTTTACTAGTGAGGAGACTACTGACTCCAGGTGTCTTGGATGGTGGTGTGACGCTGCATTCAAGTATCTGTCCGTATGTGTAGGTTTTCTATACACTGTGTGTGCCAAGGTCCCATCACATGATGGGACATGATGGGACATGATGGGACCTTGGCACACACAGTGTATAGAAACACAATGTGTTCTGATCGCGTAAGTTTAAAAAAAAAAAAAAAAAAAAAAGTATATAGCTAGTAGCGACAAACAGCTCGTCTCAAATAAAGCTGCATCAGATGATTGATTTATTGATTTCCATGGTTGTATTGATTGATTTTACAACTTCCCTCTACTTCGCTTCGTAGAAACTCAGGTACACACGGATTCAATAATTGTTTTGTGAGCTATCGATGTTCAAATTACAAATGAATTTGTGTGATAAGTTACCCAACTATTAAAATATTGGCTCGCGTGAAACCAACGCCAACGACAGCCTTAACTCCTGTGGAGTTTAATTTGTTTTCGGTCTGCAACCGTCTGACGCTGTCTAGCCGATACCTTAGGTTGATGTAGGTCAGTGCCTCGCAGGCGTCAACTTTAAATTATTTGTGCATTTCTACGGATGAAATTAAATAAGAACATCGCGGTCCAACACGGAAAATCCGGGTTTAATATGATGTGGAAGTTTAATTACGATTGCATGCTCAGAGAACAGTTTGTGCGAGTGTAGGTACCATGAATATAAAGTCGGTATGAGTTGAGTTACTACTATAGTTTATTAATAGACTTTGAGGTATGTTTGGACGAGCGAAAACCACATTTCAACGGTAGAAATGTCCAACAGATTTAAGTGGTGTTGCAGCGACATAATATTTGTCGTTTCTTTTCTGCTGCTTTCTTTTCTGCGCTAACTTGTATTATCCTGTATATTTGGACCGCCTATGTCAAATATTATGATTCTATTAAATATTATTTAAGCTCTTGGTGGCCTTATAACTTTAGAAATTTCGGGACAGACACCTTAATGTGTCTTCCGAAGAAAGGAAGCGCTCTGATGCAAACGCCCCTGCGGCTGCGGTACATTTCATTGATTCGGAATTACTATGCCACAAGTGCTTCAACATTTTTTGATAAAGAGGTTACAGATTTCACATGGAATTTATTGTATAAAATATTTTGACTCTCGTCTCTCATCTGCTACACCACAAATAAAATAAATAAATAATACCGGACATTTCACACATTGGTCCCAAAGTAACCAGAGCTTGTGTTATGGTACCACATGACTGATATACTACATATATAATTTTTTTTTTGTAAATACATATATGTTATACATAGAAACACCCAGACCCGAGACAAATACTACTATACAAATACCGAAAACAGACAAATAAACAAACGACGATTCCACAAAACGAGGCAAAACAAACGTGTTTGCAATAATACAGATCAATCCCTGTAAATGAGACATCGAATAAAGAAAATGTAATAATGCCGCGCGTTTCATATCGTGGGGTAAAGTTGCCGGGTCAATTGTGTCCGGTGATACGGACTGGCGCAGTGGCCAACTTGTTACTAAACTTCTTGACATATTTTTGCATGTTTCTTTACGGAAATGAATTGACTGAATACTCAGTTCAGTTGGTAGTATTTCTACCTTCTACGCTGTAGGTTGAAGGCTTTACTCTCAAAACAAACATTTGTGTGATGTACATCAATGTTTCTTTTGTGTCTGGGTGTTATAAGTATCATAAGTATTTTTTATCTTGTTAATAGTCATTTTTTATTATTTATAAAAGCGCTAGAACCAAGAGGAGTTTCTTGCAAATTTTTCTCGGGCTTGGGTTAGAATGAATTGGCACCTAAATTCACCTAGTATGTAAGACGTTTCAAAGTGATCCTTGTGATTGTATTGAATAAATAATCTTTTGACTTTGACTTTGACTTATTTTGTTTATGATTGCAATTAATTCATAGTACATTCAAATACAATTATAAAAAAAAATTACTGAATAAATGAAAAGTTATAAAAGTATTATATCACTGATTTTGTTCCCATAGAGTTTGTTCCCAAAATAGTTGTTTAAACTTATTTCCATCTTTATTCGTTGCCATTAGAATTATAAGGACAAAAAATACTTAAATGCTAGGCTAGCTAATTATCTGATTATAACATTGAGGGATAGTATATAGTTACAGTTATTGCATTAAGGTTAAAATTACCAGTCACTCCCGGTGAACACTTTTTGAACCAACTAGTTGACCGAGCGAAGCGAGTGTCTTCGTTACAGCTTAGGCGAAAATGCTTTCGTATGTATATCTGGATGCTCTTCTCTACAATTCGCATTTCTCAACCGATTCTCGCAATAATATATTGTGAGCAGGTTTGTATAACTATATAGTTTTTTTGTCGATTCAGTTTTTGGAAATAAAAAAAAATTTGATAGAAAACTCAAGCTTGACTTGACTTGAGAAAATGCAAGCTCAAGCAAGCTCACAGAGCCGCCAGTAATAGTTGGATATCTTTCTCGTCCGTATTTCCCCTACAATCATTACAAGGATAACTTCTGTCATAGACCTTTTTCTCCCTCCTCGGTACTTGACATAGAGCCTTCCAATTTGCTTGCAAATGTTAGCCTGAGGCTTGACAGCTTTAGAAAGCAATGTTATTATAAACTACCGGGACGCTCCGCGACTTTTAGGCTTAGCGCGCAATGCGTATTATTTTGGGGCGATTTTTTTCGTGCTATTAAAAACAGCGTAGCAAATGACATACTTTAGAATATATTCAGAAACGGTTTAAACCGCGCGCATCAATTTGCTAGTGCATGCTAGGCCTTACGTTCGTGTTTAAATAACTTGCGTTCCATTTCTTATTTTTGGATAAAAAGTGTGCTATGTCCGATTTCTGGTCATAAATCGGCGTGAATAAAAACCAAACATGGATAATCTTTTGGATAATATAAGTGTGATATTATCAATACAGTACGAAATGGATTCAAAACATTATTGATACAACACTAGTTGTAAATGTTAATATTCAATGTTATTGTCCAGATTTAACTTTCTTTGCAGTGCAGCAAAGTTTTGGTGCAATAAGGTTTCTACTATGTTTGTACAATTTTTAAACGACTTCAAAAAACGGGAGGTTCACAATTCGGTTAATTGAATTGAAAAAATATATTTTATGTGAAAATCCTTTCACATAAAATATATTTTTAAATATATTTAACTTTTTGATGAATCCCATAAAAGTTTTATCAAAGTCAATTCAGTAGTACAGTTTTAAAATCAAAATAGCTGGAAAAAATATGTCATCCAAGTAAACGTAATTTCGATATGTTGCTTTCCTGTGACTTTCCAGTAATGTTTTTAAATCTCGAAAAATGATAAAATACTATATTAGAGCGTAAAATAAAAACTTTTTTAATCGACTTAAAAAAGGAAGTTCTCGATTCGGTTGTTTGTTTATGGACTCAAATTTCATTCTCATTTTTTCTAGTTTTTAAAACGTAATAATTGGCGGCAAAATCTGTTTACAATGATTTTACCTTGTACTGATAACTAGAGCACTTAACATTATCAACACAGTTCCCAATAATAATAAAATATTCACGTCAAAATTATTTTTATTTTCAATAAATCTGGTCTCCATAACACAAGCAATGCTTAATTTGGGGCTAGTTGGTGTTGTGTGCATAATTTTCTTTTATTTAGAGGCGTCTGATAAGAACATCGCGTGACTAAAGACCTGTTTCTTATCTGAGCAAGCGTGTTAGAACTAAAACCCAACATGTTAATACCACCAGTGTCATGGGGACGCTGCTATCTAGTTGATCTGTATCAGTTTATCTACCTTTAGTTAGATATATCCGTTTCAGATGACATGTATTTTATACTAAGACTAGCTGTTAGCCGTAACGGCTTATGCGTAGGAAAGTAGATAGAGATGCTCGGATGCTGATTAATGTACGATGTCTCAAAATCCAATCTTCCTATCTTAATACACCGATGTCTGAATTTTTCCGCATAAAATTATGGATATAGTTTGATATATAAGAAGCAAACAGATAAACACAATACAATACCTATCTAGCAATCAATGCAAGTTCTGACCATCCATAAAGAGATACCCTAAATAACCATCAACTACCTAGCTAAATTAACTGGAGAGCTCTTTTTTTTACAAAATATATTTTTTGCCTTACCATACTTATCTATGCATAAAAAATTAAGCAAGCAAATCTCAAGTGTTAGTGACCAGTGAAGCGGCGTGATATTTTTTCATAGCAAGCGTAGTGAGCACCACATTTTTCGTAGCGAGCTCATTTATCACACATCATTTTTTGATAATATCATTCCTTACACGAACACACTAATGTGGTTGTTTGAATGTTCAACCGAACCTAACTATCTTTCAATAAGTGAGCCTTACCATACGTAGGTATGTTAAGCAATACAAGTAACTTCCAAAAGTCTGTGATGAGTGCTTGAAACATGTTCAAGCAAATCGTGATACGAGTTATAAAGAAAACGCCTAGTCTGTACCATTGATTATAGAGACTTGATATTAAGTAGCTTAATATCAAGCGAAGAGCACTTGCTACAAAAAACATAAAAAACTTGGTTTGAATATTTAAAATACAAAACAATAGGACACATCAATAGAGTGATAAATAGAGTGTCACAGTTTATTTAACGCGCTGTGTGATTTCATTGCAACTCAGTTTTAATATTTAAAATAATAAATGATTGAATATTTGTTTCAGGGTTTTTAAAATTCAAAATTAAATTGTAATCAGCGTTGTAATTTCCAATCCTTACAATTTTGCCAGAATCCCAGAATATTATAGAAATAGAACCGAACCTTCTACGTATTAGCTTAAAATCACTTTTCCATAAATACGACATCCATTAGTTAAAAACAGCTCTCATTTCAACGGGACGATAACGGAACGATATCATTTTACCGAAATAACTAACGACTCGATGCTGAAGTGCAATGACTTGTTTTATTGTAAAATAATTAATCCCGGACATTTCACACATGGGTGTTATGTGTTATGGGTACCACATGACTGATTTATACTACTTATATACCTATTTTTTGAAAATAAATACATATTATACGTTTGTTGCCTTAGTAAATACAATTGTGTTTAAAATTGTTTGATATTCAAGGTATATAGGTCGCTATAGACTTACTAAACACTAAGCCGCGGTCTAACTATGTTTTCCATTGATAGGAAAAAACTATTAACGCAAGGATTCGAATCCACAACCTTAGTATTGGAAGGAAGAGAGCTACTACAACATTTCCATTGCTCACAAAATATATATTAATATTCTGTATATTGTTCCTCCACACCGTATTTTTTTTCCTATTAATCGGCCATCATAGGGTGCATAGGGTTGTCAATGTTTATATGCGGGTAAAACCGCAAATGGAAATTCGTTTCATAATAACCAAGTTGTCACCGTATCCGTCGCCGCCTACCCTCGAACATCTGTCATCCTGTCATATACAGTCCGTCGCACGTCAGTTTTTACACTATGAAAGTGAGTTATGTGTTTAAGAGCTTGTGTCTATCAAAGCTGTCATACTTAAGACCCCAGTAGAACTTACAAATTAAAATCGAGGACTAGGCATAGCGTTAAATACTAGAGTTAAATAGTCAGGTACGAACGAGTACCTAAAACTCAGTTATTTCAATGACTATTATCAAAAACATTGCACAAATCAGTGAACTGATGATCTGGTGACAAATTTTAGGTGTTTAATCCTATCTCAGACACCAGTCTTTCAAAAAACAGGTGAACCAAACAGAAACTTGTATTTGACTTTTGTTTGTTGTTTTGAATAAATAAACTATTTATATTAAAGTAATTACAAAGATGTACAGTTTAATATGACATAATATAAAGTACATGTGAAATAGTTGAGCTATCTAAGGACCGCTTAAAACGATCTATAGAAAGCATAACTGACCCAAATCACTGCCAGAAGGCAGCAACCCAAGACACTGGCGGCTTTGCCACGTTGAATGGCAATGCTAATACGCAGGCCCAGATAGGAGCCAGCTGTTGGGTCACGCAATGTTTCTATAGAGTTCGATGTTTTAGAGTTCCAATAGAAATGCTATGAGTTTTGTTCTAGAATAACGACGAATAGTACTACTTTAGTATAGGTCAGTGGCTAATGATGGAGTTAATAACCAAACTTTTCTAAAACGAAGACCTACAGCTCTTCCGTGCTGCGCAGAGCACTTGCTCACTGCTCTTCGCAGCATTGAAGAGCTTAGTTGAAAACGCCACTGTAGTCAAACTTCCAGATACTGACCACGCACAATGTTATAAATAGATTATTTATGATTAATCTACCACGATCGCTTTTATAAGGGGCCTAAGTGCATTTCAGGAATTCAAATAAACAATATCGGTATACACATAGGTCGATTTATACATAGCTTGCGTGAGATTGTGGAATCAGTATTTACCACTCAATTGAAGACCACGTCGAAGACAAATACGTAGACCAAGAATATCTCGTTCACGTTCCTGCACAGTAAACATAAGCCTGTGAATCATTAGCTATTTGTAAAGTGGCTTTCTCATTGTGGGGTTAATTGAACCCCGATGGGGTGGCGGACTTGCCCTATAAATCAAGGTATACTTGAAAATGGCGGCGCTGTTGGGTCTGGACCTTTGTGTGATTAAGAACTTTGAAAGTTTAATAAACTAGCATATTCAATCGTTGAATATTCTGTCAAGATATCAGTTTCTTGATATTTCCTTGATCTGTTTCGTACCAACTTGATAAATTATACAATTTTGCAGTGGAACACAACACTAGTATACCATTATTCGATCGCAGGATCTAAAAACAGTCGATCCCAGTCGTTACCTGCTACGTAGGCGTGCTCAGTATAGTAGTGATATTGCCACCGTAAGGCAATGATAATTTATTAAGCGAAAATGAGGCCGGTATTTTGGTCATTTATGATTTATGGGTTTTCACATCAGCCAATACAACAAATCAGATAGTTACTTGTCCTTGTTCGTATAAGCCTACGAGATCACAAAATTGACTTTACATTAGGTAAGACTCGTTTCTAGGATATAAAACCACCCAAACATCTACCCTGACTTATTACATCTAAGTTTTAGGTCGTTTAGGTGTTAGGTTTATATTTATAAGTAAACTTTATGTGATCGCTTAGGTCCTGCACTTTGGCAAACTAAAACTATATGGGAATATATTTTACGCGCTTTTTATGGGATTCAAAAGGGCACGCCATAAAAAGCTTCGCACTTACCCAGAAGGTCAATAGCATAAATCATGGAAAATGTACCTACTCGTAGTTACAAGCGATATTCCGTTTTCTTGAAAAATTTTACGCGATAGAAAGTTGAAAAGACTTAGACACTGACTCAACTTGAGAACAGTCTTATGCTCGGAAACGTTAGACAAATGTCATTCTATAAACTTACATCAATTTAAAACATAAAGGATCACCGAACAGCTCTTCAGGTAGATCCATTATCTTTCGACTTTAACTATGATCCATTGCCTTTCGACTGTATAGTTTGATACCTATATGTATATAATAATAATGTGTGAAATGTCCGGCATTATTAATATTACTTAAAATTATCACAAACTTGCCTTGATAACCAACAGTTGAACGTCCAGTTAGAACTATAATGAACACTAGTCAAGATCCCAGCATTTGATAAAGTAAAAAGATTCAACACTAGATACCGACACCTAAAATTATCGAACTTCTAGTGAGTCAGCGGACCCATAATGCTTTTGGTTATACCTTATTTAATTAAATGGCACTTTTAAGTAAAAATATTGGGTAGTCATAAAACATTTAACTGACCTCACTGCTGAAATGATAGTAGCTATAACTACGTTATAACTTTTAAAACTATCATGGTTTTGCACATAATTTTCACTCAAAACGGGATATTTACCATGATATATGAGTTTTTCTGCTTCTCGATATTTCGGCACAGTTGCATGCGCCATGATCACGACATAAACTGAAGTCTTTGCGGGTGGATGTTATTGGCAGACAAAACGGTCTACCCTCTTTCTCAGTCTTTTTTTCCCGCAAAGACTTCAGTTTATCTCGTGATCATGGCGCATGCAACTGTGCCGAAATATCGAGAAGCAGAAAAACTCATATATCATGGTAAATATCCCGTTTTGAGTGAAAATTATATAACTACGTTTCTGCGCTGTAGATTCGATGCCTACACAGTACATGGATGTTACATAAGTACTAACTAACAGTAGCCCGTGGTTTTGCACGCATTGTACCTAAAATAACCTTATAGAAACTATAAAGAAAACCGATTTCATTTAACGAAATTTGAGCCTATAAACATACAACTGAATCGAAACCTCCTTAATTTTGCGAAGTCGGTTAACACCATTGGAAAGTCAAAAGAAAGCATACTGTTTTCGGCAATTTTGATAGTTTGGGTTTTAACCCAAACTATTGAACCGATTTTGAAGAAATGTCTATGGAACAAATCGGAAAGTATCTCCTTTCTGATGTAAAAATATTTTTTCAAACCGGTTCTTAAATGACGGAGTTAGGCTCATTTGAATTTATAATATTAGTATAGTTAAGAATTCTAGTAGTTATCTGGTTCCCATAGATGAGTATAAGCAAGATGGTGCTTTACGAATTGTTCATCAATATGTAGGTATATATTTATCAGATTGATAGCCACATTTCCTAATACATATGTGGGGCAGACCCATCATCAATGCGGAGAATACCAAAGAATCTACTAATTTCAATTCTAAACGTCATCGCGGAATAACTATCTAGAACTCTCTAGAACTCTCTCTTCTCGGGATTCCTTATCGTTCAAATCACATTGCACCATTACACACTTATAATTTAATTGTCCATGCTTGTGTTATGAAATGACAATTTATTCATTTAAATTACTGAATTTAACAAGCACGGAACAAAATAATTGATTTAGAAGTGCTATGCTATGAAATTACAAACGAAGAATCTTCCGAAACTAAACACTGAATTTCCTCGATTATAGCTCTAATGACTAAAGCTCAATAAACACAGACTTCATAGCCTAGCTTTATTTGCCCGTATTTCGAGGTATTCGCGCTGCATCCACACGCCTTCGGTTTTATTAAAATCGATCCGATAGTTAGGTTTAAACTTCGTAACAATCCTATTTATATCTATTAACAATACACTGTAATACGAGACTGATGTTAACATTCTGACCTACTAGGGTCAAATCCAAAGATCACTGTTCAAAATTGATGGTCAAAGTGCATCTAAAGATCATTAGTTTTAGGACATATCCGCCAGATTCCACATTCGTTCATACACTAACTGTGGTTCAAAAAATTGGTTGTCTGTAAAGTCGGTTTACGGACGATAATTTAACGTGATAACGTCATAAGGAAACATTGATGAAAAATTGCCTACTTTTAACCTATTAAGATGCGTCACAAGCCGAACGCGATGGTGTCTCTATCGCTTGTTCCGAGCTTTCGCTTGCACGCTCTGCTCAGGCGGAACGTGATAATTTTTTGCGTGCGTGCAGCCGGCGTTCATCGATTTATAAGACGTTATCACGTCAAAAATATTTAGTCTTTTTGTGTGTGGTATGTCCAAACAAGTATAATCTCATCGGTGATGCTACTCCCCAAAGATAGTAGCGCTCGCTTTCATGTAGCGATGGTTTCATATCCGTTCATGTTGCAATCATTTTATTATTTTTCTTCTTCTTTTTTAATGGCCTGTGACATACTTATGTCAATTTTGCCAGTGTCAAGTGTTTATAGTTTATAGTCAGTTTGTTTGTTATTAGAGTCTTAGTCGATGGTCAATTGTCAATTCTAGACGTCACGCGAAATGGCGTCTAGAATTTTCTTGGGATTCCTCGTCGTTCAAATCACATTGCACCACAATACACATATAATTCAATTATCCATACCCGTCCTGTAGTCACAATTTATTCATTAAAATTTCGCTAAGATTACTGAATAAAACATGCAATAAAACGGGTAAAAAATATTTAATTAGCACAGCTATGTTACTCCATGAAATGACAGACGAAGAATCACCATCATGTTATTACTAACCTGATTTTCTTTTCTCCGCATGACATGTATGACATGTCACATGTCAGATGTTTATGTGACATGAGCCACGCTAACCTATTCCTCCTAACCTTATCCGTCACTGGAAAAGTGAATTTCATGTTACTAACCAAAATCCTCGTAGTTTGGTAAGACTCCAGGTCGTGGCGACTTTAAAATGATCAACGTTTCCCAAGAAATGTAAGGAAACAGTTGTCAGATAACAAGAAACAGCACTCAGCGTTTAGTGGTTTATAAGTGATTATAAGCCCTGCGAATACTAATTAGTGAACATTTTAAATGTATCAAGAGCAAGGTATCTTGATACTTTAAAAAGCTTAACAAACAAAGTAACCAAAAGTAAATATATTGAAATAATACAATGCAACAGATCTATAAAGTATCCATAGGCTTCCGAACTAGTAAAAACTGTGTTTCAGGAGCCAGTAGCTTCTCCCATGAGTTATTAATAAGTATAGGTATAGTGTAATGGTCTATGATTTTTAATTTATTGTTATGTATCATCATCATCATCATCAGCCCATAGCAGTCCACTGCTGGACATAGGCCTCCCCTAATAAGCGCCATTGCGCCCTGTCTTCAGTTCGACGCTTCTGCCGGCAGCCTTTCGCAGATCGTCACTCCACCTTGCCGGAGGGCGTCCTACACTACGTTTGCCGAGCTGCGGTCTCCACTCAAGAACTCGTTTACCCCAACGGTTATCGGTTTTTCTTATATGTATATAATGTATTTTTACAGTATAATTTCATATATAAATAAGTGTGTATTAATTATTTTCGTAAGAACGAAATTCTTTGAGCTTAGACGAAGTGAGCGCCTAGCTATCTCAATAAACGAGTGTCAATGTTTATGTCTTTGCATATGTCAAAGCCCTTGTGTTACAGTGGCACGTAGATACATGACTTGTTCTATGACTTTACTTAACCTGGAATGTATTTTTCCGTTTGCACTGTTCGTAAGTACTTCAGTAACAAGAGTTACTGCAAGAGTTTTTTACCAGAGTTTATAAAACGAAACAGATAACCAGTAGCAATTCTAATTTACATGGTCTTATTGACAACCTCTATGGGCTGTGGGCTAAGATCAGACTGAGACGCAGAAGGTTGCGGGTTCGGTTCCGCGAACAAATGTTTATATGATCTGCAAGTATTTGTCTCGGGTCTGGGTGTTTCTATGTATATGTATGTATTTACAAAAAAAACTTATTTAAGTGTATCAGTCATGTGGAACCCATAACACAAGCTCTGCTTACTGTGGGGCCAGATGATGCTGTGTGAAATGTCCGGGATTATTTACTTATTTTATAAACTTCTTATCCAGTCACTGGTTATTTTGAAATATCGTGGTAATAAGATTATCAGTCATGTGGTACCCATAACACACGCGCTATATACCAGGAGGCTAGATGATGCTATTACTCATGCCCTTAAACACACGACATGGTCTAGTTACTATCAAATCTCTAGTTATTGTTAAGATCTCTAGATCTTCTTATGGATATCTAGCGAGGTATTCAGAGGTACATCATAAAATTATATTTGACGCATTACATTTTGTATTTATGTCAGATTGCAAGCCCATCACCGAATTAGGAACTACTAATTTATAAAACACATTTTTGAGATTTAGGTTCTAATTAAAAAAAACCGTCCAAGTGCGAGTCGGACTCGCGCACCGAGGGTTCCGTACAAACCTGTAGGTATATAAGTAAAAGTTTACCCATCACGACAATCGAGTCATAGTTATGGTTTTTATTGCAAAATTTTTTTCATGAGATCTAGAATCTCAAGAACCGGGTAGTAAGTTTAACATTATTAAAACAAATATATTATATGATGTAACAAAAAATTTACGGTTTTTGCAATTTTCCTTTATCTGTGCTATAAAACGTTGCTTTGTACCAAATTTCAAGATCCTGAGTACACGGGAAGTACCCTATAGGTTTTGATTCCCTTGCGAATGTCGAAAATTTGTGAAAATTTGCGGCATAAACGGCTGTATCTCTTGATTGCGTTAGCTTAGATATGAGTTTTTTACAGCTTTAAGGGACAGTAGACTTGAGTATTTGACTACAAAGTGATCCTATAAGGGTTCCGTTTTATCCTTTCGAGGTACGGAACCCTAAAAATAAATCAATTACAAAAATGTACAGAATTATATACAGTAATAGAAAATACATTTGAAACTAGTGAGCTATCTAGGGACAAATATTTTTCCTTAGATAGCTCAAAGCCGGCGTGAAAAAAATGGAGTTATCTTAATTTGTAAAATAGATGTAAATAATATAATATGACTCGCTCTGGGCAATCAATTATGTTATTCAAACTACAATACGTGCAAAGTCTAACTGAAATGCACAGTTTTTTAGCTGCTGCGCGGCTATTTAACAGGCGATTATATCGTAAAACCCAATTATGCATGGTTATAGCAAAAGCAGTTATAAAGTAATAGCAAATATGGCGGAACGGCTAAACAATGTTATGGAAACGTTAATAAAGTTCGGGTTAGTGTATGCCGGATTACAGATTAGTATGTTATTATAACATAAGCGGTTTACGAGCGTTTATTCAGCGAGGTGTTTTAAAAGTCGCCGTGGGCGTATGATATATTCCCACGACATTAATTCTAAAGCTCTATACATCTCTCAAATCTTCTGTTTTGTGTCTGGGTGTTATAACGTATCATAAGTAATTAAAAATATAAAAGTACATAGGTATTCTATCAGTCGTCTAGTCATCACAGTACAAGCTAAGCTTAGTTTGGGGCTAGATGATGTTGTGTGTATTATCCACCAATATTTATTTATTTGATTCTTTATTCCATTATTTCGTTGCTGTATCTGTTTTGGCCTCGTCTTCTAGTCAGACATCTTTGGATGTGTGTCTGATTGTGATCACTGTGGAATTTACATCCGTACTTCGGATGGCACTTTTAGCTGTCGGTCCTAGTATTTAAGGTAAGATGTATAAGCTGTTTCCTTAAAGACCTTGTCTTCATGTCTAAGCATTATATTTAGCAATGAAAGCATTTGCTTTCATTTCGCACAAATAGTATTCCGTACATGACCGGTAGTAAGCTCATCTATACTATTACTAGCTGTTGCTCGCGACTTCGTCCGCATTTTTTTGAAAGAAATTGTAGCTTAAATCCTTCCCTGAGATGCAATTTATCTCCTTGCCAAATTTTATTGATAATTTTCAAACCAATCACACCCACCACCCATTAAAAAGTTTTCTTACAAACATTCACACCCCATTTTACTCTTTTATGGGAGTTATTTTGAAAAATCCTGAAGCACGTGTCCTTTTATTTTGCATTTTAAGTATCCAAACCAAGTTTCTAAAAAATAACACCCCCTGTGAAAAAGTTCCCAAACAAACTTTGACACCCCATTTTACCCTTTTGTTAAGGTTATTTTGAATAATCCTGAAACACATTCGTTTTCACCCCATATCACCCTATTAGGGGTTTGAATTTCAAAAAATCCCTCCTTAGTGGGTGGTTTTGCTGTAAAAGGAAGCTACCTTCCAAATTCAGCTTTCTAGCTTCAGCGGTTTCGGCTCGGCGATGATGAATCAGCCAGTCAGTCAGTCAGGTTAAGCTCTTTTATAGGTATAGAAATAAAGACGAAAAGTTTGTATTTTTTTTTGTTTGCATGTATATGCTTATTATTCTGATTACTAAATAACAACTTGAGTATTTGTTGATAAGTATATGAGTTCAATCTGACAAAGTGGTATAGGTATGTCTTTCTGTCTAGATGCAGGAAAATATAAAGTAAGTAGGTACGGCACCGTCTTAGAAGCTACGTTCGCTCTTATTACGATCCATTTATTTATCAGGTAAGATTGGCTGTACATCCGATCGCGCCATCAATGCGATTGTACTTCTGGTAGCTAATAAAACAGGGTAAATTGATCTCACAGGTAATATAAATTAAACAAACGAAGTTGTGAGTCGGTCAGAAAGTCACTTATAAAAACACTAACTGATGACGCACGAACTCTAATTTTAGGTTCTAATTTAAAAATAACATGTATTGGCTTCCTCGTGACTTTTTCTTTTCTTTTCTTTGATTTTCACTGGCAAATCGACTTCCACAAGCTGTAAAAAAATTTGTTGTTTCTGTCAGACAACTTTAAACTACCGCTAGTGTTGTGGCCACACATGTAAGTGCTAGGCCGGCGCCATTAGCGAGTTCTGCTTTATTACGAACTTTCTTTAGGCAGAGAATGGAGCTCATGAGAAATAGCTTATTCTATGTCTACACGTCACTGAATCAAATGTAAAGTAACATGCTGTATTGCAATGATTTTAGATGCAATTTGCAATAAATTCGAGATTTCACTTTGTCGAGTAGCTAGAAAAGTACAAATATTAGGTAATCCACGCTATTATTGTAAATTTCAGAGTTTGTCTGTCTATCCTTTTCTCGGCTGATCAGTTTAACGGAACTATACGAAATTTAGTATGGAGATAGATTGTGTCTTGAGGAAGAATATTCAATTGCTTCAATTGTGTGCAAAACACATTCAGTATCTTTTTATCTGTGTCACAGATTCATATGAAATTTTAAATGACGGCGCTGGAGTGGAGTTATATTACATAAGTTACTTTTATTCAGAGACAATGGCAAAACCTTAATACCTTTACGTAAATAAGCTTTTGTTAAACGCTTCATAGTACAGCCTTTGTATAGCGAATAATAGACGTTTATATTATGCCGGTTTTATTTTTCACAATAATTTGTCGTGAAATTATAGTTACTAATAGCTGATGCCCGACTTTACCTACACAGGATTAGTACTTCGAGTAGCTTATTTTCTTCTCCAATGTCATATCCATCTTTATACCAAAATACATCAAAATAGGTTCTGCGGTTTAGTCGTGAAGATTATAATTTTTTATAGTATTTATGGTTCATTATTTTGGCGATAATGGCTTACACATAAAATACATACAGATACATATATGCTGTCGCGGGCTTTTTTGTAGGACTATTTAAAATAAACATTTCCATTATACATTATATACGTGTAATTCTAACGGATTTTCCAGCGCACGCCAGAATAGCTCGCAGATGGCAGAATTTTTTCCTACTTGAAACGTATCTTTATATTTTGAACAATTCACACAATATCTTTATAAATTATACCCTATGTGTTATTCTGATGTATAAGCTATATTATTGTAAAGTTTAATTAAAATCCATTCAGTAGTTTTTGCGTGAAAGTGTAACAAACAACATACAAACATTCGCGTTTATAACATTAGTAAGGAAGTAAGGATGGAAGGCATCTTTTGGGCTTTGATACCTCTATCTGTCACGACAGAACATTTACTGATAATACACTTACGAAGGCAACTTAAATTGCCAATTTATGACGTCACGATAATATCAAGCAATTTTTGACAACATATTAATATTGCAATTGTTTGGTATATGGAGCAATTTAAAAAAACTAGTTGCTACAAATTCGTCTATAAAAATTGCTGAGTCTTTATTTAAATTCCTGGGTAAACGTACCGTAAGTGTTATGTGTTATACACGGCAATTATTTATCTAAATACAGTGGCTCGCCCAAAAGTTATAATTTAATGTTGAAATAAAGTATGTAATTTTACAGACATGTTACCCAGGAGTCCCCGGCTATTATCTTAACAACCCTCTGTAATATAGTTAATAACCGCTAATAACAATATTTTATGGAAATAATTAAAACTCATTTTGATTACATACATGTATCAAAATAATTACGTTCTAAAAATTAAAAACAAAACCGACTTCATTTACATAAAATATGAAATTTCGTTGGATGACATATGTTTTTCAGATATTTTCATTTATCTACTGAATCTACCGAAATCTACTGAACTGAATTTTATGAAATTTGTACGGATCAAATCGGAAAGTATAACTTTTCGTTTTTTTTTCAAATCAGTATATAAATGACGAAGTTATGATGCAGCAAACAAACACCGAATTGAGAACCTCCACCTTTTTTTGAAGTCGGTTAAAAATAATTTGAAACGTTTAATATGTCTCGGATTGCGCTTAAATTATTACGTACCTGTTGCCCGTAGCTTCGCATGCGGGGAACCTAAATGTAGCTTATGTCCCAAATTATCCCCAACATATCTCCTTACCAATTAAAGAAAAATCTTAAAGATCCGTTCAGCTGTTTGACTATGAAAAAGTACCAAACAAACAGACAAATAGACTTTCAGAGATACTTTTGATTTTATAATATTTCTATTGATTCTGTTATTTCAATGACCAAACGTAAGAAAACATTCGATCATAAAACATACACTACGGGTTACGTAGTAATGTTAGCTGAGCTGTTGTTTAACAGAATACGAAAACACGGCAAATCTTTTAAAAAGTTTTTTGACGTGAACGTCTTATAAATTGATGAACGCCGGTTGCACGCACTAAAAATTGACACGTTCTGCCTGACCCGAGCGTGTAAGTGAGAGCGCGGAACAAGCGATAGAGATGCATAATCAATCGGTCTAAGCGTTCGGCTTGTGACGCATCTTAATAGGTTAAAAGTATGCAATTTTTCATCAATGTTTTCTTATGCGTTATCACGTAAAATTATAGTCCGTAAACCGACTTTACAGACAACCATTTTTTTGTGTTATTGAGTGTCAAGTTACTTAGTAGAATTGCCCTACAGCCTTTGTATATCCCTTGTATGTGATTGTTGAGTGTAATTATAGTCGAGTTCTATAAAAGCATTCAGCAGGAGTGTTTGTACAAAACACGGAAAAACTACCACTGTTCGTTCAAGGAAAACGAAATGCTTTGTAAAAGAAAAAGTAGTTACTCAAATTTATCGCCCCCGGGAGGCAGGTGTGATGTTTTCCGGCTTTTTGTTAGCTTCGATAAAAGTCTTACATCTCGGCAGTACCAATCTTTGTTGTTCTTATTCTTGCGTTTAACATAGTCACGTAGAAACAGTAAATAAGTAAATATTAGAAGACCATTCATCGCACCTAGTCCTCAACTAAGCTTATGCTGGTTTGGATAAGGCCTACATATTTGATCCTTTTGGAGTCGAGACCCTGGGTCCGTGGGGAACAGGAGCCCACCGCGTTTTCAAAATTATTTCACAGCGTCTGGTAGATACATTGCGTGATCCAAGAGCTGCCTCCTATCTGGCCCAGCGTATTAGCATTGCCATTCAACGTGGTAATATCGCCAGTATCTTGGGAACGCTGCCCTCTGGCAGTGATCTGGATCAGTTGAGCTATCTATAAATCGTTATAAACGGTCCTTAGATAGCTCAACTGTTTCATGTGTAATTTATTTTTTGTATATTATTCTGTACATTTCTGTAAATAAATATCTATTAATATAGGTATTGGTATTAAGGACTAAACTAAGCTATGGAATCAGATGGCTGATAGAATACTTATTACTTGTGAATACTACTCATTTGTCAACTCAATCTCACAAGACACAGGCCTTCAGAGGCAGTTTTCGATATGCCGCTTCTAAGTGTTGGAATAACCTGCTACCACCAATGTTAAAAGTACCAACAATTTTAGAGTCAAACTCAAGGCTTTTTGGAAGCTCAAATACAGCATGGAAATATAAATATGAACGTCTCGTTTATATAAAGCAGATTTCGTAGTCTTTGTAATAGTACCTTTGTTAAAAATTATTTAACTACTAACAACCTAACTAATCAATCTAATTTTTTTATGTTTTATTTTAATCCCTATTTATATTTATGATATCTTATTTTACTAATGTATCAAATTATAATAATTTTAATTATAAATATTTAATTATGAATATTTAATTTTAATTTTTCCACCTTATGTATCCTATACCTAATCTTAATTGTTCTGTTGTCGCTGCTGCACTACTCTCCTAAACTTAGGTAACAGCTGAAAATCAGCGTTGAGTGTAAGCATTAGTTGCTTCCATCCAACACATGCTGAGCTGGACGCCTTTTTGACACTTATACTGTAGATAGATAGATAGATAGATAAACACTTTATTGTACACAAGAGAACATACAAAAAAAAATGATTATAATGATAATGTACAGTTGTACAATGGGCGGCCTTATCGCTAAAAGCTATCTCTTCCAGGCAACCTTTGGATGGACAGGATAGACAAAAAACCAAAAAGTCGGCGGTGTACAAAAAAAAAAAAAGTTACCTATACTTAATCTAATACATAAAAATACAAAATATAACAATAACTATAAAAATGCCTATAATTCATAATAACTGTAACTTATTAACTGATTTGTATACCTATTTTTATTAAATTTTGAGTGTTTTAGTTAAGATGTTTTCTTTTTTATGTGTGTGTCAAAAAAACACTTCATTCATTCATTCATTCATTCATACAGTCAGTGGTAATCTATGGTGACTGTTATGGACTCACTTACAAGAACTTACGTGCTCTCCAAAGCACAAAAGCGCCTAAATGACCTAAAAAGTAACGGTAGTCATACATCGAGGTCGACATTGACTGACCGCACACGCATAGATTACTTACGTTGATCTGTTAATCGTTGGAATGTCAAAGCTAGCCAAGCGCGCTTCTATGTCAGGTACATGTTTGTTTTATTGTGTTCGCGGGACGTGTGAATAGTTCACAAAGGTTGAGTACATCCAACTAAAAATACCCCATCCGATAACTAAAAATACCCAACAAAACCTGGGCATAGTTTCCCAAATATCACGTACAGACTTCCAGGTTTTATTCCCGACATAACTCGCGGTTTACTATCCGGCCCGGTCAGGGATAACATTACAAGGACCACAAAGGCCCAGCTTAGTCATAAACGAGTTACGAGAATTGATGGATAAGCTGATTAGGTCTGCTTGCTGGTCAGCGTGGAGAATATTAAATATCTCGCCGGGTAGTGTGAAACAAAGTTTTAACTGTCGAGGAGTTTGCTTCAGGGGTTTTTGGGTCCAAACTCCATTGTTTGCCATGAGTTTGGAATTTTCCATGAACCTCCTCCTTTTTTGAAGTTGGTTAAATAGATGTACTATACGAATAAGCCAAATTATAGGTATAAATGTACATCTCTGTGCACAAACAAATAAATAAATTATTATTATTATGTATAAGACAACAATCAAACAGACAAACATACTGATAAAGACACTTTAGACTTATATTTAGGAATCAAGCAGTACTAGTCGTATTTATAATATATGTTGTGAAAGTAAGTAAAATTATGTACAATTTAGATATGCCATATATCAAAATTGTAAAGCTATAACCATAATCGTATCAATGAGCCGAGCTTGAACGCATAAATCGCTTAATTTAAACCCAGTAAGTTTGCGGTTACTAAACGTAACCGCATGGCATCCATGATACGAACTTTAGTTTAAAACCAAAATCGGGCATCCTCAAAGCGTACAGCAAAGTCCTCACAACTTGGGTATTTTACTCAAACTCCCATTTTTCCCTCCATCAAAACTCAGAGATGTACCAAGTGCGATAAAAAATATCTGTTGTATCGCCAAGCAAAGTTTTGCAGCTGCGGTTCCCGTGGCGAAACTTTTTTTATGTTTAGGTTAACGCACAAGAGAGTAGCGTATTGGAGTAGATAGTAGATATTTAATATTAAGGCTACTACACACTATGCCGTCGGTAACACCACCGGATTTTGCCGCTCGGACTTACCCTGGCATGACCGCTCAACCACAATACTATAGTTATTGACTAGCCCCACAAGGCCCAACTCTTACATAGCATCATCTAGCTTTAAATTTTATAATATATACGTCTGCAATTTTATACACACCTATATGTACACCTATATGTTCATCACATTAGCAGAATAGTGACTCCATTTGACCATTATGTATAATATGTATGTATTTACAAAAAAAATACGTATTTAAGTAGTATATCAGTCATGTGGTACCCATAACACAAGCTCTGCTTACTTTGGGGCCAGATGATGCTGTGTGAAATGTCCGGCACTATTAGTATTATGTGTGTCAATTTTAAAGTCTAATAGGACTAATAGGAACATCCCAAGTATAGTGTGAGTGCGGAGCCCCTATACAAAACACGCCTCTCTTGCTTTCTTGTTCTCAATGCTCAACCACAAGCACCCGAGAAGTTTTGCTGCGGCTTCATATAAGACAATCGAGGTGGCTTCTTATGCCGGTGATTGTTCAAACAAACAGCCTTGCAACAAGCTCTTTAGCATCAAAACTAATGCTGTATCGACTTTGCATACCATCTGCAAGTGACAAGGCATTAAACCCTCAAGCTTGGGGCTTAGGATATCAGTCGGACCAAATCCCTTGGATCTCAGGGTGAGGGTCTTACAATCGGTAGAAACGAAATTAACTTTGAACGATTTAGTGATGATTTACTAGCGAAGTAGAGACTTGAATCTGAATTGGCATGGTTGTTGAGTGACCAGTAATTTGAGGCTTCTAGGCTTCGGAGATAGTTCTAGCTTCTGTTCGTGGTTTTACCTGCGTGGTATAAAGATTAATAGTAGGCAATGCTATTCCATTTCATAAATAGTACCCGAATGACCGAGCTTTGCTTGGTGTAAAACGACGTTTTCTAAAATTGAAACCTAGCTAGATCAATTTAACGCCGCCGAAACCACCTGCATACTAAATTTCATAAAAATCGTTAGATCTACAATCAGGCAGTGTCAACTCTGATTTGTACCCACTACCAAACACAAGCGTTACGTCATAGCGAGTTATGCTTAAATACGGCCGTTGGAGCAGGGGATACATATGCATTCTACCCGAGCTCGCTCGCTCGAGCGGACGTGTCTGTTTGATTTATTCAATTGCTTTGATTGTGTACCTACTTTACCTGTTAAGTTAAGTACTTGATTTACTGTGATTACTACAGTGATGGTGATTATTTGATCGAGGCTACCTATAATGTCGAAACAAAACGAGAATACATGCCCACTAAGTCCCGCAAACCACCCTGTTGCGACATACACATATATATATATACAAGAATTGGTCGTTTAAAGGTATTAGATCTATCCAATTTTGTTCATAGCCAAAATCCAAATCAGTTCCGACATTATTTTATGATCAAGTAACAAAGATCCAAACACGTATAAACTTTTGCCAATTAGGGCAATTATGGCAATTAGAACGATATTGAATATAGGGCTTACTAACGCTCAACGGACATTAGGTCATATATAAATAAGTATTATTTTGGCGGACTTATTTAAATTTGACATCTGGTGCCACAGCAATTTAATGACAATCAACGCAAAGAAAACCTCATTTATGATTTTTTTTTATTTCCCGGCCCTTTCTATAGGTAATTCTATAATACATCCCTCGTGGCAAGAGAGATATCTAGGTCTAATACTTGACGACGGCCTAACCTGGCGACCTCATATTGAGTATGTGAGAACTAATTTGGCGTCGTTAACAGGTGCACTACGGAGGTCTGCGGGATGTGTTCCACGTAAAGTTCTGATGACTATCTACAATCACATTAACAAATAAAACCTATACCTACAATCTAAGAAATAAAAATAAATTGAAACTAAGAAATCATCGGACCAACTATGGAAAAAAAAACATTCTTTATGAAGGTGCGTAGTTATTTATATGATAGCTTACCAGATAGCATTAAGAACTGTTTATCCATGTTTATATTTAAGAAAAGACTTAAAGAATATATCTAAGAAAACATTTACTAAGTTTACGGTACTAACCCTTACTGTAAAAACATAAGCAAACTAAAGTAAAATAACTTAGTACTTTAAGATTAGTTAAGATAGTATGTTTAAGATTTTTGTAATACCTACTCATGTATGTGAACATTGTTCTTTTTAGGAAGATAAATTCGTTAAACACATTTTGTTTATCTTCTATGTTATTGTTTCCATTCAGCCCTAAGGCTTATTTAGATGGATCGATGCTGTTTTAGACCTTCTTTGTAACACAATATTTCTTTCTGTCTTTATTATGATGACAATGTTGCCAGTGTCAAATTATTCGTTTATTATAGTAACACCACAAAGTGGCAATCATTACTAATATTATAAACGCGAAAGTTTGTATGTATGTTTGTTTGTTGACGCAAAAACTACTGAATGTATTTTAATAAAACTTAAAAATAATATAGCTTATACATCAGAATAACACATAGGCTATAATTATAAAGATATTGTGCGAATTGTCCAAAATAAAACGATAAGTGACAAGTGGAAAAAATCAGCCATCTGCAAGCTATTCTGGCGTGCACTGCAAAAACCGTTAGAATTACACGAAGTACTAATCCTGCGCAGGCGAAGTCGCGGGTACAAGCTAGTTTGGAATAAATATATGGCGTTCAACTGCTGTTTTGTCATGATTATCTTCTTTTTATTTTCTTCCTATAATGGCATATTTCCCAGTATCAAGTAATTGTTTGGTTATTAAGTCCAAAGTCCAGTAGATCGTCCTTTATCAATTCTAAATATCACCGCGTGATAACTTTATAACTTTCTCGGGATTCCTCATCGTTCAAATCACATTGCAACATAATACACTTATAATTCAATTTTCCGTACTTGTGCTAAATCACAATTTATTGATTAAATTTCCGATAATATTACTGATTAAAATTTGCAATAGCACGAGAAAATGTATTAATTTACAAGAAATGACAATGACTGAAGATTAAAATCTTAAATTCCTTGTACAAATCAGAAACAAACTAAAATAATAATAATAATTCCGAACATTTCACACAGCATCATCTAGCACCAAAATTAGCAAAGCTTTTGTTATGGGTACACCATGACTGATACTACTTATATACTTTTTAAATACATACATATTATACATAGAAACACCCAGACCCATTATCAGAAATCAATGTCATTTTCTCATCGCTTTGGATACAAGTTCACAACTTACGCCATCCTAAGATTACGCAGCCCCACAAGCGTAACTTGGCCCATATGTTTCCTTTTTACTTCGCTCTTTATGCAGATTCCTTTGAATTCTTTGTTTTATCATCCACAACGCCAGTTTTATTGTAAGGGTACATCAGCAACAGAGACCGTATTTCACACTTGACGCGTCTTTTGACATCGTTAGTCGCATGCATTTCAGGGCAAGGTTTTGTCGTTTGGATATTTTACTTCAAAATGTGAGATAATTAAACCAGTGTCGAAAAACCACTTGTAACAGCAACGCGTTGGTATTATATATAGTATTTTACCCGAATAATTATATTTGCATCTACTTCAGACTACTCTCTGTAGTCACTCATAAAAAGATCTAAGCAACTAGTATACTGAGGATGTGTCTTACAAGCCTGGGGATAATAGTCGTGAGTATGTTTGTTAGTTAGTTTGTAAAAGGTTTTTGGGCTTTACAAAATCAATCAGGTTCTGACTGACTGACTAGAACTAGAATAAGTCAGGTCAGTAAGTCAGTAAGTCAGTCAATTCAATCAATAGACTGATTTTTAGTTTCATTTGACGAACAGTTAAACAGCTGGTTCATGAGACTTAAGAGTGTGAGACGGTTCAACAGTTGAGACGGTGTTCTTACCAAATTATTTTTTGTAACAAAAAATAAGTTTTTTAGAGCTATTTATTGTCAGATAGACAATAAATAGCTCTAAAAAACTTATTTTGGTTAATTGAAGGAATAATAGTAATTAAAGATATACGGTTTGTATTTTAAATGTTTGCCTCCTACTTCCTTCAATTGTTTTTAACCTTAAAAATAATTGAAAACATGTTAGTTTTATGTTAGTTTTAGTTTTATATTATTAGTTACTTTTCGTTTTATATTAACTGTTAGTTTTATAATTTAATTATGAAATAATGTCTAAAATTTTAAATAATTATCATTTTCTCCTAAAATTTACGTAGTTTTAACCTGCAGACTACTATTATGCGGAAAGTAAGCTAATTAAATTATTACCTGCAAATTTTTTTTCAGGGTTTTTTATCTTAATATTTTCTGACCAAAAAAAAGTTAATATGAGCGCCATGAATGCGCGTCAAGATCATTTGGTTGGAGTCGACAAATAGGAGTCGCCTTAAGGAGTCCAGCGAGGTAGTAAAAGTTTGTATGAAAATATTTACTAAAACAAGTTGAGAACAAAGCGGGTATTTATTGATGATCCTCAACAAATACTCTTTGGGAATAACTGGTTTTTTACTCACGTATTATTTTTGATGAAACCACCGACACACTTTCATTTCATCTATAGATTCTTCTTCAGTTTGAGTTCGATCCGCAGTTCGCTCGCGTTCGCGCACTGAAATACAAGACACAATAAATTATTAAGGTTTATTCTTAAACTAGGTTAACTAGGCTAATAAATAAACAAATTGGTAATGTATAGGTAGATCATTTATATAAATTAAAAACGAGAGTGGCCCGAGTATTGATCCGTGTGGTACACCCATTTTTACTATTGACCCTGGAGAACGCTTTCCCTTCACATCTACTCATATTTTGTAGATGATATGCAAAAATTTTCTGGTCTGTCAGATAGCTTCATTAAATAAACACTTGATTCTGAATAATAATTGACGAAAAGTTATCAAACCTAATCAAGTATTGATACGAGGAGATTGCGCAGAGAGCCCCCGAAGTCGGATGAAATTCCTCCTTCACCCCTCGTCATAATAACATTTATACAGGCCTGAACTATTTATTAGACAATAATACACAGTGGGACTATGATTAGTGTTGCAGCTAATAGAAAGACAGCTGTGTATCTCTAATTTTGTTAACACGGTTAAAGCAATTACATTAATTAAAGAAAGACAACACAAAAAGTGTGAAAATGACAAAATAATGTAAATGAATCCTATAATTGAAAGGTCGTGGGTATGCTGTGTGCAGCCATGGATTTTTATGTTTTGTATCCCCTGCATATGGGGATACAATCCCTTACAATCCCCTGCATATACATACATGTTACTTAAGTACATACAAAGTAGCAATTTGCTTCTCTCATATTCTTGTATGTAACAAATAAATTTGCGACTACGTCTAATTTCGTCTAAATACGTCTACGTCTAACGGGTTGAATTAAGCATAAAATCAGTTGATCTATTAGGAAAAACTGAACGAGCTATGTCACTTAAGTGTAAATTGAATTTATAAATCACTAGCTGCTGCCTGCGGTTTCGTACGCGTGGTACCTACATAAAAAGTAGACTATGTCTTTCTCCAAAGTCCTATATATCTCTATAACAAAATTCATCAAAATCGGTTCAGCGGTTTAGTCGTGAAAACGTAACAAATAGACAGACAGACAGAGTTACTTTCGCATTTATAATATTAGTTAGATTACATAAAAGATTTAAGTTGATGTTTTGAAATGTAGTTGCTTCTCACAATAGCTTCACAATATATAAATGAAAATTTGTTATACACTCATAAAAATAGAGATGGGTTTCAGCAAAATAGTGACCTTCATAGAATCAATACTAGGAATAGAAACAAATTATACATCCGTAGGTTTCTACAAGAAATAGTAAATAAGTCCTTTATGGGGAACATGGTACGTTTCTATAATAAGCTTACTGAAAATGCAACTATAGTACCTATTAAGAAATTTAAAGCATATATAATGGGTAGTCTTTTCAAGAATGGGTATTATAATATAAATGACTAAATTATTGATAAGAATGGATGGCCTCATGTCGCTCTGCCCTCAGACAGTTAACCGACACATTTATAATGTATAATAAACTCTTTTGTATTAGTATTTCGTAGTTAAGGTAGTTATAAGATGGATCATGCAAAAAAGCGCCACGACGCACGACGAGTTTCTTGCAGGTTCTTCTCAAGCTTGGGTTAGGAGGAATTGGCACCTAAATTCACCTAGTATGAAAGACGTTCCAAAGTGATCCTTGTGATTGTATTGAATAAAGTATCTTTTGACTTTGACTTTGTTCATGTTTAAAAAAGTCTAATATCACCATTTTCTGATAGTTTCTCTTACAGTCTGTTAATAAATCAGGCATGAAAAGTAACAAGAATTTGCCTTCGTTAAGGGCAAGGGGGAACACTCAATAACTTTAACAGTCCATTAAAAATATCAGGCTATTAGATTAATTAAAGTACTTCAACTAACGAAAATCATAAACTTCATGATTTATATTCATAAATTATTGGGAGTTAGTCCCCCTGCGGACTAACAGAAGAGCTAGCAACAGAGAAGGACAATTTGAAACAAACCCGGCTCGGTGCCAGCTGTCTTGCACCTGCAACCGAACCGACACCGCATGTACTGACTCATCTTTCCTGCGGGCCCTGTCGGCAAGGTCGAGAGGTTAGTGTGGGTATCTGGGAAGGCATGCATACAGAACCCCAGGCAGAGTGGTGTCAGTGGAGAGGAAACTTTATCCACATCAGCTTGCTGGAGTGGATCCATGAACGAAAGTTTTCAATTACAAATAACTACTCTGTTACTGACTGACGCCACCTAAATCATCTTTAACAGATGAACTAAGGCCAATGATGATGATGGTGATGATATTTAAATTTCACTTTACTTACTACTGGGCTACTAGGTACTACTTTAAATTTAAACATGTGATGTCCCTAAACTTTTGTCCCTCCATTTCTCATTTTCGCGTTCATTGTTGAGAAGTTATTTATTTAATACCACACTATATACCAAATGCATTTCTGGAATATAATTGTTTGTACACCCCCAAACATTATTATTGCCTCTTGCATCCATATTTTTCAATTTTATCTTCTATATTTTTATAATAAATTGTGTCATAAATGGTTGGTGTGGCTTACTAAAAATAATATGGCCACAACTTTTGCATTCATATATGTCTATTGTGCCTTACAAACTCTCATATTGTGCCTTACAAACTATGTCATAGACAATTTATGTAATTTGTTAAATATTTACTGCTGGCCGAGATTTCTGTCAATTTATTTAAGTAAATCGTCTCTCTGGTCTTCACAATATAGGCTTGCCCAGTGTGAAGACCGCTGAAAGGTCTGCCTATTTAAAATGCGAACAGTCCCAAAGTGCATCTAATCATTGTATATGTTATCATAATGAATGCTGAAGTAAATATATTTTTATTATTTTTCACCAATGAAGCAGTAGCTGGATGGCCCTGTCAATCTGTAGATGATGATAAGAGAGCTATATACCACACTTCTGGGACTTCTGCATGGCCTCATGTCGCTCTGCCTTCAGACAGTTAACCAACACATTTGAAATGTATAAACTCTCTTGTATTTGTATTTTCGTAGTTAAGGTAGTTATAAAATAAATCATGCAAAAAAGCGCTAGGACCAGGACGAGTTTCTTGCCAGTTCTTCTCGGGCTAGGGTTAGGAAGAGTTGGCACCTAAATTCACCTAGTATGTAAGACGTTTCAAAGTGATCCTTGTGATGGTATTGAATAAAGTATCTTTTGACTTGACTTTGGTTGTACAGTGTACCAACTGTTAGCTTCATGATCCGTGGCAGTGCCCCTCATCAGGTTGTAGACAAGTGGCAATTAATTACCGCTACCTACTATCACAATGGCGGAGGTGAGTTCGTGATGCTTCTCTGATTTATGATCCCACTTTAGAAACCTGTCTTGTTGGTATTTCAAACCGGGTAATGTCTATTTGAATTACTTTTGAAACTCTCTATACAAATGAAGGCGTAGTTAAGTTAAGTTTTAGTACAGAATAATATCAAATACATGTGAAATAGTTGAACTATCTATGGAACGTTTAAAATGATCAATAGATAGCTCAACTGATCCAGATCGCTGCCAGATGGCAGCGTTCCCTAGACACTGGCGGCATTGCCACGTTGAATGGCAATGGTAATACGCTGAGCCAGATAGAGGCCAGCTCTTGGGTCACGCAATGTATCTACCAGACGCCGTGAAATAATTTTGAAAACGCGGTGGGCTCTTGTTCGCCACGGGCCCAAGGCTCGACTCCAAAAGGCTCAAATATAAATGTAGATTTTATCAAGACCGGGATATTTGCGTCATTAGAGGTCCTTGGCACATTCATTCGCCGCACGAACTCTAACAGTCCTCGACGGATGCGTCCAGGGTGTCTACGCAAGTAGCATCCCAGACCAAAGGCCTAATTGTATTGTTTTAGTTTTATGTACTTAGGATGTTTCGAAGTAACGTCGTGCTTACGGAAATGAGGCTGAGCGTGCCTCAAGAGTACGTATATAGGCGGAGGAGGTCGCAACTCTTTACGATGGTCAATGGAAGGAATAACCTGTTATAAAACCACGTGCACATTGCACATAGTCTTCGAGTTACTGAGAATATGGAGATTTTTCACTGTTCTTTCGTAAGGGCTACACTGTATATTTTATGTTATTGTCAAATTGTAAATGTTGATGGATTTTCATTTTTCTTTTGACTATTGGACATAATTTGTAATTCAATTTAATTACGTTGTAATGGGAAATAAATAAATAAATTACAACGGTGTTCAATGTTGTAATTCTATGGATCGGTAACTGGTAGTGGCGTCAAAAACGTATACGATTTGCTGAACCTATGTTGAATAATACAGTTATGCATTTCATGCATAATTATTTATTATAATTATCCAGTAAAAGTCGGGGCCTCTTAACTACTTTAAACACGCACCCAGTTATTATTAAACGTCTGAATGGAAAAAATATTGCTATAGGAATAATTGCTGTTAAAACGATCTAAAAAGGCTTGATACTTGCTTGATGTGTGATAGGTACTATGCCCTTGTTTCCTTGTTAAGCAAGAATTAATTTACAGTGTTCTAATTAATTTAGCAACCATGAAATGTACAGTACATGTTCAGACAGATATCCACGATACAGGAAACCAAGCGTAATTTGATATTTATATCACTATAATGATAAGCAACCATACATATTAAATAAAAAAATATTGCTGGACAATGCACACCATCTAGTCCCAAACAAAGCATAGTTTGTATTATGGTGACTAGATGACTACTCATCATAGAATAGAGAATAGAGTATTCTATGAATACTCATAGAATACTCATTTATATATTTTTAATTACATACTTATGATACTTTATAACACCCAGACACAGAACGAACACCTCTGTTCTTCATACAAATATTGCTTACTTATACTCATTTATTACATACATCTAGCGGATACAAACAATATAAACAGATAAAGATGACTGGCCTGCAGCTCAGTTAGTTGTAGCTCTGCCTTCTGCGCTGTAGGTTCTATTCCTTCCCAGGATAATAATTTGTGTGATAAACATAGTTGCTTGTTCTGTGTCTGAGTGTTATAACGTATTATATGTATGTATTCAAGTATTTTATCAGTTATCAATCACCATAGTACAAGCTATGCTTAGTTTGGGGCTACATGGTGTTGTGTGCATTGTCAACCAAAATTTATTTATTTAGAGCATGTCATGTATCTGCGTGGCATAGTAAAAGACCTCGACTTAGTCACTGGGATGTGGCTAGGTCACTAATATTTTGTTAAAATCTTCTAACAAGAGACCATGTGAAACACCTGCTGGTTAAGTAAATTAAAAGTTTATTTCGATAAACATACACGTCACAATAAAACAATAAGAGTTTGCATACATAACATACTGTGTACAGTAGATCAAAATAGGTCAGAATTCGGTTAAAAGTTATAGTAAGTAAGTAACTGGATAATTGCAATAGCACAGGTGCTCATATACCACGTATAAGCCTATAACTTAAGAAATATTGAGCGCAGCGGTCGCTTATACGTGAAAAGGCATGCAAATAGATTTCTTTGAATGTTGCGTGTATAGTGTATGATTTATATGGGGTGAAAATACTATATATTACCTTGGTTTAAAAACATTGTTTTATGATATTAAAAAGATTGGTTTTTGAATTTTTTTTTTTTAGTTGCGTATTTTACTAATCGTAGTAAGGTTGCCAGTGTTACCCAACACGCCTTTATGCGTATCTGCGAGTCGTCGCATTGCGTGGTAGTGATACTTTATTTTCCTACTAATAGGCTACTTGGATACTTTTAAAGGAGAGTGGTATCGTATACAGCACGCACGTCACCTCAAAACTGGGATGCGCAGAGCTGGAGGTCGAAAATACTCAGTGACAGATTTAACTAAGCAACGCTACGCAAATTGCCTAAGCTTTGAATATTCTACTTTATAATGAAATAAATAATGATAAAAAGGCAAAAAATTATACAATAAACACAAAAATAATGCTGGACATTTTCATACAACATTAGGCCACAGATGTGTTATTGTGTTACCAAATGGCTGATATATCTTTATATACATAAAACTTCTGTGCGTGTGTGTGTAATTAAACTCCACCTAAACGGCTTGACCGATTTTGATGAAATTGTTTGTGTGTATTCAAGTGGATTCCGGAATGGTTTAGATTTACAATTAAATAATTTTGATCCATTTTGATGCGCAGATCCATTATAGCCCTAGTTTAAGAAGAATCCGGCAAGAAACTCGTCTGGTATGTTTCACAACGCATTCTACTAACCCATATCCATCCCAACAAAGACATTTTTGAATTCATAATTAGTATGTATTTCTTAACCAAAACCTTATATCATTTTACGGTCTTTAGATAACTCAACTGTTTCACGTGTATTTTTTATTATTGAATACTATTTTGTACATTTCTGTAATGATTTTAGAATAAATGTATGTAATTAATTTGTAGTGCAATTAATATGTATGTAATTATGCCACGAATTATTAATTAAAAAATGTATCTCCGTCTGTCTGTTTGCTTGTTACCTTTTCACGGCTAAACAACTAAACAGATCTTGATGATTATTGATTATTTACCTAATCACCCAATTACGACTAAACCGATTTCGATGAAACTTGGTATGGATATAGATTTAAATCTGTAATATAATAGGCTACTTTTTATTTACGTACCAAACGGAAAATAGCCGCGATATATGGTAGGGGATATTTTTTTTTATGTCTGTGTCGAATCTAAGAATTCAAAGATTTTTTCCTCACGAGGATAGATAAAAAATACATGGTGTCTCAAAAGAAAGTTTATGTTAGTTTATTTCTATGAGTGATCATTGATATTAATCCACATAGCGCCAAATGTCGTTTTATATCCGTGGTACATCCGTGGTACACCCGAGTGTGTTGACTACTACTACTGATACCTCGTATGTTTCAAAGGTCTAACAACTAGATTATGTCTATCGACGTAATGTATAATTATAACGATAGAATTCTTGAACTTATGAACTAAGCTGATCGATTTTATTAGAGATAGTACAGTATACCAATAAAGCTAACCGATTTTATTAATACTAAGTACATTTTTACTAACTGCGTGAGAGCAACAAATCCGAGAGTCGCGAAAAGTACGTCAATATTTGGAAATGCAGTCATTATTGACACCGTTATTGTAAAATCCGACTGTAGTAGCTATTTAAATGAACCACCAAGTAGGCCTTTCATTCGAATATGGGTCAAAAGTTTGTAGATACCTGCATACCACTGAAAAAACGAAAATCTAAGCGATCAATAACGGTCGAAAACGTGGTTCGTTACGATACGAACCTTTCGGAATGGCGCAAGTACTTTAAATGTGCATATGTCAACTCTCTACACCGCATTCTACGCAAACACCTAAAGCTGCCCAATGGAAAATTAAATTAGTGCAAGAATTAAACCCTCATCCCAATATGGCATCCCAGTCAGTTTTAATTTCGAAATTTTCTCCAGATCTCCAGTGTCTTAAATTAGCTTTCACAACCCCTATGAACTGTTTCCTATGGACTTATCTCAAACCGAAAGTGAAGGGAAGTGCATTTACAGTGTAAAACCAATGAATGAACTTCCCAGACGCACTTGAAAGAAAACATCCGTCAGAAAATGGCAGCTATCACGAAGTCTAGTCTAGGCCATCGTACGAAGCAGACGTGTCGCATTCTTTTGCAAAAATATTTAAAATTATATCTAAACATTTTTAAATAAAATTCAAACTAAGCATTCTCAAATTAAAAACTAAAATTATAAAAATCACAGTGAGTTACTTAGGCTATTATAGATCAAGATTGGAACAAGACAACTTACTGGAAGTGCCCTAGTCTCTGAGCTCAGCGGATCGCAACAAAATCTGGTAAGCGGAGTCTCACTCTTAGAAGCATCAGATAGAAGCACGACTCACGTTGCGCAACAAGCGGAAACTATCTGAATATAACTGTCAAATTAAAGAAGAGCTAAGCGAAATTCGGAACCAACTATCGCAAATGATGAACATGATGATGACACTAAGCCTAAATCAAAAAGAATTTATGGACAAAGTCTCAAGTGACATCACAACAATCAAAAGACAGATGAGTGATATAAAAGACACTATCTTACCTTACTACAGAGCAAAATATAATTAAATCTAACATACAACAACTAAAGGCAACGAGCGCAGGAACTGAGAAAATGATCAACATGCTAAAATCTGATGTTGTACTACTTAAAGCCAACCCATCACCGTCTACATCTACAGATTCTACAGCTTTACCTTCTACAACTGGGCTGGAGATGATGATGACAGAACTCAAAGAAAGAGAAGAAAGGAGCAGGAACATAATAGTCTTTGGAACTTCAGAGCCCAGATCGAACATTAAGTAACATTAAGTTTCAGACATTAAGATCGACAGAAAAAACCTGGACAAAAATGAAGTAGTAAGGATTACGAGGATTGCAAATCTAGAGTGCCTTGAATCAGTCTATATCACTCGACTTGGGAAATTCAACACAAACAAGTCCCGTCCCATAAAAGTGTGCTATCAAACCCAAGCATCTGTGGTATCTATACTTAGTAACAGGTACAATATAAAATCTGATGGTATTAAGATGTGCGCTGACCAAACACCACAGCAGCAAACGTATATGAGATGTCTAAAAGAAGAGCTGAAACGAAAAATTGATGCTGGTGAATAAGAGCTTACTATTAAATATATAAAAGGTGTACCCAAAATTACAAAACTATTGCCAAACACCTAACGAAGCTGGACACGTCACGACAAATGTAATAAAACAGCAGAAAAGAACAAAGAAGCTTTTGGAGTGCAAATAATAATATTAATAATAATATTACATCCACCAACACTCGTACTTACATACAACTTACTTGTCACTTCCAGTTGCGCTCACTCCGTGTTCATATTTTGTTTTGACTAGCAAATAGTAACCTACTCGTCTGTGTTTTACTTCTACCCTCACAATGTGCATAATGCAAGTTCTTTAACGTACCTATCTTTATTAGTAAATTGTTTGAGTTTAATTAACTATTACGTACTCTGTACGTATTATGTACTCGCAGATAATTTGGATAAGTCAGGTAAGGTAGGTAGGTAGCCTACCTTACCTACATAATTTTGTAATAAAAATCTATAAGTAGGGTCCTTACAAACTTACTATTAAGCTTTTTACTTATTAGAATATATTTTATGTTTACCTACCATTAGGCATTTAGTAACATTTGTGTTTCTCATGTACCTAAGTGAATTTTATTCTGATGGGAAATAAATCTTAAGCCTGAAGTCTGTCTGCCAAGTCGTCATAAGATGTTTTATTGTTTGATTAAATGAGTGCCGCGAAAGCGAATGTTTATATTTAGGCGATGAACGGACTTACTTATAAATGCTCCTCAACTTAAACACTGCCTAAATACTGCTTAAGATTTGCCCAGTCACTATATATGTTACAAAAGGGATGGCACTATTTTAACCAGTCGTTACTGACTGTTTAAATTTCACTTTCAAAACTACAATCCGTGAACACCAGCGGCAACGAAAAGACCGCGGATCAAACTCACCCTGATGAAGATTCTCTAGGTGAATCGAAATAATATTATCAATCGGTGCCTCCATCGATAAAATAATACGTGAGTAAACCCCGTGTCTTTCAAAATGTATAGTCATTAACTTTTGACAGAAGTTGGAGACGTTTGTGAGTAGAGCCAATTATGTTTAAGAAATAAGTTCCCAAATTGTGTACTTTAATAATCTATAAAAAAAACGATTGATGTCTTACTTTTTTATTAACGAAACGAACCACTAAATAAATATAAACTTTATTTTGAGACACTTTGAACTTTGGTATATAAAATAGCGTAGGTAATCTTCATTGATAAAATAAATATTTATTTTCTTGGAAGAAAGTTTGATAACCATACTACGGGTGCTGAGTAGGTATCTACCAAGCCGTGTGCATGTTTTTTGTTTATTTTGAAAATAAACTACATTATATCCAGGCAACATTATTGCCTGGCCATACTGTCAGCGGTTAAAAGATGAAGCACAATTTGCAGCTCGTAAAAATGCCGCTAATAATTCACGCGACCTGCTTGACTCTGTGCCAAATGGACGGAATTGAAATTATTTATTTTTCTATCGCGCGAATTTGTTAATGAGTTTTTAAAGGGCTAATTAACTTCAAAGATTCATAGCGATACAAGTAAGGTTGTATTCACGATCCAGATACCTGTTACTAATCTATCATGGTAACGCCGGAACGCAATATATAAAACCGGTTATACAAGTATACAACACTAATGCTGCTACCACTTCGTATGAGTATGAAGCTAACTTTGGTGACGATAATAGTCCTAAAGGCCTTTGTTATGGTGCTATGGTGCAAATGATGCTAGCATTTGAAAAGTCGAGACCGATAGCTACGATAATATTCGTTTATAGAATAGTTAACACGTGTTATACAGGGCCTATAGTTATCCAGTTAAATTTATATCTACTGATCTCCACACTAGGCACGCCTGTATCGTTGAGATCTGACTTATGATTATACAAAACTGGTTATATAAATTAATCGTATAATTACCATAATAGGTAGTAAAAAGTAAAAAAAAAATAAAAAACAATTATAATACACATAAATATTACAAAATTAAAATCTATATATGTGAAGCAAAAACTTTGACCCCTTTTTACGAAAATTGCACGGACGGAGGAGTATGAAATTTCGCACACTTATCATACTTCATACTATACTATACCATAATATTATAAATGTGAATGTAAGTTTGTTTGTTACGCTTTCACGTTAAAACTACTTAACCGATCATCATGAAATTTTGTACACATATGCACAAAGTTTGTACAAATGTGAAAGTTTTCTTTTTCCAAAGTTATCTTGGAGGAGTATTACTATTAGAAGTAACATAGGATAATTTTTAATGAAAAAAATTTTTTTTAAAAAGATAAAATAAATATTTATTCTAAGCATACGCGTACGAAGTCGCGGGTAACATCTAGTAGTTTATAAATAGAAGGAGTGTAGAATGTTAATTTTTTTTTTATTTATCTTAAAAAATACATGAAATATTAATTAATGGTTTCATTTCGACCAGTGAGCGACAACTAGTACATATAAATAACATATAAAACATAATAAACTATACAATACGAGCGAAAATGTCCTCAGTGTCAGAATACGATAATGACATCAGCCATTTCTTCACTATAAATTTCAGTTGAGAGGAAGACTTATCCTTTAAGCCACATTTCTTAGCTACGGTGTTGAAGATGTGAACTTTCTTAAACTGCCCAAAACGCTGGGCAAAGCTCGTAGCAGTTGCAGGTACTGGGAGCCGTAGGACTCTTTTTCTCAGGAAAGCGTGGAGGTATCAAGCTGAAATTTATATCAAATACTCAAATCTACTGTTCCTTAAAGCTGTGAAAAAATCAAACTTCTAAGCCAACGCAATCAAAAGATACATCCGTTTATGTCGCAAATTTGCGAAAATTTTCGACACTCGCAAGGGAATCAAAACCTACAGGGTACTTCCCGTTAATCTTGAAATTAGGTACGAAGCCACGTCTTATAGCACAGATAAAGGAAAAATTGCGAAAACCGTAAATTTTTACTAACATCATATAATAAAAATATTTAATTAACTTACTACCCCTTTCTTGTGATCTAGACGAACATTTTTTTGCAATTAAAATACCATAACTATGACTCGATTGTCGTGTGTCGATGACAGGTTTGTACGGAACCCTAGGTGCGCGAGTCCGACTCGCACTTGGCCGGTTTTTTCCGAAGCCAGCAAAGATAAAAATGACTATTGGTTATGTTCCAAAACAACTCAACATTCTTATGTGCATCGCAAAAAAATGCATGATTTTTGATATTTAAGTTTACAAATTAGGCTGCTCCTCGAAATCTAGCAAGGATTACTACCCATGAAAATTTTCCCAGTAATTTTATCATTAACTCTTCTGTAAAACATGGTAGTAAAATAAAAAAAAAACAACCCCAGTTTATATATATTACGTATAAACACGCAAATTTTCATGCAGGTTCGATTCCCGCACCAGGAATTTTTTTTGTATGATCTGCAAGTATTTGTCTCGGGTTTGGGTGTTCATATATATATAAAATGTATGTATTTAGGAAAAAAAAGTATAAGTAGTATATGTAATAATAAAAATAAATATAAATATTGCTAGACAATGCACACAACACCATCTTGTCCCAAACTATGTATAGTTTGTATTATGGTGACTAGATGACTAATAGAATACTTATATATTATACATAAGATACTTTATAACACCCAGACACAGAACAAACATCTATGTTCTTCACACAAATGTTTATCCTTGGAGGAAATCGAACCCTCAACCTACAGCGCAGAAGGTAGAGCTACTACCAACTGAGCTGATAGACCAGTCAGTATATCAGTCATGTGGTACCCATAATACAAGCTCTGCTTACTTTGGGGCTAGATGATGTTGTGTGAAATGTTCGTCATTATTTATTTATTATTAATTTTATCATCTTTCAATAGTCTGTGAGCAACAGCTCTAATTAAGAGCAGACAAACAGACAGAAATAGCAAAACTATAAGGATTTCATGTGGATTTCGGAACCCTAAAAAGGACTTAGCTATGCTTACCACGCTATTACTATTACTAGAGGTGCAGTTAAATATATAGCTTAGACTTATACCGAGACTCCTTATTAAGCATTAATATAACTCAATATTGTTAACATTTTAGATGAGGATTGGAGTAATAAAGTAAGCTATGATAACCATAGTTTCATTTGAAGTCAGCTGTAAAACTTTATTAGCAAAATAACCATGAACATCGTAAGAAGGTAAATAGTTCATACTAATATTATAAATGGGAAGTGTCTCTGTCTGTCTGTTTGTTACGTTTTCACGGCTAAACGGCTGAACGGATCTTGATGAAATTGGGTAAGAACGTGTATTGCATTCGGGGGAAGAACATAGGCTTTTTGTCTCAAAAAACCACCTTGAAGTGAATAAAATAGGGGATGAAAGTTTGTTTGGGCATCTCATATTTCCTTAAGTTAGTGATCTGAAAATTCAAATTTAGGCTTTTGGTAAGAAATCCCATACTAATTATAATATTAGTATGGGATTTCTAATGCAAATATAACTCTGTCTGTCGGTTTGTCTGTAACGTTTTCACGCCTAAACCGCTTATCCGATTTTGATGAATTTTGGAATAGAGATAGCTGGGACCGTAGAGAAGGAAATGGGCTTCTTTTTATGGAGGTACCACGCGTGCAAAGCCGCGGCAGCAGCTAGTATTATATAATGTGAACTCGAACAATCTTTCCCGCATTGTCTACCGAAAGTATATATTTTATTCTCTCGTCCAGAAACACTCACCCATAAAATCTAAGCACGGTAATGTTTAAACTACTGTTTGAAGCCAGAATATCGACGATGCGGTCGACGATGGGGCACGAAGATCTAGATCTAGAAACCTTATTTATTTTTGACTTAAAGAAACCCAGACTGTAGTTTTCAGGAAAGACAGACGACATCAAAGTATTCCAACCTTTGGCTAAAACGCATTATAAATGTGGAAGCAAAGCGCTTTGTTCATAAGGGTACTGACTGACAAGGTATTGATGGTACTGAGCGGTACGTCTGCCTGTCAAATTGTGAAAAGGAGATTGTGGAATTAGGTCACTGTGATGGTTGATACCCACCTGGATGATTTTTGAAGTAATAACTTCTTATGGGAGGGTAAACCGCTTCGTTACGTAACGCGTTACGGTGCCAGTCTGTCTGGCTTCCCTTTCTCTCACGCATACGGCAGCGGTAGGCAGGCTCCTCCTCTCTCACTCTAACCAAAAACAGTAGTTAGATTATTTAAGTTATCACTTCGGGCCACCCGAGACGAACACGTTTATGGCAGAATCATACACATCTTTTTAACAGACTTCATGAAAAAGGAGGAGGTTCTCAATTCGTCGGAATCTTTTTTTTTCCACCGATTTCTTGAAAACGCCTGAACCGATCCGGAAAATTCTTTTTTTGTTTGAAAGTGTAAACTTCCCAGGTGGTTCCATTAAAATTTTATCGAAATCGGTCGAGCTGAAAAATCAACAAAAGTCTAAAAATTTTATATAACGAAGATATTTTCGTTTACTCCTATACCTCGCTGTCTCATTGGAGCAGTGAGTTGATTTGGCTTACCTTACTTAACTTACTTACTTAAATTTCTATATTATATATATATACAAAATACATCTACTTTCTACTAATAATGTATTATAGGCTCAAATTTAATTCAATGGAGTCAGTTTTCTTTTTAGTGTTTAAAACGTAATTATTATTATGTTTGTTAGTGGCTCAACCACACCGACACGGCTGAACAGATTTAGTTGAAATTTTGTATAGTTGTAGAATATGTTTTTTATAAGCATAAATTATATATTTTATGTAAGTTGCATGTGAATTATACGGGCAGAAGGAAATAGCAAAATAATAATTTTTGAAATCGAGAGATTCAGTTTTCTTATATCACTCGATTCTATGAACTACCCAATGTTAATAATAGTAAATCAGTGACTTTAGTAACCTTGGGGCATTGGATTAAATAGCAGATTTATGTGGCACATTATGTACCTGCGGAGGTACATCGCCGGAGGGTCTCGAGTGAATGAAGCAAGCCCTTCCAGCAATGAGGGATTCAATCAGCTACCGGTATAAAGGTACACATAATTTGAATTACTTATTACAGTCAAGGGCTTCTGAACTGAAGCTGGAATTTAGATAATTAATGTTGGTTTTTTTCTGAAATGAATATTGCGTTTATTTAGGGACATATTTGATGATAGTGTCAAAACAAATGCGATTTCATTATTCAACTAGCTTCTGCTACTAGTGGACTAGTGCTGCCTTAGAACAAAATAATTACGTTTTAAAACCTAAAAAGAAAACCGGCTTAATTTAATGAAATTTGAGCCCATAAGAATTCAACCTAATTAAGAACTAAATAAATAAATAAATAAATAAATAATCCCGGACATTTTACACAGCATCATCTGGCCCCAAAGTAAGCAGAGCTTGTGTTATGGGTACCACATGACTGTTATACTACGTATATACTTTTTTTTTATAAATAAATACATATTATACATAGAAACACCCAGACCCGAGACAAATACTTGCAGATCTTACAAACATTTGTCCCGCGGCGGGAATCGAACCCGCAACCTTCTGCGTCTCAGCCGGGTCTTAGCCCACTGCGCCACAGAGGTTATCGGTCGTCGTCAACTTTTTTTGAAGTCAGTTATATAAGTTTTTATTATACGCTTTTAAGTACTTTATCATTTTTCGAAATTCGTAAACACCACTGTAAAGTCATTGGAAAGCAAAATAACGAAATTTGGTTGGATGACATATTTTTTTAGTTATTTTGTTTTAAAAACCATACTACTGAACCGAATTTATGGTGCCAATCGAAAAGTATATCTTTTCACATATTTTTGAAGTGAAAACTTCTTTAGCATCGTTGTGATTTGAAAGTCGATGAAACAAAAAAGCGACAGTAAAAAGAGATGGACACAGAAATTCATAACATTTAACGTGGGAGAAAATGAGATAGGAAGCATTATACGTGTTTATTGTTTTAGTGCGCGCATGCGTAGTACAAAGCTTGAGAAAAGGCAGCACAACAACCGTGGTGTTTTGTATAGGTACGTGTACGTATATACGTTTGTTTTTTGAAGGTTTCACTTCTATCACGTGTGAAATGCACACATGTTTTTTTTTAAATCCGTTCATAAATAACGGAGTTATGAAGTAACAAACATAAAAAAAATATACAACCGAATAGAAAACCTCCTCCTTTTTCTAAAGTCGGTTAAACATTTGCCATTTTGCTATTCCAGGTCACAGACTACATCTATATAAATAAATAGATAAAATCAAGATACATCTAAATCCGTAGATCAAAATATTGGTTTTGACACTTGATTCCTTATGCAAATTTTTAGAAAACTAAGCTAGGATAAATTAAACATTACTTATTAACTTACACAATAATAATATCGTCCCAAACCAACACGAAAATGAAAAAGATACGTATAATTTAGATAAGTATTTTATTACTGTATATTACAATTATATCCTTAACGAGTAGACTTTCAGTGGCTCGGGTTTAACCTCTGAAATCCGAAACCTACTCGTACATACGACCCCGCCGGGGCCGTCGTCAGAAAATTGTTTAGTTAAAGGTTAACATAGTTATATTCAAGTTATACTAAAATTAAATTTGTACTTATTGGCCTCAATTCTGTTGGCACCAACCTAACGAATTTTAGCTAAAATTAGGTTTAGAATGTCAAATGAAACTTTGGTATTCTGCTGTTACCAACTTATCCTAATTTAATTTTATAATTTAATAAAGCGTATAAATGCTATGACTAACTAAAATATATTTTAGACAACTCCTACTTTTAGAAATGAACCAACTGAATTGCCACCATTGGCATGATTTCATTTAAATTATTATGAAAGTTATTTTTATGTATTATGAATTTTGTTATATTTAAATTTATTATGAATTATTATGTGATCAATATTTATGTCAATTATATTTTATTATTAAATTATATAAATACTAACATTAGACTAATCATTTTACTAATATTATATGGTGTAATATAAAACCGAAATAAATGAATTCAATTGAATTGAATTATCATCATTCACAGCTTGACTTCACCCACTGCTGGGTTTAAGCTGCCCTAAGTTTGTACCATCCGTTGCTATCCGATTCAATTCAATGTTATTAATTCTTGGATATTGTGTCGATTAAATTCAACTCTTATCTATGGCTTCTATGGCTTGTTGCCACAGGCCGCCAGTGGCCGTTGCCGTTTCATGACGTTTTGTGCACTATTTGTTGATATGTGTGCAAGAGAATGTGGTCGGTTTGAGTAAATTTTGCTTTGAAATAGTATGTATATATGGATGCTGATATGCAATAATGTGTCAACACACAAAAAAAAGACAATCGATGCTAGCGGAGCAGATAGATTTTCTATTAAGCAATTGAAAATCCTTGTGTTCCACTAACATCGACATCTTTGGTTGTTGGTTGTTATCACAATAATGTGACTTTCTGAAGTCTTAATATTTTATTCTAAGCACCTGATATTGGCAAAATTTACATTCATATAACACATGCCATTAACAAAGAAGCAGATATACAATAACCATCAAATTGCTGAAATAGTTTGTAAGATATGAACGTGGATAAATATCCGCGTCCATAAAAATTTGGCTTTTTACATATAAAACAATTTACAGATTATTTTTGTTCGGAATAACTCCAGAAAATTAAATAAAATAAAGGCTTCTTATTGTTTCACAAGATAGCCAATTACTGTTTCTCATTTCTGCGCGAAAATAATTTTGATGGGAGACATTATAATAGTGGAATTTTGATTTGGTTTTGAGTGCTTCTGGTGTTTCGAGGGCAGGCCATCTTACTTTTGTAGTAAAAGGTACTTGATAACATCTCATATCACTACTATTTTATTGCCAAAATATTGCCTATTCTTAACGCCATAAGTTTTGTGTCATAGGAATAACCCTACCTTAACTGACCTGGTTACGGAGATACGATCCTGGCCACCATCCCTTGGTAATTACACAGATGTAAATAATACAATTATGTAAATGTTACCGAATGGACGCAAATTAAGAAAGATAACAAAAGATAACAATATTATGAGGTAGAAAATTTTGCAAAAACAATCCTGCTTCAACAATATCTTAAATATTTTAAAACTTACGTGTGTCTGATAGCGTCATTTACTTTTCTTTCTCTACGACATCTTCGATCTTTCATTCTACGACATCAGGTGATCACTTTTTAAATGCAGTATTCTGACTTCTCTTTTAAGAAATAAACGTCATCAGACAACCATCTACCAGTTCCGTAAGATAGTAAATAATATGTTATCATGTTAACCAAATATGTGATTTAATGATTTTAAAATTTTCTCAAATAGTGTTTTCAGCTGAAACAAACATTGAAGACCACATCAAAACAGAACGCCTTTTAAAACCAGAAAAGCATCACTCAGAAGCTGCGTAATCTCGGACCCGAACCTGAAGCATCAGTTTCTGATGTTATCGATCTTCTATTGAGACGGTCTGAATCTGTTTGCAACTAATAAACAAACTATTTGTTACTAAAGACCATTTTACCTGCTAGTTTATAATAATAAACAAAGTATATATTAAAAAACGTACAACAACCTTAACCGCCTTCAACCTTCAACCATCTCTGGGTGAAGCAACCTTCAACGCGGTTATTATTTGGATAGACAACTATCATTTTAGAACACTTCTGTGCTATAAAATATATACTTTAACTGTCAAGCAATACAGTCATAGGCGTTGGGGGCTAAGGACCTGCATTACCACACATCTTTACTACTTCTTAGATGTTACTTCAGGATTGGTGCTAAGGGCGCAAGGCGTCCCGTATTCATCCCGACGACCATTCACGATGCCTTTATTCAGATGTCATATCTTTATCTTCCCCTTTTGTAAATAAAAGACAAAAGACGTTTTTATTCAGCGGCATTACCGTAAAGTTCGGGTTATTTTGCGGGATCTGAAATTTGCTTTATGCGTGGCGAATAGCAGCGGTTTGGGAGGGTATGCGTGATTTGAGAGGGCTGGAACTGTTACAGACCTTCTCAACTCAAATCTTTATCACATATGAAACGGAGGAGCGTTTCATCTTGTCCGACGCGATGAAATTGTCAACATGACGTCACGAGAAACAGATCAGTGTGAGTTTTCGGGCTGAGTTCTACCTTTGCGCATTACATGTTTGACCTAGTTCGAGGACCAGTTACACGTAACTGTAATTTAGTTAGTAAATACTCATATTTATCTTTATAGCCTGAGGATTGCAGTCATGAGTTATGAGCATGTTATTTTGTTTTATTTTATTTGAAAGCACAGGCATTGCACTGATTTGAAACTTTTAAAATAGAAAAATCTATTGACAATCAGACTTCAGATCAACAACCTTAACGGCAAGCAGGGTAGGATTCTTCGTTTGTCATTTTATGAAGTTACCTTTGAATATAAAGTAACATAGCTCTGCTAATTTAATATTTTTTACTCGTTTTATTGCATGTTTCATTCAGTAATCTTAGCGGAATTTTAAAAAATAAATTGTGCCTACAATGTGATTTGAACGAGGACATAATACCACGAGGAATCCCAAGAAAATTCTAGACGGCCATTCCGTGATGACGTTTAGAATTGACAATTGACCATCGACTAAGACTTTACTAACAAACAAATTGACTATAAACAATTATAAACACTGGCAAAGTTTACATTATTCTGTCACATGCCATTAACAATGAGGAAGAAGAAGAACCCACCCTGCCTTCACAGATTCACAGGTCAACACCGATTTATGCATAAAGTTAAATAAAAGTCGCTTCTAATATAAAAGAGAAAATTGTTTCGTGGTTTGTAACAATTTAAGCGAAATGTTAGTACACAAAATGTTAGTAGGGAGCCTAACTTCGTAATTGAATTCCAGAATTATTAATAGAAAGAATAGCATCGTATGATTTACATATAAACAAGCAGGGTTGGTAGGGATGGGAAAAATCGGACTCCGAAACGACACAACTCGTCTGTAATGCGAAATGTTTTCTTAGATAATCAGACTCAATTCTCGTGAGCTTCGGATTGAAACCATTTTGATTGCACTTCTTTGATATAAACAAACCTTGGTTGGTTAGCTTCCCTAAATTTCTAAAAATGTCAGAGGCACGTCTCAACGCTGCATTTGATACATGCCCACAAGTGTCTCGTACAATTCCATCACCTTAGTAATAATACCGGATGACACACACCATGGAATTTTAGTTTCTAGGGTTTGCTAGTTTCCCCACGATGTTGTTCTTCACTTAACACTGAGCGTGTTTTAAACTAGTATACATTTGTATACTAGTTTAAATCGGGACTTACTCCAATATAGAGTTCAATATATGAACATAACAATACTCTTGGTTCAAGTAAAAGAATGCTCACCTGGCGTCTTTATACACGACTAGAGATTCGCGATTGAAAATTCAATACAGCCCGTGTTAGTCATGAATGTAGCTTTGGATGTGGAAACGTCATGAATGTAGGTCATCACATTTGGCCTTACTTAAACACTGGCCTAATACCAATCAAGCTTCAGCTCATCAGGGTATTGTTACACCAGAATTTACACGTGTCAGACTTGTGACTTGCAAATGAAGTCTTTCCCCGCACTGAAGCACAGTTTGCTCTTAGACTTCCGAGCATTTTAAATCAATAGAGCGCAGTGTCAGTGCTCTGACACGTGGAAGAAAACAATGAGAAAACTAAAGTTGCGAGGTGTACTCCGAGCCCGCTGCAGTTTTTAGTTTTTTTGTAAAAACTATTCCGAATTTTTCCCAGCACTAATCAGAAATGGCGGCCATGGCGTGACTGCCGGCTGTTAAGGAGTTTTGAGTTATTTACATTGCGTTGCTCTATACCAGCGTTAATGTGTAGAGTTTGCGAATTATATTTTTGTGGTAGGTGTATGATGTTTAGTCGCGTTTATGGCTGAGGACTAACACTAGAGATAACACTACTAAAATAGTTAATAAATAGGGCTAAGCAAGCCCTATTTATTAGATATACAAATATTTTTGATTGATTTTGATTTTTTGACTTTACTTAAACGTCTCTCAGCTTCTGTCAAATGTTATTCAGTTTTTATAATAGCACAATACCTTTTCGTTAGATAGTGACAGGACGAATCTTGGGCAGTGTTTAGAAGTGTTCTTGTTGACAGGCGTTTATTTGTAAATCCGTTTATTTCCACATATATATGACGTTTTCTAAACGGTTCACGTTCAAAGTATTCAGTTTTAAAACGAGATGCGTTGTGTTAATTTTAAAATGAAATATTGCCATGATTTATAATTTATCTAGAATTTCAATATTCTTTAGGAAAGTTAGCTTTTTTAACAGCCATGTTCCAAGCACGAAACGTGCAGATGTATTGTGTCTACTAAAACTGTCGGTCACCAATCTTTAATGGTTGTGTGTGTATAGTTATTTTTATGTTACTTTGATACTCTAGACAACTATCAATATTATTAGAATTTGTTGCATATTTGTTCTTGATATTTTTTTGTTTACTACGAGTACATGTATGTACAAGTACTCGTATATTCGGAATAGGTCAACATTGATTAAATACCTACATCACTAGCAATTATTAGATTCCACATCAAGGTTATAGATTTATAAGTTAAGATATTAGAATTATATAAGTTAAGATATTAACAAACATGTACCTTCCTTGATACCTTATGATACCTTACTAAAGATCCCCTGGGCCCGTGGGGAACAGAAGCCCACCGCATTTTAAAAATTATTTCACGGCGTCTGGTAGATACATTACGTGACTTAAGAGCTAGCTCCTTTCTGGCTCAGCGTATTAGCATTGCCATTCAACGTGGCAATGACGCCAGTATCTTGGGAACGCTGCCCTCTGGCAGTGATCTGGATCAGTTGAGCTATTTATAGATTGATTTAAACGGTCCATAGATAGTTTAACTGTTAAACGTGTATTTTATATTATTGTATATTATTCTGTGCATTTTTGTAATTATTTCTGTTAATAAATAACCTTATTATAGATGGAACTAACAAGGACATATATGAGATAGATCTCATAATTACATCATTAGGTACTGGTGGCAATTCGGTTGGTAAATTTCTAAAATTAAGAATTGTCTAAAATATATTTTTGTTAGTCATAAGTCTAAACCTAATTTTAGCTAAAATTAGTTAGGTTGGTGCCAACAGAATTGAGGCCATTGTAGTATTAAAATGAAATATATCCTTGTATATATATCCCGCCAACACGAATTAATTATGACTAAGGATAAAATTTGTAAAACCCTGCAGATATAAAGCCATTAAAATCTGAGCCCGTCCCAAAGCACGGTTCAATTTCAACTCCTCACGGCTCTAAAGGGGGCACCCCTTTATCGGGTGATCTCTAATCACATGCTGTATTATACCGTGTATTCATCCGGCTACATGCCGTGTGATAGCTACTCGCACATACACGAGCGACTTTTGTCGTTCAACCTTTTCACAACATAAGAAATTTTGTTTTGTTTTGAAATAACAAAACTAGCTTAAACGGCGATTCCAACAATTACAAGAAACAGTAGGTAATGGGATTACAATTCCAGAAAACAATTTTTTAGCTTACTTTTTATATGCTACTTTTTATTATATTTCAATAATTCAAATTGACCTTGATACTGCTGTTTAGCCAGAATATTTAAGATTTCGTAAAACACGAGTAATCGTATTTTGTTTTTAATAAAGTCTGAATTCATTGAATAGCATATTTTAATGCTGTCATTTAAAAATGTGAATTCTTCATTAAAAATCATGGAATTCATATTTGCTCCTGTAAGTGTCGAGAATCGGGATAATAATCTACTTTCGTGTTATCTTGCATAACTATGATAGTTTCCTTCGGGCTGACTCTAAGAACCCCGTTGTACACCACATCTACTTCGTATGAGTCAGTCAACTCTAATGACAGAGTTGATAGGCCACTGTCGTGATCAAACGACTTTTGAAAAGCTGGACGGCCAGCTTAACGTGCCCTGCGAAGAATGAAAGTGCTTAGTTACCTTTTAAATGACTTCTTATTAATTTGCTTAACTTTATTAATCTGTTAAGATCTAAGTAAGCCCTCAAATAAAAAGACAGTAAATTTTTAAATAGAGCTAAATGCTCTATTTATAGATCTTAACAGATTAATAAAGTTAAGCAAATTAATAAGAAGTCATTTAAAAGGTAACTAAGTAGGTAATAGTAGGAATCATAAATAACGTATGAGTTTCCGTCTCAATGGGACTCATCGGAGTGGTCGCCTAAATTTTATATAGAATCACGTTTCAACTTTATAGTTTTTGTTACAAGCAACAATTTTAATAATAATAATAATAATGCCCAAATCTGGCCCAAAAGTAAGCAGAGCTAGTGTTATGGGTACCATATGACTGATATACTACTTATATATTTTTTTGTAAATAAATACATTTACACATTAAAAACACCCAGATCCGACACAAGTACTTGCAGATAATACAAACATTTTTATCGCGGCGGGAATTGAACCCGCAACATTTTGCGTCTCAGCCGGGCCGCTGCGCCCACTGCACGACAGAGGTCGTCAGTAAATGTAGCGCGACTCCTTTTGTGTCCGTATTTCAGGCATTGGCAGAGTTTCTGACAAGTCTGATTAATATATTATGCTGTTTAAAAATCTATGTTTAGTTCACGATCTGATTTTGAGATTCGTTTTATAATACGGGCCTATGCTTTGATTTCCCACGACCGTAATAATAACATTTATTTTAAAGCTTCGGCTGTCATATTTATTACCAAAGAAATAATTGAAACGCTTTTAGAATATTATAAATGCGAAAGTGTCTATGTCTGTCTGTCGTAACGTATCAACGTTTTCACGCCTAACCGGCTGATCCGATTTCGATTTTGATGAATTTTGGAATAGAGATAGCTGGGACCTTAGAAAAAGGACATAGGCTACTTTTATGGAGGTGCCACGCGTGCAAAACCGCGGGTAGCAGCTAGTAACTTATTAATAAGATGTATTAATGTAACAAGGTCAAATCTTGGTTATACTCGCCTTGAATCTGTTACTAGGGTTTCTCGTGGCGAGGGAATCAAATTCCACATAGCTGTGGTCGAGTTAATAATACAAAAATGAATTGATACGTGTATTCTGAATAAGGATGATTCTTTCTCATCTGATAAGGCAAAATGCTTCTATTATGTGTTTCTTTTTTATTTATTTATTTCGAAGACGGCGCCGTAGTAGACCCAAAATGAAATGGCGAGATGATCTCGAAATCTTTGACAGAGCTTGGGTCCAAATAGCTCAAAACCGAAATGTCTGGAGATATCCATGGTACACAATGGGCTAATCGTAATCGTAATCGTAATTATTTATTGGTTTATGTTCCAGACCATCTAGATTGATATACCATATGGATGTTATCATAGTATGGTCTACACTTATACTAAGCAAAGATTGTACTATGGTAACCAGATGAATGATATCTATATCTATAAAAGGCGATGTGTGTATGTATGTATGTTCTCTATAGACTCTGAAACGGCTGTACCGATTTCAATTAAATTTTTAGGAAATCTTCAAATTGGCCTAGCGGGTGATCCTGTGAGGTTTGGTAGCGATCGGATCAACAGAACTTTTTTTTGTATTAATCATATTTGGTATGGATATAGATAGTATTTTAGGAACGGACATAGGCGCGGGCAGAAGCTACTATGTAAGTACTATATTTGTAAATACATACGTACGTATGACACTTTATATCACCCAGACATAAAACAAACATCTTTGTTCATCACACAAATGTTTGTACTGGGAGGGATCGAACCTTCAACCTACAGTATAGAAAGCTGAGTTACAACAAACTGAACTGTCATTGGTAGTGCATTCAGTTATTGCATTGTTTAACAAAAAATGGCATTATTTGTTGCTGTCTCTTATTTATTACACTTAGATGTAAAGAATCGATATGGTCAGATTAAGTTAGTTTTAAAAAATGTAGGAGCAAAATCACTACCGGTTCTTGTCATTCAAAATATCAATAAAAAGAGATAGCGACAGATTTTAGCATCGATTTTGTACCAGGTGTTGTTATCTTGTAGTTTCTGATACATGATCAAGGACATATTCAATGACCCAGAATCCATAGTTTTGAGTTCAGAAATAGGTCAGAAATCTTAAATGTTGAACGCTTTGATAAATTATCAGCAAGTATATGGTATTGAGTGCTTTCGCCCTAGTGGAGCTATTACGCAAGTACTATGACTAGTGGTCGCCCAATAGTCAAAATTCGACCATAATTAATTAACAATTAATGTATTTTTTGCATAATTAAAAAAATATTGGCATTCTGCACTCCTTCTCTAAGTATATAAACTATTAATGCGCGAAATTTCATACTCCTCTGTCCACGCATTTTCGTAAAAAGGGGTACAAAGTTTTTGCTTCACGTATTCTATATTAATACGTGAAGCAAAAACTTACGAGTATATTACTATTTTGAGTTGTCAAGGCAGAGAGTAATCAAATATAGAATAGAACGGTGACATTTAAGTCAATGACTAAAGGCACAAAATGCAATGATTCACGACTCTGCTTATATTGAACAGCAGCTGAGATGATTGGAGCTATTTCAATTACCTGTGTGTCTGTAGAGGGGATTGACATGATAACCTTTGCGTCTTGACATAGTCATTTCGCTTCCCCATGGGACGGACCGGGGACGGATCGAACGAATCAGTATTTTTCCCACCTGGCTGAATAAAGGGTCCTTGTTCGCCGAGTCACTTGACAAGATGATAAATTATCTTTTATAAAATACGAGAAGGAATATTTTAAACGTATTGAGAGTTTATCGAAAGATTTGTAAGGTACTCAAGTAAGCCAAAATTAACAAGTGTTAATTTAACCCTCTTGCCAAATTTAGACAACATTGAAATTGATGCTGTTGTTTTGCTGGCCCTAACTAAAATATGATCGATCTTATTTTGTTTGTGCCAAAGATTAGGGAAACATTTTAATTTTACTACTTAAATATCTTATATTTCCATGGAATTTACGTGTTTTTTCTGATTATAAACGCTGTGTATTTTGGTGTTGGACTCAACTGCAGAAATTTTACGCCAATTTTGTAATTGTTACAAAATAATATCAATTGTAATTAACATAATCGTAATTTAAAGCTTTTTGAAGCTCTTGCGACATTATATTTGTCAAAAAAAACCAGAGACCTGAATTGAACAAATGAACGATAATATTCAAGAAAAATAAAAATAAACCATCATAATAACTTCTAACTTGGAAAAGATTGGATTGGAACACGAAAACCGAGCTAAACACGACCAAAACCACCGGAGCTTACGACGAGTTTATGATCCTTCCCAAATATGAACCTTACCTGCCTTCAATGTGTTCACACCACGCCCCATTTAGCAGCAGCGGCTGCTGGGACACCGTGTACTTAAGCAGTAAATCAACTTATGGAAAATGAAAATAAACTACTAATGACAGGCATAGTAAATAGCTGAGAATAGCTTATCTTAAAAAGATTCAGAGAGAACTAGGTAAGTACTTTATATAAAGCTAAGTCTGGTCAGGTATGGAGTATTGCTGCCGTCTATGGGATGGTTCAGCCAAAATCCAGCTGTGTGCTTTGGACACGATCGAGCGTAGAGCATTGAGGATGATAGGTGAGCAGCTAAATGCTGAGACTAAGTTCCAGAGTCTCGAGCAACGCCGTAAAACTTGCCTTTTGATCTTTTATAGGTTACATTTCGGAGAATGTGCCCAGGAATTACATGATCTAATTCCAACATTTCCTTTTCACAACAGGACAAGCAAACCTACCGCTCAATACCATCCATACCTTGTCAGTCTACCACCTTTATGAACAAACCGCTTTGCTTCCACGTTTATAATGCGTACAGTCAAGTATTGGAATGCTTTGCCGTCGTCTGTCTTTCCTGAAAACTACAATCTGGGTCTCTTCAAGTATCGAATAAATAGGTGTCTTCTAGACCTGCGTGCCCCATAATCAGCCGTATTGCCGCTCACCAGGCAAGATTATGTCAAAAGTAGTCAATCTATAATAAAAAAAAAACCTTTAAAACCTTTATAACCGTTTATAACGATTTTAAATTCCAGACATCAATGGTCTTCGTTGTCCTTATCTTTGTGCAACAGATGAACTTCACTAATTCATGAGCAGAGAGAAAACTCTAATAAGTAGCCAGAGATGTAATTATGCGGCCAGAATAGAGTAAAGAAAGTGTCAAATGGTTGCATTATTTGCACCTGTTTTATTGAGCTGTCATGTTTGTTATTTTCATTTCGATTTTTTATTAGAAAAAAGTAAAAAAAATAATTTAAAAAAATGTTAAACGGGTGATAGTTCTAACTAGTTAATTCTTCACCAATTGGTGAAACTTGCAAGGTAAAGGGACGCACCTTTAGATACCTTTATTATTGAATATGTCAGACCTCATTTCATAATTAAAAATATTAAATTAAAATTTTCTAAGGTTGATGTACCGCCTGGACTGTACTATGGCAAGAGTGAAGTAGCAAGTTCTCCATTAAATTAAATGGAATGTTCAATTCCACACATACAGGTACAGAGATCAATATTATACCAGCTTTTCGCGCCTTTTGTGACCAAGCTGTTCTTATGGAGTCGGGTACCGTTTGTGGGCTTAGGTCGGGTCGGGTCGTTTGAGTGGATAAAGTGTTAATGTTGCTTTACTTGGTCCTAGCCAAAGAGCGTATAATGATGTAGTACTAATGCAGTAAAATAAGTGGATTATGTTTTGATTTTAAACAACCTTTTCGAATTGAGAAGCATTACTTATGCTTATATCTTACAAGCTGCCTCCGGCTTTACTCGCGTAAAAAAGTAGTTTGTGTTTATGACCATTATCATACCATGAGCTATCTAAGGACTTTACCATGTTTAATTTAATTACTATTAAGTTATTGTTGTTATTAATGACATTGCAAGCCTCAATAGAGTAGAATACATTGTTCTACTAGTTAATAATAACTACATCTATTACAAAATGTACTTCAAGCAATAAATTAATATATTTCTCAAGCAATAAGACGACCTCTGTGGCTCAATGGTTCAAGGTCCGACTGAGACGCAGAAGGTTGCGGGTTCGATTCCAGCCGACTTATGTTTGTATGATCTGCATCTCTGTCTCAGGTCTGGGTGTTTCTATGTATGTATTAAAAAAAGTATTTAAGTAGTATATCAGTCACGTGGTACCCATAACATAAGCTCTGATTACTTTGAAGCCACATAATGCTACGTGAAATGTCCGGCATTATTATTATTATTAATTTACTTTGAACTAGGGTATAATCTATCTTTATGTCCCGTTTTATTTAAACCTATTAAGCCGTTGAGTGTGAGACAGTAACAAACACACATTTTAACTTTCCTATTTATAGTAATTAGTGTTAATAATCAACAAAGCCTTAATGGTACGCATTAGGGCTTTGATGATACTCTACGGAACTCATTAACGATAAACAACTCATGTATCGTAATCAGGGCATTGAAGATCACAGGCAAATATCGAGAGTATAGAAGTCAATTTCTAGTTTTTTGTATTAAATATATTATAATAATACTAAGAACAATTCACACGCCATCTAACCTCAAACTTATCATAGCTCAATTACAGAAATGTACAGAATAATATATAATAAGTAATATAAAATACATGTGAAACAGTTGAGCTACGTAAGAACCGTTTAAAACGATCTAGAGATAGCTCAACTGATCCAGATCACTGCCAGAGGGCAGCGTTCCCAAGATACTGGCAGCATTGCCACGTTAAATAGGAATGCTAATACGCTGAGTCAGATGCAGGAACCAGCTGTTGGGTCACGCAATGTATGTACCAGCCGCCATGAAATAATTTTGAAAACGCGGTGGGCTCCTGTTCCCTACGGGCCCAAGGTCTCGACTCCAAAAGGCTCAAATATGTAGGCCTTATCAAGACCTGCATATATGCGCCTTTTGAGGTCCTCGGCACATTCAGCCGACGCACCAGCTCTTACAGAATGGTTCTGAATACTAATAATTTCATATCAGCGTCATCTAGCCCCAAACCCCTAGATATTTTTATGTAAACTATCTACCTAGATGTATAAAAATGAATCCCTATTTACCTTGGTTATGGCATCACGCGTGAACGGCTAGACCGATTTATTCTCCTTTGTTGTGTTTGTTATTGTCGGCAGAAGGTTCTTATGAAAGAAAACATTAAGAATGTTGCGTAAAACATTAGAAAATTTAAGAAAACTTAACGACGATATCAACTTTTCTAATGTAACCTTAGCGCTTTTGATAATATAAACTTTTCTAATGTAACCTTATGGCGTTTGACATAACTGTCAGTCGTTGGTCAGTTGCAGCGATCGCTGCAAACATCGTTTATCAGAATTATTGGTGAGTTCAGAGCGATCACGCCTAATATTAAATTATAAATAAATATTCATAGTTAAGACAGGATAACGTCTGTCGGGTCAGCTAGTAATATTATAGTAGATATTAATATACGTTATATTTTCAAATATAGTTTATTGGAATTATTGGTAAGTTAAGAGCAATCACGCCTAATATTAAAATTATAAATAAATATTCATAGTTAAGACAGGATAACGTCTGTCGGGTCACCTTATTATATTAGTAGATATTAATATACGTTATATTTTCTCTCAAATCACAAAAATTTTAATTAATCTATCTATTAAATAGGTATATTTATCCAAAATATCTAAAAATAAATCCTTATATCCCTTGGTCAAAGCTTGAAAACGACTTAACCAATTCCATTCATCTTTTATTTTATGTTTTGTAATACTTTGTAGAAGGTTCTTACGGAAGAATGAAAGAATAAGGAAATTGCGACAAGGGCTACTTTTATGTAAGTACAACGCGTGTGAAGCCACAGGCAGCAGCTTAGTATAAATAATAAATATATATGTATATATAATAAATACATACAATGCATACAACACCATTGAATGCTTATCTAAGTTTGTCGCAGTCATTTACAAAATGTCGCACCTATTTTGTGAGAGACTTTTTCCTGTAATACAGGTCACCAGGTCCTCAATTCGCAGATTTTCCAACTTCTATGATAACTGTAGGTATTGTAGTAAGATATAAAAATACCTGAAATTAAGGTAAATCACGAGTAAGGTGCAAATTAAGTTCAGATTATATCCGTACCTTCTGATAATAGAAATTAATTAATCACTCGTGGTACAGCTTCTAGTAACTTAAGTTATTCCTGATAGATGAAACTATGTCAACAGACGATCTCTGTGGCGCAGTGGGCTAAGGTTCGTCTGAGACGCAGAAGGTTGCGGGTTCGATTCCCGTCGCAGGAGAAACGTTTGTATGATCTGCATGTATTTATCTCGGGTCTAGGTGTTTCTATGTATAATACGTATGATGATAAAAAAATGTATGTAAGAAATATATCTGTTAGTACCCATAACTTTGGGACCAGATGATGTTGTGTAAAATGTCTGGCAATATTTATATTTATTTATGTCCAGCAGCGTTGTGGTCAAAAGTTAACTCACGTTAGAGAGAGCACGTTAAGTCGTTCCGGTGGCTTTTCAAAAGTGTTGAAACCACAGAGACCTTATAACATAAGTAATGTCAAAAGTCACAGCCGTCTGCATGTGACTAGGCTGAATCTAACTTGTTAATCCATGTCGAGCTAATCACGCAGTTTACTTAATTATGATGCTCCAATTAAACTAACCAATAGTTAAGGCGGCTGTCCAACTAAGTCGAAAGGAGATGTGTTTAAAATTTACCTAATGAACAATGTACTGACTCGTTTTTCCTGTGGGTCCAGTCCTGTGCGTCTCGGGACGCCCGACAGAAGTGATAACTTAAACTAATCTAACTAGCGCTGTGAGAGTGAGAGAGGAGGAGCCTGCCTACCGCTGTCGTATGCGCGAGAGAAAGAAAGGGAAGCCAGACAAACTGGCGCCGTAGCGCGTTACGTAACGCACCAGTTTACCCTCCCATAATAAGTTATCACTTCAAAAACATGCTTAAGTTTGTAATACCCAGTCTACCAATGTAAAGATCTTATGTGTCTACATCTCCTAAGATCTCTAGTTACACGATCAAACATGAATTTATTTTTGCTCATTTTGTACCACGTTTTGAATGAAATTTAATACTTATTCCGTTTATAAAAGAAAGAAAATTCAAGTACATGTGAATACGTCTACAATTTGGTAGATACTCGCCCTAATATTGAGCAAAATGTGTTTATTTGATTGATAGTATGCACAAAATGAAAACCTACCAGCGAGGTCGGTATCCATCCGTAACTGCAGTGAATTTTTTATCAATGCACTTGCGTGCTTCCGTACTTTTGATGGCGCAGCATGTATTTATTTTATGTTTGTTAGCTTATAACTCCGTCATTTATGAACCGATTTAAAAAAATATTCTATAATATATATTATATTTTTCATATGAAAGGATATACATTCCGATTGGTCCCTTAGAAGTTTGATCAAAATCGGTTCAGTAGTTGGTTTGTAAATCAAAATAGTTGGAAAAATATGTCACCCAAGTAAACGAAATTTCGATATTTTGCCTTCCTATGACTTTCCAGTGATATTTACGAATTTCGATAAATAATACAGTACAAAAAAGCGTAATATTTTTTTTAAGCCGAATTAAGAAATGGAGGAAGTTCTTAATTCGTTTATACATTTATGGGCTCAAATTTTATTGAATGAAGTCGGTTTTCTTTATAGATTACTATTACGATTAGCCTATTATGTCCCACTGCTGGGCAAAGGCCTCCCCTTGATCTTTCCAGTCATCTCGGTTTTGAGCTGTTTGGACCCAAGCTTTATCAAAGGTGTCAAGATCATCTCGCCATCTCACTTTGGGTCTACCACGGCGCCTTCTCGCTGTCTCAGGGCTCCACTGAGTGGTGATTTTGGCCCACAGCTCATCAGGCATTATCATCTTTTTAGTTTATAAAATTTAATTATTTGGAGTTTTATCAATAAAAAAACGACTTATAATGTTTTCTACGATTTCCAAGTAACATAGCTTGAAATTGAACAAAATGAACATATACGAAGAAATCAAAGTTTGTAATCCGGAAAATGAGTTTTCGACTTTAACTTTAAGCGATAATTGCAAGGTCACACTTTTGCAACCATCTTACCAATACTTTCCATAAAGATAGTTTCGCAAGTAGTGCTGACTGTAAAGGTAAGAGGACGTGTCCGCGCCGCCCGTGTGTAAGCCCAAGTTAAATATTTAGCGTGGCGCCGCAATGCGGAGCCTTCAAGGCCGACCGGCTTTTGGACAATGCTTCCGGTGGTTGCCATCCTTACGGAATATTTTCTGTAATGTCTCACTCGAATATATTTTCCACTAGCTGCCTGCTTTTCGTAGCTTATAGACAGCAATAAATAACAATAAATATTGTTGAACAATTCACAAAATATTATCTAGTTAACGTTGCCTTCTGGCAGTAATCTGGATCAGTTGAACTATCTATAAATCATTTTAAACGGTCCTTAGATAGCTCAACTGTTTCACATGTATCATACAAATATGAATCCTAGGTAATCAAGACCTCAACCTCCATTAATAAAGGCTCGCAACGGAGTTAAGATGCCAGTCAAAAATCTAGATGTCTTTTAGACATTGTTAGAATCGGTTGAGTGAACTTCAGTGGTTCCAGATATTACATACCTTCGAAACAAAAAAAACACAAAACTTTAACATTCCTTAATCCCTATATATATAAAATCTTGTGTCACAGTTTTCGTGTTTATACTCCTCCGAAACGGCTTGACCGATTTTAATGAAATTTAAATGTATATGCAATAGATCTGATAATAGATTCATAACTAATTTTTATAGCCCTAAGTGTTAAGGGTGGCTCAGCCCAAATTTTTTTTTATGTTCAATAAGGCAAAACAACGTTTGCCGGGTCAGCTAGTATTATACACAAATGTAAATACTTCTATTTTATGATTAAAATATTTGTATGTTTTGTAAGTATTACACTTTCAAAACTTTTGTGAGTTGTACTATACATTTTGATAAACACGGGTTTTACTCACTTATTATTTTGTTGATGGAGGCACCGATACTGTTTTGATTCATCTAGTGAATCTTCTTTAGTTTGATCCGCGGTTCGCTCGTTGCCGCTCGAGCTCGACAAAATAATACGTGAGTAAAACCCGTGTTTATCAAAATGATCTGTAAGTATTTGTCACGGCTCTGGGTGTTTACTAAGCCATAGTAACATAGAACAAATTATGCTTCGTTGCTAACTAAGCATAATTTGTTCTATGGGAAGTAGATGGCTAATTAAGTACTTATATATTTTTAAATACATATTTATGATACTACGTTATTTTCAATCTTCATCATTTCCACCTGCTACCCTATAGGTATAGGCTTAATTACCAAATTATTGAAAATTGAACTAAAATTACTTAAATTAACTATGCTACCTATAGTTTCACAACTAATAGAAGATAATTATTAATTAATCGCTCTGGGAAAAATAATGAGTTAATTAATTTTAATAGCTAAAAGAAAGTAGAAAATTATTAACAGTACCTACTAGCACAAAATTGGGTTAAATTATAGTTTATTATTATGAATAGGTACCTCTCAAGTGAGTTGGTAGTAGCTCTGCCTTCTGCGCTGTAAGTTGTGGGTTTGATTTAACATTTGTGCGATGAACATAGATGTTTGTTCTTTGTATGTTAAAAAAATAAAAAAATAATGTAGTATATTAGTCATGATGTGGTACCCATAATACAAGCTCTGCTTACTTTAAGGCCAGATGATGCTGTGTGAAATGTCCGATATTATTTATTTATTTAAGTGTCATCATCATCATGGTTTCCATGGTAGAAGCTATGTCTAGTTTGAGAATAGATGGTGGTGTGGATTGGCTACCAATATTTATATATTATTTTTACATAATAGAATTCTGGTATTTGGTATTTAAAAAGAACGAGGCGAATTTTGTTCCTTTCACCACTCTGGTTTTCAAAAACTACGATAAGAAGTAGAACCAAAAAGATCTGCTCGAAGTCTTCCTATACCTACAATGCAAGTGGTCAGTTTCACTGTGCGCCCTCCAATAGGACATTGCTACTCACGTCTTCTTCTTCTTTTAGTGTCACTAGTTATTCCGAACCAGTGTGATGAAAGGATTAGAGTGCGCCTCAAAGTCCTTTCGAAGGAAGTCAGTAAGGATGTTCCGGCACATGATAGATGTACCTAAGTTATTTAAAACCTGGGTTCGCCATTATGGAATACGACAAGGACGATTATATATCATTACTAGCGACCCGCCCCGGCTTTGCACGAGTGCAATGCTGATACTTAATATACTACAGAATGTCTTTATATACAACCTTATCTAAGAGAATAACATAGACTAAGAGATAGACATATACCATTGCGGACTTTTGTGTAGACCTTTTTAAGGTGTACAATACTGTAGTACATTATTTAGAACTATCTCGTAGGGTTCAGCCAGCGTTTGCAATGTAAGCGCAAAAAAATGTGTTTATTTACGACACCACATTAGAAACCTCTAAAGTTATCAGTGTTTCTCTACTATATTATGCATGTTTTATATATATAAACCTTTCTCTTGAATTACTCTATCTATTAAAAAAAACACATCAAAATCTGTTGCATAGTTTTAATGATCTAAGCATACATCGGGACAGACAGAGGCGACTTTGTTTTATACTATGTACTGATATACTACTAGCTGCTGCCCACGGCTTCGCACACATGGCACCTACATGAAATGTAGCCTATGTCCTTCTCCAAGGTCTATCTCTCTCATCTCATCTATCTCTATACCAAAATTCATAGAAATCGGTTCAGCGATTTAGGCGTGAAAATGAAACAAACAGCCAGACAAAGAGACAGAGTTATTTTCACATTTATAATTTATTTATAATAAATGTGAAGTAGGGATTTACTAAATGGCATCGCAGGAAACATTAGAACGCGCTATCGTTGCGTTTTGTAATGTTTATAAATATCTGCCATACTTAACCTGATTAAGAGATTGTAGAACAAATATTTGAAAATATTTGAATATTGTTCGCCGTAAAGTTCGATTGAAGCAGCTATTCCGTCTTACTTGTGCACACAATGCATGCAGAAATAAACTATCTTCAAAATCGACGCGACAGGCAATACAGAATCGAATTTAAGTTTTCGTCCGAGCGCAAAATTTTATTTGTTCAAAAACAAATTTCGTATCCGTCGCCTTATTCCAAACACTGTAGAGTCTAGATTGCATTGGAATTGAACGTTTACGGACGAGAGATTTAGCAACCCCTGGTATTTTAAAAGGCCCGTGTAGCAGACAAAACATTTTGTGAAAAATATTTCTTTTGCATAGATTAGGTGGTCTATATCGAAATAGTATGTCATTGGCAAGTGATTCTGCTTTTGAATTTATAAACTAAAACTAACCAAAAATGTTGCTGTACTTTTAAGGGTTCCGAAGTCCATAAGCAATTCTTATAGACTTGACGGACATGGCGAGTCTATAAGAGTTGCTTGTCTGTCAGTCTGTTTTTCTGAATGTCTGCCTGTCTGTCAGACTTCTAGATCACAGGACTTTTAGACGTATCTTAATATCAATTAGATCTTTAAAAGTTCCTTAAAAAAACATGTTCATATATCAAAAAAAAACATGTGTGCAATTCACACGAGGAGAAGTAAAACCTTCAAAAAACAAACGTATAATACGTACACGTATACAAAACACCACGGTTGTTGTGATGCTTTTTCTCTAGCTTTGTACTATGCATGCGCGCACAAACACGTATTAATAAACACTGTATAATGCTTCCTATCTCATTTTCTCCCACGTTAAATCTTATGAATGTATGTGTCTGTCTCTTTTTACTGTCGCTTTTTCGTTTCATCGACTTTCAAATCACAACGATGCTAAAGAAGTTTTCACTATAAAAACTTGCACATAGGTAGTTGTTCTAGACTTAAGTGCCGAGTCTCTAAACTTTTGTAAGTATTTATAAGTATTGTATTATGTTATTCTTAAATATTTTTGTTTTATTTTCGGTTGTATTTCCGTTTAATTTGAATTTCAATATTGTATCATAGTTTTCTTTATAATTATATTAATTTTAGTTTTTACTGCACTTATTGTAAGTATTTATACGTTAATTGCAATTATGATGGTACACGACCTCAGTGCGCTGCCACTCTGCCGATGCGCATATTAACGCGACGTCACGGAAGGCCAGTGTTATAAGAGCGTTTTAAATGCTACCATAACACATGCTGAGTGACGATCTATTTTCTTGTCAATTTATTTACTTGTTAGTTCACAGGTAAATAAATTGTCACAGTGTACAATTAAATATTGTTCGAGTAAGAGGATTTGACTACTTAAGATTAATTTTCGACAATGTTTGCATGATCTGCAATTATTTGTCTGAAGATCTGGTTATTTCTATGTATAATCTATATACATATATAAAATAAAGTCGAGTTAGTAACACCACTTATAACTCGAAGACCGCTGGACCGATTTGGATGTAACATAAAATGAATATAGTTAGTAACTTGGATTAGGATATTTTAATTTTTTATTCTATATTTTATTCCATAAAAAACAACGAGAACGGGAACGGGGCGGGCGAAGCCGCGGGTGGCCACTAGCGCCATCTACCAATATTTATCCGTAACTTTGTTAATCTCTGTAATAGTTACAATAATTTAAAATTAAAATTAAAAAAAAAATTTGTTTATTCAGAACAAAGTACACAAGTGAACATAAATTACAAGTAAAACGATGAAACTACAAAAGTTATAAACTGTGAAGCAGTCTCAACGCCCACCTCCAGGATTTGAATAGCTTTCTTTTATAAAAGCGATATTAGTACTTACTTTAATATTTTTTGCGTTGTAACCGTCCAACGAAGTGGGCACGGGTCACCTAGTGTACATATATTTACGAAAATATTTTAAAAGTAGTATATCAGTCATGTTGTACCCATAACACAAGCTCAGCTTACTTTGGGGCTAGATGACGCTGTGTGAAATGTCCGCCATTATTATTAAAAAAAATTCATTTTTAAAACAGGTGATATAGCGCAATATTTTACGTAATTATTTGCTCTTGGTATTATAACGTGCATGTAATAATAAACCATTTCAACTTTTACTGAATTGCAAACTTCATTTTGTTCAAAATTCAATTTTTCCATCGAGATAAATTGTAAGCGAAACCAACGCGTTGGAAATATCGCGAGCAAAATGAATAACTTATTGAATTTTATGGTTTAAAATATTTAGCGAAAAACGCAGTTGGGAGTTAGCATTAGCACCATTTATCTAGAAATAACGTGATTAAAAAAAAAACATGAATTATCATTGGTGGACAATCTAGTGCCAAGCTAATCGTAGCTTGATTTACTATGGGAATTATATGACATATGACAAACACCTATGTTCATTAAAATCTTTTGTTCTGGGGAAGAATCGAACCTACAGCGCTAAAGGACTACTACCAACTCAGCTATGAGGTCAGTCAAATGGTACAAGTATGTGATACTGAATTTGAAATCACTCCTTTTTATTGCGCCGGCAAACGCAATATACTTTTGATTGTGGATGACGTAGGGTCTCGCTGTCATCCTTAGGGTAACGATTTATTTTTTTATAATAGTTAGACCTACGTTTGACCACAAACTAGCCTGATGTTAAGCGACGATATGGCCGACAACGAGGGACGCAAGTCTAGAAGATACCTATTTACTCATGACTTGAAGAGACCAAAATTGTAGTTTTCAGGAAAGACACGACGGCAAAGCATTCCAATCCTTGGCTGTATGCTTAATAAATGTGGAAGCAAAGCGCTTTGTTCGTAAGGGTGGTAGACTGACAAGGTATGGATGGTATCGGTGCTTCTGCTTGTCCTGTTGTGAAAAGGAGATGGTGGAGATTACAGAAGCCAAAAGACAATGATTAACCCGCGTTTTTACCAACCTGATGCCTAGATAATAATCCTTATTTACTCGTAAAATCGGTCATTTCTGTCAGAGTTGCATCAGTGAACAAGTGTTAAAGCATTATAGAGATAGTCCTATATTATATAACCCTAGAGTAGCCTAGTTTTAGGCACTACGTAACTTTAGGTACCTAGTTAAGCTGTGAATGTAACATATATTTGCTTTAGGCTACTTCTAATTATTTCAAATACGAAATACAAATACAAAAAGGTTTATTGCTAAAAAATATTTTACAAAATTCAAAATTCAATATAACTTTATTCAATAAAATCACATTTATTCAATAAACCACTTTGAATCGTCTTCTTACATGCTAGTGAATCTAGGTGCTGGTTCCTCCTAACCCCAGTTCAAGAAGAATCCGGCAAGAAACTTGTCTGGTCTTAACACTTTTTTGTATGATCCTTAACAATTTTGTTTCGGATGCCGACTCGAGTTGGAGCAGATTCATCCCAAGCTTTTTTGTCATCTAAATAATCAGATATTTGATAATATGCTTTAATAGACAGTTTCTATTTAATTACGTTTTTAAATTTGCCAATCGACAAATCTAACACGTTGCTTGGGACCTTGTTATAGAAGCGTACACATAGCCCTATAAAAGATTTATTAACTTTAGCGAGCCTAACAGTGGGAAAAGCGATTTATTTTTATTTCTAGTGTTAATACTATGATTATCGCAATTTTTTTTAAATAAATGACACTTTTTGTGCACATACATTACATTTTCGTATATATACTGACAAGGTACTGTCATAATATTAATTTCTTTAAACTTATTTCTAAGTGATTCTCTATGGCCCATGTTATAAATTGCACGAACAGCCCTCTTCTGCAACACAAGCAGCACGTTTGTACCTGCTTAAAAGATCATTTACATAGTTTATACAGTTCTGGGAGTCATTTAGCAATTGGAGTAGACCCAGCACTATATCTGTGCAAACATGATTTACGCAGGGCTGGTTTTCAGTCTACCCTTTAGCTCGAACTTAGGTGACAGACGAGCAATAAAAATGATAGTAACAGCGGAAAAATGATAAATCATACAACAACAAAAAAGAGAAAAAAAATACTACATGAAAAATGACACATGAAATAATATAGATATAAACTATTAAATAAAAATATAAAGATTACTAAATAAAAAATAAAAAAATAACACTGAAAACTTTTTACTGCGTATTGCTGCGTGTGTTATTTGAGAATCCAATATGGAATCCCCTAGGATTAGTGAAAACTTGCAAAAGTATGTATGATTGTAAATAAAAATGCGTATAAAATTGTAATCTGAACAAGCAAGCCCTAAAGCTGAAAACGTTTTGGAAAAAGCTGATACTAATAGTATTTCCCGAACGTTGCAAACAAGTCAATTCCTGAGCGAACTAATCTTGGGAACAAAAAACAGAGATCCCTCTCTAGGGAGGTCGCCGTAAAATGAAGGCTTGCGATGGCCGAGCTTAGTCCTAACATGACCCAAATAAATATTTTTTTTACAAAAATCTATTTTTTTGGGCCGTATTGCATTCGAATAAGTATCGTTAGTATCGTATCGAGATTTAAAATGTGATTTCACTTTGATGTTCCCAGGAAACCAAGATCTTTCAATCCATTAAAGTCTTTTTCGGCCTTCATGTATTAAACATTTTGAGAGGATGATGCCTCAGACCCATATCCGCTGTAGTCGGCGGACGTTTCATTGTTCAACATCCTTTGGCATTTATAATATCAGTATCTATGTATTAAAAACTTGAAGCAAAAACTTTGTAACCCTTTTTACAAAAATTGTGGGGACGGAGAAGTATGAAATTGCGCACAATTATAGTTTATATAGAGAAGGAGTGCAGAATGCCAATATTTTTTCAAATTATGCATAAAAAATATTTTTAATTATTAATTAACTATGGTCAAATTTCGACCAGTGAGCGACCACTAGTTATTATAAACATGTATGTTTGTGTGGATTTTTTATTTGTTAACGCAAAAATGGTAGAACCAATTTAGATGAATCTTAGTATAGACATAAGATATAGGCAACTTTGCATGTAGGTACCACGCAAGAAAAAACGCAGATAGCAGCTAGTAAAAATCAACGTAATAAAACATGCATAAAGATGGCAGGGCTCGGTTAAGAACAAGCCCAGTTCGGTCGCCATGTCGGAGTGTAATGATAAAACAAATAGGCCATACGGAATGTAATGTACCGCGAGCCGTTTGGTTTCTATGGGGCCTCCAATGTATGTGACGGGGACCTGAATAACTGTGACAATTGTTGCTCAGCATATCTCACAAAGAGTAAAGTATCCTCATACACTATATCCTCATTTTGACAACCTCTGTGCTACAGTGGACTTAGGTCCAGCTGAGACGCAAAAGGTTCCGGTTTCGGGACAAATGTTTGTATGATCTGCAAGTATTTATCTCGGGTCTGGGTGTTTTAATGTATAATATGTATTTATTTATAAAAATATATATATCAGTAGTATATCAGTCATGTGGTACTTTGGGGTCAAGTGATGCTGTGTGAAATGTCCGGCATTCATATTATTATTATATATTTTTACTAGGTGTTGCCCGCGGCTTCGTGCGCGTGGTACCATACATAAAAAGTAGCCTATGTCCTTCTCCAAGGTCCCATTTATCTCTATAGCAAAACTCTTCAAAATCGGTTCAACGGTTTAGGTGTGAAAGCGTGGCAGACAGACAAACAGAGCTACTTTCGCATTTATAATATTAATTTATTTAGTAGGGAATATACCTACTTTCGTTGACAGCCAAATCGTACACGTATTTTTATGTTATTTTGAGATAAGTTAAAAAAATATTTCGATATTTTTCTGCGCAATTTAGTTTTGTAGTAATATACTATTCATCAAATCATCATCCATCATCATCATCAGCTCATCAAATCATCAATGAATGAAAAAAGCTGGAAGAAGAAGACCTTAAAGTACTTACCTAGACCAAATTAGGGATATTTTAGAGAAAACCAGGTCAAGAGTACCTTAAATCAACCTTCATGTATGAAGAATGTGATAAGAGTGAATAAAGCAATAGAAATATGTCAGGAACCTGCTAATAAGCGGAAGTTCTTAATCTCTGTCGTCTCTGCTTAATCTCTTTTTAGTCTGAGGTTGATAGCAAAAATTAACCAATATTTTTAAAGGACATGGTTTGAAGGTTTTGTTTTTATTTTTCTAATGATCAAAGGGTTGATGCTTGCCTCGGACAATAAAAGTGTATGGCTATTCAATAAGGTAACGTTGCAACCTCTTGGTCACTTTACCTGCGGTCAGTGAACTGAATTCTATACGCAATTTTTTATCTATAATTAACTATTTAATTACGGCTAATAGAAAATATAGTTCATAGTTTTCAATCATTGAGTATAGAATAACTAAATTAGTTTGTTAATTGTTTGTACCTGCTAGGACAAGTTAATTAATTTAAGTTTTTTTATTTTTTTTGTAACGCGGTTCGGTAAGTAGATTATATTCATTATCAAAATATTAATGAACTCAGCACCATCAAGCCATAAAAAAACCAATGCTTGAACTGGAACCAAATGACTAATATAATACCTATATCTCTGTTCATCAGGCAAATGTTTGTCCTGGTAGGGAATCGAACTCGCAGCGCAGGTGGTAGTTACTGAGCTACGAGCTATATGAATGTAATATTGTTTTTATACAATGGTGGCAAACAAACTTACGGCCGGCTTCAATCACCGAAGCCGAAAGACGCCTGCACGAGCACGAGCACGAGCATTACATGCGCGTTCAAAACCTTGGTTTTTTCCACAACTAGAGCGTACGTGTGAGGAAATTCCTCTGCAACCGGACTATGCGCGACCATTTAGGTTCCACTTCGTGCGGATGAACCCCCTGCCGATAGCGAGCGGTGTGCAGTTAGATAAAAGATAATTCTGATAAGAACAAGTATTGATACAAGTAGCTTCTAGTTTTCATTGAAATAAAGAAAGAAAAGTTTAGTTCGTGTCAAATGATATCATTAAAGTACTTATGAACTAACAAGTAAATAAAATTGACAGCAAAATCGGTCGTCACTCAGCATGTGTTTATAACTAACGCTGATCCGTCACGCCGTGTTCGTATGCGCATCGGCACTGTGGTGGCGCAGTATTGTCGTGTACTATCATAATTGTAATTAATGTATACAATAAGTGCAGTAAAAACTAAAATAAATATAATGATGGGTTATTATTATGGAATATATTGCTTGTAACACATACCGTCATATGAATAAAACCAAATATACGTAAGACTTAGTACATACAGTGGATGGAAATACATTTTGTCAAAACCTTTGCAGTTGCATTCAAATTAATGATTGAATCAATGCCTGTACTATAACTACTAGAATCTGATAGAAATTGATTACTTGAAAATAAAACGTGTGCGTCTCAGGACGCCCGACAGAGAGGATATCTTTAACTAATCTAACTAGCGTTGTGGGTTAGAGTGAGAGAGGAGGAGCCTGCCTACCGCTGCCGTATGTGTGAGAAAAGGGAAGCCAGGCAAACTGTCGCCGTAACTGTCGCGTTACGTAACGAAGCGATTAACCCTCCCATAAGAAGTTATCACTTCAAAATCCATACAAAAATGAAAATGTCCAAAAAAATAAAGAAAGAATATGGTATATACATACACAAAACTAAAATAGGGTAGCACTAAAAGCGGATAAGACTTCCTACAATAAGCATTTTCAATCTTCCTAAAGAGTGCAGTCAAACAAGTTCAGTCTTAATGCTACTTCCATACATAATATGCAAGGTAAGGAAGCAGCGTTGGTTTTCAGACTGGGTGTATGGAGGGTTTATAATAAAGTAAAATTATAAAATTTGAGTAGACACGTGAATGGTAGTGATTTATATCTAATGGCATTGACATAAATGTCACCACAGCACTCTTATCATACAGATTAACATTTTAAAGCAGCCTACAGAAGTATTTCAGTACTGTTTCAATTGATCGGCTGTTCGCTCCGAACATCTGTTCTGTGGCATTGTACTGCTCTGGCATCTTGCCAATGGCCATGATTCTGTTGTATTGGATTAGCTAAAATTTTGTAAAATACCACCCTATTTAGAGTACACCAAAATCCAAATTAGAGAAATATTTTTAATTAACAGTTAACAGCAAGTTGAAGTACACATTTTTTTTTTTGTTGAATCTATTACATTACAATTCTAGTTTTATTCAAAACTAATTAAATTAAAATAAGATAAAACACGTTAACCTTCTAAATTTATGAAGTGTCATTTAAAAATGTTATTCCAATTCAGAATTTGGTGCTGATCATCCGTCTTGAAGACATTTTAGTTTATCCGGCAAAACAGCAGAATCAGGGCTTCGTTTCAATTCGTTCCTTTCCAACACTGATTCGCTGCATTCAATACCATTCCAATTTACAATTACGAAAATAGTATCGCTGTTAGGAAACAGTGGAGTCAGCGCGGACAGAAATAAGGCTTTTATGGTTTCTTAGTAACATATCTTGGTTGCTAACAGATAAACGAAGTTAAGCAACACTTTTGTGAGGTCAATACCTGGATGGGAAACTGCAGTGGCGCTTTCATCTGAGGTTATACAAAATATTTATATCTCTAAAACTTATTATATTATACATTTCATAGGTGTGGGATACCTGTGTTGGAGGGTCTCGCTCCTCCATAGTATAGGTTGTATGCATTAAAATTAGAGAATTTAAGTTAAGGAAAATAAGATAAACTAGAGGTAAGTTAAATTAAATTACCTTATCTTAGTTACTTTAGATTATAATATGTTAGTGGTAAATTAAAGTTTGTGATGTAAAAATACATTTACATTGTTTGTGTGTACATATTGACTGCTCTGTCAGCTTAGTTGGTAGTAACTCTGCCTTCTGCGCCGTAGGTTGGGAGTTCGATTCCCTCACATGATAAACATTTGTGTTATGAACGCAGGTGTTTGTTCTGTGTCTGGGTGTTATGAAGTATCATAAATATGTATTTAAAAATATTTAAGTATTCTATCTGGTCACCATAATGAAAGCTATGCTTAGTTTGGGGCTAGATGGTGTTGTGTACATTGTCCACCAATTTTTATTTATATATGAATGTAGTGTGTAGGCACTCCTGAGCACTGGTATGCATGAGCATGGGTAATTCAGGAGAGCTCAGGTGCGTATGTATGTGTGTGGGAGTTTTTCAGTTCCTCGTATTAACTCTTTTGCCAGAGTTGTAATAGACTCGAAATAAGTAGTATTATTAGAGTTTATATTTATAACAAGCGTTCACCTTATGTTATTAAATCAATATAGCCTGTAAGAAAACCCTAAAGTCATACACCTATCGCATTGCCATCATAGGCACGCGACATTTTTACAAAATTATTATAATTAGGTAGTACTGTAGGACGGATATTGCGTGAGGCCTTGGCCTAACTCTTATCCAAAGACTTTTAAATAAGGAAGAACAACAAGTTTATAAATAAAAGACTCTTTGGATCGAGCGAAGTGAACTCTTTTAAACTCGTAATATTATAAACGTGAAAGTAACCGCCAAAACCGCTGAACCGATTTTGATGAATTATGGATAGATGGAACTTTGGAGAAGAACATAGGCTACTTTTTATGTAGCTACTAGGGGCGCGGAGCCGCGAGCAGCAGCTAGTAATCTATGTAATTAATCAAAAATTTAAACAATATATTTAAAACAAAATTAAAACGGTTTCTCCTTGATGCTCAAGATAATGATAAATCCGTTATTTAGTGTGTAACATGTATTTAATTTAAAATAAGCAGGTACCTATGTGGTTTTCTTTATAAACAATTTTGGTTTTATTTTTACATACTTTCTTTACTAATGTATTCATTCATTCATCTTTCATTCTTTATTTTCCTTACATTGACTACACAGATTAGATTAGGTAAGACTGTTTCACAAAGACTGGTTTTCTATAATTGGGTAATGTATTGTTATATAATTTGTATTATATATGTATATTTTTTTAGTTGCATTTAATTTTTATCTATTGATTTATTAATTTTAATTATAGTATTTATAATACAGGTCGTGACGTAGCTCCTCTGGCATCTACTGAAAACCAGCGCTGGGTGGCACATACTTTTTCTGTATTGTGTAGTTATTATTATATTTGGTAGTTTTTAGGACAAATAAAAATATTTTCTTTCTTTCTTTCTTTGTATATAAAACAAAGTCGTGTTAGTAACACACTTGATTTTTTCGAAATGACTGAGATATAACTTTTTTACGTTTTCAACCCCCATATGGAGATATCCATTTAGAAAATTTTCCAAATACTGAATCGACAAAAAAAACTCAACTCAACAGCTCACAGAATTTCACGAAATTCGGTTGAGAAATGCGACCTGTAGAGGAGAACATCCGGACAGACATCGGACATACGAAAGCATTTTCACCTAAACTGAAACGGAGACACTAACTTCGCTCGGTCAATAAATGAATACATATTAATAATAAATGAATATATATAAAATAAATAATATGAAGTTTCATGAATATGGTTAACATTTATAAATTAGGCTGTTAATCATAATCTAGTAAGCCTTATTAGCCGTGATAATTTTCCATTTCAACTCAGCATATATGTTACAATTTAAAAAACTTTACCCTCAACCCTGTACGCTGTACCTTCAAACTGCGGCTTAGCTGGTAGGGTGGGGGAGGGTTCGCACTGGACTATATCAAAAATAACGTCGAGCTTAATATTTATGAAACAAATATCGGTATTGAAAATGTGTTTAAGATATTTTTTTAAAATCATATCTTTGAAATACCTATCTAACGACATGCCACACGAAGAGGTAGTAAAATGTAACTCTTTATGTGTAGAGAAGGAATACAATTTTTTTTTTAGTTTTTGTTCCTTACTTTTGTAGAGAAACTATTATGTACTACAGTGCATAATTTCAGCACGTTAAAACTAGTAGTGTGCAAGCTCTGCTCTGATTATGTGCGAACATTTTTATTTAAAAAAAAATGGTTGTATTTAAAGTCGGTTTACAGACGATAATTTTACGTGATATCGTCATTAGAAAACATTGATGAACCGATCGTGCCTCTCTATCACTTGTTCCGTGCTATCGCTTGCACGCTCGGCTCAGGTGGAACGTGACAATGAGCTTTTTATTGCGTGCAGCCGGCGTTCATCGATTTATAAAAAGTTATCACGTAAAAAATAAGTAAAGTAATGTTACCAATACTTCATTTTAATTAATTTAATTCAATACAATTATCTACATAATAGTGAAGTACCTTTTCAAATTAACCCTATCAGATTAAATCCCAAATTACAGGCAGACAAGACATTACATTAACGACTTACTATTCAGGGCGAATGTGACCGTGGGAGCCTACAGCTGGACTTTTTATTGTTCCTACAAGTCTTGCTATGGGGTTAGCATACAGCAGTGAATTGGATGTAATCAGTACGGGGTTGGTAGTAACTTTCTATAGAGATAATATTTTGAGTGGACCTCACAGATTCGTAACACACTACTCCTAGTTTGTTTGACCCAGTAGCGTGCGATAGCACTATGATTTTGTTTACCCTAAATATCACCCATTTATGTCAATGACGTAAGGTACAAAATGCAATTATTCAAAGCTCTACAAATATGCACCAGACACAATGACGATATTTTTTTACCGATCCGAACGATTAAAAAAAGACAAGAGGTCTCATTCTCGAATGGTAGGAACGGAGTTGAAAATCTTAAAAATGGTTTACGTCAATGATCGAATCAAAATTAATTATTTAGTTAGTATTGATATTCGGTGTTGTCAACCGCTTACACACCACAATCATTAATTAATGTGCGAAATTAGTCAAAAGCTTGTATACATCTTCATAATTGTGTTTTAAATTTGGAATCTGGTGTTGGTATACCTTACACAAAACTTCGTTCCAAAAAGATTCAACTACTATTAACCCTATTGTGTCCATCCTTCCGAAAATAGTTACATAAAACCCTGCAAATCCACCTGTCGAATTCATCATATTTTCTTGTCATCCTGAGCCTCGACATATTCCGTTCAATTGGGGTCACTCTCGTCCGTTTCGAGTATCACACACTGCGACGCGATTCGCAACGGCTCCACAAATAATTCCTCATACTCCACATTGTAACCGAGCCAGAGTTAGCCGCTGGCTCATACGAAAACAGTAGTAATACCGAGTTAGCGTAACATAGCGTAAAACAATGGCTAGGTTTTAACGTAAAGAAGTAGAAGCGACACAAAACATTTTAGCAGAATTGTAGCATATTGACGATTCATGTGGTACGTTACGTGATAAAAGATACCAGGGCTATCCCTTGTTTCAGCACAGTTTCCCGTAACGCGACGGTAGCCGTTGCAGTATGCGATACACTTTATATAAACCGCTGGTATTAGAAAGTACATATAGGTTGGCATAGATGCAAAAACCTTCAAAGTAAGATATTAAGGGTTTCATGCCTCATAAGATAAAATTACACAATTGTGCATGTGTTTGAAATAGAATATTATTCTCATGTTAATTTTTAAAACTTCGCACATAAATACATTATTAAGAAAAAATATATTCAATTTGGAAAATTTGTTATTCAATTCAATAACAACACAGATATCAAGATTAAATGAAACAACATAAAATACAGTTACGGCTTATGTTTTTTAAAACTGATATTGTATTTTTAAGATTTCAAATTTTATTTTTATAAAGATTTTATGAGACATTGTAGTCCTGTTTAATGAGCAGGCTAGCCCCAGGCGTGGTCTAGATACGTACTCTAATGAGCTATCAACACGCCGTGAAAGCCTTTTGTTCCGTTTTCTCGGCTTTTTCTTCTTCAGTAATTACTGCGTTTTTGTGCAACACGGATGTTTCGTTTTGTTAAATGGTGTATGCATAATCGTTCTTTCTTTACTGCAACTGGCAACACCCACACTCGTAATTTATTCACTATGTAAACCTTAGGAAATGTATTCTGCTTCAGCTCTACTCGGCGCTGGCAATCGTAACCAATCTAGCAAGGATCATATAAAAAACATTAAGACTAGACTTTCTTGCCGGATTTTATTTGGGTTACACAGGTTGACGGGTTATTGCGAAATAGTAGACATTTATAGCTACACGTAATTATAGGAAGAAAAGAAAAACTAGTACATCAAATAATTTACAAAAAAAGGTATATAAGTAGTTTATAAACTACTTATATACCTTTTTTTGTAGTTTTTAAGTAGTTTATAAACTACTTATATAGAAGAAAAACACCCAGACCCGAGATTTATATTTCGCCCACTGCGTCACAGAGAGTTATTTTATAGGTTACTAGCTGTTTCCCGCGGCTTTGTCCGCGTGGTAGGTAAAGAGTAGCAAGATAATAACTGAACTAATGAATGTTTCGGAAAAATTACAAAGCATATCCGCGGGTTTCACGGTTTTCCCGAGTGATTTTTTATAAAAACCTTTCTTAGCGAGCACCTACGGCCCTAGAGGAAGCTGCATACCAAATATAATTCCAATCCGTTCGGTGGTTTCTGAAATTTCGTGATGAATGAGTGAGTGGTATTTGAAAAATATATAGTAGAAGATAGAATACGAGTACATACAATAAATGTTGGTCAATACAAATTTACAAGACCGTGTCATACATACGAGTATTTATGGTAACATTTTTATAACTACAAAGTTAAATGTCGTTCACTTATCTTTTTATTAGAGCAATGTTCCGCACATTAATATATTATGGCGCTGTAGTTACTCTGAATTAAATAAATAAATAAATGAATAATAAATATTGGTCACCATCTAGTCCTAAACTAAGCACAGCTTGTATGCTGGTGACCATATGTCTGATAAAATACTTATTTATTTTAAATACATACATACTTATGATACTTTAACACCCAAACACCTGAATGAATCCAGAATGAGACTGGAACTGGAAAATTCTGACGTTGGTCGAAGCAACAAGTCTGCAGAGCAGAGTGTTTTTTCGTCGGGGTGCGGAGTGAGTCAAGTGTTCCTGAGGATGCCTCGTGGAGGGGCGAAGCACGTGTCGAATTTCTTTTGGAGGTAACTCTTTAGGAATAGATTGGCGGAATTGTACTAAATATTTGTCCATCTGTTTAATGTTTTGTAATGGATTTCCGCAAAGTCACGCCTGGATCAATTATCTATCTAAGTACGTAAACCTTATCAGGCGCGAATTTCACACTTTATAGGGTTCCGAAATTCAATAATAACCTCTACCTCGTAGACTATTGCTCTTAAATTATTTTATACAAACAATAACCGACTTCAAACAGGAAACTAATATGTAAAAAATCCCTTGACTGTCCTTCGTCTTCACCATCAAACCCCTAATGACAGTCACTACCCATCTAGGTGTAAAGTTCTCGTCAATACAAATTAAACAAGCCCAAACACCAAATTTGTACCACCATTGGGATATCTCCTTTTCAACAAAAAAAGATTCATCAAAATCGGTTCATAAATGACGAAGTTATCCACGAACAAAAATAATATATATATACGGTCGAATTGAGAAATCTCCTTTTTTTGAAGTCGGTTAAAAATAAACATGTATAACCTTCAATAAAGAAACAAAATTAAACACAATATTGTGCGAGTGAGAGGCCACGACAAGAACCACAATTCTAGATTCGTTACTTTATTTAGATAGATCATTTTTAGACAACATAGGTACTCGTAGGAGTACAGCATGCAAAAGCTCGTTAATAAGGTCCTCAAACCTTAGATGTGTCCAGAAACTGAGTTATATAAAAAAAACATGTGTGCAATTCACACGTGGTAGAAGTGAAACCTTCAAAAAATAAACGTATAATACGTACACGTATACAAAATACCACGGTTGTTGCGATGCCTTCTCAAGCTTTGTACTACGCATGCGCTCACAAACGCTTAATGATAAACACGTATAATGCTTCCTACCTCATTTTCTCCCACGTTAAATCTTATTAATTTATGTGTCTGTCTCTTTTTACTGTCGCTTTTTCGTTTCATCGACTTTCAAATCACAACGATGCTAAAGAAGTTTTCACTTCAAAAAATATTTGCATTAACAGTATCAGTTACAGACATTCACAGACATTTTTATAAATAAGCAATCAACATGTAACATTTTATCAGTAAGTAAATACTGTTAAAATGGTGTTGAACATATTTAATATATTAACCAGCAGAGCAATTGTGCTATTTGTCAACTTTTACAACTTTCACTGAAACGGAAACGTTTTGTCTTTGGTTCTGTCAAATAATCATTCAATTGACAGCGCTTACAAAAAATTATGCGGTTTAAATGACTAACGCGGTATGAAAATGCTTAAACTAAAGATATCTATCTATGTATATATATAAAAGAAAGTCGTGTTATTTACACTACTTATAACTCGAGAACCACTGGACTGATTTGGATGAAACTTAAAATGAATATAGTTAGTAACTTGGATTAGGATATAGGCTGTTTTTTATTCCGGAAAAACAACGGGAACGGGAACGAGGCGAGCGAAGCCGCATAGGCCGCTAGCGCCACCAATATTTATCCGTAACTTTGTTAATATCTGTAATTATTACAATAATTTGAAAAGCCATCTTTTTTTAATAGCGATTTTAGTACTTTAATATTTTTTGTGAAGTTGTAACCGCCCAACGAAGTGGGCACGGGTCAGCTAGTTGGTAATAGTTCAGCTTTGGTATTAAGATTCAAATTACTGGTTCGTTTAGAACCGAAACAGACGAATACTATTCTTTTTGTACCAAAAATTTCCTTAAATCCAACTAAGCTCGCCATTTATCCTCCCATAAATAAGGGGGAAATATTATAAACATAGATTATAACGTTGATCCCGTGAAGTATGCTCGGCGCACTCCGCATAAGCCTCCGCCGGCAGATTCACCACTCTATAAAGAGATTATGGTTTTAATGCCTTATGACGAACAGTGATAATGAATTTACGTTATTTTATAGTGTAATTACGTAGACGGCCTATTAAGACGGTACTCTCAGCAAATGATCTTTTGTATAGGTCTGGCCTGTCAGCTCAGTTGGTAGTAGCTCTGCCTTCTGCGCTGTAGGTTAAGGGTTCGATTCCTTCACAGGATAAACATTTGTGTGATAGACACACATGTTTGCTCTGTGTCTGAGTGTTATAAAGTATCCTAAGTATGTATATAAAAATATATAAGTATCTGTCATTTGGTCATCATAATGCAAACAAAGCTTAGTTTGAGGCTAGATATATATATATATATATATATATATATATATATATATATCGAATAATATAATAAATATAATGTAATATATAAAGCGAAATTATATAAATGTGTCATATAATTTCGCTTTTTCGTGTCTATCTGTTATTAAATTAAAGGAGTAATTATTATTAAAAATATTTTTATTATAATTTACCTTTTTTAATATTTCGCCTTTGCCTCCTTACAAACCAAGCCTGTCTATACATTCTTAAGAGATGCCGAGAAGCAAGAGTTACTACAAAATATAAAGTGCCTTTTGAAATAAAATGCCAGACGTGCATTGCGGAGATGTAGTAGATACGAGCACGCTACGGCGTAGCCGCGTAGCCGCGTAGCCTCGTAGCCTTGTTTATTTATGAGGATTTTCAATTTATAAATGTAACTAGAGAAAGATTTCTGTAAGAAATATTCGTTAGTCCATTCATTTTACCTAATTCTGCAACTTAGTATTTCTTATTATTCTTATAGTGTACCAGTATGGCGAAATTATTAAATAGCGCCTCTGAGAAGCCCTTTTCTTGCATTTCGAACGTTTTAGATTATATACACGCTGATTTCCTCAAGATGTTTATTATCACCATTTCAAAAAAATAAGTAGGTAAATAAAAAACAGTTTTAAATTGTTATATTAACAATGAGTTGAATTAGTCCATGATCAGATTTGAACCCGCGACCTTAAGAAGCCTTAGAAGGTGAGGCCACTACAACACCGCGAGTACTCACCATATAAATACATAGCATTATCTAGACCAGTATGGCGATTATGGAACTACAAAACAATGAAACAATGAAACAATGTCTATTAGTTTTGATTAGCAATCGGCATAATTTCCAATTACAATCAAACGTATGATTGACATAAGTTTGATTGTAATTGGAACCAGGTTTGACAAGATGGATTACTATTACGTACGTTCCATATCTATCTCAGACCAAATAAATATATAGACGGAGACTGCCATGAATAACTAAAGTGAAGTCTTAAAACCATGCTCCTCTGTGTAAATAAACGCACCCACGCACACATATCTACCCAAACCGTGCTCATTGCTTTTAGTATATGCATACATACTTATACTATTAAGTATTAGGTCATGTCGTGGTCACTAAAATATATTACAAAAAAATAACACCATTTTATTTATATATATATAAAAGCACGATTTCGGTGTATTTGTGTGCGTGGGTGCGTGTATTTACACACAGGAGCACGGTTTTGAGACTTAATATTGGTTGATTGCGGCGCTCTGTCTTCATATTTATTTAATCTGAGGATTTTATTCATATGACAGCATGTATGACAATCAACATCAACCTTCCGTAATCCCAATTCATCAATAGTAACTGAAAGTGATTAGTATCAAAGTTTTGATAGTATCAGAAGTCTATAATCGCCCCGCAGATTGCACAAACACAGTTTAATTAACGAAGCGTCCACGCGTCGTTAAGTAAAATCTAAAACACAGGATACGTTCCAACGTATCCTGTGTAAAAAAATATATGAGTCGGTTACCTGTAACAAGTACAGCGAAACAGTAAAACGATGCTAGGCCGAGAGAGTCGAGGTGAGCGGGTATTTGTTGCACTCGGCTGAGATATATTGAAAGTGTTAATATGACTGATTACTCGGCTGAGAGCACTATACACCTCTTCATTTAATGGCATATGTCTTTATTATGACACGATTTTGCCAGTGTTAAGATATTTGACTGGCCTATCAGCTCAGTTGGTAGCAGCTCTACTTTCTACGCTGTTGGTTGAAGGTTTGCTTCCCTGTGTTCTGCGTCTAGGTGTCATAATGTACTCATATGTATGTATTTAAAAATATATTATTATTATATCAGTCATCTCGTCACTATAATACAAGCTATGCTTAGTTTGGGGCTAGATGCTGTTGTGTGCATTGTCCACCAATATTTATTTATTTATATACCTACTCTGCCTCACGAAGTTCTGTGCGATGATATTTATAGCATTGATACAAGATGCAAAATTCATTAATTCAGTAGATTTTGATAGATTAGTTTACAAAAAAGAAAATAAAATTAGGACCTCTAGGACCTCTGAATTTACATAATAATAGATGGGTTGATTACATAAAAGGCGGCGAAGAAGACCATCATGAGGGAACCCTCGCTGTCAGCTTCGCACGTATTGACTAAAATGAACGGTCTATGCTTTAATGAATTTATTCATACAGAAACATATAGTTCCAAACTAAGCACAGCTCGTACGATAGGAATCAGATGATTGATAATATTAATATAAACGAAAATACATACCTTATAACACCCAGACACAGAGTAAACACCTATGTTCATCACACAAATGTTTATCATGAGAGGGAATCGAACCCTCAACCGTCTGCGCAGAAGGCAGAGCTACCACCAACAGAGATGACATGCCTGTCAAATTTATTTATAGTGGGGTGGAATATAACCCCGAACGCGTAGAAGACAGAATTACTAGCTGAACTGTGAGGCCAGACAAGGCAGAGTTCTTAGTATACTCGTACTTACACAAAAACGACTCTAATATATTATTTGAATGTGCTTTATCGGACTCTTGAACGCATGTCAGAACTAGCAGTTTGGGCTTCTTCCAAAAACATAATTTACATAGATAAGTTTGGAACGCACTTGGATGAGTGAAAAGGCGAGTCTAAAGATCCGCGACTCGAGTCGAGGAAGTCGTGAATAAATGCACATTGTATTATATCGACAATTAAAATCGCTTAGCATGTAAAATCAAAGTGAATCAAGGTGATCCTTGTGGTTGTATTATTACTGGACGACTTTATTGCACAAACTTTATCCAGACACTCCTTCTTTTTCAATAGAGATGTTAGATTACCCCAGCCACTAACTTCAGCCATAGCTCAGTGACAGAGTTCTAGTTGAGTTCTATGTAGGCAAGCGGTCGTATCCAGTCGCTATCACTTGCTCACTCTGTCCAATACTGACTGAAAATGCAAACCAGTCTCAGTTTGGGAACTGATGCTCAAAAGGTGAATTACCTCACGGAGATAGCATTATCATCTTACCCGAAGTATACCGGGTGAAGTGATGTCGTATCTATCTCACTTTCTGAACATGAGCTCACTGGTCACTATGGCGTTTAATAATTGCTACCACTCGTGGATCGATGTGTGTAGTTCATGTAGGATCTGAATTTTGAAAGAATCCGAATTAGCTGTGACAGTAAGATTTTTGTCAGTTTGATGTACAGTCGTATCCGAATTTAAAAGTTAAATAATAACAGGAAAGAAACAAGTGAGATTAGAGAAAGGAAGGTTTAGTTGTAGATCTAAGATCTAAGATCTGTAGATCTAAGTTTTAGAAAAAAAAGCTCCATATTTTTTTTAATATAAAATTAAAATAAAAGGTACTGTGTAAAATTTTGTTTATATTTGCTTAACCTGATCCCTCGTTTATTAATTCATATATTTTTGTAATTCAAGGAAATTCGCAGTAGTAGATTCGCATTGTGAAAATAGCAATATTTTCGTCGTCTTAGTTTTCCATACAAGAGAAGTGAGACGCGCGACAAATCGCTTGCATCAAAACTGTACCCGCAGTTTCTTTCCCCGACAACTTTGAAAACATAATAACATGTCTCAAACTGGCGACCAGCCAGATAGAAATAAAAAACACGTTTGTATTTCAAATGTGAGACAATGGCCCTGATTTTGCTGTAGCGCTGGTAAATATTTTGTATAATAATAATAATGCCGGACATTTCACAAAACATCATCTGGCCCCAAAGTAAGCAGAGCTTGTGTTATGGGTACCACATGACTGATATACTACTTATATACTTTTTTTAAAATACATACATATTATACATACAAACACCCCGACCGAGATAAATACTTGCAGATCATACATACATTTGTCCCTCGGCGGGAATCCGATCCGCAACCTTTTGGTTAATACAAAGGATATTATGTTATTTGCACTAAAGTATGATAAAGAGCATTTTGTTATGTTAAACAGCAAATAACACTTTAAAATTGTATTAATCTGACTTATGATAGACGTGTAGCTAACCCTAGGATATTAATTTTAGTAAAATGAACAAAACGTAAATTATAACTTATTTATAAATTGTTACTGTATTTTGTACTTCTTCTTCTTATCGTGTTACTAGTTATTTCGAACCAGTGTGGTGAAAAGATAAAAGTGCGCCTCATAGCCTCCTTTCACTGTTGAACCTCGTGCACTGTTAAGTGTTGACTGTCAGCAAAGTAAGATCGGTCGTATTTTACAATATTTTAACTGATCTGGCAAAAGAACAGAATCAGGCCCATTCCACGGGCACAGTTAGTTTGGAGGATAGAGAATAAAGTGAAGCTGCAGTTATTCATAAAAGTAGTTTTCAGGTTTTTTAATATTTTTTTATTATTATTATGTTTCGTTCAGCTGGAAGCGACCCCTGATGTGCACTGGCCAAAAAATATAATTTAATGTATTTTTTGCCAGTGTTGGAAGGATGCCTGTAAATGTTACTAGACCGCGTTTTTGCACGAGAGGTACCAATATAAATGTGGCCTATATGATATTAAGAGTCACAGACTACACCTATAGGTTTTCCCAGAACTAGTTTATTAAACCTGAATGTAAAAATGAAGTTATGGGAGATAGATTAAAAAAGGAGCACATTTTTCCAATAAAACTAATCGAACATACAAAAGCCACAAAACATTTTGTTGTTCTCGTATGTATCGAGAATCAAAAAAAGGGGGCCTCCCTTAGGATAACATACTAATTCCGAGACACCCAGTACACCCAGTTAGTTTCACCAATGTACCCTAAATGTAATGTTCAATAAATGTATCTCGCAGGTTTCTTGCAACATAGAAACAACAAAATATCTAAATATATTTCCGCATTTATAATATTATTAAAATACTCTTTCTAATGACAGTGATACAACTTTGATCGACAACATCCTTTACTGATCGGATTTAGGTACCGAAGGGGAATTGATGGATAGGCCGTAACGCCATAACAATTCTTTTCACTTATCATTCCCGCAATAATATTTTACGATTGACCGAGTGGACGCATCGGGAGTCGGGACACGTAGCGCCATCTACATTACGTGAGAGCAATTTGGAAGCCTTCGAAAAATCGCCGCCGTATGGCCGGAATGTTTAGTTGATGGAATACGTTGGAACCGATTTGCGATGTTAGATTTTCTAAACATGTTGTCGTATAATGTAGCTAGTTTATGAGTCTAAATAACAAGTTTCTGCCCGCATCTTTGAAGGTATGTTACCAACATAAAAAGTAGCCTACATATACATATTAAGTTTCATCTAAATCAGCGTTGCGTCGTGATTGAACTTCAAACACAAAACCTTCACAAAAAAGTCCAATCAATCATCCCGACCAATCTTCCAATCAAGTTAGGCTCCTTTCCACCAAAGGTTGTCTGGAAAAAATCTCTCCCTTAGCGATAAGCCTGCCAATTGTACATATATTTTTGGGTATTCTTAGTTTTCAAATTGATTATGTGCTAGTTTTAAGGTGTACAATAAAGTGTTTACATTAATTTATTCATTAGTAAGATGTAAAATGTATAAACTCTCTTGTATTCGTTTTTCGTAGTTAAGGTAGTTATAAGATGGATCATGCAAAAAATCGCTAGGACCAGGACGAGTTTCTTGTCAGTTCTTCTCGGGCTTGGGTTAGGAGGAATCGGCACCTAAATTCACCTAGTATGTAAGACGTTTCAAAGTGATCCTTGCGATTGTGTTGAATAAAATATCTTTTGACTTTGACTATGACTTTGTAGAATAGAATAGAACACAGTACGGTAGACAATAATAAATTGGCGAATTGACAAGAATAAAGTGACTAAGCACAGAGAAGGCTTCCGAAGGCAGTAAGGCAAAAAAGTACTAGAGGTCAGGTCCATGTCACATTTATAAACCCGTCTGTTACTCATAATCTTACGGCCTTAATAGCCGTGATAATGACAATCTGTTGCGTTTTTATTTTAGAATGCAGATTTATAGAGCTAAAAAATCCTTAACATACAGTGCAAAATTTTTTGTTCTACGACAAAAATTTACGATGTTATGACAAAATTACTAGCGAAGTTGACTGGTAGCTGCCGTGGTAGCTGTGACGTCACAAGGACGGTCACTGCCAGTTATCGAATCGTGAAGTAAGAGGGCCGGCTGCGCTCAGACCGTCCCAGTGACGTCACACGCTCCCGCGTACTTTAATTTTACCGGCAGGAACGGCATAATGTTTATTACTTAATATCTTCGTAACTAATGGTCCGATTTGGATAATTCAAAAAGATATATCATTCTTATGTCATAAAAAATAACGTGGATAGTTCTATTGGATTTGCTATAACTTTACTGATCTTCATTGTCCTGATAATTCTAGTATGCTACAATGTTTTTAACTTTTCAAGCGGTTTAGCGCGGGGCACTGGATTCTGTCGAAATGGGGTGGACAGACAGACATACAGACGAATATAAATAAACAATAAAGTTCTCTGTTTGACTTTGAAACCATAAAAATATACCATAGTGTAGCAAGTATACTAGTCATCATCATCATCACAGCCTCTATAAAGTCCACTGCTGGACATAGGCCTCCCCAATAGATTTCCAAGAAGAACGATTTTGAGCCCTCTCCATCCACCGACTTCCTGCGATCTTTACAATGTCGTCAGTCCATCGGGTGGGGGGTCGTCCTACGCTTCGTTTTCCTGGCCTTGGTCGCCATTCGAGAACTTTTACTCCCCAGCGGTTATCAGTTCTGCGAGCTATATGGCCTGCCCATTGCCACTACAACTTGCGAATTTTGAGCGCTACGTCGGTGACTTTGGTTCTTCTACGGATTTCCTCGTTGCGGATTTTATCACGTAGTGAAACACCCAACATAGCTCTCTCCATAGCACGTTGCGCGACTCTGAGTTTGTGTATGAGGCCAATAGTCAGGGACCAAGTCTCAGTTCCATATGTCATCACTGGCAATTGGACTTGGCTAGTTGAATCTTCTGACCTAAATAGACATAATGGTCTACAACTTCAATTATATCGCTCCCAACATGTACCGGTACGGGTGCGACATGAGCATTTGACATGATTTTTGTCTTGCTCATGTTCATATTAAGACCCACCTGTTGGGAGACGATATTACTACTATAATTACTATATGTACTAGTACATAGTAAAAAACCAAGACATTGAAAAACTAATGAATTCAACCTACAAGTGCACTCAATCGAGGTCATTATGTACAACATAGGTAATTTAAGCCATGTAAATAGGAATTATGTAGGACCCAGAGTAGAGATACTTACTAATCAAGTAGGTAGGTAAATAATAAATAAATAATGCCGAACATTTCACACAGCATCATTTGGCCCCAAAGTAACCGGAGCTTGTGTTAGGTAGGTCTTACCTAAGCATCAACAAGTCCTGCTCTGTGACTGCGATACATCAGTATTAGGTATAACTACACCCGTATTCAAGAGCTCCATTTATGCGAGGCTTCTATAGTATTTTTTACCTCTGCGACGCAGTGGGCGAAGGCCCGCCTCAGACGCGGGTTTGATTCCCGTCGCTGGACAAATGTATGATCTGCAAATATTTATCTCGGGTTTTTCTATTATAGTTTGTATGGATTTACATAGCAAAAGTAGTATATCTGTCATGTGGTTCTCGTAAGCTCTATTTACTTTGGTGCTGGGTGATGCTGCGTGAAATGTCCAGCATCTTTTAATTATTATAATCCCTACTAATATTATAAATCTGAAAGTAACTCTGTCTGTCTGTCACGTTTTTACTCCTGAACCGATTTTGACGAATTTTGGTATAAAGATAGATGGGACCTTGGAGAAGGGTCTAGACTACTTTTTATGTAGGTTCCACGCGTGCGAAGCCACGGGCAGCAGGTAGTAGTATATAAACATGTATGCGTCCATTCTGATTTTTCCATCGCAAAATCAGCTGAGATAGTACTAACTGATTTAGTTTAGGTAAATAATAATAATGCCAGATATTTTCACACAGCATCATCTAGCCCCAAAGTAAGCAGAGATTGTGTTATGGTTACCACTTGACTGATACTTTTATACTTTTTTTTGTAAATACATACATATTGACCCGTGACCGAGACCCGTGACAAATACTTACAGATACAAACGGTTTAGCGGGAATCGAACCCTCAACCTTCTATGGCTCACCCGAGCCTTGTTCCACTGCGCCACAGAGGTCGTCATAAAAGGTTAATTAATCTGGTTCTGAAGTAGACTTTGAATTTGAGTAGTACAGATTTTTTTGATAATAGTTAATTAATATTCACTGATTTGAAAGTAACATGAAATCGGTTCTTAAGAAGATAACTAATTTTCAAAAGTACTGAACCGCAGTCTGGAAAAAGGTTAAACTTACTTATTTTTTAAATTATCCAATAAAAGAGGCTGTCATCATAGCTCGTCAGAAAACGAAGGCCTAAGCCCCAACCTATAACTCAGACGATTTGCCTTAACTTAATTTGGCAGAAAATGGCTACCTCTAACTTAGCTCGGGTAGTTTCATAAAACTTATTAGACTTCTTATTAGTTATAAAAGTAAATCAAATTCGCAATTATAAAGTTTCTCTAGTTGAAAAAGGTTTTAGGTAAAAGTGCATATCATTTAGTGACCTTTAAAGTGTATTCAAGGTACTTACTCAAATATAATTATATATATATATAATTACGTATTTGACGACCTCTGTGGCACAGTGGGCTTAGGTCCGGCTGAGACGCAAAAGGTTGTGGGTTCGATTCCCGCCACGGGACAAATGTTTGTATGATCTGCAAGTATTTGTCTCGGGTCTGGGTATTTCTATGTATAATATGTATGTATTTACAAAAAAATAATATATAAGTAGTATATCAGTCATGTGGTACCCATAACACAAGCTCTGCTTACTTTTGGGCCAGATGATGCTCTGTGGAATGTCCGGTATTATTATTATTATTAAAAACTAAAAAGAAAACCGACTTCATTAAATGAAATTTCAGCCTATACAAATTCAAACGATTTGAGAACCTCGAAATTTTTTGAAATTTCGTTTACTTGGATGACATATTGTTTCTAGCTGTTTATATTTAAAAATCATATACTGAACTGATTTTGATGAAATTTCTATGGGATCAATTAGGAAGTATATCGTTTCACATAAAAAATATTTATTCAAATATGTTCATAAACATGTGGTAACAAACATAAAAAAATACAACCCCAATTGAGAACCTCCTCCTTTTTTGAAGTCAGTTAAAAATTTGTTTGATTGACCTACGGCAGAGAAACCTCTTGTATTAGGTCAATTCAAATTGTGCAGTGACATTTCCATCTGAGCGATCCCGTGCATCGGAGAGCACGTTAAGCTGTCGGTTCCAGCTATTCAAATGTTGTTAGGACAAAGGCTCCACTGTTTCATTCGAAAAAAGTAGCAGTATTCTATCCCAGTTTTTCCTATTCAACGGAAGTTTTTAAAGCTTAATAAAGTCTTTGAGGAGCATTGCATAGAAGATCTTGATCTTGCGCCTTACAAAAAAGGCCCGTCCGAAGCCCTATACCAATACCTACAATGCAAGTGGTCAGTTGTACTGTGCGCTCTGAATTAGAACCTTTCAAACCAAATTTGGCTTTGCTTGGACAAGATAGACGTACCTAAGTAATTTGACTGGCCTGTCAGCTCCGTTGGTAGTAGATCTGCCTTCTGCACTGCGGTTTTAAGGGTTCAATTCCCTCCCAGGATACACATTTGTGTGATATACACATGTTTTTGATCTGTGTCTGGGTGTTATAAGTATGTATTTAAAAATTATCAGTCATCTGGTCACTATAATACAAGCTATGCTTAGTTTGGGTCTAAATAGCGTTGTGTGCATTGTCCACAAATATATAAAACAACATTTTTTTTATAAATATTTAAACATATATTTTGAGGTAACAAATATATAAAAAAAAAACATTTTGTTTTTTAATATTTGTGGACAATGTTCGCGAAAATGAAGCCAGGTTCGACATTGTTGGATACGACAAGGAGGACGACATTAAACAGATTCAACATTCAACAGATTTTTATTTGGGGTCTGGTTATCAATTCTTTCCTAATGAACAAGTAACAAACTATACCCTAGTAGAGCTTCATGACATGCCCTCGTGTGGTATCCGTATTGTGCCACCCCCAAGCCACCTGAATATAAATGTGACAGCCGTTATGGATATGTCATCACTGTCAGAGAGCGAGCGCCGGCATTATTGTTATTTTATCGTTGCGCGTGACGGATGGCGGAAGGGTTTTGAGGGCTGATCGGGCATAATAAATTAAGGTATTTTCAAATATTGGAAATTCGACAGTGTATCTATCTATTTGTTACGTTTCCACGGCTGGATGGATTTTGATGAAATTTGGTAAGGCGGTAGATTGTATCTTGAGGAAGGGCAATGTGTACTTTTATGTAGGTACCACGCGTGCGAAGCTACGTTCATATATTGTTACGCGCCGGGTAGGTACTGATTAATTAATGAAACCGCTCGATTTTACCAAATTAAAACTTTAATTCCGAACACACAAAACTTAATCCACTATTTCTACTAGTATACTTCCAAATAGAACATAATAAAAGTCAACATACCTACCTACAACATAACTGATATCACTTTAAACTATAGCACTTGTATCACTTGTTAAGCCGGGAATAGACTGACTGCATGCGTAAATTACCACCGTATTTATATTATGAGCGCAGAGTGCATCGTGTAAAACCTCGACGCTACTCGAACATTCGAGAACGAACAGGAACGCGCTAATATGTTCGCTTGTAATAGAGAGATATAGTTATCTCGTTCACTCTTATGCATTCGATACGGGTACTTTGTAGTGCATCGACTCGATACTAGATGGCACTGTACTAAATATTTAATGCATCCGACGGCCAACAGATGGAGCTATGTATCGGACGCAACAATATGTTTTTCTTTCAACTACGTAATAATGTTATCATTAATCACTACAGAACCGATCACAAAGGACGTATTTTTTGCTTAGAAACCAAACAGTGCAGTAATGTTATATGAAATCTCACTCTAGTCATGCACTGTTTTTTACTTTTTATTTAGATATAAATTTACAACAGGTTTAATATCTCCCATTAAGTTTAATATAAAATGTTTGCATTAGATCAAAAAGAGACTGGCTGATAATAAAAATCGGCTGAATAAAACCGCCTTGGTGAAAAAAAAACAAATGGCGTGCATTTTGTACCATTGTAAATCTTTGATTCTTCATATTTTTAGTTTGAGTAGGTATATTTTATCACAGTAGGTACCTAGATTGGTAGTTGAAAGAAAAGTAAATTACGCACCTTGCTAAAGAGAGTAATTAATGCACTCGAGTTAATTCAGTGCCCTCGCTTGCGCTCGGGCACCAACATAACACTCGTGCATTAATGACTCACTTTGCGCTCGGTGCAACAATCTACTAATATCATTTTAAAAGTATGCTTTAATAAAAATCGGAAATTTTTGAACGCAGTAGATATTCAATTACCTAAAATAGTTTGAATACTAAGCCTGGGGAGATTACATACGTGAGCAAGTATTTTATTATTTTATTTTATTTGTCTATCATTGTTCTTATCAAAACAGTATCGAGTATATCGACTCCGTGTAATATTTTCATCATTCAAATTGATGCTAATCCCCCAGTTCCATATTGAAAAGTCATTCGTCAAAGCCATATTGACCAGCCAAATTTACAACCCACAACACCCTATAGGGGTAACGTTTACCCCTAATGAGGTCTGCTCACACTGCGTTTGGAATGTCTGTAAGGTTGTACAAAGTGAGCTTACCAGTGAATATTTAAACCATAAAGCACATTATCTTCAAGTGTCAAATAATTACCTAAAAACCTGCTCGCGGCTTTGCACGTATGGTATGTAGAAAAAGAAGAAGCCTTTATTAATGTTCAACGAGTACAACTATGCCAAGTTTCATCCAAGCTTAGCCATTATTACCAGATTGAGTAACTAGCAAACATTCAAACAATTTGACGCATTTATTGACCGAGCAAGCGCGCAGCGTAAACGAGGATCTCCGTTTTAGCTTAGGCAAAAATGCTTTCGTATGTCTGTCTAACCGGATGTTCTCCTCTACAGGTCGCATTCTCATGTAATTTTGTGAGCAGGTTCTATAACTGTACAGATTTGTTTTGTCGATTCAGTTTTAGGATTTTTTTCAAAATGGCAAAATATGGGGGTTAAAAATGTAAAAAAAAAATATTTCTATTGGATTCTATATATTGAATTAGCTCCGAAACTACTGAACCGATTTAAAAAAATATTTTACCGTTGGAAAGCTACACTATCCCCGGGTTACATAGGCTACTTTTTATCCCGGGAAAATTGGATTGTCCCGGAAAAAATCATCAACGCAGGCGAAGCTGCGCGCTGACAGCTAGTATATAAATCATCACACAAACGTTTGTCCTGAGTGGGAATAAAGCCATCAGCGGTGCAGGCAGTTACAACCAACTGAGCCATGAGACCACTTAAATGTATGTGCGTAGTAGTACCAATTAAATAAATATAGAAAACCAGCGTTACATAAATTGATTAATTTATAAGGAACATTTCAGAGATATTAAATAAATAATCCCGGACATTTCACACAGCATCATCTGGTCCCAAAGTAAGCAGAGCTTGTGTTATGGGTACCACATGACTGATATACTACTTATATACTTTTTTTTTAGAAATGCATACATATTATACATAGAAACACCCAACAAATTAACAGCAGCTCTCAGACTACATGCGATCAACTGCGACTGGAATAGCTTATTTCGATAAGTGATCCTATGTAGTTAAACATTTTGGAAAAACATTATAGATTCATTCAAGTAAATAGTCAACACCATATCTTAGCGATAAATAAGTGAAAAAGTATTGTTGGACACACAACACCATCTAGCCCCAAACTAAGCATAGCTTGTACTATAGAAACTAGATGACTGATAGAAAACATAATACATATATATTTTGAAATACCTACTTTCAACAAACCATTGTATTGAAAGGATATTATATTTTGATAAACATGTTTTTTTTATCGATGGAGGCACCGACACTGTTTCGATTAAAGAATCTTTATCCGGGTGAGTTTGATTCACGGTCCGCTCGTATGTAATGAACGCGAGCGGCAACGAGCGGGCCGCGCATTAAACTCACTCTGATGAAGATTCTCTAGATGAATCGAAACAGTGTCGGTGCCTCACGAAACAACTTGAAAACGAAAGTTTCGAAATATGTTCGAGATAATAATATAAAATAACTATGTAAATACTATATTAACATGACTAACCTGTCAGCTCAGTTGGTAGTAGCTCTGCCTTCTGCGCTATTGAGAGTTCGATTCTCTCCCAGGATAAACATTTGTATGAACAAAAGTGTTCTGTGTCTGGGTGTTATAAAACATCATAGGTATGTATTTAAAAATATATAAGTATTCTATCAGTCATCTGGTCACGATAGTACTAGCAATGCTTAGTTTGTTGCAATGCTATAAAACTTCACAGTTCTTATTTTAATTATGACATTACCAAAAGTGAGAAACCATTTATTTTAAACTGAAGCCATTTCGCAGGCGTTTTGTATGTTCAAACAAATTCAATTTTCAAATCGCTTAATATAATAGGAGAGCGTTAGCTTTCTCTGTAGAAGCTATACGCCTCTATACGCCTCTATACGCTTCTGATTATAGGAACCTGGTATAAACCAGGATCCTGAAATCCCACACCGAAAAAATGAAAAAACCTACACCAATCCTTTTATCTTTATTAAAAACCATGACTTTTGGGAGTGCTCTGGCAACACAATAGACTTTACAAAAAAATAACAACTCTACACGTCTTTTGTCCGAGGATCAAAAAGGCCCGCAAGTGGGGATGACAAACATAACCCAACATGTTCAATTTGCACCTAATACGATTAAGGAACATTCCAATGATTATACTCGTAACCATACAATAACCTTGAAGAGCCTACGGTAAAGGACACTATAATGGGAAGTTTAGGGTCGGAACTAGCAGCGAACTATTTAGGGGACTTATTTAGGAGACTAGCTGCAAACTATTTACTGGGGCTTTTCGATTTCAAATACTAACGTATCACAGAGTAATTAACTTGTATGTAATAAATAAATTAAATAAAATGAATAATGCTGACATTTCACACAACATCATCTTGCCTCGAAGTAAGCATAGCTTGTGTTATGAGTACCACATGACTTATATATAATTTATATTTTTCCCTTATATATTATGTCCTGCTGGGCAAAGGTCTTTAACTTCCACTCTTTGCGCTTCAGGTCCACAGTTTGCCAGGTCGGCTCAAATGCATCCAGATCGTCTCGCCATTTTGTCCTGGGTCTGCCGCGTCATCTCCAGCTATCGGGCACTCACTTAGTGTAGAGCTTCGTCCAACGTTCCGAATACATTTGAGTCACATGATTTGCCCAGTTCCATTTTGCTTTGCCCGTTTTTGAGTGTTTTGAGTGTATTTCGGTATTTCGAAACCATTCCGTTATTTTGATCCCCAGAACACTGCGCTCCGTAGCATTCTGGCAAATTTTGTGGTCTGATTTTTTTGACTGTCAAAGGCCATCTGAGCACCGTATGACAATATGGGCAAGATACAGGTGTCGATGAGTTTGCGCTTTAGTAATATTGAAAGTTTGCTCTTCATATGCAGCTTCATGGCCCAGTACCACTTCCATGCGTTCTCAATGCGGCATTTGAAGGAGACTACTTGGCTTAGTTAGATATATTCATCGACGTATTGTATTACCTCCAAATCGACAATGGCATTACGTTTCGTGCAATTTGACATGACTTGAGTCTTTGGCCGATTCATCGCGAGACCCACCTCAAGACTTGCTGTGCTTAAGTCCAGCTCCTGTACTGATCAAAATCAAAAAAAAACCAGAATATTTGCATTTGCAAATATTCTGGTTTTTTGAATTTGATAACATCAAATATCATTCCTCCTAGATGTAGTTCTCTCCATGAAGCCATATTTAACATTGACATACTATTCAGGTAAGGAGTTATATGACTACGGGGTGCGACGTTAAAACAAATTCGGCAGCACGCATTCTGCACTCGCTGCACCACTCGCTGAGTTCTAACAAGTATTCGAGGACCATAAACAATATCTCCATAGTTAAGCCTAGATAGGATTAATGCTTCACATAAAGCGATACGCAATTCTTCTGTCAGCTGGTTACGAATTTTGTAAATCACCTTAAGGCGGTAAAAACAACTTTTCACTAAGTCTAGTACGTGGTTCTCAAATCTAAGCTGGTTATCAAAGATGATACCAAGGTTCCTTGCCTCAAGTAGTACATCATATGTGTTGGGATCTCTTCTGTTAAGTTAAAAATAACCTGTGTTAGAAGAGTCAGTCAGAGCACTTGAATTTAACAAAACAAAATTCACAATTACAATAAACTGAAACTAGGTACATAATAGAAATAACCATTTTAATGACATACGAGTACGCAAGATACAACTAGTTAGGATATTTCATGATACCATGGTTTAACTAATTTGTAATAGGTAGGTAGATAGGTAAATTGTTGATAAATGATGATGTACTGATGATGCAAAAGAAGGATATCACCAGTGAAGCGTAGTTTTATATGATTTTCATCTTCAACTTTAGTCTCTTATGTTAGCCAGGATGCCGCTACCTTCCCTCTAGGGTACTTGTAAAAAGTACCCTAGATGAAATATTGGACAAAGAGGCCGGGGACAAAGGGGGAGGAGGGATTGGAGCTTTAGGAGCTCAGAGTCAAATTGTAGCTGTGCTGTTATTATAGATATTTTACCTGTCGGCAAGGTTGAGAGCTTACAAAAAGGCTTACCTAAGTGCACGAAAGGAGCCTCTGAGGCGCACTTTAATCCTTTCACCACACTGGTTAGAAATAACTAGTGACACGATAAGAAGAAGAAAAGATATGTTATAGTAGGTTTATGTAAGTTTGTTCTATTTGTTTGTTTTTTAATGATTCGAAAATAGCTTTGGGTGACTCTCAAAGGCCCTTGTGTACTCCACAAAACTCCAGATTTATGAATCTCTACTCTTTCTATTATGTGATTTAGGCTATGAAGGTAGTCATAGGTTGAAAAGCAAGGCTGAAAGCCAGCTTGTTCTGAAGGCTGGTGCATGTCAAGCTGACCGTCTATACGATTTAAAATGATATTTATAAAATACTAGCGACCCGCCCCGGGTTTCGCACGGGTGCAATGCTGCTACTAAATATACTACAGAATATCTTTATATACAACGTTATACACTTTGTTTTTTACTATGTAATGATTTTATAAAGGTGTGAAATTAAACTGATCGGCCTATAGCGGCTGATGTCTGTTTTTTTCCTTTTTTGTGAAGACTGATTATGTTACAATGCCATATTTTAAATAGAAGCATGCCAGTGCCGAGTATGCTATTAAAAAGGTTAGTAACTTGGGGGAACCGCTTTTTAATGCTTCTGACGCATTATCAGAACGAGTACATACTTATACATATAAACACTTATTATACAAAAAACACATTTGTCCCGTGGCAGGAATCGAACCCGCAACCTTCTGCGTTTTAGCCGAGACTTTGCCCACTGCGCTATAGAGGTCGTCAATACAGTCTTGGTTTCAATTAATAAGTTGAAAATAGTTTTGAAACACATTTTATTAATATTGCAGTGTAAAAATTATTTAGTTAATTATTGTTGCAATATCTAGAAGATATCTCGCCGCCAATCTAACTGAACTGTATCATACATTGACATCGACATAATACATTGTACGAGTATACAAAACTGGAGCTCATTTTAGATTCTGTCTGACTAAAAATTATAAAATTTACAGATTATAAAATGGGCTCGACTTAAATTTTGTAGCTTTTATAAAAAGATAGCTGCAGATACCTGCAACTTATAGCCGGAAGGCTGGATACTGACTGCATCTTCATGAAGCACTACACAGAGGTGCACCATTCGCACCGGTGATGTAATGATGTGGTGCATGCAGTCTATATTTGAATTTCTTTATTTTATTTATGTTCTCTATTTTTTAAATTATTATTATGATAAATATGGCTCAAATTTGTACATATACTTATGAAGGCTGAAATAAATGAAATTGAATTGAAAACTACGAACTCATCTTACCAGCCTTTGAACATCACACATTCTTGGACAATAAGTAAATCTCCATTCAAAGAGAATGACGAAAGCTCGCATAGGGATGACACTCGACTTAAGCTAATTCCGCTAAGCGGGGTATGCCTTTACAAGAAAGGTCTTTCTAGGCAGTCGCAGAGTAATATGTGACGTAACAGACCCCTGAGACGCGTTGGTGAGTTTAAGTGTAGTATGACATACATATATGTATTTGCACGGTCTGCAAATCATTGATGGTAGTAGCCTAGTAGATTTTCCTGGTTTCTGTAAGATGGTACAACAGTTCTCATAGATTTTCATTGCACAAGAAATTTTTAATTTTATAAATATTAAAATTTTTGCAAGCTATGAATTATGTATTCTCTTGTTTTCTGACTTTGAACTATCTATACTAACTAATGGTCGCCCATGGGTCGAAATGCGACCATAATTAATTAACAATTAATGTATGTTTCATGCATAATTTAAAAAAAATAGCATTCTGCATTTCTTCTCTATATAAACTATAAGTGTGCAAAATTTCATACTTCTCCGTCCGCGCAATTTTCGTAAAAAAGGGCAACGTTTTTGCATTTGCGTTTTGTTGTTTCGATGTCAAATTCAAATTATCGACAATAATCTTCCATAGACTATTGTCTCTGGAAGATTACGAGATCGATTGTCAAAAGTAACGTCGGTTGTTCCATCGCTCAATACGAGTCTAAACGATGTAGATAAGAGTAGGGGTTTGCACAATTATTAACCCGATATATCGTTGAACCCCAATTTACCAAGGAATTAACGTTATTGGATGGATTGACGGTAGCTGGAATATTGATTCATTTGCACCAAATTGGTCAAATCAAAAACATGAAATACATACCTATATATACTTAAAAATACCGTTTGGGTATTTAAGAGTATCTTAGGTATGTATTGCAGTTCCTGTTCTTTCAACTAACTGAGCTGGAAGGCCAGTCAGTTAGTCAGAGTATTATCAGAGTAACAGTCAGTTAGTTAGTCAATCTTATCTTGGACATATGCACATTTTTGGCATACCACGCGAACAAAGCTGCAAGCCACAGCTTTGCTCGCTTACGATATCGATAATTTGATTTATAACTAGATGAAAATCAATTCTCAAATGTAGCTTATTATAATGTCGAAATAATGTTATTATCATTTCCTGTATTACTGTCACTTAATCATACTACAGAGACCAAAAGTCTCAGTAACTTAATCAGCCGCTATAACTTGAACTTTTAGCAAGACAAATCTCGGCAGTTCATTTATTCAGTGCCCAGAAAAACAAGCGCAGGAGGAGCAATTTTTTGCAGCACAACACGTCCCTGTGACTCACCGGTATGTGTGAAGAAGCCCTTTAAACATATAAACGTCAAAGTAATAAAATAAAGCTTATTTGCTTGTCCTAAGGCTGTCCCTTGCCCTCGTCACAAGCAGAACCCCTTGGACAAATAGCAGGCGTTGGAGAGGGTTACGTCTGGCATAGATACTTGTTGATATTTCTCGTTTCCGGGTCTGGCACGCATTAGTGATTTAATTCACATTTGAGCCGCGTTTTTCAGTAGACTGTAGAATTAGACGTAGCACACACTAGATTAAAAAAACAGTTTATTATTTTTGTGATTAATTATTTTTTTCATGAAATTTTAATTATTAATAATTTTAATTTAATTATGTACAACTAATACACATATAGATAAGAAACGAATTAAAATACCACTGTGAGAGACCAAAAGTATCAAAAAAATTACCAGTAATTTACAAAATGTATGAAATTTAATCTGACAGAGAACAAAATAATACCAGTTTTAGGAACTAAAACAGCGTAGAGTTCTTTTAATATAAACTCAAGGAGAAATCTCAAAATTAGTACTTAGGCTTAGTTCAGTTTGTCGAGAATAAAGCTAAGGCACACTTTCAGTTTTATGCCTATTCTTATTAGAAATGAGGTACCACTGGATATTTTACTGTTTCACTATATTTGTTATACACCGTTTATATATATATATATATATAATCACATTAGTTCTGTAGCGTATACGCTTGATCTGTCCTTGTCATTGTAATGTCAATGAATAAGGAGAGTGATAGATTCATACAATGCGTTTGTCAATATGTAGAAGACGATTAAGGGCCAGTCTTCTATGAAATTGACGACCGCTGTGGCGCAGTGTGTTTAGGTTCAGCTAAGATGCTGAATGTTGCGGGTTCGATTACCGCCGCGGGACAAAAGTTTGTATGATCTGCAAGTATTTTTCTCGGGTCTGGGTGTTTCTATAATATGTAAGTATTTACAAAAAAAGATATATATCAGCATATCAGTCATGTGGTGCACATAACACAAGCTCTGCTTACTTTAGGGCCAGATGTTGGTGTGTGAAATTTCCGGGATTGTTTTTTTAATTCTATTCACTGTATTTTACATAATAACGTTTTAAAAGCTAAAAAGAAAACCAATTTCGCGACGCTAGTACTTTATCATTTTTGAATGCAAAATACGAAATTTAATTTACCTTCATGACATATTTTTTTCGGCTATTTTGATTTAAAAACGAAACTACCGAACCGATTTTGATAAAATTTCTTTAAGACCAGTCGGAAAGTATATCCATTTGCATGAAAAATGTTTAATTCAAATCTATTTATAAATGACGGAGTTATGATGTAACAAACATAAAAAAAGACAACCGAATTTAGAACCTCTTCCTTTTTTAGAAGTCGGTTAAAAATACTACCAACGCATTATTATTGTCCGGTATTATTATTAATATAATTTTTGGTAAGTAGTTAGAATAGTTACAATTATTTGCTAATAAATACGAAATTACTTATAGGATAAAAATGAGTTATTATGGTAACTTTGCATGCTTTAATATGCTGATCATGATAATATACTGAAATAAAAAAATAAAGCTGGAGATTTCACACAGCATCATCTAGCCCCAAAGTGAGCAGAGGTTGTTATTGGTACTAATATACTATCTACTTATGTACTTTTATTGTAAATACATACATATTTTACCTAGTAACACCCAGACCCGAGACAAATACTTGCAGATTTTTACCAATCACTGTAACTTTTGTTTCGCAAGATCTGAATCTTTTAAAATAATTACAGAAATATACAAAATAATATACAACCATATCTATCTATCTATACCTATAAAAGAGCTTAACCTGACTGACTGAGTGATTCATCATCGCCGAGCCGAAACCGCTGAAGCTAGAAAACTGAAATTCGGAAGGTAGCTTCCTTTTACAGCAAAACCACTTACTAAGGTGTTTTTTTTTTAATTCAACCCCTAAGAGAGTGAAATGTGTGAAATCGAATGTATGAAAGTTTTTAACGCGTGGTGCGATTTCCTTGAACCGTAATATACATACATAAAATGCAAAATAAATGGACACGTGTTTCAGGATTTTACAAAATAACAAAGGGGTAAAATAGGGTGTCAAAGTTTGTATGGAAACTTTTTAATGGGTGGTGGGTTTGATTGGTTTGAAACTTAAATTAAATTAATAAAATTTGGCAAGGAGATAAATTGCACCCTGCGGGCCTAGCACGGCACGAGGAGAAATAGTCTTTCCCCCGTTTTTATCCACCTGTGGTGGACAGGTGGTGGTGTATTTCCACTGACAGGTGGTTAAAAAGGTGGAAAGACTATTTCTCCTCGTGCCGTGCTAGGCCCGCTGGGAAGGATTTAAGCTACAATTCCTTTCAAAAAAAATGCGTACGAAGTCACGAGCAACAGCTAATAAAATACAAAAGAAACAGTTGAGCTATCTAAGGACAGTTTAAAACGATCTATAGATAGCTCAACTGATCCAGATACTGCCACATCAATCTGAATCTGAATGTTTAATGGTACTTAATTGGTAATTGGTAGTTTTGTGGGTAATGGGGTCGAGAACGGGTGATGATCTTCGAATATACTGTCATACTACTGTAGATAATGTCAACGGAGCCATTAGTCTGATTAACTCTGATCTAGGCAGAGTTTGTGAATTGTCTTACGGACTTACTGTCAATCCTAGCAAAACTCAGGCCATCATAATTGGTAGTTCTAGGCAAATGGCTAAACTTATTCATAATCTTCTCTCACCTATAATATTTAATGGTACACATATTCCGATCAGTCAGTCGGTTAAAAATTTAGGTATTATACACACTACTGTTACTACTATACACACTACTTGACACTAAGTTGACATGGCAGCCGTGGATTAATGAAATTAGTCGAAAAATTTTCGCATAATCTGCGTCTTTACGAAGACTTCGTAATTTTCTGCCAACCGCTACCAAAGTTATGCTTGCCCAATCCCTGCTGCATCCAATATTAGATTATGCAGACGCCAGCTATCTTGATCTATCCAAAGTCCATCTTAACAAACTTGAGCGTCTTCAAAACCTCTACATTCGGTTTATATTTGGCTTGCGTAAATATGACCATGTTTCAGAATTTCGCATGAAGCTCAAGTGGCTCCCTATTCGTTTTCGCCGGAATGCTCATATCCTGACGCTGTTATACAACATTATTTATCTGTCTTCGTCTCCCCACTATTTAAAAGAACGTTTTATATATCTGCACCAGTCAAACGATCGTGATCTGCGTTCGTCTGACACTCTCCAACTCCTTACTCCTGTTCATAGTTCAGCTATGTATGGTGAATCCTTCACTGTTCAAGCTGTACACTTATGGAACTCCTTACCTTTATCTATTCGCTTATCTAAATCTATACATATATTTAAAATCAAAGACCATAACCTTTATCTGTCTTTATCTGGAAACTGCTAACTGGTTGTTAGCTTCTATCACTATAAAAAGTTGTTTGTTGGTAGGTATGTATGTCATCTTTCTTTGTGTAATTTTTCGCATTTTTATAGTTATTAATTATAGGCATTTTTATAGTTATTGTTTATTTTGTATATTTATGTATTAGATTAAGTATAGGTAACTTTTTTTGTACACCGCCGACTTTTTGGTTTTTTGTCTATCCTGTGCATCCAAAGGTTGCCTGGAAGAGATCGCTTTTAGCGATAAGGCCGCCCGTTGTACAACTGTATTGCTAATCATAATTTTTTGTGTGTTCTCTTGTGTACAATAAAGTGTTTATCTATCTATCTATCTACTTATGAAGATTGTCTTGAGTGTACTAATACTTGTCTAGTAACTTTACCGTTGGATTGCTAGATCAAAAAAAAAACTATCTTTGCTAAAATAAACTACAAATTACATCGTCAGTGTATTCCCTGCCTAACGCCTACTTAGTAATCGTCGGGTGATCTCAAAGCGTTTCGTTAAAGCTCTCATCGTGCGTTAATTAGTTTGTGTTATTTGTTTAATTCGCTAAAAGCCTTGAATAAAATCAATTAGTTTGTTAACGTTTAGCTATAGGATTTGCGATGCTACTTCTACTTAAAGCTAGGTGCAAATAAAACAAATTGGTACTTTCGGATGACCAATTCACCTATTGACGGCATTGGCCTTAATTCTGTTGGCACCAACCTAACTAATTTTAGCTAAAATTAGGTTTAGAATGTCCAATGAAACTTTGGTATTCTGCTGTTACCAACTTACCCTAATTTAATTTTATCTGATTTAATTAAGCGAAATATATTTTAGACAATTCCTAATTTTCGAAATGAACCAACCGAATTTCCACCATTGTCTGCCTATTGTTGGGCTATTGCCTCCTTCGCCAGAATGCATAACACTTAGTCACTCTGGTGAGAATTAATGGGCCACCTAAAAGCATACGTCATAAACTAACACCTTTTGAAAAATTCTGACAGATCAACGTGCCCACGGAAGCACGAAAGCACTCAGATGGAATTGCCACTGCCACTGATGTGTGACCCCATCCAAGGACAGTTGACGCAGAAAATTGCTTGACTTTGTTAATCTGTTAGGAACGACATTAGTGTAGGTATGCCACGAGCGATTTAATAAAATTAAAACGCAAATATTGGAATGGTGTTTTTTTTTTTTTAAACTCCCCAAACAAGGCTGAAAAAGACAGATTTTCAGACAAAGTAAATATTTACCCTCTGAAATAAAATATCATAATATCTAATGTGTTCTGTTAACTACAAATAAAATAAATAAATAAATAAATATTAACATTTGAATAACATAAGTATACCTAAACGCCACGCTAATTATGTGGTTATAAAATATTGGGTTAACCTACTTTATTAATCGACAATTAGTAAAATATCTCTGCTCAATACAAACACAAGCATAGCTTAGCGAGATATGGGCATGTCATGCTGAGGGAAGAAAAATCATGTAACTGGATGGGTAATAAATTTGAATATAAATGGATATAAAAGTAGGGGTTGGACTGAACTTAAAATAATAGGGGTAAGAAAAGAGACTACAGAGATGACAAATTATAAGGGAGACTGCTTACAATCTCAAAATAACCAGTTGTACTTCCCATATAGGTTATTAAATATATAAAGACAGGGAGATGATGACGCAAAAGAAGCAGAGTGGCACAAACAAATTGTAAAAACAAACAAACTCGGTATTATAATAATGAGTCTACTCGTAATTTGTATTTACAAAACTGTTTAATTATACTGTTTGATGTATATTTTTATGAAGCAAATAAACAAATAATATGAACTGTTTGATTACAAACATCGCTATTTAATACATCGTTATAGCTGAACCGAATTCAGTGAGTTTGAGACGTATAAAATACCGGACAGTTTACACAATATCATCTAGCCCCAAAGTAAGCAGAGCTTGTATTATGGGTACCACATGACTGATATACTACTTTTTTACTTTTTTTATTAAATGCATACATATTATACATAGATACACCCAACAAATTAAACTACCTTAGCGATAAATAAGAAAAAAAAATTGTATACAATACAATACAATACAATACAATAGTTAAGTTAATAAAAAAGTTAAGTAATAAAGTTAAAATAGTTAAGTAAAAAAGTTAAGTTTTATTCCAATAAGATACGTACAGTACACTTGGAAAAGTCAGGTACAAAAATACTTAATAATAATATTACACTATAATATTACGGGCTTACTGTTTGGTTACAACATTTAAGAAAAATAATTACAAATAGAATAGCAACATTAAATTCCAAATAAATTCATTATTTAAAAATTTCATCAGCAAGTGCTTCGTCTAGAGAATAGTACGATTTCTCTAGTAATATATTTCTTATCTTTATACGATAACATTCAAGATCAGAGTTTTGTAATTCAGGTGTCAGTTTATTGTACAATGTACATGGTGTATCTGTATGGTGTGGTACCCATAATACAAGCTCTGCTTACTTTGTGTAATGGCTGTTATGCTACGTACATATATACTTGTTTTTAATATTATACTTAGGAACACCTAGACCAGTTATGAAAGAAATAAAGAAAATCATTTTTTCAAATAACCACTACGTGTTAGATTTGTTGATTGGCAAATTTAAAAACGAAATAAAACAGAAACTGATTCTTAAAATATTATTAAATACCAAATTAATTAGATGACAAAAATGTTGGAAATCCAACTCGACTCGGCATCCGTAACAAATTTGGCAAATGCATACAAAAAAGTGTGAAGTGGTCTTTGGATGGTAAGACTATAAATAAACAGAGGGGCATGTGCGTGTGGTGTGTATATAACTACAAACTAACATAAATGTATAAACTAAACAAATACCAGTATAAAAAAAAGCACCAAACTAAGCATAACTTGTATTATGTATGTAGGTACATATGTATGTATGTACATATGTATATTTGTACATATGTATGTATATAAATATGTATGTATGATACTTTTATTCCGTTAAAAATATTATTTCCAACGCGAACAAAGTTCCGGAGCATTCCACTTGTTTATTATTGGCTGGCCTGTCAGCTCAGTTGGTAGTAGCTCTGCCTTCTGCGCTGCAGGTTGAGGGTTCGATTCCCTCCCAGGATAAACATTTGTGTGAAGAACATAGGTGTTTGGGTGTCTGGGTGTTATAAAGGATCATAAGTATGTATTAAAAAATATATATTAAGTATTTTATCAGTCATCTAGTCACCATGATACAAGCCATGCTTAGTTTGGGACTAGATAGTGTTGTGTGCATTGCCCAGCAATATTTATATTTATTTAAATTATATTATCATACCCAAATTTATGATCCTATAGACTCTAGATCCGCTCCTGTCGACAAAATAAGCATTGGCTCCAAAGATAAGGTTGACGAATCACGACTAATATATTATGATAACCTTTCAAGGGATGATAGATGCGAATTGAATATTTTAACTCCCAATTAATTTTCCTGGATCGCGCAGAGATCGTTTAAAATAAGATTATCTTTACGGCTCGTCTGAAATTAGAGGTTGAATAGGGAAAATCTGTTTTTAATTGATTCGGCTGCTAAAACACAAAACATCATGGAGCTTTTAATGTTTAATGCTTTTAATGTTTTGGTTCTTAATAATGTTTTGATTGGGCTGAATATCAATGAAACCTACACATTTATACTATTCCGCCCCGAACTGAGATCACGCGATGTTCGTATCGTGTCGTTCGAAAAATGTTTAGGTAAGCAACATTTTTCAACAAAAGACCTAAGTATACCTACATGAAATACGAAAAAGAAAGATTTAGTTATTAGAAAGATTTTAGTTATTTTAGTGCACAATATTGATCATACGCTAAATAATATTACAATCTAGCCCAATAAGCTAACGAGTAATTTTGTTTAGACATAGTTTTATAAAATATATTTTACCTAAGAATGTGTCAATTAGCACTTTTCTTCCAGTCTTTAGTTAAGGGGAAGACACTTTTTTCTTGTGTTTTTATGTGGTTACTTAACACTTCACTGTTGTTAAACTACACTAACTCAAATGGCTTTTTCCGTTTGAGCCTTCTTACAATGTCCGTGATGTCGAGGAGCTGGATTGCCTCTACGTTCACATGGTGATGAAGCCTCTGTTTGTGAGCTTCTGTAAACTTTTGTATTACCTTATAAACAAACTCTATTCTGAGGCCTCTATGGAGATCGTCATTTCCTGTGTACCAGGGGCATACACTATTTCCCTTAGAACTTTATTTTAGAATCCTTGGATTATATGGATATCGGTTCTTTTGGTACAGCCACACAGCTGTATCCCATATGTCCATATTGGCATCAGGACTTGCTTGTACAATAATAATTTATTATGAACTGACAGAGTGGAGTTCGTCCTAGCAGCCAATACATCTTATTGAAGCGTATTTCTCAACTCTTTACTTCTTGACTTTCTAGCGCAGCTTTGCGTGAAAAGTCATTCCTAAATACTTAACTGTATTTTCGTTAGGTATAACCTTGTTGTTGAATGAATATATGAAGGGTGCTATTCAACAAAACTCTTCAATAAATAGGCCGATTGACCTGAAACTTGGTGTACCTATATAATGTCATTATATTTTTAAACCTATAAAATATAATGACAGTGTTATATTAAGATGACAGTGTGCTGATCTACATATCTAACTTTTTAGTGAATAATCTACCCGTGTTTGGACTCGTTTGAGTCATTTTGCGCTTACTTAATAAAAGCATTCATTAAGTAAGCGCAAAATGACTGGTTTAAAAGATACAAGCCCCATAAAAATCGTATTTCAATGCTTGAATTTTCGGTTTTTGGATTTTCGTAAATAAACAACATACGCAGCACGTAAACTCCATAATGATTCCGAAACATGCTTAGATTATTTATTCAAGAGCTCAAATAACCTTATTTGTAATAGATACATTCACTACTTTTTTCAAGAGAACCCTTGAGTCAAAAGTCTGTTCAAGATTTGTACGCGGTCGTTATATGTCAAAATCGCAGACTTATCTAATGAGACGATTAAAAATCATCATCATACTGTTTCCTTACAGCTCATCACTATCTTTTGTGCAAGTCTATACTTTTCTAGCACTGTGCTAGGCGAAATAGGATACATTTTAGCTGCGCGCACTACTACTACTACTACTACTACTACTAGAGTTTGTGCCGCTAAAGTGTATCATTAAATTAAAATGGTTAGTTTTTACTTCATGATTTAACATTTATACGTCTTAGAATAAAAATAATAACTGCTCTGGAATGTACAACAAAGCACCTTCATATGACATCACACTTTATATATTTGTATAACATTTTGTTTTCCTCCTTTTTGGAGCCTATATCTTAATAACCCCTTGTAGAATTTGGTACACATTGTCACTCATTCTGTTAACCTGCAAAATTTCATGCAGGTCAGATCAACGGTTCGAAAGTTATCATCGAACAAACAAACATACAAAGCCAAATCACCCAAGTTGCCACAAATGAAAGCTGTTGGTAACGATTTTTTTTCATCAGTGTTCCGTAGCACTTTGACTCAACAATAGAATCACAAGCAAATTCTGCTTTTTCAACTCCCGGCGAAAATTAAGTTTGTATTGTTTAACTGTGTATCTGTGTGTCTGACTGTGTCATCATAGCTCTGTCATCATTCCACCCCTGTGGCGCAGGGGGCTAAGGTCCGGCTGTGACGCAGATGGTAGCGTGTTCGATTCCTGCAAGTATTTGTCTCGGGTCTGGGTATTGCTATGTATAAATGTATGATTAAATGATTAAGTTTTATTCGTTTACAAGGTGTCTTTATTTGACAAACCATTTGAAGATCGTCAGCTCTTTTCTAATTGATGAAGAGATCTGAGCAACTTCCTCAGGTCTGATCACCTGGAAAAATGGTGTCCTTTTAAATTAATAATATTGCAAGAATATTGTAAACTTGGCCTGATGCTGCAGCATCACCAGTCAATCACCAATCTGCTGGATACCAAACTCTTCACCAACTTACAAAGATATCGTATTTGGGTTCATTGGAATCGTCTCCATGAATAGGTTGTCTAAATAAAGTGATTTTCTCGAGAGGTTTTTTTTTATTTATTTTTGTTCTACTAAAAGAACCGGTGCCGTAGGTTATAACTGAAACTGACCAATCGTTGATTCAAACCTTTTTTACACATATTAAAAAGTATTTCCCGCCATTTGCAAATAAAAACCGATACACCAAACATTTTTCCGTTCCACCCCGTACATTAAATGCAAATAATTGGCGAATCGCTAGAATAAATAAAGCACCAGTAAAAATCCGCAAATAGGTTACATAAATAAATGTATCCGGTGATACGGCTGCGATAGCGATCTTTATTTCCGTCTGTTGTAGCAAATCTAAAGTTCGTTTGATTGTCGTTAGGGTTCCATAGACTTTTAGGGGAACGATTTAATAAAAACTAAAAAGTTGAATAGATTTAAAGTGTAAGAAATTAATGAAGCAACGGTAGCTACGTCAGGATCGTAGTAAACCTGTGATCTTTGATTAACCCTGCGGGAAACAGGCACGGTAATATTTACGTACCTATTCATCGTGTACCTTAGTTTTATTAATACAAATTCACCGAGTCTAGTAGAAAAATCGCGTGACTTCTAATAGTGGTATGGTCAACGTGACAATACCACCAGTATCTTGGGACGCTGCCGATGACGCAATAATCTACATTGCCAGAAGGCAATCAGTTTAGCAATTTACTTTAAACGGACCTTAAATAGCTGAACTGTTTTACATGTATTTTATATTATAAGAATCTGTATATTTTCTCTACCTATATTAATTATGTATTACTTTGGTTATTGTAACTATAAGAGAAGTTAAATTATTGTGACGGAACCCGAATCAAAACGTCCTTCACACTTAGGAATACTACCGAACGTACACAGCGTAGTACACCTCCAGGGCATTGTCAAATGCTAAAACAGGAGCAAAGGGAACGCGAGCTCAATTCCAACGCTATCACTTTACATTGGTACTTTTACGGGCCCGTTTCTGTTGTTCGACTTTTTCGACATTTTCGTCCAATTAAATTAGTAGGGGCGAAGGGACACATAGTCTGATGACGGGTTTCATGCCTTATTCCTCCCGGTCTTTGGAGGAATTGGTACTGAAATAATAATTCACCTAGCATATAAGACGTGTTAAGACGTGTGTCTTCAAAGTGATCCTTGTAGCTGTAATGAATAAAACTAATTTAAATTTAAATGTAGTGTGTCAAAAACATGGTGTCGAAGATGCTGAACACATCGACAAATATATCGTGAAAATTCAAAACCAATTATTATTTTTGAACTTTATAACGTCAGGCAGTTAGTTGGACAGTTACTTTTTGATAAACGATTTATCTTATAATACTCACGTATTATTTTGTCAATGAAGGCACTGACACTGTTTCTATTGATTTAGCTAGAGAATGTTCATCAGGGTGAGTTTGATCCGTTATTCGCTTGCTCTCGCTTGCGTTCGTGATTCACACACTCAATTTACGCATGAGTTCAAAATGGTCAATAACTTCTCATAAACCTAAACGAGAAACAACAGCAACATCCGTTTTTACATACCTGTACGTAATGTAAGTTGACTAAGTATAACTGTATTGGTATAGATAAGTAAATATGGAGAATCGAGTATTAGAATTGCTTTGGCGTTTTACTTTGTGGGATTATATCTTATATTTGTTTTAATTGCCTGTTTGTTATAAAATAAAATGTTTCAATAATCCCCGACTCGACTCGGAATCCGTAACAGAATTAGCAAAGATCATACAAAAAGCGTTAGGACAAAGCGAGTTTTTTACCGGATTCTCCTTGGACTGGGTAAGGAGGAACCAATACCTACATTTAACACACAAAACCTATTTGATTGAATAGTTTAAACACTAAAAGCCACGTTTAGATGGTTCAATATTACATGTTTAGATGGTTCAATATTACAACATTACATTCGCCACTATAACTGCCATGACCGATCGTTCATGAAAATGAAGCTCTAAACGAGTCATAGGGACGAATATAAAGACTTGTCTCATTACTACGTTAACAATAGACAATCTTTGCGTGCGAATAGACGCCATTTCGGCACCAGTGTTCCGCCAACATAAACCTAACTTTTAAATATTGGTACCACACGCGATCTGAACATTACACACAATATCTTATTATATTGCAAACTGAGGCGCGGCGGGTGCTTCGATGAGTGAGAGGAGCGTTTGCTTTTGATCTGTTACTTGTAAGGTTCGTATCTCATAACAAACTCAAATCAGGAACTCCCGATACATGCTTACGACTCTCCAGGCTTGGTAGACATCTCCTGAGATCTCTAGTTGCTTTTGTCTTTGGGTCTAGTTACTTGGGCGTACTTAGGTTATGTTTAAAGAAATGTATTTTCAAAAGGACTCACATACATTAAAATAGTTACATAATAAATGTACTAAAACTTTCTTGGGTAGTTAGTCGTTCGATTTTATAATAAGGTTATATTAAGGTGGGGTGTACAGGTGTATAACAGATGTAGTTAGATAGCTTGGTAGGGAACTAATGCATACGTAGGTAGTTGCCTGATGTTTCTTAATGCTGGGCCTATGATTATTAGTTCAGGGCTTGGCTGTTACTAACCAATGTTTTTTGTTGAGCCCAGCTTAACCAATAGGGTTTTGCTTTTCCCAATATGTGTTGTTGTAGCAAGGTTTTGTGCCTGACAAAGCCTATCAACACGTAAGACTAATGAGATATTATACCGACCTTTCACACAACTTGGTTTCCCACCCAAAGGAGGTCAGACCCCGATAAAATCCTTGCTAAACTTTTCGAAATTAGTTGAAATAGCGAACATAGGCCAACTTTGTTTTTAACTATTATCTTGCTAGTGATGTGTAACATCCTACTAATATTATAAAAGTTCGATACACGGCTGAAAAGATTTGTATAAAACTGGGAAACTTTGTAGTCTTTGATCTGAATACAATATAAGCTACTTTAAAACTTGGATACCACGCGTACAAAGTTGCGGATAGATGCTAGTATATAAATAACATCGTTATCTGGACATGTTACTGATATTAATAGGTAGGTTCAGCCTACGGTTTTGTCCGAGTACTACGTAGAAAAAAATGGGAACAATAGAAAAAATATATAAAATAAAAAAAATGTGCCGTTTATAAAATGAAACCACGAGAGTCTATGTATTCAGAAAAAAGCATATTTTCATAATAGCCTCACATTATTAAATTTATATGAAAATGTTTTGTACACTCATAAAAATAGAGATGGATTTATAGAATCTATACTACGAATAGAAACAAATTATATGTTCCTAGGAACATACATTTCGACTTGAAAAACCCAATAAGTCCTTAATGGGGAACATGGTGCGCTTCTATAATAAACTACCTAAAAATGCCACTAAACTACCTATCAAGAAATTTTAAGCATACATAAAGGGTAGTCTTTATAAGAAAGCGTATTATTATATAAATGACTATTATTGATAAGAATGCCTCATGTCGCTTTGCTCTCAGACAGTTCACACCTTGTTAACACAGTAGGCACCTACGACTAGTATGTAAGACGTTTCAAAGCGATCCTTGTGATTGTATTGAATAAAATATCTTTTGACTTTAACTTGGACTTTGTGATGTAAATTCTAAATTCAGTATGCTGTCTTCAAATCAGTTTTTTTTCAATCTCCTGAAGTAGAAATCATTTAAGTACTGTTGGCTAGAAACACATTTTACAAATTTGATTCTCCGACAAAATATCTGTAATATTTGTAGATACGGTAAGGTTCGAAACATATGTATAATTTTGAAGTGATAACTTCTTATGGGAGGGTAAACCGCTTCGTTACGTAACGCGTTACGGCGCCAGTCTGTCTGGCTTCCCTTTCTCTAACCCACAGCGCTAGTTAGATTAGTTTAAGTTATCACTTCTGTCGGGCGAACCGAGACGCTCACGTTTTTTACGTTATTTTACGTTAAATTTTTGTATGTAAATTTATATCGATTCAAAAGGCGTAAACGAGTATAAAACCAACCATTTTTCTATCTGCATATTGGGTACGCATGCTAATTACCACGGTGCCGTGCCGTCACGCGATCCCACAAATATCCTCTTTCAGAACCTGACTTACGTGCTTCAATTTCAGGCTTGTTCACCGAAAAATTCCACTAATATAGTGGATTTTTATATAATTGCTTGTGGCTCTATTATGTTGTCACGATTAAACAGATTTATATTAAACATAGTATAGTTGTAATAGTTGATGGCATATAGGCTAGTTTTTATGTAGATACAACGCATCCGAATGCACGGGCGGTCCTTAGTAAATAAGGGCAAGTGAGGCTAAAACTCGCGCCTTAAGACTTCCGTGTCGTAAGGGCCTTACTTTAGTATACCGGAAATTCGGCATTTTTAAAGACTCTTCATTCAAACTTCACCCTCCCGGACTATGGTATGAAATATAAATTCCAGCTTTGAACAACATAGCATTCTGGGTACTCTAGAGGTTTTAATATGTTCTTATCAAAATTATAAAGACGCGATTGTAGGTAAAATTTTCATTACATTTTAAAGTTTAATAATGACTTGTATTATTCACGACATGTCGACATATTTTCCATTGTTTTTTTTTTGGAATTTATGTTTTGTTGATATAATTTTTTAATATAATCCCGACGTTTCGGCCTAACTACTAAATACCCTTTATCTACAGTAAATATTCCAATATCGAAAGTTTACAACAAAAAGTATTTCAGTATAATATTTATTTAATTATAATAAATAAAATATGAATTATTTGTTTAATAATATTAATTATAATTCAATCAATCAGTAAACATAATTGAAATTCATCAATATATTAAACTAAAAAATAATTTGACTTGTAAAATTGAAGACTCTGAAACTGAACTGAATCAATACTACGAAAACACTAATCTCGAAATTAACTTTTCTGTTCCGAAGTGAAATTGATTTGTCGATGCCGAAAAATTGAATATTTTGTCGTTGATAAATGTCTACTCGTCAACGTTTAATCGGTAAAGGCTCCAATAAGGCTAAAGTACGACGTATCTGCTTGATTTACGGATTTACCTGCCAGCAAATAAATACTCCCGATTCTAGTCTCTCTACATAGATGGATTTATATAGATCCATACGCGTATATTGGATTGGATATATTGGATTGGAGCATTATTTCGACCCTTACGAAATTATTCAACTAACAATTAAATGTTTTAACGTTTCACGCTTACCTTAACTCCCAACTCGATTTAATTTTCACCAACACAGCACTATCACTTTGCAAACTTCTGTAATTAACAGTTAATTATGTACAACACTATTTCACACCCGTCACTTCACTGAAAAAAGTTTTCTAACCACTAGCAAAGTCGTAAAGTTGTTTGAAATTCGAACTTATGATTTTTTCAATCACGCAACGTCATTCGACTAAAATAAGGTTATATATATTTTTACGTCAAGTCAATTATTATTTATGAAGGTTTTCACGAGTTCACTCGCACAAAACGACTGCCCGCTACCAAGTCTAGCCGCGGACTGAATACGGTGTGTTGGTTTGTAGCTATGCGTACATTTTCCTGTGGTTTTTCATAGTTTATTAAACTTGTAATCATTTTATTTGTTTCTGAGGGAATAATGTATAAAAGTAGTTTCTTATTGTTCGGAATTTCATGGTTATTAACAACGTTTTCTCCATAGCAACTTATCATTTAATGAACGCCAGTACTTAGTACTGATTTAGTCGTATTCATATTTTTTTATGTATGTAGCTGCACCTTACATACATAAAAAAGTAGAGAGAGAGACTTGTAGACTTGTAGAGTTCCTTACAGGTGCTTTAGTATTTTTCTGTAAAATAAATAAGAAGCGTAAAAATATGTATTTCAGAATGTTAATCATATTTATCACAAAGTGACCATTTTATAATTAATTTTGTTTACGATGCTATCCAGGAAAGGAGCTCCCACGACAGTTGTAAAATTGTTAATTTGTTGCTTAATTACAGGTCTTACAAATGAGTTTACAAATTGCATTTTATATTTCATCCTGCTTTATAAATAATAAGTATTTTGTACGTTGAGGTTACTTAATAACGTTCTGAAGGTAAAAAATACTGTACCTTCATTGATTGGCCTAATAACTCTTTGCTAGTACTTTTTTCTAGTAGCTCTGCCTTCTGCAGTGTGTATTGTGGGTTCGAGGCTCGAGCCCTGGATAAACATGTATGTGATGCACATACATAGAGGTATGTTCTGTGTTTGGCACATCTTACTGTTATTGATAGGTATGTTCAAATAAATTGATTATGTGTTGTATTAGTGATAAAAGATGGCAAATGCAATGATTAAGACATTCATTAGATTATCTCTATTATGTATTCAATTTTATATTATTATTATTTTTTGATGCTTTGAAACCTTCGAAAAGGCGATAGCTTAACTTGACTTCGAAAGTACGGAAGCCTCTTGGGTCACTAATCCAGGTACTGACCGCGCACAATGATGCTACGTACCTACGGCTACATACGCGCTACGAGCGTTTCACGGTCCACGAACTAAAAGTGAGGGTACCTAGCGTTTCTTCAATAGAATCATAAGAATTAACATTATATCTCATTAGAATCATTCAAAAGATGTTTTCGCGATGATGGCTACATTTCCGCGCTATAACCGTTAGCCGTTTCAGATCTGCCGTTAAAAATAACGGAATCACATTACGCTCCTTTCGTTACTTCTGCAAGGATTGATTTCTTGTGTAAGCTGAGCGATTTGCGGAGTTAAGGCTTCCGAAGTCATTTTGTAATGTGGTTGAACTCTAAAACAAAAGTCTGCTTTGGTGCATACCACCACAGTGCCAGGTATTTTTCTTCTAAGCAGTAATGTGAACCATAATTATGTTTAGGTTTGAAGGGTACTGGATCAAGTGAAATCCCTGAACATTATTTATTTTGCCATAGAGACAAAATAACTTATGTTTAGGGTCGGCAACGTGCGTGTGATACCTCCTTGTTTTGCAAGCGTCATAGGTTACGGTAGGTGGGACGTAAGCTTGTTTGCTAGCTTAAAAATGTGTCAAAATAAGAAATATTAGTATTACCAAATCAATTGAACATCATTTAGTTAACAGAAACAAGAATTTCTTATGGAGCTTTCATGAATTTTTTTATGTAAAAAATCCCAGATTCATTTTCTTTACTATTCCATCGTATAAGAATAAGCTACTGTTCTGAAAACTTTTTTAGCGGTAAGTTCACAAGCGCTGCACATCAGGGAAGCAGAGGTATGTTAGTTGGTTTTGGTGTGACTTCGCGGAGCAGTGTGCCTAGTGATTATATAGACAATAGAGTATTTATTAAAACTAGTGGTCGCCCACTGGTCGAAATTCGACCATAAAGAATTAATAATTAATGTATTTTTTATGCATAATTTTAAAAATATTACCATTCTGCACTCCTTTTCTATATAAACTACGGGTAACACGCCCGCAGCTTCGCACTCGTGGTACCTACATAAAAAGTAGCCTATGTTCTTCTCCAAGGTTCTATCTATCTCTATACAAAAATTCATCAAAATCGGTTCAGCGATTGAGGCGTGAAAACGTAACAGACAGACAGACGGACAGAGTTACTTTCGCATTTATAATATTAGTAGGGATAAGTGTGCGTGTACAAAGTTTTAGCTTCGCGTATTAATATTATATTTAATATTATTAATAATAATACTTCATACCATCACATTTTTTAAAATTTTTTAGAAGTCAGTAGATTTTCTTTAGCAGATATAATGGTATCAGTTAAAGAAAATCGACTAATTAACAAAAAAAATTAACCAACCTTAATAAAGAAGTTTGTTCTCAATTCTGTTGTATTTTTTAATGTTTATTACTTCAGAACTCTGTCATTTATAAACCGATTTGGATTTTGAAGTGAAAACTTCTTTTAGCGCGGTACGCATATTTTTAGATGAGGTGAAACCTCTGGGTTTGCGACACCGTTACCGTCTGGGGCGAGACGCAGCCGGCTGCCGCGCTCGCCCCATTTGATTATAAACCTTAATTCACATGTTTTCAGTCTACGTATGGAGAAGTTTACTGAGTTAGATTCTTTGATATATTATCTACATTCTGAAAAAAAAAATTGCATCATCTGTGTTCGTTCAGTATTTGATTGGCAGTCGCCATAATTACTGATTTTGAAGTGATTTATTACTAAACTCTAACGCGCCAAAATAAGTTTTCACTTCTGTCGGCATTCCTGGAGTGCAATCAGATTTTTTTTTTAGTTTTACGGGGTGTACTACTAGTTTAATAGGACCATTTATGTGTGAAAAAAAAATACCACCCCTAAGGGTGAAATAATAAGGGTACAAATTTTGTATTAGACTTTTAATTGAAAAATTTATATAGGAGAAATCATGGATATAAATAAATACATTTGATAAGGGTGATAAAACATGAAATTGTAACAATATTGTACTCAAATTTTATTAAATAAAGTCGGTTTTCTTTTTAGTTTTTAAAACGTAATTATTAATGGTTCCTCCTCAACATGTAAAGTGGGTTGTTTTTTATTTACTACCCTATCGTAGGGCATAAGTGCCACCTAAACCCTCAGTATTTATTTACATGTGTCAATGACATATAAAATTTAAAATGGGCTGTACAATTTTTTTTGTTAAAAATTCAGGGTATTTTAAATTTCAGGATAATTATATATAAGTAAATATTAATATCAGAGAAAATGTCCTCTGATGAGGAAAATGTTGAGTAATCTTCAACTTGTGTCAAACTAGAGGACATATTATCAACTAATACTATCAAACCTCAATTTCGAGGGTGAACCGACGTGAGAATATGTCTTAGAATATGAAAGTAAGAAAGAAAAATCATTTATTCAAACCACCACTAAGATTTCTATACAACATAAATACAAAAAAAAAACTCTAATGACAAAGTCATCTAAGTCATCTAGCCCCAAATTAAGCAGAGCTTGTGTTATGAGTACCACATGACTGATATACTTGTATACTTTGTAAATACATACATATAAACATTTAAACCTAGATTTAGACTAGATGGTGTTGTGTGCATTATTTATTATATTTATTATTGTTATTATTTACGTACAGACGAACAATGAAGAGTTCCTTTTTTCGCTTTGAGGTACAGAACTCTAAAAATAAATACATTAATGAATAAACCGCTCTGCTAGTCGCGGCGCTTATAATTTCCCCTCAGAACACCTACCCAAAGTTATTTTCTTAGTTAATTACGCGTCTTGGCCCGGCCGGCGGATGGAATGAAACTTTTCACATTTGACTACTGTACAGGTCAGCAGCTTAATGAAACAACTTCCAGAACCTTCGAGAATGTTCGGACGGCACCGAAATGATTCGAAGTTTCACTCATGTACGCTCATAGCGTTGCGGCACTTGTGTTGTGGAACCTTGTCTTCGGATCCTTTAGTTGCGAGTTCGTATTCGTACCTTACCTCCTAATCATTATAACTTCTAAAACTATCATGGTTTTGAACGTAATTTTCATTCAAAACGGGAAGACATTATATATGAGTTTTATCTCGTGAATATGGCGCATGCAACTGTGCCGAAATATCGGGAAGCAGAAAAACTCATATATCATGGTAAATATCCCGTTTTTAGTGTAAATTATCTCCTTATCATAGTTTTAAACTTCAACAAAATGGACTTCAAATAAGAGCTCACACATGTAACCCTACTGTCTTCCCACAATGTAATTGCATTATTCTAGAAAAAGTATCAAAAATTATATGCCTTGGTGTCTGGATTGATAATCATCTTAACTGGCATCACCACATAGAGCTTAAGTTTCCTGACCAACAGGGTCAGGAAACTTATGTTGACATTAAAAAAAATAAGACACCTCGGTGATTTAGCAGTTCTTAAAACAGTATACTATGCCCTCTGCCAGTCAATAATTGGATACTGTGTTTTAGTGTGGGGAGGTAGCCATAAGTCTACTGTAGTAAAATTGGAAAGGAGAGCCGTCATCAAAGTCATACGTCATAAGCCACGTCGTTACCCCACAATTCAACTATATAGGGACTTTAGTGTATTGACCGTTCGTCAGCTATTTATTATGAAAAATATAGTTCCTGCGCATACAATCGTAGGCAAAAGTAACCAACGATCTAATTCTGGTAGAAAGCGAAGGAAAGACCAGGTTTTTGCGACTACCCCGCACAAAACATCTTTTGCTAAACGGCATCCTTATGTTGCAGGACCTTCCTTGTATAACGAGCTGAGTAAAAGACTTATTTTACATGATTTATCGCTTTTCAAGCTAAAGAGGGAGACTAGAAAACTTCTAAGTAAATTAAATTACGATGACACTGAAAATCTTCTATATCCAATGAATCGATAGGTATTAATATACACTCAATACAATTTAGATTGCTTGTCCTATTTGCTGAACACTAATATATATATATATATACACATCAACACTTCACAGCGGTATAGATTCCTTCTCTACACACCTGTTATAGTTACTCTCGTACATATTAATTTTTAAGTACTTTAGAAACTTTTTAGTATTAGTATTGATAGTTTTATTTAGTATTAGCTTCTGTTTAACTTGTTTAATTTTTGTCATAGATTTTTATCATATATTCTAATCGAAATCTCACTCTGTGAAATTGTAATCGACCAGCAACATAGGTGAAAATTATCAAACTGCGAGTCGAAACTGTCATTTGTAGCACAGGATTTCCTAGTTTCAATGACAGTGTTTTTATCATTGTAAACCTAATTATCTTATCTTATCTTATCTTATCTTATCTTATCTTATCTTATCTTATCTTATCTTATCTTATCTTATCTTATCTTATCTTATCTTATCTTATCTTATCTTATCTTATCTTTATACCAATTATTGCTGTACTAAATTATATTCCAACTAACATTATAAATGCGACTCGATCAAGCCGTCACAGCTGAACCGATATGAATAAATCTGGGTATAGATATAAATTTGGACTTGGATTATTATATAGGCTACAATGTGTATACATAAACTAATAGCAAACTCATACAATTAATGATGACGACCTCTGTGGCGCAGTGGGCCAAGGTCCGACTAAGAAGCAAAAGGTTGCGGGTTCGATTCTCGCCGCGGGACAAATGTTTGTATGATCTGCAAGTATTTGTCTCGGGTCTGTTTGATTCTATGAATAATATGTATGTGTACAAAAAAAATGTAAGTAGCATATCAGTCACTTGGTACCATAATACATGATACTTTGGGGCTAGATGATGCTGTGTGAAATATCTGTAACTTTTTTAATGTTAAAACTATCTTCTAATTTTGAAAACGACCTCTTGGCGGTTCTGCGTACCTAGTAAATGTTGCAAGAGAACTTAAGTTGGTAATTTAACAAATGAGGTTTTTTTCTGCGATTTTTGATCTTATTTGTTCCAGTAATGGCGGTCAAGGTACTGGAAATGGGACAAGAGGGAATGATCGAAAATTACATCGATGTTTCTTACCATTGCCTTTGTTAGATAGCTCCCTTGGATGGCAGGAGCTACCCCTACATCACTAAATACTCTTCTGAATTAAACAAACATTCATACTAATACATTTGAAACTATCCCTGTATGTCTGTCTATCTGACTCTATATGTCTGTATTGTTTTTTATATATCCTTATATATATATAAAAATCTTGTGTCACAGTTTTCGTGTTTATACTCCTCCGAAACGGCTTGACCGATTTTGATGAATTTTTACATGTATATTCAGTAGGTCTGAGAATAGGTATATAACTAATTTTTATACCTCTAAGTGTTAAGGGTGGCCCACCCCAAAACTTTTTTTTATGTTCAATAAGGCTAAACTAGTATTATATATATTACCTTTTCACGGCTTAACAAATCTTGAAAAAATTTTGTAAGAACATAGATTGTATCGTGGGGACGGACATAGGCTCCTTTTTATGTAGGTTAATACATAACATAGCATATACAAAGCAGTTAATACATAACATAAATAAAATAAATAACGCTGGACATTTCCCACAACATCATCTAACCCCAAAATAAGCAGAGCTTATGTTATAGGAACCCCCTGATAAATATACAACTTATATTCTTTTTTTAAATACATACATGTTATACATAGAAAAACATCCAGACAAACATTAAACATCTGACATTACCTGAGACAAATACTTGCATACAAATATTTGTCTCGCGGCGGGAATCCTACCCGCAACCTTCTGTATCGTAGGCCTTAAGCTCACTGCGGTCGTCGCGAGGTATATACTAAGTTTCTAAGAGATCATTTAAACAGTTGGAACTTAGGGACAACAAACTGAACAAAAGTGTTTTAATGTTTCCTTTCACTTGCACAATAACAATAGCAATATTGTCCAAGCAAGAACACATGACTTAAAAAGATTATACTCAGATTTATTTAAATTCCTTTAGTTCAATCAATCGCGTTATTTATATGAAATCAGATTGATGAATCTATAACAAATAGAATAAAGCCTATTTTGCATTGACAGCAGTTTTCAGTAGCAAGGGTCGAAGTTCTTTTACGTTCCGGTCAAGTTATATGACTTACCTTCCTTTGTTACTCAAGTTACACACATAAAATCCTGTCCTAAACTAAAGTCTGGAAAATGTTGCTTTTGGCGATAAGACCTTATAGCACGTTCGTCGTTCCCCGTAAGCTACTACATAATTAGTGAGGTCTACGAAGGCGTAATAAAGTCTACGACGTAGGCTAGGGCTACAGCGCAGGGTTCTACAGCGTAGAACCCTGCGTTTTGTCTACGCAATTTAATGATTTCTCAGCTCAGTTTGTAAAATTTCTGCTTTCGACGCTGTAGGTCTACCACGTAGGTTAGGCTCCACAGCGTAGAGCCCTGCGTTTTGTCTACGCAATTGAAAGGTTTCTCAGCTTAGTTGGTAAAAGCTCTGCCTTCTACGCTTTAAGTCTACGAAGTACGTTAGGCTATACAGCGTAGAGCCTGCGTTTTGTCTACGCAATTGAATGGTTTCTTAGCTTAGTTGGTAAACAGCGTAGAACCTTGCATTTAATCTACGCAATTAAATTATTTCTCAGTTCATCAATATATAAAATATTATATCAGTCATCTAATTCGCATAGTACAAGTTTAGTTTGGGGCTGGTTGGTGTTGTGTTGATTGCCCACCAATATTTATTTAATCCGAAATTTTTATTTCAAAGGACAAGCTTATAGATACTAGTATTTTTTTACAATTACTCGGCAACTTATTAACTCTGGAGTAACTCTTTCTATCACGATGTATAGTGTGTCAATATATCCATACTATTGTTACGTATTGCCAGTACCGTAAACAAATTTACGTAATTATGTAACTAGTGCGTGCACTTATTTTACGTCTAATTTTATCTTCCACAGATTAGCGCAAAATGCGCACTTGGCTTAATTTGCACTAGCAGTCACCCATCTAGATAAACCGCGCAGGACGTCTCTTTAATCATTTATCTTCTCTTCTATCGTCTCATTTATTTATTGGGAATTCGAATGAAATTTGAACGATTATGTAAGTTTCACAACGAACGCTTCCTAAATGTCAGATAGTTAAGTAGCTAGGTATCAAGTAATATATCACTTTGCGTATACCTATCTACTATATAGAATAGAATACTTACCTATGTGCAAGCAGATACCATACACATTATTACTCACATAAATATTGTCATGGTTGTATGTATAGTGTACACTCAGCACTGTAAATTACGTACGTGAACAATTTCATGGTTTATATGGTCCTGTCAGTTCAGTAGGTAGTTGCTCTGCCATTTGCGCTGCAGGTTGAGGGTTCGATTCCCTCCGAGGACGCACATTTGTGTGACGAACATAGATGTTTGTTCTGTTTCTGGCTGTTGTAAAGTATTTTATGTGTGTATTTATAAATATATAAGTACCTACACGTATCTATCAGACATCTGGTCACCATAATACAAGCTATGCTTAGTTTAGGGCTAGATGGTGTTGTGTGCATTGTCCAGCAATATTTATTTATATATATTTAGTTTTATTCAATACAATCCGATGACTGATATAATTTTTTTTTTAATACTTACATATTATACATAGAGACACCTAAACCAGAGACAAATACTTGCAGATCACACAAATATTTGTCATGCCTGCGGCAAAAATTGAACCGCAACCTTTTGCGTCTCAGGCAGGCCTTAGCCCACTGCGCCAGAGAGATTGTTTGAGTCGTCTTAAGTTGCGGACATTGCCATGCCTGTGGAGGCCTTTTGCAGCCCTTGCCGAGCGTTCCTACGTCGTGTTTTGTTGGCCTGGTGGCCGCTATTACAGCATGTCAAGTGATAGGGCGCATTGCGTGCACAGTCGCTGTGGTTTTATTAAGAGGTCTAAATTTGATGAAGAAGAAATGTCGTAGGTGGATGTCGTCATTCAACAAGAACCGATCAGTTTGGTGTATATAAATATCCAGCTAATGAAACATTTTTGTTCATTACTCTCATAAATAATTAATATGATTTAATGTAACTGATATGCTGAAATTTCTGCAAAATGAACCGATGCAAACTGTCGCCATTGTCACTGACTGTCCGCTCTCGGAAGCGGAAGGCATAAAGAGCGCACTTCAGCGATAGCGAGTTTAATGCGAATGATAGCTGGTGGTGGTGTGTGCCCTTATTCACATTAACGGTTCACACGCAGATAAAACATATTTGCAGTCATAATTTTTAACGCTCTGTTATCTTTTGGCGATTATAAAGTCATTGGATCCTTCGTATCCTAACAACCTCTGCGAAGCACTCCTAAAGCCTTCCGAAGCACGGAAGCGCTCTGATGAAAATGTTGCATCCGTGACTCACATAATCTTAGTATGAATTTTAATCATTAACCAATCCATATCCATACTACTATTTGATGTTTACTTATAGAATTGTCATTTAGTATTAATTGAAGTAAATTCATATCAGTGGCAATATATCGATATCAATAAATGACTTCCATCAGAAGTCAGCTGGATAGGGAAACAAACATAAAATTCAAATGAATAAAAAATTACAACCGAGTTGAGAACCTGCTTTTTTTGAACATGCCTTGCATCGCTCCACAGAAACGATGGGGTATGATGTTCATCGTATTGGTTCAGCACCTAGGCACCACCATACCCTAAATGAAAACATACCCCTAAAAAGTGATGCTCACTGTTTGGTGGTCTAGTGCCGGCATCACAGCTTCTTATCAAACGGCATGATCATTACTGCGAATGTGTATTGTGAGGGACTAAAGACAAAGACGCTGCCCTCCGGCAGTGATCTGGATCAGTTGAGCTATCTATAGATCGTTTTATACAATCCTTAGATAGCTTAACTGTTTCACATGTATTTTATATTATTGTATATCATTCTGTACATTTCTGTAGTTATTTCTGTAAATAAATGTCGAAATTAATGTAAAGAAGAAATATTCAAATATCTGAAATAAAAACATGTCTATCTAACATAATTAATGTATTTTATTTTAATTCTTATAAACCTATTACTAATTAAGTTTAAAAACAAACAAACAATATTAAACTTACCTATATACCTACTTAGTCCATTGAAAAGTTACATTTGGGTATGCATTTGTCAGAGGACGCAATTTTATTTTTTTAATGTGTAGGGGGGGTCAGTAGAAGCTTAAGTTCAAGTTTGTGGGGTCGGCACCCTTGTCCCCCGGCCGCCATCTTGGAAAAGGGGGTGCAAAGGGTTTTCGCGCTGTATCTCGTAAACTAGTTACCTTACAGAAAATTTAATCAAACATAAAATGTAGCAAATTAAATTTCCTACAATTTTATTTCTATTACTTTTTATCGTCAAGTGACCAACAAAAAAGTTATAAACAAAAATAAATGAAAATTTTGTTTGTTTGTTCTAGGTTTTACAGCGCTCCAAACTTAAACGGATTCTCGAATGCTCATAGGGATGCAATAAAAACTAAAAATTAGGCTTACTTTTCTATCTATATTTTTTTTATTCATACAATTTATTATGATCTTAACATTCCTATGCTATTATTGAACTATGTTTGACCCTTTTACCCACCACCTATGAGGTATAACATGGGCAAAGTCAAATTTATAAAAATTTTGCAGAAGCATCCAGAGTTAGCAAGTGGAACTAAATTATTTATGAGTGAGAAAGTCGAGTCATCGTTACTCAGTGTTGTTGGCGAACGTTTTTTCGTCTTTTTATATGGCGGAAATAAAGACGATACTCTAGACACTCTGCGATACAAACGATTTGCTAAGACAGTGACAAAAAATGCATTAAAAAATGCATTAAATTTTTATAAATTTGACTTTGCCCATGTTATACCTCATAGGTGGTGGGTAAAAGGGTCAAACATAGTTCAATAATAGCATAGGAATGTTAAGATCATAATAAATTGTATGAATAAAAAAAATATAGATAGAAAAGTAAGCCTAATTTTTAGTTTTTATTGCATCCCTATGAGCATTCGAGAATCCGTTTAAGTTTGGAGCGCTGTAAAACCTAGAACAAACAAACAAAATTTTCATTTATTTTTGTTTATAACTTTTTTGTTGGTCACTTGACGATAAAAAGTAATAGAAATAAAATTGTAGGAAATTTAATTTGCTACATTTTATGTTTGATTAAATTTTCTGTAAGGTAACTAGTTTACGAGATACAGCGCGAAAACCCTTTGCACCCCCTTTTCCAAGATGGCGGCCGGGGGACAAGGGTGCCGACCCCACAAACTTGAACTTAAGCTTCTACTGACCCCCCCTACACATTAAAAAAATAAAATTGCGTCCTCTGACAAATGCACACTAAGGCCTAAAAAATGTAACATTTTAATGGACTAACTACGTACCTAACTTGATCGATGCTGTCTGTCAACGACCATTATCGATGGCGTATTTTGTAAACATTATTTTCGTTTGTTTTGTTTGAATGTCATTAATTTTTTTACCCTTGAGTAATTGAGCTCTCAATGTCAACGTTAGTTGTATAGTTGGAGCCAATCAACTAGGAACTTTGTAGTTGTAGGTAGGTAGGCTCGTTAAAATAGCCACGTCCTTGTAGGTAGGTTATACCTTGTCAATGATATCTGCTGATCTGATATCTTCTGCTGGAAAAAACGCTAGTGTAGCCAAATGTTGCTAAAATGAAACGTACCTTACCTTATCTCTTTCTAAAACTGTGTCTTTGTGTCTCACTAGTTAGTTACCTAATTGTTCCTTACCTACTTTATTACCTACTTTACCTTACCTACTTATAAAAACTGTTCAAAAATACCAGTCTATTTTTATAAATCATACAAACGCTCTAGATAAGCGGCTGGTAAAGCAGACGCATGGTAAATTAGCTCGTAAAGTTCCACCCCTTGTCATTAGCGAACGGACAATGGCTTGCACTAATGAGGCACCTTCAATTACGAGAACGTTACTACGCCCCGCTTTGAACTTGGTCCTTTTTTGTAATAGCATGATACGAGATTGTTTAGTTGTTCGCCTGACCGAGGCCCACTGTTGCACTGCACAGCGATCTGCGACAAAATCCGACTGCCTACCTACCAGTAATATACCTAGGCAGTTCGATTTTGTCACAAGAGTGACGATCCTCTTTTGATAAGATATTTATAAGGTTCTAATAAGATATTTTCTTCATCTTTTATCTAACTAAACTAACTAATATTTAAATGCGAAAGTAACTCTGTCAGTCTGTCTGTGTATGTATGTGCCCTATAGACTTCGAAACGCCTGGACCGATATCAAGGATTTTTGGAAATCTTCAGATTGTCGTAGCCAGTGATCCTGTAAAGTTTAGTAGCGATCGGATCAACAGGAATGAACATGGGCTACTTTTTATGTAGGTACTATGCGTGCGAAGCCGCGGGTAGAAACTAGTTTTAAATAAACTTGAAACTTGAAATTCGTTCCTCCCAAGCGCCTGTCTATTTTCAAAAAGCAACGCGAAAACTAGGTACGCCATACCTTTTGCTCAGTTAAAACCAGCGCTTTCATTTTGACTCACTGAACGAAAGTCCACTTCAGCGTCCGTTCTCAGGTTTCGAGGGTCGCCATTTACTGCCGGAAACCATAAAGCATCCACCAAAGTTCGATAAGCCTAATGTCAGCACAGCTAATGCGACCAACGACCAAATAGGTATAACAGTCTTACTTGGCATTAGGTATATACATAGGTAGGTACCTACTTTAGTTTGACGACTTCGACTCCTGTTGGCGTGTGAAAATGTCTAGTGGGCAGAGGGAAATGCTGGTTTGATGGATATCTACGGCCGTTACAGTGGCACCAGGATAAACTTATCTCAAGTTGTCTCCACTCCAATCATTGGATTTAAAATACGAAGGTACCTATTCGTAGGCACATAGAAAAGTACCATTTATGAGTGGCTAACATAAGACGAGAAAGCGACACGTATCTCCACCAACCATCGAACTAGTATGTAGATAAAGCATAATTAAATACATATTATATATTTATGCAAATCAATAAATAAAGTCAGACATTTCACACAGCCCAAAGTAAGCAGAGCTTGTGTTATCGGTAGATACCACATGACTGATATACTATCTACTTATGTAGGTACTTTTTTTGTAAATACATACACATTATGTTGACTACGCCGCTAGGTGTAGCAGACACTACATCTTTCCACTACTAGAGGGAGGTAAACTACCTAGCTGATATAATCTTCCTTAGAAAAATAGCGCGAAGTAAAATCGACTCCCACAACTAGGTACATACCTACTTGAAATTTAAATTTGAAAATCCCAAGCAGATTAGTTAGACTTCCATGTTCCCTAGCAGTGTCATTTAGTTCAACTAATTAAAGACAAAATTCATACGTTAACAGATCAGTAATCGCATATAAAAATCTGTCTGTCATCCCTGAACTTGACCTTTTCAACAGTAGGTAAAACCACCCAAAATAAAAAATGTCTTTGCGTTTGTCTTTGTCTTACGATATTTGATTTTATTTTCTTTTTATCTGTTATATTATTTTATATTTACCTAAGTATGTACTTTTTTTTAAGTAAGCAAGCGTTTTTGACTCGATATACAAAAAGTATTAATTGGTCTTTAGTTATTTATTAAGTTCATAGTTAGGTATGTTTGTTTATCTGTAAAAATAAAATAAATAAAAATTATACATTGGTACCTATTTATTTATATACCCAGACCCGAGACAAAAATTATAAGGAGATAATGTAAATCATACAAATATTACGTCACGCAGCGGGAATCGAACCAGATACATTCTGGGTATCCGCCGGGCCTTGGCCCACTGCACCACAGATGTTATTCATCACGAAACGTGATGACTCAAACGCGACATAAAATCACACATAGTATAAAACAAAGTCGCCTCCTGCTGTCTGTCTGTCCCTATGTATGCTTAGGTATCTTTAAAACTACGCAATGGATTTTGATGCTGTTTTTTTAATAGATATAGTAATTCAAGAGGAAGGTTTATATGTAGGTATAATACATGCGTAATATAGTAGAGAAACACTGATTATTTTAGAGGTTTTTAATGTGATGTCGTAAGTAAACAAATGGTTTTGGCGCTTACATTGCAAACGCTGGCTGAACCCTACGAGATAGATCAAAATAATGTACTACAGTACTATACACATTAAAAAGGTCTACATAAATATGTATATATCTATCTCTTAGGCTATGTTATTCTCTTAGATAAAGTTGTATCTATAGACATTATGTAGTATATTTAGTATCAGCATTGCACCCGTGCGAAGCCGGGGCGGGTCGCTAGTATTTTTAATAATTGCGCCATCTAGGCGGAGCTATATTTACTTTTGATTGCACTTAATCATATTCTTGGCTATTAATGGTCTTTGTGGATGTAGCCACAATTTCTTGCTGGCAATTCTGTCACGTTGTCACGTTGTCACCAATGTCACGTTTGTAGAAGTGAGCGTTAGTCAGAAATTTTGTAACTACAAAACTATACCATCTGGAAACAAAAAACAACTATAAGCTATCTCTAACATATCAAAATTTCGTTTCATCAAAGGGGATGACATATTAATTATTCCATTGTTTTTTATTTAAATATCAAACTATTGAACCGATTTTTATGAACATGAAATCAGATTTTTTCAAATCGGTTCATAAATGACGGAGTTATGAGGTAACAAACATTTTAAAAAAATACAGTCGAATTGAGAACCTTCTCTTTTTTTGAAGTCGGTTGAAAAGGACGAGGTTGATTGCACTTTGTGAGATGTTTTCCGTTTGACACCATAAAAAAGATGCAATGACTTGACAGATGTCACTGACTTAACCAACTGTCAAAAAGTTAATGTCATAGCATAATTGCAACCCCCACATGGAAGTTCGGACCGCGAACCTTGGATATGTTTTGGAATGCTCTTTATTTAACCGACTTCAAAAAAAGGAGGTGACTCAATTCGATTTGTATATATTTTTTTATGTGTGTTCGCGGATAACTTCGTCTTTTATAAACCGATTTTGATGATTCTTTTTGTGTTGGAAAGGAATTATCCCAAGGGTGGTACCATGATAAGGAAACCAGGATCTGATGATTTCATCCCAAAGAAATCGAGGGGAACTTTCGAAAATCGTAGTGACGACTAGTGCGTTTGTCTATTTTTTGTGAAAGTATTTTAAAGCACTACTATTTAATGAAGGTCTGGAGTCGATCTTATGATGGAGCCGAAAGACAGGCGAGGGAACTCCTTAACGATTTACAGCAATTACCTGGTGTTTGGGCTTGATTCATTTGTATTGATAAGAACTGTACACCTAGATGGGTTGTGACTGTCATTAGGGGCTGATGATGAAGACGAAGGACAGTCAAGGGAAATCCTCAACGTTTTACAGTAGCTTCCTTGTGTAGGTATATACATGAAGTCGGTTGTCTTTTTAGTTTTTAAAACTTTATTATTCTAAACCTAACAATAAACAAATTATACAAACGTAGAACCTTGACTGTTCACCTTGGTCTATATTAATAGGTCGGTACCTTGTTTGCGAACTATTTAGTTTTGATTTGAAGGAAATCCCTTTCATTCAGTTCGACACTGAATCTTTTACTTGCTGTAAATTTTAGCATGGGTTCAGGAGCAGGCAATTAACAATAGGTACCAACTCAACAGAAAAAGTGCATTCAAACGCTTGAAAGTGAGTGGAAGTTGATTACAGTTAGGTAACAGAACACAAGCTTTGGTTATTTTGTGGCTGGATGACGCTGTTAAATATTTTTTGTAAAAATAATAAAACTAACAATGGCGGGGTTAGTATTATTATTGTTAATAAAATACGGAGGTTGTGCCTCTCTATCGCTTTCGCTTGTTCCATGCTCTCGCTTGTACGCTTGACTCAGGAACGTAACAATTTTTCGTGCGTGCAGCCGGCGTTTTTCGATTTATAAGACCTATCAAAAGAAACATAATTTATCAATTTAGAGATAAATATCCCTTCCACATTCCTCAGCAAATATTTAATGAATATTTTCTCAGGTAAATTTGCTAAAAACGAAAACACTGAACAAACAATTCATATTTTACAAGCAAAGCTTAGAAATACTTGCTTCGATTTTCCTTTGAATAGTATTACTCGAATATACAAAAAGGGGGAAACTGAGGCAGAAGTACATAAGGGTGATGTATAATATTATATCTATGACAAAAAATAAAAGTAATTTCAAAATACCAGTTCTGATTTTTACAGAATTTTGATTTTTATATGATTGGCAACACTGAAATGGATGACCCGATTGGATTGGATTGGGGTTTAATGCTACATTTCCATGCTTGCCAAGCGTCGGCAAACGTTCACAAGCCGCAAGTGTCCACAAATCTCGCTTTGCATTTGGAAGCCGTTTATAGTCCGATAAGAATGAGTAGAAATTAATTATTAAGGAACTAAAATTTACTATAAACTGGCAACTCTTTATGAAAGGCCAGTGTGGCCGCTGTAGTGAAATTGTCGCCAGATTCAACTTTTCTTTGCAAAATTATATTATGCACGTATATTTTTGATAGGTATCGTCATGCTTTGATACATACCTACTTTTGCTTTTATTTAAAAATCATGCTTAATTAAAAGAACCAAGCATTCAAAAGGATTTGTTGACATAATAATATAGGTACAAATTGCAACCACCTAATGATAAAAAAAATATATTGGTATTTATATACCAATATATATGACCAATATACCAATAGGTATGATGTGATTTATGTATGTGGATTTATTTTCATAACAATAGAATATAAAGAATAAAAAAACAGACGTAAAAATTATTTCTTAAAATCTTATTTAAATTTGTGTTGGACTAACCAGAAGAATTTTCCGCTAGTGGAAACACTGCACTATTTTATAGTGCAATCCTTTATTTTTAATACTTTACTTATCTGGAAGCGATGCTGTGAACATGTGAAAAAATCGAAAAATAATATTATGAGCGAGGTCGAACCATGTACCAATACATTGAGCAGCTGGTAATACAACACGGTGATGAAAGCTCTAGCGAGGAATCTAAGAGCGAAGATGAAAATGATGGTATGGCAGGAACACCTAATTATGTTCTACCACAACATTCTGAAAAAGAATCGATGTCGGGTATCATTGAGTCATTAGAGTAATTTATGTATGAATAGTATTCCATTATTATTCAACAAAAATGACTTTTATTGTGTTTTTTCCTCTCTGAGTATACAAAATATTCTTGCTTTCTTTCTAGGTAGGTACCAAGAAACATAGTGGGTTTAACATAGTGGGTTTGATTCTTATTCAGGAAATTTTTTATGTGATGATCATAAATGTTTGATGTAAAATTTTATAAAATAAGAACTGCAATAAGTATACGTAGGTCACACTATAAGTTTTGCGTAACTTAAAAAAAAACATGTGTAAAACCAAAATATTATGTTTATTGCTTTTCAAAATACTCTCCTTTACATTTTAAACATTTTTTCATGCGATCGAACCATTTTTTAAAACAGGAGGACCACAGATCTGAAGGCATGTTTTCTACGTGCTGATTGAACGCTATCACTGCCTCTTCGGAGTTGGTAAAAGTGAAACCTCTCATCAAATCTTTGATTTTTGGGAAAATACAGAAATCACAGGGTGCTAGGTCGGGGCTATGCGCAGGATGGGTGACGAGTTGTACTTTTTCGGAAGCTAAAAATGACATTGTTTTGTTGGCCGTGTGTGAAGAAGCGTTGTCATGATGTAGGAGAATGCGGCTTTTGGGTCATCTTTCGCGAACTTTTTCTATCACCCTGGGTAAACAAATGGTAGAATACCACTCGGCATTAACACTTTTTTGATCTTCAAGTGGAATTGTACAGATGGGACCCGTAGCTGTGAAAAACAACGCGATCATTTTTTTACCAACGTTTCTCGCCTACCTCATTTTTGTTGGCCTGTTCTCATTTTCAAACACCCATTCACAAGATTGCTGTTTTTTTTCGGGATCAAAACAATAAATCCACGTTTCGTCTCCTGTGACAATATCATAAACAGCATTAGAATGTCCGTGGTCGTACTTCAGTAGCATCTGTGAGCACCATGCCACGCGAGCCCGCTTCTGCTCCGCTGTCAGTTCATGAGGGATCCAACGACAACAAAGTTTCCGAATTTTCAATTCTTCGTCTAAAATTTTCTGGATTTGGCTCATACCAATCCCCAATATTCCTCGAATTGTCTCATAGGTAATCCGCGGGTTTTCTTCAATTAGCCGCTTAACAGTAGCCACATTATTTTCGTTGACGGCAGTTGAAGGGCGCCCTTCACGAAATTCGTCATGTAAAGAAACTCGACCTCTCTCAAATTCAGCAAACCATCGCCTCACGGTGCTCAAACAAGGTGCTTCTCTCCCAAAAGCATTTTAAAGACGAGCGGCACAGTCTTGCTGAGAGAGAGAACTTTTAAAATCATAAAAAATCATCGCTCTAAAATCTTTTCGACTTAATTCCATTTTCGTTGCGTACGTAGAACTTTGATGTGTGATAAAAAACAATTGACAAATTATTTCCCGCCAATTGTTTTTTTTTATTACTACGAAGGTTGCAACGTTTAAAAAAATATAACATTCGAAATTCAAATAGTTCCGATTAGCTAGAAGTGCAAAACTTTTAGTGTGCCCCATGTATTAAAAAATATCAAATATCAAAACTTTCTGCCATAATATATGGTGATACCATGTAAACAATAGTGGCGCCCTCATTTATTTTCTACTCTTTCTTGTCGGACTGTAGGTACATGCTTGAGAATGCGTCAGTGTGCTACATACACCCAAGCATGACGGACACCGAACTTGTATGGGCTATTGCGTTTGGTTTAATGAACTTTTTTTTATCCTTTATTTATTTAGGTATCTATTTATTCTATATTTTATCGATGATATATTTTAGGACGACCTCTGTGGCGCAGTGGGCTAAGGTCCGGCTGAGAAATAGAAGGTTACGGGTTCGATTTCCGCCGCGAGACAAATGTTTGTATGATCTGCAAGTATTATGTCTCGGGTCTGTGTGTTTCTATGTATTGTATGTATGTATTTACAAAAAAAAGTATCTAAGTAGTATATCAATCAGTCATGTGGTACCCATAACACAAGCTCTGCTTACTTTGGGGCCAGATTATGCTGTGTGAAATGTTCGGGGTTATTTATTTATCCGGGGTTATTATCTATTTTAAACCGACTTCATCAAAAAGAAGGTTTTCAATTCGTCGGAATCATTTTTTTTATGTATGTTCACCGATTACTCGAAAACGCCTGAACCGATTTGGAAAATTCTTTTTTTGTTTGAAAGGGTGGTCCCATTTAAATTTTATCGAAATCGGTCGAGCTGAAAAATCAACGAAAATCTAAAACTTGTGTAAATAGATGATGTTTTCGTGTCCTTCGATACCTCGCTGTCTTAATGGAGCGGTGCGTTTATTTGGCATACCCATAATTACAAAGTATAAAACAAAGCCGCCTCCCGCTGTCTGTCTGTCCCGATGTATGCTTAGATCTCTAAAACTATGCAACAGATTTTGATGCGGTTTATTTAGTAGATAGAGTATTTCAAGAGGATGTTTTATATGTATATAACCTGCATAATATAGTAGAGAAACACTGATAATTTTAGAGGTTAGCGTATATAGGTTCAACGTATTAGAACTACTGAGCTACAGCAACGCGTGGCCGGGTCAGCTAGTATTATATGTATACAAAATACATCTACTTTCCACTAAAAATGTAGTATAGGCTCAAATTTCATTCAATGAAGTCGGTTTTCTTTTTAGTTTTTAAAACGTAATCATATTTTATCATTTTTGGCTTTCCCGTTACTCGGCAAGACGACTCCAGATGCAGATGCTGCAACTTTCTTTTTATCTTTATGAGTAAAAGAATTAACAAACGTGCACTCGTCGCGAGATCACACACAATGGCTGCCTAAACTCGCACCAACGTGTGAATGCATCGCCGCGCCCTTTGATCTGTGTCAAAAAACTGACACTAGACCGGATCGGAGACAAGCGTCTACAAGCTCACGCAAGTCAAGCCAAACGCCCTCTTTACACGTTTGTTTGTGCTTGTGGACGTTTGTGAACGCTTGTCAAGCATGGAAATGTAGCATTAGTTAGGATATTTATTTTGATTTGTTTGTATTGTACCTACCTATTCTCTTTATTATTGCCACAAAATACTATTAGAGTAACGCAACGCATTTTATGTATTGTATTTTAATTGGTAAGAGTTCATCTAGTATTTAATATTCTACGAAAGAGTTGTTTCGCGCGTCGTGCAACGTGCGTGTTTGTTTGTTGTTGTCTAGTGTAACATTTATAACCTGTTTAGGTTCCACAAGAAATAACCTAAAACCTAAAGAACACAATACATACCCACTTCATTATTTAATATTTTCGTCATGCCTCGTACCAAAGAACGTAACGCTTGTTTCTGGACTCGCAAGCTGGAACTGGATCTAATAAATTTCGTTAGACAGAGGCAAGTTATATGGAAACCAGCGGGGAATACCAATCACGATATCCAGCTAAAATATAAAGCTTACGCTGAGTTCGCCGCTATGCTAGGCCAAGGATTTACTGGTAAGCAAATTATTACATACACCTTTCACGAACAAGCGTGGTATTTATCCCGGTAAAAAAAACAAATTAGGTTTCTGGACTCAATATCCATATCTATCTATGTATACTATAAATACTATAAATATGCTTCACTGCTTAACAGTCTATCGGATCTTGATGAAATTTGTTAGTGAAATTGATTGTGTCGCAATGTAGCTAGGTTATAATAATATATTTACATAGAACATATGTAATGAAACTACTTTGTATTGCACTTCCTTCATAAACAGAACAACCCTACTTAGAACTTGAAGTAAAATATTTTTGATTGAAAGACGTTGAAGATTGACTGACAATCTAATCATAATTTTAGTTTATTTTGATCTAAATTCAATTGAACAAAATAGCTGGTCAGACATTGGTATCAATCATATTGTGATAGTTTGGAAAAACATTCTTTTGGTAGGTACTGTAAAAGATACTCAATTGAATTAATTAGTTCTACATTCTGGGACATAGAATGTTTCAGTTCTTTTACATAATTGTTAACCTAGGTACACACTGATGTAGGTAGTATAATAAATAATATTAATTGTTTGAGCTATCAATAAATTAAACATCTTTTCCAGCTCGTTCTGTAAGAGACCGATGGGTGAATATCCGTAGCACATTCAATCACAACCTGAGGAAAGTGAAAAGGACGGAGCAGTCGACATCCTCTCTCTCTGAGGTGTATATGCCTTGCTGGCCTCTTTGGAAACCTCTGCAATTCCTCAGGGAAGGTGTTTTTGAAGTTGAGGTACTACAAGTTTATGAGATTGGAGAAGGTAAGTACCACACATGTAGATGTGTGGTACTTACCTTTATAAATGTAGTCATACTATTCTAGGTCAAAGACTACAACTATACAATAGTAATAATAATAATGTTTTTCTTATCATGTCAGTTATTTAGGACCAGTGTTGTAAAAGGATTAACGTGTGCCTCCTTAAAAGGTTGCCTGGAAGAGAACGCTTTTAGCGATAAGGCCGCCCATTGTACAATTTTATTTCTATTTTTTTTTCTGTGTTCTTTTTGTGTACAATAAAGTGTTAATCTATCTATCCATCTATCTCCTTTTGTGCACTCGGCACTTGGTCTATGAATTTTTTATATTCTACAACATGGTTTTCTCACAATGTTTTACTTTACTGTTATATATATATATAAAATGCCATATATAAAAAACGCAAAACAGTCATAAGTTTGGATAAGGTAACCATAGTCCCAATTGTCTGGCCTGACAATTCCATTCTCGTAAGTAATTTAGATTTGCCCTAACATTTGATATATAGCAGAAAGCAGTAGTTCTAAACACCTGTAGGATTTATAGAATAGAATAGAATAGAATAATGCTTTATTTGACACACCACACGAAAAAGGTTACAGACATAGACAAACAAACAGAAAGAAAAAGATTAGAGTAGGTAGGCCAAATTACACATGATGAGAGAGTAGGTAGATGTGTTAAAGAAACTACAGAAATAACACCAAAACAATGAGTTGCACTTGTAAGACAAGTATCTTGTCATGTGCATGTATCTTGGTTATTTTATGGGTTCATCAAAGGATAATATTATGGTAATTTTTTATAATAATACTAGTAGGATGGTTTGTATATGTAATGCTTAATGATTACTACTCTAGGGTCAGGTCAGGAGTCAGGACTAGTATGATACTATACATTTTTATAAACATGGGCTTTACTCACATATTATTTTGTCGATGGAGGCACCAACACGGTTTCGATTCATCTAGAGAATCTTGAATACAAAATAATAGGCGAGTAAAGCCTGTGTTTATCAAAATGTATAGTACAACTCACTAAAGTTTTGAAAGTGAAATAGTATGATAATGCTAGGTGCTCTGGCTAGACTTTTAATCATAAATTACCTAAATTTCAGATCACAGAGCAACCATTACCAAAACTGGATGTTAAAGAGGAAATTGAAATGAAAAGTGAGGAGTTAAATATGAGGACTGACCGGCCTCGGATCAAGAAAATAATACAACCTAAGACATCAGTAAAATGCATCGAAGTCATTAATAACCTTATCGAAGCTCTGAACCCACTGCTGAAGAGACCACCAAAACCAAGCTTCTGGTTCTTCGGCAAACATGTTACAGAGAGGCTTGAGTGTATGAGGCGTGAAGATGCTGAGAGTGCTGGTCAAGAGATCATGAGACTATTGGACCACTGGACCCAAAGTTGCGATGACTTGACTTGAAGTTATAATGACTTGAGGATTGAATATCTTCATGCGTCAGAACTACTTTTTACTACATTGGTAACGCTTGGTTTTTGAAAGTCCTGAATGTACCAAGATGGTATAGATTTCTGTTTGTTAAAATGGCAGATATTAATTTCTTTTTGTTATCAGTTTGGTTTCTTGGCCTCATATTTTTAGGTATATTGCCTTTACAATATGCACTGGCTCCCTCTCCATAGTATGATTTTCTTTTACCTGAGAAAATAAATGGAAAAAGTGAAATGCTAGTTACTAGAATCCAGTTACAATTATTCCATTCTGTCCCATTGCGAATCTATTCAAAAGATCCATAGTGGTTTCATCACCCTCACTGAAATGTGGTATATGGCAGCCTATATTTGTGTATTGTGGTGGCTATTACAATGTTCTTCTACAAATTATTAAAAATGAAATTGGTAATTGTTTGAAAACTTTAATTTCTTTCTTAATAATCTCACCTGAAGATGACACTTATTATTTTTCATGAATTTTTGTTTTTGTGCGCAACGCTGTATGATTTTTTATAGTCCTATTTTAACGCCATTTCGTTATTGGCGATTCCTTACTGGCTATACGCTAGTAAATGATAGCCTTTATTAATCGCGCGAAAGCGCTCCTCATTCCATGTGTGAAGTGTAGCAGTTTCTTGGAAAAAAACTAATGTGTGGCTCCACAGTTGCCTGATCACTGATATCACGACCTAATTTTCTTAGCAGCACCTGGTATAAAGCAATTACAATTGAAAAATGTATGTGGTTGAATAATGTTGTGGCTGTGTCAGGTGACATTGAAAATAAAAACCTTTATTAATCCATATATGGGTATGGCCGCCAAAAATTCTACAAAATAACATTCATGACATCGTAACACACGTTACGTACATGACTGAATGTTACGTACATGACCATTATAAAGCTTAGTTCATAATATAAACTAGTTCCTGGCTTTGGTCTGTGGTAGTGACATTATATTTTATGATTAAGGTTGGGCTAGAGAACAAATACAAAAGTTGTAGCAAGGGATCAACTGTAATTAGGTAGGTACGTAATCAGGCATCAAACACTTAAAAATAAATACAGCAAGCATCATCATCATTTTAAAAAACATACTCTTTTGAGTTAACTGACGTAATTTCAACTTTTTTTACAATGCACAGTGCAGTACAATGTCATTTTCTAATTTTCTGGTGACAATGAATTTCAGCATTGGTTTGTTTATTGTTTTTAAAAACATTTTATTATAAACTGTTTTATAATAAAAGGTTTTTATAAATGTCTTTATCGTTAATATCGACAATAAAACCTACGTAATATTTCCACTTATTTTTAACGTAATATCTTACAATTACACTGTCATTAATATTCATTGGTGCTTCTTCGGTTTCATTATTTACTTCTATCTCAGTACTATATTGCATATCCTCTTCCATCCCAGTAAATAAACAGTATTATGTTTACCATTAGCAATTAGTTTATATATTAAGTTAAATACATTTCTGAACATACTTACCAGATTTTGTAGTGTTAGCATCATTTTTTATTAGTTTTTCAGTCACAGTTTCATTGCTATTACAATGTTTATTCTCAAATATAAATATTGTTCCTGTAAATTTAATAATAGATTTAAGTTACTTAAACATAACAACTTGTGTAAATAACTTAGGACTACCTTCATGTAAAAAAATGATGATTTTTTTATATACATGAAGAATTATATTTAATTGATGATTAAATTATACATTATTCTACTAGTTATATTGGTTTTGTAGTAAGCATGTTGCATAAAATACAATTTATTTCAGACATTTTTTTTACCTGTGGTAGAAGTATCGGAAAGGATATCATTAGCATTATTTTCTATATTTTGTTTCTTAGTCTCATTTTTCTTCGTATTTTTATTGTTTTTGGTCTCGTTTTCAGACATCGCTCCTATTTCTGTAACAAATACTTATTTTTGTTGTAAAATAAATTTACTAGTAACAAACAACGACACTTATATTTTGTAAATAGGTACCTCCTTCATCATCAGATAATAATTTCTCATCATAATCTTCTTCTGAAGAATCATGTAACGAATACTCATCGTCTTCGTCTGAGCTACTTTCGTCTGGACACCTTGCATTTCTTTGCGTGCATTGAGTCGTTTTCCTTATACTCGAAGTTGATGAACTTTCATAGTTTATATTTTCTTTGTAGGATTTTGTATTGCACAGGTTAAAGTCTTTGTTTATTTTCTGCATATTTTCAAATAGTATTGGTTTAAAGTCATTAACATTTTTGTATGCCGTATTCTCTGGCCGGTATCTGATTTCCGAAAGAACGGTTACTTTTACTTTCTTTTTTCCTTTCTGTGGTTGATTTATATCATTTTCACTTATCTTTCTTTTTAAACTAGACTTATTACTAGGCTTTCTATCATTTTCCTGAGTTTTAGTTACTCTTACCAGTCTATGTTTTCTTACATCAAAGCATTCACAGTAACCTCGCAAATCTCCACAAAAGCAACTTAAACTTCTGAAACGTATTTCATAATTAGTTTCACTGTTACATATTTGGTGTAAGTTCATTGTCTGAGGAACAGGCGTCAGATCTTCTTCGACTGAATATTCAGCAATGTCGGCCTCATTGACATAAAAAGTCATTACAGTTGTGTCAGAGTTTTTAAGACATGCAAAGGCCGTGTATGCGTCTGGTATGTCTATGCCGTGTTTGACTTTATCATCTAGTCTACGTTTAAGTCCCTTAAACGTAGGGACTTAAACGTAGACTACGCCCTTCCGACTCCGTCCGCAGCTCTCTTACCATGAGCAGACTCACTGAAGTTCCATGTTGAAAGTGGAAATCACATGTTCGTTGTGTACTTCGTAAACAAAAAAATGATCTTTTTTTGTTTATACTGCGTCGCTGGCCCATCGGAGAAGAAATGCACTGCATTAACGAGCGGATATTCTTTTCTAACATAATTCAATATGGGATTTAAATGCGCCCAAATTGCTTCAGGGCCGTGTTCATTAGAGGGCGATATTGACGCGAATGACTGGCTTTTTATCTTTGGCATACAAAACGCCTGTAACGCAGTCCATGCACCAAAGTGCATGGACTGCACTTTTGTTTTGCAAGCTTGCAAACATAATTTTCACTGAAGTCGATGTGAATGGCCACTTCAGTGACTTTTAAGTTTTTAATACACGACAAATAGTTTGAGTATTGATGTTTTATATAAAACACGTGTTTTTTCATAACTTAAGTTCCTGAGTAAAGGATACTGTCAGTGTTTTCAATTTGTCTTGCACATCTTTTTTCACCATCTTCTTAGTAGTCATAGTTTTGCCATCATTTTTGTTAATATATTCATGTGTCTGCATAGAAAATTCGTTCCAGGTAACAATATCATTCATGTCCCGATTGTCTTCGCCAAGCTTCATAAATTGATTGCCACACGTGGAACATTCACCATATGCGCATGCTTTAGAATCCAAGTCACAAACGACGTTCAATAAGATTTCATTTAAACTCGTAGTTTCGATCATTCCTAAAGATTTACTTTGCAATTTTAATGGAGAATTTTTCGTGTTTTACGCACCCACATTTTTCTCTATTTGATAGTTTCGGTCGTAGCACATAAAATGGCCTATACTTCTTGAATGCAGTCAATTTCGCTCTACCTCCTTCCGCTCTGTACTTTTTATATAGCTCCTTTATGGTATTTAGTAAGTACCGTCTCTGTTTTTTAATCTTACCTTCAGTCTTAAATTCTTTTTTCCCAGCAGTCGCTCGACTCACATCGTCTTTGTTATAAAATTTTATTATTTCACTTATTATAATATTGTTTTTCCTTTTAATCTGTTTCTGTTGACGACCTCGTCCTTTTAGTCCAAATATAGACGTTATTTCGCTTATCTTGTTATATTTTTAAGCATTTATTTTCAAGTATTCTTTTAAGCGTATTCCGTTCTTTGTTATTCTGGGTATTCTCATATGTGTCTTGAATAGCATTCACTATAACATTATGAGTTAAAAGGCGTCTCTTCACCTTTTCCTTTTCCTCTTCCGAAATGTTTGGCAGGTTTTGTTCTATGAAACTGTTAGATTTGGTTAATGGTGTAATTTCTTTCTCATCTTGAAAAATAATCTGTGGTTCAGCTTCTTTTAATTTTATTTCGTCAACAAGCGCAACCAATTTTTTATTTATCTGCATGTAGCGCTTACACTTAGAAGAAGTTAAATCGTTGAAAAAGTTCAACGATTTAACTTCTTTCGTCATTTTATTTATTTTCTCTTCATATGCTATTCTTTGACTAGCCAATCTTCTTTGCATTCTGTGGCAGTTTTGACTGACTTTCCACTGTTTTCTTTTTATTTTTTTTCCTGTTCGAAACATTCCGTAATTTTCTTTTTTTTTATTTCTCTCTGCATTTTTTAATTTTATTTCTTTGTGTAGGATTTTGAGTTTGTAACTTTTCTCGATATTTTTTTTGCCTTTCGGCATTAGTTAGGGGCATCTGAAATATTATATTTTGTTATTACCGACTTTAATGATCAGTTTATCTATTAAGTAAAGTGTAATCTCAGCCTTATAATCGGTCATGACTGTAATGTTACACATCTCGTTACACATTTCGTTACACATTGTAAATCATGACAAAAAAAGCGAGTGACATAACCGAAAATTCCAATATCGTTTGATTGGGTAACAACTATGGATTGTGGCGTAGGCTTCCTATTTTCTGTGATAATCAACCTTTTTAAACATAATAACAGTAAAACATAATACTGTACTTACCTTGCAATCAAACACACAAAATTCAATATTTTTTGAAATCAAATCACTACTTTTATTCGAAAAGATAAGGCCAAATTATTTTTGGAATGTTGCATCTTGCTCAATAATGTTGCCATTTATGAAAATAGTAAAACTAGCCAGATCGTACAAATGGAAATACTAAAAACAAACCTTACATTCATGATGTAACACACTAATCAAAACATTAAAAAAAAAACGATTAAAATGGTAATTAAAACGATATTTTTTTTAAATATGTTTGGAAAGACGTTCAAAAAGTATCGTAAAGCTTAAGTACAATTTAAAAATACGTAAAACCAATTATGTTTCGGAAGTGTTGGCAGTTTTTGACACAAAAACTGTAGTTGGACAAAAAGTTTTTGTATGGGATGAAAAGTAGTACTAACTGAAAAAAATAATTTGAAAAATATTTATGAGGGATAGGTTAGATTTCGTGAAAATAATCTAAGCAATAAAAGCTCGTCATTCAGAACAATATACAAAAAATCCCATATATTGTTTTTTTTTTATAATGACAAAAATCTAATCGGGACAAATAAAAAAACACATTTGTACAATTTTTCGCGGCCATACCCATATGCCCAGAAATATGTAGGTCTCCAAATTTCGTAATTTTTCCATATTATATCTAATGGATTTTTAATAGTCCTATTTTAACGCCATTTGGCGATTCCTTACTGGCTATACGCAAGTAAATGATAGCCTTTATTACTCGCGCGAAAGCGCTCTTCATTCCATGTGTGAAGTGTAGCAGTTTCTTGGAAAAAAACGAATGTGTGGCTCCACAGTTGCCTGATCACTGATTTCACGACCTAATTTTCTTAGCAGCACCTGGTTTAAAGCAATTACAATTGAAAAATGTATGTGGTTGAATAATGTTGTGGCTGTTCTCATCTTTAGAAGTTTATAATGAAATAGAATAGCTCACCAGATGGTCTGGAGCAGAAGGCTTATACTTGGATACCCTGTCAGGTGACATTGATATTGGAATTGAAAATAAAAACCTTTATTAATCCATATATGCCCAGAAATATGTAGGTCTCAAAATTTCGTAATATTTCCATTTGTTCCTAATGGAATATAATTAAGTAGAACAATATTTTATTATCTCTAGTACTGAAAGTGTCTTTTTTTAAGGGTCGCTATCGACCCCGCGGGCATATAACGGTTTGTCAACAGTGAAAAATATATGGGTAAATTAAACGCAGTATGTTATTTTTAAACGTCAACATTTTTGTAATTTTTTTAAGGTTTGTTCAGTAATTTCGGTTATCTTTTGAGCAAGTGATTTTTTTTAAGAAATAGTTAACGGCGGCTTCTTGAGGAGACTGAATGTTAGTTGTTTCATCATCTTCAATTGTTGACGATGACGAAATACTGCCTTCTTCCATTTATAGGTCAAAATTAGCTTCATTATTTTTCGAGGATTTTTGGCTGCTAGAGCTTTCGGCGTTTTCTTGGATCTAGTCTTACGGCCTAACTGAGTGGCTGACGTCGCTATAAGTGTTGTTAACGTTGAGTGTACAGAGACTGGAAGGACGAACGTGAAGGGATGTTATTATAATCGAGTTGTTTAGGTGATATTGGGTATATCTGTTGATGGTGTAAGTGGAACATCCTCATTTGAAACTCGGTCTTGTATTTCTGCGTTTTCTTTATTTTGATTTTCATCAAAGTCACAAAAACTTTCATCATCTGAGTCAAGTAGGTTAAGGGGATGAAGCAAAACTTGAGTGCAATAAATGCAGTTCATCATCAGAGTTAGCGCAGGATTTATCGCTAGTTTCAGAAGGCGCATGCTATTTTGGGACAAGCAGTAAGATTCTTTGGGTCCGATAGTGCGAGGCATGCTGTTGACCAAACCAAAACAGAAATAAGAAAAATAAATACAAAAAACTAAGCATTTCATGGGGCTAGCATATGTTCAGCGGTGGCAATCCTACAGCTAAAATTATGATGATGATGTAGCTTTCTTAAATCAATCGAATATTGCTATGGCATTGGCAATGTTCCGTCGGTGGGACATCCGATTGTGGAGGCACCCTACTACTCATTTGGCAATGTCCCATGGACGGAACAACCAACTTGTGCAAAGAATAAAGTTGTTATCTAAATCTTTTGTTTTCTTTTGACATACACATAATAACTATGCACCTACATATAAGTAAACGTCAGTTGGTACTTGATTACAAATCTGAATATTAAATACCTTGCGTAGAAACGTTGTCTTGTGCAATTTCTGTCCAATAAACTATAGGCATACTATAGGCTAATGGGAAGGAATATGAAAAAATATGTTTTTATTAGCAATGTTTATGTTAAACCCTATCTATATTATGTGTTACTCCCCTGGCCCTAATGACCGCTTGTAAACAGCTTTTCATTAACCTAATAAGTTTCCTGATGGAATCCTGTAGGATTTACTGCTACTCTTCGACTAAAGCAGTTTTCAGCTCATCCCACATGCTCGATTGGGTTCTAGTCAGGACTGAGGGCTGGCCAGTCTTCTGTGGAAATGCCGACATCTTCCAGGTACTGCCTAGTCACTGCAGCGGTGTGGCCTGCATGCATGCATTGCATTATCGTGCATAAGCATGAAATCTTCGTCAATAAGCCCGTCTTATGGGAGCAAATGGCCTAGAAGAATATCGTTGATGTATCTTTATTTAGTCCGCTTCCCCGACCGCCACCAGGTATGCAAATTATCTTCGTTTTTGCGTCAGTAAAAATCCCCGCCCACATCATACAAGACCCACCCCCGTATGCCATTGTTTCCACAAAACAGTGATTCGTACAATCGGGAGAGCGATTGTGCGAATCGCTTTCCCGGTATCCTATAGTCTATAAGACGTCGACGTAGAGTCTACGTCGATGGTCGCTACCATGTAGGCACATTCTGGTTTCGTTCGAGAACAGAACAGAGAACAGAATATTAGGACTCCGTTGCTCCATATCCCAATCTCACTTAGATTGGGATATCGAGACTAGCAGAAAAGTTGTTTAATGTTAGGAACAGTCAATATAGAGATAGCTTTTCTGGTGCATTTAAAAATCGTCATATTTATATTTACAATGATTGTTGATTGGTTTTTTTAATTTATTTTTTAATAAGTATTTTTTTGTATTTTGAATTTTTTTATTTAAAATGTTATATACAATTTATTGGCATCGTTTTTTATCGTAATCAGGGTAGATTAGCATATCAAAATATTTCAAAAATGAGCACAACTGCAAGCTGCTCTTCATTTTTTGCCGTGAGACGACATCTTCTGTTGTTTATAATAAGCCCTGTTCGAGAATAATCGCTCGCACGGTACTGATGTCGCCACAATATTGCATTTTGATCGAAATAAATACGATAGATGAGGATAAATTGCTTGATGTTCTCTCCATCTCCATCATCCTTGCGAGCCAGCATCTCATCCTCCAGGTACATATGAAGGGTACAGGGAAAGATCGTGCGATGTTAATTTTAAAAGATTTTAAAATCACATTTTTTAAGTTCAAATCTTCGTATATCTCTTTATTAATAGTGTATTGACAATCAATGAGCTGGAACAAAACCAAAAAGTATCTGTTTACAGATATTTCTCATTAAAATGGCGATAATATTTTTTGACAAGGTATTTTTCTATAATCTGTTATATAAGTCCCTTTTGTCCACGGAAAAAACACGCGTTGTCATATTAATCACGTATAAAAACCTGCATTATCACTCAATACAGCGATTAAACCTATACCTACCTGTGTGAAAGTATTGTAAAGGTTCTGTAAAAAAAAAGATTTTTTTAATGATCACCATTAATTAAAATTAATTTACATTTTCGGCAAGTTAGTGTACCTAATATTCTTGGCATGGCGTTTTTCTGGATATTCTGAGCAACTTGTATCAATCGCTTGGCAGCTCCATTTGGGTTTTTAAATTGATTAAGCCCATATTTGTGCCCATATTTTGAGGTAGGAATGGCCTCTCACTTGGAAGGTTATAGTGATTGTATTCTACAAGTCTTACATCGTGGACGATGTAGTGAATAGTTTTGAAAATATTGTAATTTTTATTCTCTCCTCCACACGAATCACAGAAGATGTGAAGGTGTCGCATCGTTTGAGGACAGCGGTTGATTAAGAAGTCAAAAAAAACGGTACACACTTCGTCGGATCCCGCCAAAACTAACCATAAGAAAAAAATTATGTTTGATAGTAATGACGGTTCAAAAATTGCCGGACTAAAAATAGCATCTTTTGTATTTGGTTCAAAGTGACATTGCATCTTTCTTTCCTGTTTTAGAAAATATTGCACGTTTCTTTACTGTAACCAGTTGATGTGGCAGGTTTTTAACCTGTCCATATTTTCTTTTGATACAAATAATGCCTGACTTAGCACGTTTTTACCCTCTATATCGAAACCATACCATACTTCTTCATAGGTACGTTCCAAAACATTTTTTATTTTGATTCCAAGTTACTATAATTTCTGCGATACGATGAAAATAGTATTACATGTTTACATTACACACAATCTGAAAATAAAAATACAAGCGTGCAAAACAAAAAGTTATACATCACGAAGTAGGGTGTCTTACATAAATGTCTTTGTTCATACAAATCAAAACATTTTTTATGTTGAAACCTGCAACCGGAGGGTTGCGATGGTCACCGACGCGACAGTGCAGTCTCGGATTCGTCCTCCTGTATAATAAACGTAATATTATATCTGACTAAACTAGGTAAGAAATGCAAAGAAATCGAATTATTATCGTGTTAGAAGAAATCAGTAACTTTGAGTATCTATAATGGTAACCCAAAATGATAAGGTCTGGATCTTGAATTAAAATTAAAATTTTAAACAGGCGAAATTGTAAACTTTATATTTTTTTTATTATTGTATACACTCGTACAACTACTAACATCTATATCCAGATACTCCTCATCCAGGTACCGTTCGCTAAGGCAAAAATTGGCTTGGTACCGCGCGGTCGCTAGCGACCGGCCGCAGCTCAACGGTATTGATTAGTTCGGTCGGAATCAGCTCGTGTCGTTTTCTAGATGGCGAGTAGTAAGCGAGTATGCATCTGTCTGTTAGCAGGACTCAGATGTTCTGAAACGAACACAGGGGTTTTTATTTCACTTATTCCAAGGTGTTGCGAGCTAAGTTTGTCCTTAGGGTTTTTCTTATTGTGCGTGGTAACTGCAGCCAAAATCGTATCCCGCTGACGAGAAGAGTGCAGCTTAACTATTACGGCACGAGGTTTCTTATTGTTTTTGTTGATTTTAGGTACTCTGGTCACGCACACGAAGTCGTCTTCAGCAATGGTGCTATCTACAGCTTTTGCCAGATTTATTACGGTGTTGACAAGGTTTTCGGTGTGATGTTCAGGAATACCATTCAACTCAATGTTATTCTCGCGCATTTGTTGTCTTGATATTGACCTTCGAAACAGGGTATCGACGTTGGCTCCCATTGTTCTAGCCAACAGTGCTGCAACAGAGTTGTTCACTGTAACATCAACCAGCCATGTCAGGATGGACGTGTACCACCACTTCTTGCCTCGAATAGCAATGTGATATGTGCCAATGGTGGCATCGATCAAAACGCCACCCATAAATCTGTTGTATTGGACGGCCACATTTGGTTGATCAATTTCAATTCTTCTTTTGAGGGCTGCCGAGTATCTGCCAGCTTTTTGAATAGTTTGGACGCCAAACTGGACATGTCCTATCCTTCCGATGAGATCGGTAGTCATAAAATCCTCTAGCCTCTTTTTTGAACGACTTTACATCAAGCAGTGGACATTTGTCCATTATGTTCTGCCGAGCAGTACCAGTTATTTTCACATTCTCGCGTTGTAAGTTACTCAACAGTGAGGGTGATGTGAAAACGTTATCACAGTATACAGAGAATGAACTGTCGGTGTAAGTACGAGTACACGATCTTTATAGCTTCCGTTAATTTTGTCACTACAAGCTCCCCAAGACCAGTTTCTCGCGCTTCAGATCTGGTTTGCCATGAATATGTTGTTTACACCCGTGGCTACACCCGTGGCGACCAAAATACAGGATCATTGACTCGTCGATGCTAAAAATTTTCTCTATGGTTGCATAAATTAAAAACTTTTGATTTATCATGTCGAATAATGGCCGGTCAAAATAGACTTCAACGTTTTGAAGACCTTCGTCGTCACCCAAACTCTCCAGGACATCTATTATTTCATTAGTAGACAGTACTCGACCTGACCTGAGAAAAAAGGGGAACGTTCTGTATCATATCTGCTCAGAGGGTCGGTAGTGACTCGTCAAAATATTCGTTCTAATAACGGGGTGAAAAACATATTTTACACAAAAACTTATTACTCGTGTAGGGTACGGTGGGGTTATTATAGGTAATAATAATAATATTTTTATTTCAGACAACTAGTCTTCTATTGTGTATAATTAATGTATGGACCCATACATTATTTATAATTACACACACAATAGAAGACTTAAAACACAAAAAACCCAAGTATATAAGAATTAAAAGGTATTAAAGTTTTTTAAACTTACGCGATCAGAACACATTATTATAAATACTTACGGGTATTTCCCGACGTTTCGACAGGTTTACACTCTGTCGTGGTCACGGGATGACTCCTGGATGATAACGTCGGGAAAAATAGGTAAATAAACGCGATAAATACCCGTAAGAATTAATAATAAAAAGTAAATATTTCAGGTGAATACATATTCGATTTATTATTTAGCTACACCTGAGTCTGGTCTATATCTGTGTCAAAAATTAATAAGTTTTCTAAACGATATACCTTTAGGCCACAGTTTATTGTCTAGATACAAAGTCAGTTTTTGCAGTGAAACCCACAGTTTAAAGAAGTTATACCCTCTATCTTTTTTCATTGGTATTAACTCCGGTGAGTATATCCTGAGTTTTCTGATTGATGTATTCCCGTAGGGTAAAACCGGGATAGATGCCCCACATTTTGAAAAAGCCACCTAATTTAAAAAACATTAATGTTATATAAATAGTTTCTATGAATGTACCTAGCGCTTTTTTTTATGTTCAATTATTATTTCTTTTTTTTTAACCTATCAAATACAGATTAGAATTTTGTGGAACGTTATTTTTGAGGATAGATGCCTACCTGTATGGATAGTTGCCCTATCATGAAAATACTAAGAAGGATAGATGCCTGCAGTGCGGGATAGATGCCCGTTATACTGTGTAAACGAAAACCCTACCAAATATTAGGTGGTTCTACTCCTAAAACATCTCCAAGAAACATAGGTCATATAATAAAAAACATATTGTACTTTTTAAATCTTTTAATTATTATCATTAGAAGATCTTTGACACAAATGACCATAATTAAATTTTTAAAGAATTTGTTTAACAAAAATATAAATTCTTCAGTTTCAACATGTATAATCAATAGTATTTTTTTTTATTAAATTAAAATCTAATTTTATTACACGACAGTTATAAAATATTAATATTAAGTGTCAACAAGCACGATCATACTTTTTTTAAAATATTAAAGTAACACAATAAAGATAGCATCAATAGAAAAATAACATTAACTAAATTGGATAAAAGAATGAAGATATTTCTTTTATCTAATTTAATTGGTGTTTAGCCGGGTAGCGCTTTTATTTTTCCACAATTTGGGCAAAAAATTCTGTAAAGAGTACAGGTTTCATGAAGCCAGTTCTGACACATAACACATTGAATCCAGTCGGATCTCGATTTCGTATTTTTTATAGTTTTCAAAACATTCTAAGCAGTTATCTTTATTTGTGTCTTTAGGGTTATCCTGTCCATCTCTCTTAGTTTTCTTTACGGGCAAACCTTTCGTTTTCATTTCTTTAGTTTTATAGTAAAGTGAATTGTCTTCATCTTCGGTGCTCGACCTGTAAATTATTTGTCTTTTTAGTAATGCTCGGTCTTGGTTGAGTTTTAAATAATTATTATTTTCTTTGTCACACAAATCAGCTACCTAGGTTGTCATCGTCATTTTCACTAGAAGAATTTGTTTAAGATTGTTTTCTTTTTTTATTTCTGTCGTTTTGTTCTTTACGGTGGTTCCTTTCTTTATTTTCTTAATTTCTTTTTTTTCTTTGGTAGTTTCAGTCTTGTTTTTCTTGTCTAACTTAGTTTTTATTTGTTTTTCCTTTCTTTCAGCCACATCTTTCTTGTGTTTGCCACATATTTTCTTTTGAATTCAAAATATCTGCTGATTGTTTCGCTCTCTTACTCATGGTCAAAAGAATTATTGGAATAGGTGATGCTTCTATTAGAATTTTTGAAGGTGTTTCTTGTTCTATATCACTACCTAAAATCTCTGCAATTGTAAAATCACCAATGTCAACAATAGTAATTTCCTCTAAAATCTCGGGATCGATCAAGAGACTAGGAGATTCTCTGTCAATTGGCATGTGTATCAGATTTGGTGGTGTCTTATTTTGGTCATGTTCAGAAATATTTTCTCTCTCTACTCGACAAACTACAGAAGCAGAAATCAGAGGTAGAAGTGTTTCTTTTCTTTGTTCAATCGCAATAGGCTCACGCGATTCTATTTTTTCCGAGACATTGGCGAGCTCTGTTTGGAAATCTAACGAATAAGACGTCTGAGGCTGGGTTGTTGACGTTTGTCCTACAACTTGATCAGGCGTACGAGAAGTGCCAGGATTTTCACCACCCAGTGCAGTATCTGATATGAGGAAAGTAGTATCGGGCAAAGCATTAGGGTCAACTGGGTAAATCCCGCTACCTCTAAAGCCACCAAGAGCGTTTGCAGGGGTGGCAGCGCGAATCCAAGCATTATGTATAAGCCTTCCAGCATTGTAACGGCTGATCTTTTTATTCGGATTCAAGCGCATAAATTGATTAGTTTCATGGTTGAAGTAGGTTTTAAATGGCCCAGATACTGATCTGTCTAAAGGCTGTAAGGCTGAAGTTGTATGACTAGGTAAACACAATAAAATGATGTCATTATCAGCAGCAGCTTGCAGCATGTCCGGTGCAGTTGAGTGTGACGAGTGACCGTCTAAAATAAGCAGAACCTTACCTTGGGGCTTCAGGAGTATGAAATGTTCTGTTAACCATTTATAAAAAAGCTCAGCGTTTATATAAGCTAACTTTTTGTTCATGAAGACTTTTGAGCCTATTGGAAGTTCATCCTCAAATTCAGGTTTTTTATTCACACCTTTTATTATAAGAGATGGTGGAAGAAAATTACCAATTGCGTTGCAACAGCCAACGATCGTCATTGTTTCACCTTTCTCGGCAGATGTGACTGAATTGACGACTTTTGCGCCTTTTGTTGCGACGACTTTTCCTGGTTTATTATTTAACTGAATTCCGGATTCATCCATATTGTATACCCTTTCCGGTTTGTCCAACAGATCATTTTCGGTTAGAACTTTATCAAAAGATCATAGTGATTTACTTCTTCTCTACTAAGACCTTAAGCTCTAGCCACAGACAAACCTTCAGCTTGTCTGATTGATAGCTCCGGATTTCGTTCAATAAAACTTTTGAACCATGCACCTCCAGCCATTTCGTTTTCATGGTCAAAATTATGCTTTAGCCCTAGCTTTTCAGCAAATTGATAAGCTAACATGCGTATGGCTTGTCTATTTGGGGGAAATCCTGCATCGCTTATTTTTATAAACTTAGCTCTTAATTAAATTTATTGTTAATGTATTGTTTAGAAGTGGGAAATTCGTGCTGAGGGCTTGAATTCCCTTATACATCATGAAGGCTTTACAGAACAGTTCAGAAATTATTTAATAATATTACCTACGTTACCTACGTTACCATTGCATCGTTGTAAAAAAAAAAATGTGGAATTAGAATACCTTAATGGTCCGGTTACAATTAAATCTAGGACTGGGTTCCGGTCGGTATCTGGTAAAGGCTCCGTCACATCATTCCACGTGGCCCTCCAGGCTTCTCGGCACTCCCGAGTTCCAAAATCAATCCGATGTGTAAAGAGACATCGTTTTCAAATTAAATTTTCAGAAAATTGTAATCTAAAAAGAAACGGCTAAAAACAATAATGCCTTGATGAGAAATCGTCTTTGTGACCACACGAATGCATACAAAATATGACGGGAAACCTTACCGTTTCTTTTATAACTAACTGGTGGCGTGGCATAATTGAGCCTATGCAGGACGGAATAGTCCTGTTTGCACACCTGAAACGATTTCAAAATATATTTGTAAAATTCGATGTATTACGTGTCATTCCACAAATGTGGAATTTAAATTTATTTATCAAAATCTTACCGAAATAACATCCGCTGGAACAATCCATGGTCGTGGGGGTCCAACTCCCCAATATGTCGACCCAAAAAAACCTGAGATTCTCGTGAAATTCACCGATCTCGCTCCATTACAATGTCGACTCAATAATCGCCGGAAGCCCATAGAGCCTAATTGTAATAAAAATTAAACTGTGACATCTATCAATCAATCAAAATTCTATCCTACGGAACAGTAAAAAAAATTGTGGCAGCCTATTAACCAATAAAAAGGCTTTGTCTATCAGTCATGAATTTTACCAGAGAGAATTAGGAACAATTTACACGAGGAGTCGCCCTTTACACACGAGTATGAGACTAATCCACTATAAACTAAAGATCGACTCAGACTAAAACTGAGAAATGTCCCGTCAAAATAGATTTCATTCAAATGACAGCAATCGAATAATAGCTGTCTAGTTGTCAGAAGGAATTAACTTTTGTGCGAAAGAAGAAGAAGACTCAATTTCAATGGTAAACAAACCGATTTCAAGGTTATTTTCACGAAAACCTTGTAGCGCGTAAATACGGCGATACATGACGTGATAAAAAATATAACGGAATTTATGACTACTTATAAAGTTATACAACGGCAAATACTAACCTTTAAATCTTTGACGCGACCGTGAAGTTCGCCGCGGAGATGATTACACACACGAGCAAAACGCGTCCTCGCCGCAACACACAGTGTTGTTGCCAACCCAGATTTTCATTTTACCCCAAAGCCTGCTTAATTTTACCCTAGATTCCTAAATAACAATGTAAAAATACCCTAAAGTTTTTTAGATAAATAATTCAACACAACAAAAACAAGTTCTTTCATAATCAATACTTTTATTTCACAATGCTTACCCGTATAAACTAAAAACCCATATTAGCAATACAAAATCTATGCTAAAAAATTAAGCATATCCTAAAACTTAATTACTTAATGTTGTAACATGACATCAATAGTCTCTTCTGCATCGTCGTCTTGTTTGTCATACATATGAACATTAAATAAATTCATCATTCTTGGTGATGGTGTAAAATTAACACAATTTTTATAAAAAATGTTTAAACTGTATCTAACAGTCATAATACTCTGAACAATTTCTAAGGATAACCTATTTCTGAGCTTTGTTTTAACAATGGAATACATGGAAAAAGCTCGTTCTACTGCTGCATTAGAAATGGGTGCTGATAAGAGTGACAACGCAAGCTTAGAAATATTTCCAAATCTCGGGTTTCAACTTGCGTCAACATCCTTCCTTAATTCGGCCCAGAAACTCACACTGGACGTCGTATTTTGCCAAGTCTTATTGTGCAGGCAATTCCATTCAGATTCAATTTCATTTTTCAAACCATAAACTTCAGATCGGTTAACGATTCCTAACAAATCAGTGATTGTAGGTTTGGCCTGCGATGTAGCTACTAAAGGGCATAATTTCGCCATTGACTTAAGGAATTTCATCTTATCAGGGAATCTTTTTTGGAATTCAGAGCACAACTGTACAAGAAACTCTTTACATCGTTCACGGACGTTTCTCTCTCACTTCGTACGAGATTAGACACTAACTCTTCAGTTCCATAGCCAAGGTGCATGGCTGACGCATGCATTAAGTGCTCTTGGAAACGGAAAGAGCAAAGTTCGTCGTCATTAACAGTTTCCAGCTGCCGTGGTACAACAATGACTTGTAGTATGTTCTAAAACAGTAAATAGAAGTCTTCCAGAAGCTTTGTTGTTTCTACATTGTCACTTTGAAAAATAATATTAACTTTAGTGACCTGCCGTAAATGAATATCCAAGAAGACAAAGTATGCTTTGTATGCGTTGCATTTTAAAATATCATGCAGCTGTGCCACCATGAAGCACTTATCTTCGTTTCGTGCTAGCATAAAAAGAAGTTTTAACTCATCCCACTGGTCGAGCAATGTACGAATAGCAGAAGAACTGGCTAACCAGCGTGTGCCACAATAGCCTGGTATTTTTTTCGGATTTCGACTTTGGTTTATAGTCTCGAATAAATCTTTGTAAGACTCAAGGCGTTTCGAACTATACGAGAACCAATTGTGACTCTCACGAATCAAAAATTCGAGTTGTCGTGGCAGGCACTCTGACGCTTTCTCTGCACATAAATGTAACGAGTGGCAGGTACATTTGACAATAATCAAATCTGGCAAATCATGTTTTATAAGCGTTGCAACTGAATGGTGTTCTCCGACCATAACATTATTGCCATCTAACCCTATTCCCACTAACTTCTCATATTGTAGGTTGTCTTCTTTTATTGTTTTTTTTATTGTTTCGTAAATAGTGGTAGCGTCACATTTTGATACTTTTAAATATCTATAAAATGTTGTTATCATACCATTTTTCCTGACTGAAAAGTAACGTATCATAAGACACAAAATTCGGTATCGGTATCGGTAGTTTCATCAGCAATTATAGAATATGCAGAATCAGCAACACCTTCTAACATCTCTTTCATCATTGTCGGACCAAGAACGTTCTTTATGAGCATGCTGCATTTTGTTCTATGAAGTTTTATATTTCCTAGAACAACCGACTTGTCATCAATTTGAGGAAGAACTTCACATAAATGGTCAACATGCTGAATGGAGCCATGTTCAGCTATATAGGCTGCCAACTTTAACTCCGCAACTTTACTCGAGACAGGAACTTTTACAATCGGGGTTATCTTGCATGATTTGGCCATTTTATCGAGTTGCACGGATTTCAAGTGCTTCTTGCTGTTGCCGTGATACACGAGTTCTTTTTTATGAGGCACAAGTATGACATTGCAATATTTGCATCTCGCACTATTTTCACCTGTAGGATCAGGACAAATCCAATCTGTAACAATAAAAAGACACATACGCTATAAATTACTAAAATAAAATGGTTAACTAAAAACAAATAGGTACTTAGTCACACTAACGCATTTAATTCAACCAACCATTAATGTGAGTAAGCTGGCCACACTGGCAACACTTACTGGATTTGATTATAGAAAACAAACCAAACATTGTAATGATTGCAATCAAGTACATTTTACGAAGTCATACGATTATGTACCTATATAAGACTATGTTTCATTACGTATGATATTTGATACATACCTCTCAAATTAGGATCGTATTCTCACTCTTTACAATACTTTTGAGTGTATTTTTTTGCACCAGATCGCGAGTTACCATTACTAAACGACGCCATTTTAATTTCTAACAAGAATAAGAATGAATGAATGACTAACTCACTGAACTGAACTTAGACATGACAATGACCAGCGATTGGGATTGACGTGAGGAATGGAATTAATGAATGTTCGTTACAGGAATGAGAAAAGCAGACATGACAAGCGATTCACGTGAGGAATGGAATGAATGAATGTTCGTTATAGGAATGAGAAAAGCGCGTTCTGATTTATACATAACGCAAATTATCCTCAAGATTACCCTAAACAATTCTTTACCCTATAAATTACCCTGTCATCTCAATTTTACTCTAAATCTAGGGTAAATTACCCTGACTTGGCATCAGTGGCACCACAGCCCGTGGCCAACTGAGGTGCGGGGTGACTGCGGTGCCTACTAATACCATTAATTTTTGATCGCGAGTTCGGGAAGTGAGTGTTTTTGAAAATGAGGCATCTATCCCACTGCGGCATCTATCCCGGTTTTACCCTATATATTCTTCGGTAGTTTCTTTATGCACGTTCGATATAAATAACTGTACTTAAGTATCAGCTGCTTTGAACTTAGTCTTAGAATCTGTACTTGCTCTGCCTATATTTCCAGTGAAACGGTTTTTGTGCCTGCGTCGCTGCACTTCTATCCATTCCTCAGATGGTCTTACTGTTTCCATACCAAGTCACTACGCACTACTTCAGGCATAGGAATTTTATTAGTGCTTTGTTCCCAATAACCATAACCGGCGATTTACTTCCGGTCTTTAGTTTCCGCGCGTCCGCTAACATCGCGAATGACTTTCCGGGGTCATGACTGGCAAGCGTCGCTATTGGTGACATAAAAGGATGGTACGAGATTTATCCTGTAAGCGCAAAGAAGATGACGAAGCTCGCCCTGTATTTTTCGGGATTTCATGAACGTTATGTTGCGTTATGTTGCAAAGGGTTTTGGGTAAGTTTATATGGAGTCATGGCGTTGTTTTGAAAATGTTGTCAAAATGTTTTGAACTTAAGAACTACACCTGTATCTTTATTATAAAAACAAAATACGTAACTTATATCGGAGCCAAAGAATTCGACTTTGAAGTCAGAAGAATAATATCGTCTGGGTAAACGATAAAATGCATTTTAATTTCAAAATATATATTATTTTTCCTATGGAATTAATAAGTTAGCAAAAATAAAAACATGGATTCCATAAATAATACTTTATTTTTAATACTACTTTAGGTATTTACAGTTCTATATCACTATTCTATTAACTTATAATTAATCTGATCTATTCCTCCAATTCGTCATAAGCTTGGATTTCTACTTCGTTTCGGATTGTAAGGTCTTGAAATTGTGCCAAGATAGATTTTCTTGGTATCGCCCCAAGATAGATTTTCTTGGTATCGCCCCAACCCAGATACCATAAAATATAATAGACATTATATAAGCACAACACCCCAACGTACGTTTCCCCACGTACAATACGTCCTAATATGGCCCGTCGCCCTTGAACTACTTGTTCGACTAATATATAAGCCAAATAGGTTCGTCTGTTTGTATGTCGCGATTGTATCCTACCTTATAACAACCATCGATTGATGCCTACACGGTTCCAAGGGCCTAGTTGGTTTGTATTCAAGTCCTTAAATACTTTTAAAAAAATATATAAGTGCCTTGCTTGATATGTTCCCCATAATAGCTTTGTGCTTAGGCTATTTGGTATGTACCAAGGGTGAGTATTATCAGATCGTCAGCACTTGTTTGTGGAAATTCGTCCATTCCAGGTACATCAGCTGTGATTGAATGAAAATAGGTTCGTCTTCTGTTCAGATTGTTTGCGATTATGAAGTCACATAACGGGTTCGCGGATAAATCTCTCGTATCGTGTTCTACAAGCCTGTGGTCTTGCAATGGTTTTTAAACGCATTGAGTAAGGCACCCTGATCAATTCTGATCTTGTCAAATAAATAAATAGCCGCTCTGTTGAAGGTTTGGGAACGCAATTGTCGTAACTACACTCGAGAGCATAGAAATCGCACATAGGGGAATTTTCCTGCATTTTGATTTCGACACTTGTTTTTTTTTTAAATTAAAGGTTGGTTGCAAATATAACTTAAATTAAATTAAAGTACACACTGTTAGCTTCCTAAAAACCCATAATGTCTGGCCTTGACCTTCCAAATCATAGCAGTGGCGGCTTAACAATGGAATGGCCTAAATTTGCTCGTTTCAGGTAGCGCGGTTTGTGGGACTTTGAGCAGGTATAAAACGATAAGGGATGATTGAAATGACATCATTTGCATACCAACTCCCAGTCAGAAAGGAATTCCTTTTACGAATACGTCATCTCTCTAAACAAGAAAATGGATACCACACCAGAAGCAGCGTCTCAAGTGGTTGCACTAATCGAAGCTGGACAGAACCAAAGTCAAGTGGCTCGTCAATTAAATTTGAGCAGATATGCTGTTCGACGTGTATACCAGCGATATCAGCAAACTGGTGGCTATACCAGGCGACCAGAAACAGGCCCAAAACGTGCGACAACACAGCGCGATGACCGTTTTCTTGTGAATACATCACTACGAAATCGCCGGTTGAATGCAATTCAACTCGGACAGCAGCTCCAGGAAGTTAGAGAAGTGGAAGTCAGTCGGTGGACGGTGAGAAGAAGACTAGCCGAAGGAGGTCTGACAGCGCACAAACCAGCAACTGGCCCAAAATTGACCCCAGCGCACAGACAAGCACGCCTTCAGTTTGCTCGAAACCACGTTAATTGGACTATGGATCAATGGCAGGCAGTCCTCTTCTCCGACAAGCGCAGGATGTGTCTCCATGGTAACGACGGACGGGGTAGAGTCTACCGAAGATCTGGTGAGCGTTTTGCTCAATGCTGCATCTCCGAACGGGTCACATACGGCGGTGGTTCGTGTATGTTCTGGGGAAGCATTTCACTGGAAGTGAAAACTTGTGAAAAACTTGTCTTCATCACAGGGCCCGATACCGACCGTCGATCGCGTGGATTGACTTCCCAACGTTACGTCGAGGAGATCCTGCAAGAACATGTTGTGCCCTTTTCGGGATTTATCGGCGAAAACTTCGTTTTTATGCAGGACAACGCTAGACCACACACCGCTGCTATAGTACGCCAGTACTTGGAGGAGGTTGAAGTACTCGTTATGGAGTGGCCTGCTCGAAGCCCAGATCTCAATACTATTTAGCACTTATGGGACGAACTAAAGAAATGAGTAAGAGCCAGAAACGCAGTGCCTACGAGTCTCGAGAGCTCCAAACCGCGATCAATCAAGGAAGAATTGGACAGCATACCGCAGGATTTCGTAAAAAAATTGATTTCTTCAATGAAAAATCTAATGAAAGCTGTTATTCAGGCTAGGGGAGGCAATACCTCGTATTAATAAATCGTAACATTCGATCCGAATCCGATCGATCCTTCCGATCCTTCAATAAACGGCTACAATCAAGATGATCAAAGATATGATCAAATACCATTTGATAGATGTTTTGATCACAATACACTATTTTAGAATTAATGGTCATTTGTACAATTACCATAACTCCTGTGACATGGCAGTTGGAGCAATCAATGCGGAGTTTTTACCCTTTTTACAAATAATTTTATACATACCTACATCCAGCTTGTAATGAAGTTCTCTTAAGCCCACCATTTCACTAGATCTGGTAGCCCTTTTCAAATAAAATCTTTTACATTTAGCGAAAAGAAACATGCCATTTGCCGACGTTTAAAAATGTATCCTTTACAGCGGTTCTCCAGTCAAATACTTGACACTCTAAAGGTCTCTACCCATTACACCGCATAATACCATGACCGTGCTATGAACGTGTCAGGCACGAAAATAATACGACACGGTCTACCTTGCCCACTGTACGGATCTGTACAGTGGGCCTGTACCCGTTTGTAAAGCGTATGATGACGTACGATGTCCGTGTGTAACGTAGTTGATTCGGAATCCGTCATTCTTATGTGCATATCAGACTGTAGCGGACGTGTGCTTTTATGTCACTATATAAGTATGGCTATTAGAAGAACCGCTAGACAGTTGGCAATGATTGCCATAATATTGGATGAAGAAGAACGTACAACAAGAACTCGACGCTACTGGATTCACGATTCTATAAAAGAACGAAAAACCAAAGGGGAATATTGGACATTATTAAGGCATTTAGTTGATGATGAAGAAAAGTTTTTCCAGTATTTCCGAATGTCTCAATTCCAATTCAATATGTTATTGAAAAACATTCACAATGACATTTTGAGAAGAAACACTAATTTTAGAGAATGTCTATCAACTAAGGAAAAGCTTGCTGTGTTTACGGTAAGTAAAACAATTTGTTTTTTATATAATTAAATCTTTTATTGAAGTGTCAAACATTGATATTTATTGCAATTCAAACGCATTCCACGCCTCAGGAGACGTTGGCATGGGTGTAGCACTTGGCATGAGTGTAGCACTTGCTTGCATGCCTGAAGATCCTGGAGATGGAGGATATGGATATTGACTTGTGTTTGAAGAGGTGAATGGTGTGAGCTGCTGTAGCGCCATGTCAGAAACCACACTAAATATTTTGTTTTTTGCAACTGCTTGTAGATAAGGTGAAAACTTTTTTACAGTTTCTGATATATTCAAAAAGAAGCGATCAAGTTCATCGTGCTGTTGTTGTGGAACAGTATTCTGCTCGTCTAATAGTCGACTCATCAACACAGCTGATGCTGTCTGTAATGGAGCTTTTTTTGCCTTTTTTGAAAGTTTTTTGTGGTGTTTTTTGCTTGATAGTCTCATGGTCCCGCACTTCCGTGTCGTGAGAAGAAGCCACATCCACAGCATCATTGTTGTTGGTATCTGTTGAGGTCTGGGTTCTGGACTTCAGGTGTCGCATCTTCTTAGTCACTTGTCAGCTCGAGGGATTCTAAAGTTTTCTTATCAACGAAATACGAAGCCACAAACGACATTTCATCCTCGTACTTCCACTTCTTAATTTTCTTGGCTGCCTGTCCACTTTTGCCTTTTTTCTTGTTTAATGCTCTTCTGTATGCATCTCTTAACCCTTGCCATCTCTGCTTACTGCTTACAACCCGTTTGCTCACCGGCTCACCGCCTGCGCATAGCGGTTTGGCAACGTCGCGTGTTATGCACGGAGCGTATTAGCACCGGCAAAATATTCTCATCGAGAATAGTTGCCGCTCCGTGCATGACACGCGACGTTGTTAGTTGGTGACGGAACGGTCTAGTGAGCATAGTCCCATACTTTTCAATACAAAGAATACTTTTTTGCCTGACACGTTCATAGCACGGTCATGGTATGATACGGTGTAATGGGTAGAGCTAAAGCTATATATATGGTGGTAGAATATTCGCTCACTACATCCATGTATTCACGCGGACTTATTATGTTTTCCATTTTTCGCAATTGTTTTTCAATGCGAGCGAAGACTCTTATCTGCCGGTAGAAAAGAATCCCACACTACCGGCAATACCATTTAACTATTTCAACAAGTATGGTTTGAGCTGGTGCGATTTGGATCTACCACTTTGAAAGCATTGCTATTAGCATTGAGTTCTTATTTTGTCCTGAACAACCGTCGGCCATAATCCGAAGTGTATTACATTCTGGTAAGTAAACCGTATTACAGAGTGAAAAATATACAGCAGATACTATTAGATTTGCATCCATTGCGTATTCGTCCTCAGTCCAACAATAACTGTATACATTTTCCTTCGTCAATGGTGTTTTTGACTTGCCTTCAATTACCGTAAAATTGATAAAAACACAGCTGTCTGGAGTAGCAGGTTCTTTAATCTGGAATCTTTGGTAATGCCATGTTCTTCTGACAGTCGAACGATACTATTTTTAATGAAGGATCGTCTGCTTTAAGCATCGAAAAAAATGCCTGGGCACGTCTTTTGTGAACTTTTCTTTTGTGGCTTTTTTCAGCCATCAGCCGAGCCGATTTTAATTTTTCAGTCAACTGTAAACATGTCGAGCATACATCCACTCGCGAACTTCTAAATCCCAAATTAAAACAAGTATTAAAAATGTTTCGAAAATATAAGGGTTTTACTTTGAATTGGTCAGCTGCCTGATTATTATACATTTTTGCCTTTTTATTTATACTCTGCTGGTAAATACATACGTTTAGTAGTACCTCTACAATAGTGAAATTAGCTGCATTTAAATGTTTTAATAAATGAAATCACACTTTGTTTCTTGTCTTTGTACTTATGATCTCTACCACGATTTTCTTTCGGGAAATTTCTGCTTTTTATGTGCAAGATTTCCAAAAAACTTTTTTGGCAAATGAAAATCATAGTTTTTTTACTTTTACTGTAAACTCTGTACATAATTTGCATATCTCTGGGTTTGTAGTGGTTAGAATTTGGCCTAGGACGTCGGTGCTTTGTTTTTACAGCTATCACATGTTTCAGTATGAATGCATGTGAGCTATTCGGCTTAACAGGTAAATCTTTAGGTGCATACCTGGAATAGACGCAGATATTTTTGTAAGTAAATTAAAAAGAACACATTTTATACCATGACTAGCTGCCCCGCTCGCGACGTCGTCCGCGTGTGGGGTGATGATGATTATACATCCTATGTGTTATTCCAGGTCAAGTCCTATTTATATTCCGAGTTTCGTCTAAATCGGTTCATGGCTGATTCGACCAAACTAGTTATAGGCGGCAACAAAACGAAGAATTTATTTTATTATTTGTATTTTTGTGAATATGGAGCGTTTACGAAATATGGTCGAAGATTCTGACAGTGATGAGGAATATATTCCAAGGCGTCCAAGGTGGATTAAAGAAAGGAACGATTACTTCCATAACTATGATGATCGTGACTTTGCCTTAAGGTTTCGATTGTCCAAGGAAGTAACATTGTGTCTTTTATCCAAAATCGAGCATCAACTGGAATATACATCATGCCGGTATTTACCTACTGACCTAACATAATATGTACCTTAAAGCTCTGTAAGTATATACCTACTCGTAGGTAAATAGGTAACCTAGTTACTTATGCTACTTTTTCTTTCAGGGATTTCTCAATGTCTCTAGTAAATCAGTTGCTGGCCACTTTGAGATTTTATGCAACAAACTGGACTGGACAAACAAACCAGTATTGGTGACTACAGTGGTATGAGTACTACAACAGCAAACAAAATTGTACACAAAGTTAGTGCTGCAATAGCTGCGTTGCATACAGAGTACATACAATTTCCTGAATCACCTCAAGAAATAAGACACGAGCAAGATGAATTTTACAAAATAGCTCGTTTTCCAAGAGTAGTTGGAGCCATGGACTGTACGCACATACGCCTTGCATTTGTACCGCTGAGACTAGGTGGAGAACAAGCCGAGACATTCAGAAATAGAAAAGGATACTTCTCTATCAATTTGCAAACTATTTGCAATGCCAATTTAGAAATAAGAGACATAGTCGCTAGATGGCCGGGATCAACTCATGATAACACTATTTTTAACAATTGTGTCCGAAAAGCACATTTTGAGGCTGGTCGCTATGGCAATGCATTGTTAGTGGTAGATGGAGGATATGCTGTAAAGAGTTATGCCATGACTCCCTTAGAAAACCCAAGGACACCAGCTGAGCAACTGTACAATGAGTCCCAAATTCGTACCAGAAACCCTATAGAAAGATCATACGGTGTATGGAAGAGGCGATTCCCAGTGTTAGCACTTGGGATGCGAATAAAATTAGAAAAAGCAGCTGTTATTATGGCCACTGCAGTACTTCACAATATGTTGCACAGGCGAGGAGAACAACTTCCACCTGATGACCCAGACGTCCAATTGCCAACTCATTGGGATGAACTTTTACAACTTGGCCAAATGCAGAACCTGGAATCAGCACAGCAATCTACTGGTCACTTTGCACGCAATATATTAATAGCTTTCAAAACTTTCGTGAGTTGTACTATACATTTTGATAAACACGAGCTTTACTCACGTATTATTTTGTCGATGGAGGCACTGACATTGTTTCGACTCATCTAGAGAATCTTCATCAGGGTGAGTTTGATCCGCGGTCCGCTCGTTGTCGCTCGAGTTCACGGTTCGCACTACGGGTGAGGTATGTCACGGCGCGAGTCGTGCGTGCAGGTAGAGGGGGAAACGTGGTCACGGCAGGCGGTAGCAAATTTGGTGCTAGTACTGGCCCTTCGACTTCGCCACTCGTGCCCTCAACATTGGGAACCGTCAAACACTAAGTCAAAGCACTGACACTATCACTAACCGGCTCCAAATCGTTACTATGAAACGTTCCGTGCATACAAGGTTTCCAGGCTGGAGAAAGAAACCAACCTTTGTCTCGGTTGAAGTTTGGAACACGGCCGATTTCGATTGCTTCACGGATATTTCGAGGTACAAAGAATCGTTCTCTTGATAGTACCTGAGCCTTATCAAACCGAATATAATGTGTAGAGCCAGAGGTTAGCGAGTGCTCTGCAATTGCTGACTTTTCAAGAATGTCAGCATTCTTTACGGCACGAATGTATACAATTTGACTTTGCCATTACAAATTGCCACCGACGCGTCTGTGCATTCATTGTTTAGTATAGGAGAAAGGAGTACTACAATCTATTCTGTGACAATAGGTGCATTCTCATTGAAACCAACCTAAGTAGGTAGGTAACAGCAACAGGGTTATGTAGGTACAGTGCCTCTACAGTGAGTAACATGAACTACCTACCTAACTCCCATAAACTTACTTAAAATCTACTAGTGGATACTGATGGCTTGTCAAATTGAATATTGATGTTCAAATGTTTGTATGATCTGCAAGTATTTGTCTCGGTTTTGGGTATTTCTATGTATAATATGCATTTACAAAAAAAAAGTAGGTAGTCATCAGATAAGTAGTATATCAGTCATGTTGGCACCCATAACACAAACTCTGTGCTTACTTTGGGGCCAGATGATGGTGTGTATGTCCGGGATTATTTATTTAATTTAATATAGGTACTTATCGAGTCAAGTCATCAATGCAGAGCATTCAAAGACCATTTTATACTAAGTTCCGCGCAATGGTAATGGCTAAACTACATTGTTGTATTGTATCCATTCTAGATTCTGTTTGCGGCTTAGCACGCGTGCTTGCATTATAATGTAGCTTCACTTCAACTGAAACTAAGTAGGTACATTGGTTTACCTATAAGCGCCCAAATATCTCAATCTACACTAACAATTATTATGGTTACTTTTACCCACTATCCACTAGGTTTGAGCAGGAGCAAAATTTTGTAAGTGGCTACTACCTGGGTTAGGTATAATGGTTTAGATAAAACAAAATGAAAATGATTTTATAAACTAAATATGTATTATTAAATATTACAAGTTCGTTAATTGCAGAGCAGACGCAGACACAGAGACTGTATAGACTGGGGTATAAACTTTGTAGAATGCAGAATGGGTGTAGACTATAGGACGCAGACTGGGAGCAGAGTGTATAGTAAGCAGACTGTGAGCAGACTGTATCGTAAGGAGACTGTGTGTAGGACGCAGACTGTGTGCAGGACGCAGACTGGGTGTAGGACGCAGACTGGGTGTAGGACGCAGACAGGTGTTTCTATGTATAATATGTATGTATTTACAAAAAAAAGTAGGTATATAAGTAGTATATCAGTCATGTACCCATAACACAAGCTCTGCTTACTTTGGGGCCAGATGATGCTGTGTCAAATGTCCAGGATTATTTAATTTAATTTAATATAGGTACTTATCGACTCAAGTCATCAATGCAGCATTCAAAGACCCATTTTATACGAAGTTCCGCGCAATGATATCTAATGGCTAACTAACATTGTTGTATTGTATCCATTCTATATTATGTTTGGCTCAGCACGCGTGCTTGCATTATAAAGTAGCTTCACTTCAACTGAAACTAAGTAGGTATATTGGTCTACTTATCTGTAAGCTCCCAAATAAATATCTAAATCTACGCTAACAATGATTATGGTTACTTTGACTCACTATCCACTAGGTTTGAGCAGGAGCAAAATTTAGTAAGTGGCTACTGGAATTAGGTAATGGTTTAGTTGAGCTATTTCATCTATTACAAATTTCAGTCAGCCATTTAGGCATCAAACAAAAATCCACACAATCTATACGTTAGGATAGTCCTATCTATTTGGGTGAGGTATAATGGTTTAGATAAAACAAAAAGAAAATGTTTTTGTAAACTAAATATGAGTATTACAAGTTCATTGGTAATTGGGGAGCTCTACTGACAAAATGTTAATTGTCAGTAGAGCTCCCCAAACAGGTGCGTGATGTGGCAGCCACTGCTGCCTTCCACCTGCTTTGGAGCTCTTCTACTCTGGCCTTAGAGAGGGGAGGTCTTTGGAGCTCTCTACCCTCCCTAAGGCCGAGCCTTTCAATCAGTCGTCGATTGCTTTTATAGAGCGCAGCCTGGGGTGTAGATGGTGTAGGACGAGGAGACAGAGGTGGTGTTGGAAGTGGAGGTGCAGTTGGCACAGTGGTGGCTCCATGCTCTAATTGAGCAGTTTTACACCTAGAACAATAAAAAATACTTTATAATATAAAATAAAATAAATATATATGTATATTGGTGGATATTTTACTCAACACTATGTAGCCAAATCCAAATCACAGATATATTTTATATATATGATTAAATGCATATTTATGTATAAAGGCTAAAGGCTTTAATTTAAGATTATTTTACAAGAATATTATCAGTTTCTTTACCCCACAATATTTTTAATTGGAGCACTGAGCTTCACTTCAACTGGCTAGAAACTAAGTAGGTATTGGTCTACTTATCTACTTATTGGTCTAATATCTAAATCTACACTAACATTGATTATGGTTAGGTACTTTGACCCACTATCCATACTAGGTTTTATTTGAATTTAGTACTAAGTTGCTACTGGAATTGGGTTATGGTTTAGTTGAGTCTTTTGTCTGAATCTAGGTTTAGTACCTACCTACTTACCAACTGTAATATAATGTAGGTAATACTTACCCACAGCACCAACTCTAGCACCTTTGCCACCACCAACGCACGCCGCTGCCTCGCTCCCGTACACCCAGAAGAGGTACTCTGAAAATAATAGTTATTTTTGCAAGCTTACCCAAAACCACAGAAGCACAGTTTTTCAAAAACAAATTGGGATCAGAATCTATAGGTTATGAAGTAGGTATCATTAGGCAGGTAATCAAAGTTTTGCAATCAATCAGCCAATTTCCATGCTAAGTTAGTTTCGGCTATTACATTATATCGGTGTCTTTATAAACTCATACATTCAAAAGAGCAAGACAAGTTAGATAGGTACCTACCTCAAAACAAGACCAAGTTTTAGAGCATGGTTAGGTAAGCATTTCGGTCATAAACGTGTTTATAACCTAACAAATATAAACACCTTTTTTAGTTGTGAAAATTTGAGATATCAGTGGTGTAAAATATAGGTACTTAGAAAACATATAAAGTCATAAACTTACCTCTCATCCATATTTTTTATGTGCAGAACAGCAGAACCCAGCTTGTAGGTACGTGTGTTGTGCGCGTAACACGAAAATAATAGTTATTTTTGCAAGCTTACCCAAAACCACAGAAGCACAGTTTTTCAAAAACAAATTGGGATCAGAATCTATAGGTTATGAAGTAGGTATCATTAGGCAGGTAATCAAAGTTTTGCAATCAATCAGCCAATTTCCATGCTAAGTTAGTTTCGGCTATTACATTATATCGGTGTCTTTATAAACTCATACATTCAAAAGAGCAAGACAAGTTAGATAGGTACCTACATCAAAACAAGACCAAGTTTTAGAGCATGGTTAGGTAAGTATTTCAGTCATAAACATGTTTATAACCTAACAAATATAAACATCTTTTTTAGTTGTGAAAATTTGGGATATCAAAGGTGTAAAATATAGGTACTTAGAAAACATATAAAGTTTTTTTATTTTTTTTTATTTTTTATGTGCAGAACAGCAGAACCCAGCTTGTAGGTACGTGTGTTGTGCGCGTAACACAATACAGCAATCAATGGTCACGAAATTATCGATTTATCGATTAAGAAACAGATTCATTTATTAATCATTCATTCATTCACTCTACCAAAGGTTCGAGTCATGTTGCCATATTGTAAATATTTTTACCCAACTAGTTAAAGTTATTTTATTACGATGGTCGATTTTATGTTGTTTTTTACTATGCTAATAAATGTATGTACCTATGATTATTTGCAAACAGTTGACGGATATACTTTCAAAATATTCAACAAACAAAAATCATTACAAATTTATGTAGGTACATAATTTTATAACTAGTAAACAGGGTTTTTAAAAATATATAAGTAGACACAGTTGTGTCTCAAGCTCTATTCTTTATTTGTTATAATTATTATAAAAAAATCGTTCTCAGACAGACAAAAAATGGTGCTTGGACTACAAAGAGTCGGGCGGCATAACCTAATCCAGTTTTATTCTTAATCCTCTTGGCTCCTTACTAATCCCATTTATTACCGGTGCTTTCACTGGTGCAAAACAATGTGGGCAAAGGAGATAGCAATAGCTGCTTTATCACATCTATTGTTTCTTAAAATGAATTAGTCTTTTACAATTTTCCTGGAGGCTCCATATCAGTAGGCTTAAGCCTTGTTCATATCTGTGTGTCGTGTTGTGTTGTGACGCTCTCTGACGTGATGGCTACTGTTCACATTTGTATGACGCGTTATGACGCATTCTGATGCAATTTTTAGTTCAGTTCGGTCTCAGCGCTCGGATAGCTGACACGTTCACAATGTTATTTCAAGAATCATCCGATTCAGATTCCGATTTTGAAGATGAATTGGAATTGTTGGCGCTTACTATGATGACAAAAGAAAGAAAGAGACGGAGATATTGGATTCATCCAATAAATAGAAAAAGGGAGCCTAAGGGCGAGTTTCATAGTCTCGTTAAAGAGCTTGAGAGTGATCCTGAAAGATTTCATCAGTATTTTAGAACGTCTAAGGCACAGTTTGAACAAATTCATAGTTTGATTGCAGAAGACATCAAGAAAATACAGACAAAATTTCGCAAGCCTATTGCTACAAAAGAAAGACTAGCAGTATGTTTAAGGTAAGATTTTTATTTTTATTAATATGAATTATTTTCCTTAGAAAATTGTACATAATATTCCGAAAGACGAGAATTATGTTCTTCCGATTCCAATGTTTCTATAGGTGCTGTGGATGTACGTGTGCAGAAGTCTGATGTGCTTGGATATGACGGCGTGGATGTAGATGGGTGACCTTGTGACTGCTGTCCTTGTTGTTGCGGTTGAGAAATAATCTGCCTAGTAAAATGGATGGGTGTTCTGCGGATTTGGTCTTGTGCTTCAAGAAAGCGAATTTCGGCCTGTGATATCGCAGTGTGCAAGTCCAATTTTATTTTCGACTGTTCGAGTTTAGGAAGTTTCTTTACGGCTTTGCTCATGCTTAGAAAGAACAAGTCAGTGTCATCCATTTCTTTGTCTTGCTGCTTATTTTGTATTTTTTGCAGTCGTAACTCATGCGAAGATTTCATGAAATCGTATAATTCCTGTAAATTTGTTTTATTACGTAAAGGTCTGCCTGATTGTGAAGAATTCGATCGAATCGATTGTGGTGTTGGTGAGCGGTTATAAAATGGAGATCGAGTGGCATCTTCATCGAATCCTTCCGAATGAGTATCTGGTAGGCATTCTGTTGAGTTTGGTGGTGACACTGGCGATTCAAGATTTGTTACCGTAGGCCGAGATTCTATATACACCTGTAAAAAACTCATCTGCTCTTCATATTTCCACGGTGTAATAGTCTTAGCAGCCTGCCCACTTTTTTTTGTTTTACGCCGTTTCATTGCATTCAAATAGGCATTTCGCAATATAGTCCATTCATCTTTACATTTGTCCGCTGAAACAAAAAAAAACATATGCTTTATTTTACAGATTTTTGGCAGCTGGAAACTCATTCAGGTCAATGGCGTTCAGCTATCGCATGGGTGTTTCTGTATAAGTATGTACTGCGATATGGAAGAATTTGTCACCTATTGTAATGCCCAAACCTACAGAACAAAAATGGAAAGAGATTGCAACAGAATTTGAAAAAATATGGCATTTCCCTAATTGTCTCGGAGCAATGGACGGAAAGCACGTTACTATGATATGCCCAATAAATGCCGGCTCAACTTATTTTAACTATAAAAATGAGCATTCTATTGTTTTGCTAGCACTTGTTGACGCCCATTACCGATTTATTATGGTGGATGTAGGGGCATATGGTAGAAATAGTGATGGTGGTATATACCAGGAGTCGTTAATGGGGAAAATGTTTGAAACTAATGAGTTGAATGTGCCACCGAATAAACCGTTAAGCCAAAATACTGAACCTTTACCTTACACTATTGTAGCAGATGCGGCATTTCCTTTGAAATCTTATTTGTTAAAACCGTACAGTAAAGTAAAATTAGTTAACAATGATCCAAATAAAATTTTTAATTACCGTTTATCACGTGCTCGCCGCACAGTAGAAAATGCATTCGGAATATTACGAGCGAGATTTCGAGTATTTCAAGGGCCTTTACAAGTACAACCGTACATGGCGGACAAGATTGTACTTGCAGCTTGCTGTCTACATAATCTATTAACTCGTGACACGCAAGAAAATGAAGAAATATTGACGGAAGAAACTGATTGCGGCAGTACATTCAGGAATATCGGCCCTACACATAGGAATCCGTCCCAAGAAGCCGTCCAAGTTCGCGAAGCATATAAAAACTATTTTGTGAGTTTAGAAGGACAAGTTCCATGGCAAATTCAAGCTATTAGACAAGGTAGCACTCGGTATGATTAAATAAAAACACTTTACTTACGAGGTTGTTTCATTTTCTCTGCTATTATCTCCCAAACAGCTGCTCTAATAGCTTGATCTTTATACTCCTTACATTTTGTATTATAAATTACATCGTATTGCCGTACGTATTCAATGAGCAGCTCGAGATCCATCCTAATCCGACGCGTCATAACAGAATACGCGCGTTCACACTAGCAAATGGCGCTCTGTCTTGTCGCTGCCCCGCCCCCCGTACCTCACCCAATCCGACGCGGACCGGGATCGCTTCTGATGCAACACATCAGAAGCCGTCACAACACAGAGCATCCGACAAATGTGAACGCTCCTATATTAATTGTATGAAACCGATACCGTTCTGATGCGTCACGACACAACACGTCAGACAAATATAAACGCGGCTTTATACTGTGTTCTGATCCTGCTACTTCTGACGACCCCGGCTTACGTTATACTGTGTTCTGATCCTGCTACTACGACGACCCCAGCTTGTGTTATTTGGACCCTGTTCTACCTGACAGCACTTTAACGTAATTACCTATGTTAAAATAATTTTGTAATTCATGTAGCATTTTGTGTCGTTTTGTTTTTCAATGTTTTTCAATAGGTGCGTTAATGTAAAAATTAAAAAATAATGATTTTACAATATAGGATTCGTGATGCTTAATTTAACTGTAATAAAGTTAATATTTATCGGGGGTTCGAAACGTTCGTGTCAAATAGCGAGCAAAGCGAGCATATTGCAATGTATATTTTGTTTTTTAATAATATCATTCAGAAATTAATTTATTTATCTAAACTATTATTATAGAGATAAAAAAATCAAGTTTTTTGTGTGGTTTTTTGTAATAAATAAACTAAAAAAACTACTTATGAGGCCTATCACAGAATGCCTCCTGTGGCAATGCATCGTATTATGTAATTCACGTAACATTTTGTGCCGTTGTAATTACGTTTATATTTTATTTTCAAATTTAATGTTTTATAATTAATTATTTAACAAGTTACAAGTAATTTAATAAACTAGATATTTATTGGAGGTTCTTAACTTCGTGTCCAATAACGAGCATGCTGCAAGGCAGATTTTCTTTTTTTTTATGATATAAATCAGAAAGTCGGTTTTTATATGATTATTAATTCACATATAAGCTGAAAAACTACTTATGAGGCCTATCACTGAATGTCTTCTGTGGCTACGCATCGCATTATGTAATTCATATAGCATTTTGTGCCGTTGAAATTATGTTAATTCAAAATTGTATAATAACTTATTTGTTAAAAAAAAGTAAAAGATTTAATTGTTTATAAACTAAGGTTAATTCTGATATAAACTATATCTAATTATCAGTGATAGGAATGCAATAATGCGATTTCATGGGACTTCATGAGGATATTATAATGTGGACATGGCTTACAAAAAATATAATGAGATTTGCGAAAAAATCACCGTTCTAAATACCCGGTTGTAGATACGTTAATTGCTAGTCTCCTAGTCGGGTTATACTATTGAAAGATAAAAATCCAGATATGCCATTGCCGCCACAACCAGTTATAACAAGATGGGGCACTTGGCTCGCAGCTACATCTTATTATGTCAAATATTTTGAAGAAATAAAATCTATTTTGTCATGCCGAAGCAGTTTCAATAAGAAACGCTAAAATATAATTTATAAATAAAACAAACAAACTGATTTCAAGTGCATCGACAATAATTTTAAAATCATCGAATTAGCTTCGTCAAAAATACAAAATCGTGATACTTCAATAGTCAAAGCTTTTGAAATATTCGACGAAGTCAGGATAGTTTTAAATTGAGTAAATGTTTATCTATAGAAAATAAATTGGAAGCAGTTATAAGACTTAAATATTATCAGAGCATATTCAGATCAAATTGCGAGTGGTTCGTCAATTGGCGACATTTTAATATTCAAATTTGCCCCATTGACAGTTTAAGTTGAAAGGAGTTTTTCTATAAATAAGTGGATATTAAATGTTAAAAGGAATAGATTAAAAGAAGAAAACATTGAAAAACTGATTGTAACTTATTCATAATGTTTTCTTTTATTTGTATTATTAAGTTAAAAATCTTATAAAATGCATTTATGTTATTGAAAACGGGTTGTTACCGCATTAAGTAGAATATTTATTTAATCCCGGAATCCCGGGGGTGTATCCATACTATTCATAATATTTGAAGTCATTAACCCTAAATTGCACTACCTATTCCTATCTCTGCTAATAATATTAATGTAGTAGGAGATATTCACAACTATTTTTATATAAGGCACTTCCAGTCTAAAAGTGCCTTATATAAAAATAGTTCTTTTGCAATGTGTGGACAAATATTTAATAAAATTCCTGCTGAACTAAAAGACTTGCCAATAAGGCTTTTTGTTAATTTTTTTGGATTTAATGAATATAATTTGATGAATGCTAAAATAGAATACTTACTATATAGTTTAATTTAATATTTTTGTGAAACATTTACATTTTGTATGCCAAAGATCTTTGGTGACATTATGTGAACTTACTATCAGCATCTGTTACCTGCCATATTTTTTGCAAATAATTATTTCTATTTCTATTTCTACATCTAAACGTTCATATCTATATAAATGCCGTGAATTTTTTTTCTGCCTTACATATTCTTATCTCATTTACCTACCTAAGTCTAGAAAAACCTAGTGAAATTACTAAACAGCTATTGTGATTATACTTCATTCAGATGGACCAAGTCGAACAAAACTTGGTTGAGATGTTCGGGGAGGAAGAGGCTGAAGCGTTTAGACAGGAGAGACGCCGTACTGCTAGTACATCTTCAGAAGTCACTTTCAGGGACTCTGAAATTTCCGACGCCGACCATTTAGACAGGTAGTATTTTTAATTATATAATACTTTATAACTAAGTAATTATTTGAAAAGTTTTTTTACTGTTTATTTTTTTTTAGATTAGTATTTATAAATTATAAATCATATGATTTGAATTGTTACTCTTGAACAATAAGTGTATATGAACTTAATTTAATAATAAATATTACAGGTCTAATTACTCCGCCTCATCTGATCAAAATGATGACGCGGTTGAGGAAGAATCTTCCCGTGAGGATTGGGTTGACGAGCCAGTAGAGCCGGTTTCATTCCCGCTCACGGGAACACCTGGACTTCTATTAGAAAATGCAGTAAGAATGATGCCTTTACAATATTTCAAAATATTTTTTAATATCACTTTTTTAAAAATGATAGCGGAAATGACCAACGCACATGCAACTGTAATTTTAAGTAAGGGGTTTAGTGCGCAAAGCAGACTAAAAAGCTGGAATAAAACAAACGAAATCGAACTATTAACTTTTCTGGGGATATTATTTTATATGGGGAGCGTAAGGCTCAGTACCATAAACAAGTACTGGACTAAAACACACCTACATAAATGTAATTTAGGTGATTATATGAGCCGAAACCGCTTTTTGTTGATATTGAGAATGTTATATTTTAAATTAGGCTCCACAGAAATCAACATTTATGACAAAGTGGAGCCTTTAATAGATTACTTTAACAATCTTATGAAAAATACTGTATATCCAGAAAAGGAACTTTCAATTGATGAATCTATGGTGTTGTTTAGAGGACGACTTTTAATACGCCAGTACATTAAAAATAAAAGCACACAGCACCAACTCCAGCATCTTTGCAACCACCAACGCACGCCGCTGCCTCGCTCCCGTACACCCAGAAGAGGTACTCTGAAAATAATAGTTATTTTTGCAAGCTTGCCCAAAACCACAGAAGCACAGTTTTTCAAAAACAAATTGGGATCAGAATTTATAGGTTATGAAGTAGGGTGAATCGGCTGGTTTACGATCAGTTAGTTCACACGTCGCCTTTAAATGTATGTAATAAATAAAATCAAAGCATTTTAAAATGGGTAGTGGTATAAACTGATAAGAAAAATGTGAAACTATCTAATAAATATATATTCTCGTGTGTATCTAAATGTTTTAAGTGATTAAAATACGAATTATCCATAATTGCGTTTTTTTTAGCTCACGATCACCTTTCGTCACTTTACGTTCACAAGTTTTCGCCAGCTTGCAATCATTTAAAAGCACTGAAAAAGAAACTATGTGGCTAGGAGATTAAAGTAGAAATTAAGTATTGAATTTTCTTTATTTATAAATAATCAGTGCAATTAAAAAAAATAATCAGACTAACCATGGCTAGTCTGATTAATTTTTACCTAGACCTATACCTAGACTAATTTTTAAATGTTACGTTTATTTTTAGGTATCTGGTTCACCCATTAGGCAAATCGGACATGTGTATGATGAGAGTGCCGCTTCAGCATAAGGTTTCTTACACATCCCAGTACATTTTAGGTGGTACCACCGGATACATTTATCACAACCTATATTTTTTTCTAAATCATCCTCAACGTCGCTAATTAGCACTTCAGAACATTCACTGCATTGGACAACAGCTTTCTTTGTTTTTCTTTTGGGTAGACTCATCTTTTTCTTTAATCTTTTCTCTTTTTCCTTTGCTTTCTTTTCCTTTTCTTCTGCTCTCAAATGCTGTTTTTGCTTTTTCTCTTTGTCAAGATTTTCCGTTTCGATTTCCTTTTTTTTATAATGTTCTCGCCAAGCTTGTGATGAAATAGCGCTTGGCAATTTAGGTGTATTACGTTTTATGTCTATTGGTGCTGGTGGCTCTGGGTAATGTAAATGAGTTCCGAAGACGTCATCAAATGACAATATTTGTTCAAGCTGTGTATTGCTTGAGACATCGTTATGGGTTGCACTCTCTTGGGCATGTTCATCCGCTGATACCGTTAAGGTGTAAAATTGGTCTTCTTGATTAATTGATTGTGGTACATGTGATATCTGAATCTCGTTAAGTGGCATCACCGATACATTATTCAGTGATATATATGAGCCTGGATCAGGAAAACTTATATTTTCGGCAATAGTGTTATCTGTAGCATACAAGGTGGCAACCAGTTCCGAACTATCTATTGTAATATTTTGACTATTTTGAGAAGTACCTTGTTGCGTATTTATTTCCGGTTCGTCAAAAGTTAGGTTTTCTGGAGTGATGCCCGTTAAAAGCTCATTTGTAATAATAGATGAGCCTGGCTCTCGAAAACTTATATTTTCGGCAATAGTGTTATCTGCGGCATACAAGGTATCTGCAACTGGAACCAGCTCTGAACTATCTATTGCAATATTTCCACTAAGTTGAGAAGTACCTTGTTGGGTATTTATTTCCGGTTCGTCAAAAGTTAGGTTTTCTGGAGTGATGTCCGTTAAAAGCTCATTTGTAATAATAGATATACTTTGGTTTGATGCAACAGAATTTCGAGGCGTCTTAGATTTAGAGCGTCGATTTTGGAGATATTTTGCTTTGACCTTTTCAATTTCTTCGAGAATTATCTCTGAATCTATATTGCGTCTGGTTAATTCAATGTTGATCAGCGATATAACTTTAATTGCTGCGTCGAATTCTTTTGTATTAGCTGTTTTTGCTTTCTCTCTTCTCTCTTTGTCAACTCTGTGTTGAGAGTCTTTTACACATTTAGTGTAGTCTACACTTTCTTCATTAAGTGGGTATAAACCGCACCTTCTGAACCCATGTCTGAATGCTTCTTCCAACTTAGTTTGTGATATAGTATTACTTAAAATGGAACAAAAATTTAATTTTGTTACCACTTGGTTAATATTTTCAGACTGCCACTGTTTAACTGTTGTCTTCCAATTTTGTTTTAGCGGTCTAAATACGCTCACATCTGCTGGTTGCAACATGTGAGTGCTGTTTGGTGGCAAAGCATAAAGAATTATGCCGTTTGCTTGGCAAAACTCACTTAAAGCAAATGTCATGTGTGATTTATGGCCATCTATAAATAGAAGAATGGGCTTCTTGATCTCGTTTTTCATCAACCAAGCGTTGAAATCATTGGTGATATATTCGTAGAACTTCTCATTCAGCCGCTTTCTGAGCGGCCAAGGATCCATGACTCTGGCATATTATCAACTAACGTTTTTGGAGGTCTCACATATGGAAATATAACCAAAGGCGGGCACAATTTTCCACTTGCTGAAAATACTACTAAAACTGTTATGTTTTCTTTTTCATTATTTTTTTTAATGATGTATAAGTTTTTGTACCCTTTAGGACCTAAAACTTTTCCACTTTTTGGACATCCGAAAGAGAGAGAAAATCCGGTCTCATCCCCATTAAAAATTCTATCGGGATCGTCAAATACATCAACCGCATTTATAGATTCTATATACTCTCTCAGCTATTTGAACCAGTACCTTATGCGTGTTTCGGTTATAGCTGCTCTTGCGTTATTAATACCTTCTGGCTCGCGAATGCTGATTTCCGGATGCCGCTTTAAAAAAAAATTAAATTTCTGGTACCAAGTGTCACCGGGCTTCCCATCTTTAAACGAGGTTTTGGTACCAGTCTTAGCAGTTATTTTTGACACATTATCTAAGAGATCTTGTTTACTCAAAGGGAATCCGCATTTTGCCATATCGAGAATCCATTTCTTTAGAGTTTCTTCACCTCGCACACCTAAAACAGGGTCTGGACCTACTCTCGCTTTTTTATCGACTGCTACTTTACCACTGAGACGGTTATGCACAGTGGCGAATGGTACACCGTAAAACCGACAAGCTTCTCTATATCCCATTAACTTGTTCTTTACGAACTCTATAGCATTTATGAGGTCTTCCTCTTTGTATGTAAAAGACGCCTTGGTCTTTTAGAAACCCCCACCTGTAGGATACAAAAATTACATAAATACGAGATGTCACTGAAAATTTTGGCAACAGACACCAAACAATCTGTTACGTTCATATTAGCATGTACGTTTTGGCATTACAACGAAAATATTTGATTTTTTTTAATGACTGGTACTCTAGACAACAATTTTTAGCTGTATTTTGTTAATGTGAGGAATAAGTTCCATGGCAACTAATTGCGTTGATACTGTAAAAAATATGTTTGGTTTGAGTGCAAAAATCACACGCTATGCAGGTAAGTAATGTACCAGTTTTTCTCGTCTATTCGACTTGAGTTTTTTTGATTTCGATGTTGCAGCCATCTGTATAAGCATAAAAACACATGCAACACAGACCAAGCACCAAGTTTCAGTTAGCAAGCATTATTTTTATGAAAAACTTTAGGTATGTATAGTAAAAAATATTATAAAAATATAATAATAGGTAATAAAATAATAATTGTTATTACAAGAAACAAGACTAAATATTTGTACCTAAAAATACCATCTATTATCTATTTACGCCAACAAGTCTGTCTTAGATTGTGTGGTTGTTCCGCTGCACGTAAGATTTAACTATCGACTACCCACAAAAAAAGAAGGTGATCGCTATCTGGTTAAAATGCGATAGTCACTTAATATCAAGTGAGATAACTAAAATTAAATCAATAGTCAACAACAGATCATTTCCCGATCTCTTCGTTTCTAATGTACGCGAACGAGTCTGTTGGCGATCATATCTGTGCTTACTACAACACTAGTGGTCGTAAAGTATTCAATTCCCGATCACCGAAATTACAGTCAATTGACAAAAAATCAAGCATGATCGCTAACCAGTCAGTATACGATCACATAAAACTGATGCTTTTGTATAGAAAAAAGTCAAAAGTCGACTACGGGTCCTTTCTCGATCACTTGGTTTTTCATCACTAAAACACGTTTACATTTCTGTTTATTATTCATATTAAGCCAATCGCCATCTGACGTATGGATAAAACTCGTCATCGTGAATCTAAATGTCTGATAATATACCCCCGTCAATATTGAGCAACTTGCAAGAAAAGCCCAAGAAAGATTTGACCAAAACCGCCCGTTTACGATCAGGTGATCGTGAAACGAAAGAAGCTTAGTTTGACATCGGCCTGTCGCGATCACCTTATATTTTAATCAATTAACCATTTATCTCAGGAAAATGTTAGATTAAAATATGGTATGACTATATTTTAGCACAAAAAACATAACATCAATGCTTAAACTATACAAAAAACATATTTTACTCACGTTTCAATGGTTGCTTCCCACTAATTTTTCCGCAAGATTTTGCTCCAAAATTCACGCAAGCGCACCGGCTCATATTCTTCGGCTTACTAATAAAAAACTAACGGATTTGGTGGGCGAAATGGCTGATTTATGAGAAAGGGATAGGTAGAGTATGCGATTTCAAACAAAATTAAAGCTTAGAGTTAATTTATAAGGCTATTTTTAGAATTTTTCTAAAAATTTATCGTGAGCAGGCGGTGATCGGTGAATGGGCCGATTCACCCTAGGTATCATTAGGCAGGTAATCAAAGTTTTGCAATCAATCAGCCAATTTCCATGCTAAGTTAGTTTCGGCTGTTAGTGTCTTTATAAACTCATACATTCAAAAGAGCAAGACAAGTTAGTTAAGTACCTACATCAAAACAAGATCAAGTTTTAGAGCATGGTTAGGAAAGCATTTCGGTCATAAACGTGTTTATAACCTAACAAATATAAACACCTTTTTTAGTTGTGAAAATTTGGGATATCAGTGGTGTAAAATATAGGTACTTAGAAAACATATAAAGTCATAAACTTACCTCTCATCCATATTCTTTGGTGTGCAGAACAGCAGAACCCAGCTTGTACGTGTGCCTGTGCCGTGTTGTGCGCGTAACACAATACAACAAACAATGGTCACGAAATTATCGATTTATCGATCAAGAAACAGATTCTTTTATTAATCATTCATTCATTCACTCTACCAAAGGTTCGAGTCATGTTGCCATATTGTAAATATTTTTACCCAACTAGTTATAGTTATTTTATTACGATGGTCGATTTTATGTTGTTTTTTACTATCCTAATAAATGTATGTACCTATGATTATTTGCAAACAGTTGACGGATAGAGGGGAGGTCTTTGGAGCTCTCTACCCTCCCTAAGGCCGAGCCTTTCAATCAGTCGTCGATTGCTCCTATAGAGCGCAGCCTGGGGTGTAGATGGTGTATGACGAGGAGACAGAGGTGGTGTTGGAAGTGGAGGTGCAGTTGGCACAGTGGTGGCTCCATGCTCTAATTGAGCAGTTTTACACCTAGAACAATAAAAAATACTTTATAATATAAAATAAAATAAATATATATGTATATTGGTGGATATTTTACTCAACACTATGTAGCCAAATCCAAATCACAGATATATTTTATATATATGATTAAATGCATATTTATGTATAAAGGCTTTAATTTAAGATTATTTTACAAGAATATTATCAGTTTCTTTACCCCACAATATTTTTAATTGGAGCACTGAGCTTCACTTCAACTGCCTAGAAACTAAGTAGGTATATTGGTCTACTTATCTACTTATTGGTCTAATATCTAAATCTACACTAACATTGATTATGGTTAGGTACTTTGACCCACTATCCATACTAGGTTTTATTTGAATTTAGTACTAAGTTGCTACTGGAATTGGGTTATGGTTTAGTTGAGTCTTTTGTCTGAATCTAGGTTTAGTACCTACCTACTTACCAACTGTAATATAATGTAGGTAATACTTACCCACAGCACCAACTCCAGCACCTTTGCCACCACCAACGCACGCCGCTGCCTCGCTCCCGTATACCCAGAAGAGGTACTCTGAAAATAATAGTTATTTTTGCAAGCTTACCCAAAACCACAGAAGCACAGTTTTTCAAAAACAAATTGGGATCAGAATCTATAGGTTATGAAGTAGGTATCATTAGGCAGGTAATCAAAGTTTTGCAATCAATCAGCCAATTTCCATGCTAAGTTAGTTTCGGCTATAAGTGTCTTTATAAACTCATACATTCAAAAGAGCAAGACAAGTTAGATAGGTACCTACATCAAAACAAGACCAAGTTTTAGAGCATGGTTAGGTAAGCATTTCGGTCATAAACGTGTTTATAACCTAACAAATATAAACACCTTTTTTAGTTGTGAAAATTTGGGATATCAGTGGTGTAAAATATAGGTACTTAGAAAACATATAAAGTCATAAACTTACCTCTCATCCATATTTTTTATGTGCAGAACAGCAGAACCCAGCTTGTAGGTACGTGTGTTGTGCGCGTAACACAATACAGCAATCAATGGTCACGAAATTATCGATTTATCGATCAAGAAACAGATTCATTTATTAATCATTCATTCATTCACTCTACCAAAGGTTCGAGTCATGTTGCCATATTGTAAATATTTTTACCCAACTAGTTATAGTTATTTTATTACGATGGTTGATTTTATGTTGTTTTTTACTATCCTAATAAATGTATGTACCTGTGATTATTTGCAAACAGTTGACGGATATACTTTCAAAATATTCAACAAACAAAAATCATTACAAATTTATGTAGGTACATAATTTTATAATTAGTAAACAGGGTTTTTAAAAATATATAAGTAGACACAGTTGTGTCTACAAATAATATAACAAATAAAGAATAGAGCTTGTCTATTCTTTATTTGTTATAATTATTATAAAAAAATCGTTCTCAGACAGACAAAAAATGGTGCATGGACTACAAAGAGTCGGGCGGCATAACCTAATCCAGTTTTATTCCTAATCCTCTTGGCTCCTTACTAATCCCATTTATTACCGGTGCTTTCACTGGTGCAAAACAATGTGGGCAAAAGAGATAGCAATAGCTGCTTTATCACATCTATTGTTTCTTAAAATGAATTAGTCTTTTACAATTTTCCTGGAAGGCGATCCTCCATATCAGTAGGCTTAGTTTGTATATCAGGCTCTTTTCAAAGCCATAAATCAAAATATCTGGCTCGGCAATAAAAAAAATAGTGCACCGACTACAAAGAGCGAAGCGGCATAAAAAAGTTTTATTGCTAATCCTCCATATAAGTAGGCTTAGTTGTATCTCAGGCTCTTTTCAAAGCCATAAATCAAAATATCTGGCTCGGCAATAAAAAAAATAGTGCATCGACTACAAAGAGCGAGGCGGCTTAACAAAGTTTTATTGCTAAGGCTCTTTACTATTGATAAACTATCCGATGATAAGTAATCCCTTTTGCCGTTACCGCCGGTGCAACGCATGCAATGTGGATAAGGCTGGTAGCATACGTACGTTTTCCGTTCACCTTTTTCGAATGCGGAATTTAGATTCGGAATTCCGTGAACCTAGCGCAGACGTTCGTTTTTGTTTCATTCGCTATGTTTACAGTCAGTACGGATAGTGATAGCGTGGTGAACACATGCGATGGAAGACGACGATTTATTAGCAATTGCATTTCTGTTGACGATAAAGAAGAAAAAGAAACGTCGGTATTGGGTACATCCATTGAATTTGAATACCCGAAGAATCTACGAGAGTCCATGCTGCTGTCATTTCCTAGTTCAATTATGAAATTATCAGTAATATTATCCATGCAGACATCGCGTTTATACTCTAATTACCCATACTAAAGGCATTTTGTCGGAAGCTGGTATCCCTATTTTACTAACCTGTCATGGCGGCGACGCGAGATCGCAATTGATTGGGTGGAATTTGACAACAACAGATTGACAATCAATAGTGCCAACATCACGGCTAGGGACAACTTCCGGTGAACGTTCTGTACATTCAACGCAACGCCATCTTGCGGTTTTTACGACAGTAAAACAGTTAAAAGTGGTTAAAAAAAAGGTAGGTGGGTAGGTAGTAGGTAGGTAGAATTTCATACAGGTACCTAGCTACAAAACAGTCGCTCTATCTGAAATATAGGTACCTAGTTCCTTCGGACCCGCCCATTATTTTAGATGAGGAAACTATGCAAGCTCCAGTTGGAACAAACCATCCGTATTGTTCTTGGGGTACTTACTTCTATTGTTGCAGAGGTTGCTATCAAAAACGCACATGTGCGTCAAAGGCATTTTGGTTTGTTCCGTAAAAACAACGTTCTCATTGAAACCAACCTAAGTAGGCACGAGATCAACAGCAACAGGGTTATGTAGGTACAGCGCCTCTACAGTGAGTAACATGAACTACCTACCTAACTCCCATAAACTTACGTCAAATCTGCTAGTGAATACTGATGGCTTGTTAAATTGAATATTGATGTTCAAATGTTTGTATGATCTGCAAGTATTTGTCTCGGTTTTGGATATTTCTATGTATAATATGTATTTACAAAAAAAAAGTAGGTACCTTTATAAGTAGTATATCAGTCATGTTGGCACCCATAACACAAACTCTGCTTACTTTGGGGCCAGATGATGGTGTGTGAAATGTCCGGGATTATTTATTTAATTTAATATAGGTACTTATCGAGTCAAGTCATCAATGCAGCATTCAAAGACCATTTTATACTAAGTTCCGCGCAATAATAATGGCTAAACTAACATTGTTGTATTGTATCCATTCTAGATTCTGTTTGCGGCTTAGCACGCGTGCTTGCATTATAATGTAGCTTCACTTCAACTGAAACTAAGTAGGTGCATTGGTTTACCTATAAGCGCCCAAATATCTCAATCTACACTAACAATTATTATGGTTGCTTTGACCCACTATCCACTAGGTTTGAGCAGGAGCAAAATTTTGTAAGTGGCTACTGGAATTAGGTTATGGTTTAGTTGAGCTATTTCATCTATTAAAAATTTCAGTCAGCCATTTAGGCATCAAACAAAGATCCACACTATCTATAGGATATGATAGTCCTACCTATTTGGGTTAGGTATAATGGTTTAGATAAAACAAAAAGAAAATGTTTTTATAAACTAAATATGTATTATATTAAATATTACAAGTTCGGTAATTGCAGAGCAGACGCAGACACAGAGAGTGTATAGACTGGGGTATAAACTTTGTAGAATGCAGAATGGGTGTAGACGATAGGACGCAGACTGGGAGCAGAGTGTATAGTAAGCAGACTGTGTGTAGGACGCAAACTGGGAGCAGAGTGTATAGTAAGCAGACTGTGAGCAGACTGTATAGTAAGGAGACTGCGTGTAGGACGCAGACTGTGTGTAGGACGCAGACTGGGTGTAGGACGCAGACAGGGTGTAGACCGTGGAGGAGACGGAGGTGGAGGTGCAGTTGGCCCAGCTCCGGGCTCTACTTGAGCAGTTTTACACATATAACAATAAAAAATACTTGATAAATAAAATATATATGTATATTGGTGGATATTTTACTCAACACTATGTAGCCAAATCCAAATCACAGATGTATTTTTTGCATGCATTTAATGCATATTTATGTATAAAGGCTAAAGGCTTTCATTTAAGATTATTTTACAAGAAGATCTCTGTATATTATCAGTTTCTTTACCCCACAATAATTTTATTGGTGCACTGAGCTTTTCTCAACTGGCTAGAAACTAAGTAAGTATATTGGTCGACTGATCTGCAAGAGCCCAAATATCTAAATCTACACTAACCATGATATGCTTAGGTTAGGTTTTGACTCACTATCCATTTGATTTGAATTTAGTACCAAGTGTGTAAGTACTGGAATTAGGTTATGGTTTAGTCGAGTCTTTTGTCCATATTCAAGTTTAGTACCTACTTACCAACTGTAATATAATGTAGATAATACTTACACAGAGCACCAACTCCAGCACCTCTGCCACCAACGCACGCAGCTGCCTCCCTGCCTTTCTCCCAGAAGAGGTTCTCTGAAAATAATAGTTATTTTTGCAAGCTTGCCTAACACAAAACACCACACCACAGAAGCAGTTTTTTAAAACAAATTAGGATCCGAATGAATATGTATAAAGTAGGTCACCTATCACCAATAATTAGGAAAGGAAATGCACACAGGTAATAATAGCTTTGCAACCAATCAACCAATTATCATACCAAGTTAGTTTCAGCTAATATAGTGTGTTTTTACCAACTTGTATATTCAAAAGAGCAAGTAGTTAGGTAGGTACAAAGCAAACAAAGTTTGAGAGCATGGTTAGGTAAGCAGTTCGGTCATAAGCGTGTTTATAACCTAACTCATTTTATTAGGTTATAGTCTAGTTGAGTCGTTAGTATCAATCTAAGTACAGTACTTACCTACTTATCAACTGTTTTTCTTCTTTCGTGTCGTTTCCATCGTGTTGAGAGAATTTGCCAGCATAGGACACTGCGTTACCGTGCCCTATCTGTTTCCGGGATACGCCACGAGGAGCCTCCTCGTGGCGTCCTCCTTTCTTGTACCCCCTGCATCTCTGCCACCAACGCTCGCCACTACGTTGTTGGGGTATATATAGTGTACCCAAAAGAGGTTCTCTGAAAATAATAGTTATATTTTTTTGAAAGCTTGCCCAACATAGAACATCACATCACAGAAGCAGTTTTTTCAAAAACAAATTAGGATCAGAATCAATAGGTCACCAATCACCAATTATTAGGCAAGGGAATGCACACAGGTAGGTATTAACAGTTTTGACACCAATTATCATGACAAGCTAGTTTTAGCTAATAACTAGTTATAACCTAACGAATTTATACCTTTATTAATTGTGAATGTTTTGAGATATCAGTTGTGTAATAGGTAAGTATTTAGAAAACATAAAAGTATCACAATAAAGTCAAATAAAATACTTACCTAACAGCCATTATAGGTTTCTTTCTTCGGTCGGCTCTGCACAAAATAACGTGACGCGGTGACGAGTTGTCAGCTTGGGGGTTTGCAACAAGAAAAGAATGATCGATTCATCGTCATCGATAGATTGAGAAACCAATTAATTATTATCATTCATTCATTCACTCTACCGAAGACTCGAGCTATATTGCCATATTGAGAATATAATTTACCTAACTAGTTATGGTGATTTATTTAGTTGGTCGATTATATATTGTTTTTGAAGTGAAAACTTCTTTAGCATCGTTGTGATTTGAAAGTCGATGGAACGAAAAAGAGACAGACACATAAATTCATAAGATTTAACGTGGGGGAAAATGAGATAGGAAGCATTATTATTATGACGTGTTTGTGCGCGCAAGCGTAGTTCAAAGCTTGAGAAAAGGCTTCACAACATTTGTATACGTGTACGTATTATACGTTTGTTTTTTCAAGGTTTCACTTCTACCACGTGTGAATTGCACACATGTTTTTTTTCACTATTAATATTTATTACTATATTTGTAAGTACATACCTACTATGGAAAATAAGTTATAGCTATAACTTAGTTTGTAAGTTAGGTCATCAGTTAGCTCGTAAATTACAAGACTTGAATATTTGTATAATTTTACATAAGTTAAATATTTTGTTTTATTAGCTTGAGAGTTATAGGACTTTAGAATAAATATAATTGTACTTTAGTTATTAAATATTTTGTTTTATATTAATCACGAATATTATAACTGTCCATAAGTTTTCCCTAAATTTGAGCTCAACTTAGTAGTTTCTGGCAACTTCGCTAATAATTTCAATTGTTCATTCGAATGAAGTTATCAATGTGCCGCAAGATGGCGTTGGTTTGAATGAAGTTATTCTTGCAAGATTCGTTGAAGCGTCGAGCGTCAAAAAAAAATAGGTACATAGATCTATAGCCCGGTTGAAAATTTTACATTTTACGCGTAAGTTTCAAAACTTTGTATTATTCTTTACATAAAAAACTAATTTGAAACTAAAGGTTGGGTTGATATTGTGCATAGGTATCTTATAGGTCCCTCTTGCTTTGTATCTACATACCTGCCTACTTGCAGTGACATCTGAATAATTGAAAGCTTTTCACTTACAGAATGAACAACAACATTAATGAGTTTTCGCCGGAAATGTTACCTAAACGCCGGCCCATCCTGAAGTGCGAGAACGGCCACTGCCACTTGAGGGGATGTGGCCGAGAACACTGCCGGCGTAATAGCCGGCTGCGGGGGCGGTGTTGCAGTGGTCACTGCCATAAGAAAAGCTGTCGGCGTGGCCACTGCAACGAGCATGAAAAGTGTGTTGGCGCAAGAGGCGTTTGAAGTTTTAATAATCAAAATCTAATTAATTTGATGTGTTTCTATGTATTCCAATTCTGTTCTCACAAAAAGAAAGTACGTATCTGCGGCCTGCGCAGCAAGCCACGGATAACTACACTCACTCACTCACTCATTCTTGTCTAGAACTACATTCAGTGTTTCGCAGGGCAAGTGAAGTTACTCGAATAATTGAAAAACCTTTGTTAGGATTAGGTCCGTATCCGTAGTAGAACGAAATGTTACCACAGAATAAATATTAGTACCTTCATAATTAAGATTAGGTAGGTATGTACCTAGAGACCAATCACGACAATAAGCGTGACTAAACCAACTAAAATATTATCTTTTATAGGTACCTACCTACTTCAATCATTCGCAGGTGTTAGGTAGGTAGGTAGGTAGAACTTTATACCTAGCTACAAAACAGTCGATCTATGTACCTAGAGACCAATCACGACACAGCGTGACTAAACCAACTAAAATATTATCTATTATAGGTAACTACCTACTTCAATCATTCACAGGTGTTAGGTAGGTAGGTAGGTAGAACTTTATACCTAGCTACAAAACAGTCGATCTATCTGAAATACCTATAGATAGTTCCTTCGGACCCGCCCATTATTTTTGATGAGGAAACTATGCAAGCTCCAGTTGGAACAAACCTTCCCTATTGTTCTTTGGGTACTTACTTCTATTGTTGCAGAGGTTGCAATCCAAAACGCACATGTGCGTCAAAGGCATTTTGGTTTGTTTTTAGAACGCGTATGTGCGTTTCTGGCATACGGATACCCTTTTTGAGCGACGCGTTAATGCGTTCGGGGCACTGTAAAACGCGGCATTTTAGGTAGTAGGTAGGCAGGCAACGCGAGAAATGCGTCAAGAAGATCATGATGGTTACAGAAACCATTTGAGAATGCTCCCAGAGAAATTTGATGAATTGTTAGGAAAAATTGGGGACAAAATAACAAAGAATGATACTCACAAGCGAAATGCCATCCCGGCAATAACCAAATTGAAAATAACACTAAGATTTTTAGCTACAGGTGATTCATTTGTATCTCTAGAAGCATTGTACAGACAGAGTAGGAAAATCGACGATTTCACAGTTCGTTCCAGTTGTTTGTAGTGAAATAGCTACTGCACTACAGGATTTTATTAAAGTGAGTAAAACAATTTTGAATACCTCATGTTTTTTATTTATTTCAGCATAGACATTAGGCATTATTCCAAGCTTGAGAAAAAATATCCTGTCCTGATTCTTGACCAAAAGTTGTAGTGTCAGTGTTTGACTGCGTGGGTATTGTGAGTATGAATCGATCATCGGCAGATGCTGCTATTTCTTCAGATTATATAGATGTTTAATATTCATCTAAATGTCTAAATATAAAACGTCACCACTGGTGACGTTTTATATTTAGACGCTAATAATTTTATTAATAATTTTTATTTGACTAAAGATAATGTATACCTTAGTAGGCGTAGTAAATTGATTATTGCTAAATTCTTAGCATATGATATATTTGATCCTGTTATAAGAATTATTACACAGTTTAATGACGATCCCGTGGTTAGTAATAGTACTAATAAGGGAAAAAATGTAGTAGGGCCAACTGACCAGCATTTAAACTGACCATGTCGACAATGTTTAGTTTAGTTTAGTTTATTTATTCAAAAACAATTTTTACATCGTGTGTGAATATATCGTACATACTATAATAAAATTAAATTAATAGCATGCAATTACATATGGGTACTTAATCAAATTCTTCTTTGCTACTTACATCATAATTACTTTCTTGTGATAAACTCGTCAATTGTGTAAAAACACCCCTTCAGCAAAAGTTTTCTTAAATTATTCTTGAAAATATTTGGATTGTCAATTGCTTTCATTTCAGTAGGAAGAACATTAAACAATTTTACTGCTTGATACCTACTGCCATGCTTTGCCACATTCAGCCTCGGATATACCTCGAGCTCTAGGTCTTTTCTTCGTGTCATGAATCTTTTTGTTCTCTTCTCTGCTGTTTCGTATTTAAGTGGGTTTCGTACAATGTCCACCAGGACAACTAATATGTATAATATGTATGTATAATGGGAAAAACAGGCAGTTTACAAGTAGTTCACCAAAATATGCAACGCCTGCCCAGCAAAATATTAGAATGTGAATTATTTTTAAATCATTTAAAAGTAGATATTATGTGTATCACTGAAAACTGGATGGTACAATCTGAGGTACTTCCTTTCTACGAAAATTGTAATATTGCTAGTATCTATAAACGCAGCAGCGCCATACGTGGTGGTTCGTTTATCATTGTAAGAAATAACTTGAAATGCAAGGAGCGTAAAGATATTACTAGTCTTTCTATTGAAAGAACTATTGAGGTGTCATGTGTTGAGCTAGAGCGGCATGTTGTCGTAAGCGTTTACCGTCCCCCTGATGCTGATTTTGCGTTATATGAATGCACTATGGAAGAAGTGCTGCAAAAAATAGCATGTGATAAAATTATAATAGTTAGTGGTGATTTTAATATAGATATTCCGATTCATCCATTCTCTGAAAGACTTTTAAACTTATTTAAATGTTTCAATTTAAACCCTCTTTTTGATGAACCGACAAGAGTAACGCTAACAACAGCCACTTGTCTAGATAACATCTATTGCAGTTGCATACCACTTCATAAGTGAATACTAAAACATTTTAGTTCTGACCATAACGGTCACAGTGCCACCTTTTCCTGTAATCGTATAGTTGAAGCTCAGAACTTTACTCACCGACCTATTACAGATAGCCGCATCAAAACATTTAAAAGTAGAATTGAACACAAAGTTTCCGTCATACCATGCATCGATGATCCAAATGATCTTTTCACCACATTGTCTAATTTTATAATTAAAGAACATGCTGATATATTTACAGTAAAAACATGCAAAGCAAAAAATTGTACTAGTTTACCGACTGGGCTACACCGGGTATCTATAGAAGTAGGAATACATTGTACGAATTATATGCTTCCAGAGAGACAATGTTAGATGATCCAGTTTTTATCTTACATGTTAAGAATTACTCAAAAGTCTTCAAAAAAGTTTGTCATGCGGCTAAGTCACTGTTTTTGAGAAAAATTATATTAAATTCAACAAATAAAATAAAAGCAACTTGGAAATTAATTAATAATGAAACAGGTAAATCAAGGTCTCGCAATATACAGTTCAAATTAAATATAAATGGTACAATTTTGACAAAGAAACAGGACGTTGCGAATGCATTTGATAGTTTTTTCTTAGATACACCAACAATTGTGACCAAATCATTAAACTCTTAAGCCTCCAGAGCTTCCGTTCTATTAGAATCTAGTATTGCAAAATGTTAGAATGAGTTTAGTTTTAGCTATATTAACGAGGCTAGTATTGTAAAAGCATTCAAGTTAATTAATATAAAAAATACAGAAGATCTTTGGGGAATATCTACAAAGGTGCTGGGTGTCATTATCTTAGATATTGCACAATGTTTAGCTTATATTTTTAATAGATGTATCGACGAGGGAGTTTTATTTTATTATATTTGAGGCCTGGGAGAAGTCACAGGATGCAGTTCGGGTATTCTGCGATCTATCTAAGGCCTTTGACTGTGTGAGTCATGCAACCCTAATCAAAAGTTAAAATATTATGGCATTAAAAACCGGGCGATTGACCTCATACAGTCTTATCTATCCAATAGAGCCCAGAAAGTAGACGTGGGTGGTGAGAGGTCTTCAGGATCAATTATTGATCAATTATTGCCCTTTTTTATTCCTAGTATACGTTAACGATTTACCTTTTTTTGTAAAAAATATTTGTGATATAGTTTTATTTGAAGACGATACGTCTCTAATTTTTATTATAATTGTTAAAGTTAATAGAGGTAAAACCAGTATTTGCGATAACGTAAATGAATCCATATTGTTAGTTCCTAACTGGTTCACTGTAAATAATCTTTTGCTTAATTAAAAAAAAACTAAATGTATCAAATTCACTTTGCCAAATGTTATTCATAGCCCGACAAACATTGAAATAAATGGAGAGGCAATGAATCTTGTGAATTCCACGATCTTCTTAGGTTTTAATATTGATGCAAAACTGCAGTGGGGACCACAAATTGAAACACTTGCTGGTAGGCTTAGTTCCGCTGCATATGCAGTTCGTGCGATACGGTGGGTTACTGATGAAGCTACAGCTAGACTGGTTTATTTCAATTACCTCCATAGTGTTATGTCATAAGGCATCATTCACTGGGGGAAGGCAGCTGATATTGGTAAAATATTTGTAATTCAATGGCTTACTGATGAAGCTACAGCTAGACTGGTTTATTTCAGTTACTTCCATAGTGTTATGTCATAAGGCATCATTCACTGGGGGAAAGCAGCTGATATTGGTAAAATATTTGTAATTAAAAAAAAGAGCAATTCGTGCCATTTATAAAATAAAACCACGAGAATCTTTGAGAGAAATATTCAAAGAAATTAATATTCTCACAATAGCTTCACAATATATATATGAACATTTGTTATACACACATAAAAATAGAGATGGGATTCAGCAAAATAGTGACCTTCATAGAATCTACACTAGGAATAGACATAAATTATCCCATATACATCCCTAGGTTTTGACTAGAAAAAGTAAATAAGTCCTTTATGGGGAACACGGTGCGCTTCTATAGAAGCGCACCGCGCACTTATTATAATAAGCTTCCTGAAAATGCTACTAAACTACCTATTAAGAAATTTAAAGCATACATAAAAGGTAAGAATGCATGGCCTCATGTCGCTCTGCCGTTAGACAGTTAACCGACACACTTGAAATGTATAAACTCTCTTGTATTAGTATTCCGTAGTTAAGGTAGTTATAAGATGGATCATATAAAAAAGCGCTAGAACCAAGACGAGTTTCTTGCCAATTCTTCTCGGGCTTGGGTTAGGATGAATTGGCACCTAAATTCAACTAGTATGTAAGACGTTTCAAAGTGATCCTTGTGATTGTATTGAATAAAGTATCTTTTGACTTTGACTTTGACTTTGCATAGACGAATAACAGATTGGGATAGAATTCCAAGCCGTTTCTCTGCATCGTTCTGATCTTTGCCATCAGATTCTCTTTCGTGGTATATGTATGCATTGTATACATAAAACATTCCTGTTCATCACTTATCAGATGTTCACGTCTTTCTCTAATCTGGTAATTTTCAGCCTCTTCTTTTTCACAAACTGCCTGTCCGACTTGTTCATTTACCTCTTCGTTATTATTATAAATACTTACGGGTATTTATCGCGTTTATTTACCTATTTTTCCCGACGTTTCGACAGGTTTACACTCTGTCGTGGTCACGGGATGGCTGGAGTACTGGAGCTACCGCCTCTGCGAAGCGGGGGCAGCATTTTTTGCAACTACCCTCACTTGTTTTTCCGAAATAGAAATGTCTATCTGCACACTCGGACGACACACAACACTAACTGCCGAAGGTACATAAAGCTGACGCACCGTTACGACCAATAGTAAGTCAAATAGACTCGCCGACTTACAATCTAGCAAAACACGTCGCTGGTATCTTACAGCCACTTACGGGAAAGACGTCGTCTTTTGTGAAGGATTCGCGCTATTTTGTCAGCATCATCAGGGACATAAAGTTGGAACCCGGAGACTTACTGGTGAACTGATTATCAGAACTCCATACACCCTAAGATTCGCTTAACACATGAAATGGAGGAAAACAGAATGTTAGCTTTTCTCGACCTTAAGTGATGGTAAAATGTGACGGGACCTTGGCACACACAGTGTATAGAAAACCTACACATACGGACAGATACTTGAATGCAGCGTCACACCACCATCCAAGACACCTAGAGTCAGTAGTCTCCTCACTAGTAAGCAGAGCTTTGCGATCCTGAACATATGCAGGGTGAGCTAGATCATGTTAAAGGGGTTCTGAAACGGAATGGCTACAATACTCGAATCGGATGTCGTTTTAACTGGAGGCGCAAACAGGAACGCATTGATGTGAAAAGACAGCCTGCGTTCTTGCCTTATGTGAAAGGAGTTACGGACAAAATTGGTAACATGCTCAATAAATTTTCAATCAAGTCGATCTACACTCTACTCACCAAGATGACGAAGTATCTACGAATACCAAAACACTAACTATTAAACCGATGTCACGTCAATGAGACACTATAAGCTTACCGACGCAAACACTGAGGTGACGATCAAGAGACGTACAAAGTTTTAGTAGATAAACTCCGTACATACGTCTCTGAGACGGCATGTGTGCACTCGCCGCACTCGCTGCGTCAACTGGCGACCATAAGATAGCAGAAGGGGCTCCGTGCTCCACGTGTTTTAGCAAATATTGTAATAATAAAATTTTCGCCGTCTTTGAGACGTTAGAGGTTAGTTAGAGGTTAAATGACGAAGATTTTTAACCACTGGTATCACTGTCATAGTCATTTTTTTCTACAACAAAGTCGTGAGGAGCAATAGCCATTACTGCCAGATCCTCGGGAGATGGTGATGGTGGCTTTTCACTACCACCTGTTTGGGATTGTTCTCTCCTATGGCTTGATAAATTTGTCTTTGCGGATAACTTAATTCTTTTCCATGCCAGTCTAATGTTTTTTTTATCACGGTTTCTACCAGTTAGTTCACATAGGTATTTAAAAAAAAATAAGTATGAAATGAATATCGCTTCACACAGGCCATGGTAAGACATAATAATGTACTTCTTCACAATAACATAAACGAGTAGGTAGGTAAGTACATAAAAAGTACTTTTGTACCTACTAACCAAGTACTTGATTGTTATAGTTTTCCATTCTTTCGTTTTTAAATTGTTGATTGATGTGTTTGTGGATTTATCCTTTATTATATGTGTGGACTGTGTAATAAGTTTGCGTAATATATCCTAGAATATTATTATTTTTTGATTGAAGTAGGTAAGATACGCCTAATGGCGCAGAGACAATAAGCTGAGACTGGTCCTTTTTGGCATACCTACCACACAGACCTCCTTGCACCTACCTTGCTTCTTAGCTACTTTTTGTGTTAATTATAACTCGTGTACCTATTTTGTTTTTCTTTTAGTGTTAGTAGTTAAGTTTAATATTATTTTGTACCTTATTTTGTGTCTGTGTAATGTTGTGTCAAATAAAGTTTTTATCTATCTAATATGGTAAGTACAGATATATGTAACTATGAGCAGGTAATAAGTACTTGTTGCTATTATATTATTGTTGTTTACTTACTTTCTCTTCGTGACTCCAGTTTTCAGACCGTTTTCAGTTTTCTTTGTAACAACCATTTTGTCGAAAAGCTGGATTAGATTTTTTTGTTTACAAAACAATTAAATATTTAATTTAATATTTAAAAATGACGTTTTCTTCGTTACGAAATGGAATGTGCAGAGCTAATTCTCTTTTATACTTATTGTAATCTGAAGCTATGTCATAGTTTCTATATCGAATGATGCGTTGTTGCCTTCTACGTATTTACATTCCATGTAAATTTTCAGTATAGTTTGCAACGAATTGTGCGAGTGATAATTCTTCTAATTCTTCGGGCCGCTGTTCATATTTGTCAAACCAGTTTTCCTTCCAAATATTTGTTGAGTTCTCATCGGTATTCAGTTCGTCTGATTCATTTTGTGTTCGTTATACGGTACGTATATACGTATATACGGTTCATACGGTAGAGATATGTACTACAGATATTGAACTTTTGGACATAGATTCACGAAGTAAGTACCACGCTGCTTCTTGGCTCGTCAATTCAACAGTAATGAGCATATTTACACTCATTCACTTTCTTGTTATTTGTACTATGTCAAATTTAGGATGCTCATTAATTATTTCAAGAATTTGACGTTGTAAGTTGCTAATACCTCTATTAGTTTTATTTACATATTCAACAACGTATGCGACACAAGAGTAGGGCTACACTTCACTACATCGTTTTCATCATCTTTCTGTATTTGAAAACTCATTTGACTACACACATTTTTCCAGTCGTTGAAATCTTCGTAGCACATTTCGTTTACTCGAAAAGGCTGGCTTTTCATACGAATGTTTCTAATGGCATTAATAAATGCATCAGGAGTACAAGGGTTCTTTTTTAAAATCTTTTTTTATCTGTCTCTCAATTTGTGAATGCGCCGAGTCGCCTTCATTCAGCGTATGACCGAAATATTGTATAAAAAATTTGTACGTCATAGATTTAATATTAGTAGGCAAAATGATATGATTGTGTAATTAGAAATAAAATACTTACCAGATTACTTGATGTTTCTTTTTCTTTTAGATTTATTATTTTCATTATATAATCCATAGAATCGAACCACTTGATAGATGGTTTATAGATCTCATCAGGGCTAGATCCACTTTTTTTGCTCTTTTCAATTTTCAATAACCAGGAGTTATTGAAAATTGAACTAACTAACTCGTAGAACGTAAATTTTTAATTTTTTTTGTAACTTCATTCGTGTTTTGTAAATTACATTCCAGGCGGATGTGCTCTAACGACGCTTTACGCAAATCTCTGTTCTTATAATTAGGATCCAAACAATTCCATAAGTTGGTTTGATCTTTGTATAGCTCCACAAACTGTATATTTTGATCGGATGTCCACCTTTCCGCCATTTTGACGCCGAAACAAGAAACACTGCACCCGGCGTGGGCCCGAGCGTACGAGCTACTGTCATTTCGCAAAATCGTGCGATGACGACCGAGCGGCGTGCGAGTGGCGTGGTGGGGGAAGGCAAGTAGCGAGTAAAAACAAAAAAAAATGTTGAAGTAACTCGGACGCGAGCAACTGCCCCACTCGCACATGACAGTAACTCGTATGATGCGGTCACACGTGCGTAGTAGCTGCACCTCAGTAACTGACTCGGTCAGCTCGCATGCCAGCTCGCACTGTGTAACCTATCCTTTAGTTATGTGTACTATTTATTTATTGCTGTTATTTTAAGTTGTAATTTTAATTTATGTTCCCATCAATAATTGTTACTTGTAGATTTATTTTGGTCGTTTAAGAACTATTGTAGTTGTGTCATTTTGTAATCATTGTACGTTTATATATTGTGTTTTTTGTCTTGTCACGGTATGCTGTCACCCTCCTTGTTCGGCGCAGTCTGAAAACCAGCGCTATTTTGCAATATGCGAAGTAGCATAGAGCTGAGACTGGGTCTTTTTGAACACAGACAAACACAAACACAGACTGTGTTGGTGCAGGGTAGGTACACATACTACTATTTTTAATATTTATTTTATATTCATGCTATTGTCTTTTTCATTGTGTACCTGCTATTTTATGTTATTTTTATCTGTGTGTGTGTGTCAAAATAAACTTATTTAATACCATTTTTTTTACATTTATTTCAGTCTCTACATCCATATCACCTAATGGTACATTAGCATTATTTAATATTGGGCCCCTAGCTAGTCTTATTTCAGTCTCAGTTACGTTTCAGTCTTGTTAGCAGGTGCATTTTCTTCAAAAAGATTCCTGATTCTTCTGATAAATTTGGATCGAATTATCTGGTAATCGGAGTCTTTATCTGAATCGTCCTGAATCTGTAACAATGACAAAAATATTATTGTCTAGTCTTGAAAAGTAGTGAAAAAATACTAGCTATTACCCTGCAACTACGTCCGCATTGCCCTACTATGTCTTTCTCCATGATATTTTATATCTATTTAAGGAGATAGATTATAAAAAAAATATTATAAAATTGTGCAAAGGCCAAATTTCATTAAGATCCGTTCAGCCGCTTAGTCGTGAAGAGGTAACAAATAGCTACGTAGATAGACAGACCGGCAGATAAACTTTCGCCTTTATAATATTAGCTTGGATTTAAAATGAATGAAATTAACATTGCTTTTAAATTCTAATAATATTTTTTTATTTTTTTTATTTTAAATTACTATTACATTGTCTTAACAGTACAAACACCAAAACGACAACGGAATCACATAGCACATAAATACTGTGTAGCAGCATCTGAGAACTTCGCCAAACTAGAGCTAAATATATCAATATCATCAGATTCACATAGGCTGTTGATAACACGAAGGGCTCGCGTGAATGGTGCCTCACTCAGGAGGTTAGTTCTCGCGATCGGGATCGCCAACAGCCTAGGCCGACGCCGCGCGCCCACATAATTGTCAGGCACGCACAAACCGACACACATCAGCACCCGTAGATTGTGCACCATACCTCTAAGTAAACGAAAAATATACATAATTAATAGAATTTCCCGCCTCACTTCTAATTTAGTGTAACCTACCATGCCTAAAACAAATAAAGAAGGATACATTAATGGGTAAAATGGATAGACCCCATATAGTTTTAAATACAAAAACCTCGTAAATTTATTTTGCATTTTTTCTAACATGCCAATGTACTTTTTCTCATGAGGACTCCAAACCATAGCCCCTGACTCTAGCCTGGTTCTCACAAGAGCATTGTAAAGCGCTTTAATGGTGTGAATATTAGTAAAATCACTGCTCTGGCGCAATATAAAGCCCAGGTTACGGAACGCCTTCTTGCTGATGTCCAACACATGGCTTCGGAAGTTAATTTCTGTGTCCATGCGGATCCCTAGATCGCGAACCGATTGCACACGACCTATATCGATTGCTTGTAGTGAGTAGTCATGAAGAACGGGTTTCCGTCCACGGCCGTATGTGATAACACAGCATTTTGAACTGTTGAAATACAGTTTGTTTTCATGACTCCACTGATCAACACGGTCTAAATCCTCCTGCAATCGGTCGCAGTCTGAGCTACTGCTGATCCGTAATAGCAGCTTTAAGTCATCCGCAAATAGTAAGCAGACGGCATCTTTTAACGCTTTAGGTAGGTCATTTATCATGAGATAAGAACTCAAGAGGCCCCAGATTGCTTCCTTGGCTTATTCCAGAATTCGTGCAAAATGGGTCTGACAGGTGTCCATCATAATCCACATATTGCTTTCGATCCCTTAGGTAGCTGGCAAGAAAATCTAATAGATCTACTGAGAACCCTATTGCCGCCATCTTTCTTAGAAGAATGTCATTGTCTACAGTGTCAAATGCCTTGCGGAAGTCAAAGTAGGCTGTATCCACCTGTACCCCCGAGTCAATGGCAGGGACAGCATATGTCATAAAACACAGCATGTTGCTGTCTGTATTTCGACCAGGCCTGAAGCCATGCTGAGCGTCCGACAATTGGCTGTCTGTAGACGTACCGGTGCAAAATCGATTCATTCGAAAACCTTTGCGCATGATGATAAAACCGCTATGGGTCTATACCCCTCCACGTCAGGACTTACTCCTCCCTTCGGTACAGGGATCATTCGCGTCAGTTTTCACTCTTCTGGGTAAATGTGTGACTCTAAGGATAGATTGTATATATGCAAGAGCGGCCCAGCTAATAGCTTTCCACAATCTTTCAGTAAGAAGGGGGGAATCCCATCCGGACCGTATGAATGCTTGGGCTTGAGATGTTTTAGGGCTAGTACAACATCGGAAAAGGTGAACTTATCTATAATAACCTGCTGCATGCCACACGCACCGGCAGACTCGATCGCATCCTGGACACACAGCTTAGTAGGATTTTCATTGTAGACGGAGTAGAAATAAGTAGCAAATTCTTTTGCGCAAGCCATCGGAGACAACTGAATACCTTCCCGAGTTATACTTGTACGGCTTACATTTGACCTCTCTTTTTTTATGAAGGCTTAAAATGACTTCGGATCACTAGAGAAACGCCTCTGTAATCCTGCTCTGTATTCCTCATATGCTTCTTTTATCATATGTTTTACCAGTGCTCTTTTATCCGAAAAATTTCTATATTCATCTTGCGACTGGGATTTTTTATATAATTTATGCAATTCAGCTTTAATCTTAATCTGACATCTAAGCTCTGCCGTGTACCACTCCGGGTAATAATAACGTTTATTTTGGCTTCTGTGCAGCTTGCGCGGTATGGAGTTATTAATAACGCTATTAAGAACCGTGTAAAAACAGTCAACTGCACTACTAACATCAGTAATATCCTATTAGTAAAGTCCTATTTCTAAATACAACTTCATTAAATCAACATTTTTAAAATTCCATTGGCATCTTTGGTGACTCGGCTTCAAAGTACCACTATACTCAGGAGATAGGTCCGAGACTATGCCTTGTAGGTGCACAATGAGCGGGGGGTGCTGCCTATCGATAGGTACTACTGGATATGTACATAGTTGGATACTTAACTCAAATTCACTTAAATTAGACAAAACCAAATCTAGAACTCGATTATTACAGTTCGTTATACTATTTGTTTGGAATCCACAGAATGCGATAAAATATTCAATATAGGTATTTATATCAACAGAAGCTAAGTACAAATTAAAATCACCCAGAACGATCATCTTACTAAAACGGGTACACAGTTTTTCTATTTCATTAAACATTAACATATACTCCTGGTCTGAGCTACTAGGAGGTATATACAAAACACAACACAAGAACAAATTTCTACCTTTATCAATTACTGACGAACAAACCAGTTCAAACGCACACTTGTTTACGTCGATGGACAATGCAATTCGCTTTAATTCTAAGCGGTACGGCGACGCGGCCAGTAGAGCGCATCCTTGCTTTCTTCCATCAGCGCGGTCACATCGATGTATTTTGTAGTCCTTAGGTATTATCTCACCGTCGTGGAATGACTCATTTAATCCAGTCTCTGTAATCGCGTAGAGGTCTTCTGGTGACGACAGCAGCCCTTGGGTGAATTGATCTAGTTTTGTTCTTAGACCTCGCACGTTTTAGTAATAGATAGATAGGGGACGACGTCTGACAGGAGAGAGATTAATTCGTTTTAGTGACAGCGTAGTTTGCTGCAGTCTTCCGAAACCACAGCCATTCAGCAAACTCAGCATTCACCGGCCAGGCAGTGCCGGTAGATATTAGCTCGTACGCGCTCTCGGGGACTCCGATAATAAAAGACGAGTAATCCCTTTTACTTTTCGGCTTAATTTTATCGACTCTAACATCAGCTGTTTTACACACAGATGTTATATAGTCAGTCAAAGCTTCCACCGTGGTGTCCGGGTGTAGGAACCAAACGTGAAGGTGTTTGAGTTGCATTTGAGTTGCGTGGGTTTCAAACTTGGACTCATAGGTAATAATAGTATTAAGAGCTAAACCCAGTTGATCTTTGAGAGCCTAGATTACCTCCCTCAAGCTAAGTATGTCAGCGGATAGGTCAACCTGCCCTATCTGCGGAGCTTCCTCTGTTTTACGTATAGGAATCTTCAAGCGGTACGTAACGTTAGGATCACTGGGTTTTTTGGAACTACCAACTGGTGTGAGGCTATTATCACCACCTCGCTTAGTCGCTCAACGGCATTCCGGGCAGACCCACGATCCAGGAGAGTCGGGCAATTTGTTCCCACTGGTACAAAGGAGGTGATATAGCTTACTACACTTACCCTGTGCACATTTCAAGAACTCATCACTGGTGAGAATAGCAGTGCTGCAAGCGGCACAACTCATTTTAGCGATTTTGGTAATAAGCGAGCAAATTCGGACTAGAGATTGCTATTTAAAATAAGTAGGGGCAGCTCCAAGCAGTAGCAGTAGTGGCAAGCGTGCGAACGCGCGTGCAGCCGGCAACAGGCGGTGGGGGGCGTAGCGATGATTCACCCACAGCAAGAACAAAGGAACGCACTGACCACGGTCTATAATGCGGACGTTAGCAAATTATTTTAAAATAGATTTGCTAATTATCTCTTTGTTTGTTAACTGATTTTAGTCAAAATAGCACCACTGTTCAGAGTTTTTCACTGGCTACACACCGTTACACTTTCACTGATAGAGTTGCACTTTAAACAATATTTACATCAGAAAGATTACGGAGCGCACAAACAAAGCTGTTGCTTCAGAGACGTTCGGACGACGACTGAATAATGAACTGTTCCTATAATAGAATAATAACTAGAAAACCTTCATAATAGGATGGTCCTGATGAGCTGCTGCCACTTGAAGAACTAGTAGAATGTGTCGAGGCACATCAGCTCGAAAGAAATTGAAAATTATACTATTAAAGTTCACATGAATAAATAATAGAGTAGAAATATCCCGTTTTGAGTGAAAATTATGTGCAAAACCATGATAGTTTTAAAAGTCAAAATCTATACTTTTTGGTTCTGATATAAAGTTATGCATATCCGTTTTATCAATATGTTCCCGTCGGATTTGTTCACAAGCCTCCTTAATTTCGTGCTGTCTTTCTATTTCTCTGAAAATTTCTAATTCTTTATGTGTATTCTATGATGTATTTTCTGGTTTGCTCCATTCGTCAAGTCGTAAACTATAACATCAGAACATGGTGATGCTTCTTTAATTTCACTTAAAACAGCTGGTTTAGCCATTTTTCGTTTTTTATTTAATTTTTGGCCATTATCTTCACTCTCTGGAGAATTAAATTTCAGTCTCCTTACCACCGTTGACCTTGAGGCTTTCGGCTTTAGTGTCGTCTTTGATGTTTCAGCTACAGGCTTCTGGCCATTCTTGAATCTTGCTGCGTATTTTCTGTAATATTTTTTCCTACTGTTTTCCATTATGAGCTGAAAAGTAAAACAAATACCAATGTGTGCACAATTTTTAAAAGTATACATACTATGTTTGTATATTAGTACCTATGTATGTCTATAAAAATATTATTGCAATTCGAGAGTTATTTTTATATGCGCAGATCAAAAAACAGTATTATTTACATAAGGTTCAGTAGTTTTCCTAATATTTTTATCGAGCGTTGTTTGATTTTTGTTCCTGAGACGGCATTTCAAAATTTTCATCCAAGACCGTTTCATTCTCGGCGCGATCAGCTTATTTGGGAGCACCATAATTAACACAAGTAATAAATGATTCTACAAGGCAAACAAGATTCAATGATATCTTATGGCAGAAACTACGAAGCGAAACTGACCTACCGCCAGAGTTAGTAAATATCTTTGAATACTGGTACAGCAATCAAGTCAACCATGTTCGCTGGGCCGGTAAGTTATTTGAAGCCTACAGATCTGAGTGTGACGTGAGACAGGGGGGGCTATCCTCACCGAGGCTCTTTAACTTGTATGTGAACCAGCTGATCGTGGAACTCAACAACACCAAAGTCGGATGCCGCATTGAAGGGCTCAGTGTGAATAACTTTAGCTACGCTGACGACATGGTACTGGTGAGTGCCTCGATCAGGGCACTCAGAAAAATGATTCGCGTTTGTGAGTCTTTTGCGGTGGCCCATGGACTCAGATATAACGAAAAGAAGTGCGAGTTGATGCTGTTTAAATCAGAGAGCAAAACGTACTCTCACGTACTACCTGTGACGATTAATGGCAATGTCCTAAACATCACTTCACGTCTTAAATATCTGGGTCACTGGCTCACGTATAGTCTGACTGATGATGTTGATCTGGAAAGAGAACAGGACCGGTCATCCGGCTGCCGCAACCCGAGTCCCCTTCACCGCCCCGCGACACTATGCACGGCGCGCTCACCGGCCCTTCCGGTTGCCTGGCGATACGCGCCGACAGTGCCGCAAGCAGCTACTCGGTCTGCATGGATGCCCGCAAGATCGAGATGAGTTCTGACGAGAACTCCACCTCCTATGCGGGCATCGAAGCGATCGAACCACCACCGATGATGTCCATGCCGTCGCCGACGCCCGTGCCACGCGCGTCATACGCATCCGCGGCCGCAGCTCCCCCGCGCCTCCGCTCCCCACCGAGCCCGCGCCCGCCTACAACAGGGAGGATGAGGCTGGACGGCCTCCTAGCCGACACAGCACCCGAGGACATCATGGCGGCCCTCTCGGATATGAACTTTCCAGTAAAGTTCGTCCGTCAAATCCGAGCACAAAAGGGCCGCGCCGGGTGCCTATTCCACGCGCAATTGGAGCATCTAACACACAGCGGCCAACAGACCCACCGAACGGGGAGCCCAACTCCCTACCCGGAAAAGGAAAGGAAGGGCTAGGAAAAGGAAGAGGAGACCAGCCGGTCCAGCAAGGACCTACTAAGAAGCCAGTACCCGAGAAAGCCGGAACAATCGAGACAGCCCGAGAAATCCCGCGCCCACCACCCCCTGGAGCAAGCACGACTGCCACATTCAAGAAGAATGTCCTTATTCCGACCGTGCTTCTAGCACGCGCCGCTGAACCACCAACACAACCGCCACAGCGGGGAACAAGCCGCAGGCCCAGCGCGCCAGCGCACCTACGGTACCCGCGGCCAGGCATAACATGCCGGGTGACGCCGGGATCGCGATAGTCATACTCGCGATCCTATCGGAACTCTTGGCCACCATCGCTGCTGAAGGGAACCCCCAGGAGGCAGCGGTGCGAGGACTGGCCGCCTTACAAAGGCTCCAATATGGATAAGGGCGCGCTGCGCGCCCCTCCTGCGCGCCGGTAATCGGAAGCGCTAAACCCCTATGAAGGCCACCGCTAACGACAAGATGGCAGCGTACCGTTGCAGAACGCAACGAGACCCACTGACCCAGGGGCAGTCGCCCCTGCGAGTTGAAGCCAGGGTAATGACAAAGATGTCGAGGCCCTTACCTAAACCCCAAGATGGGTAGGTTTAGAAGACTTGAGTAGTAGTACTTGCAGCCTCTGGACCAGATATACGCAGAAAGCATGCAACGCCTTACGGGTTCTATATAACAATGCGTTCAGGGTGCTGTTGGGGCTGCGTTTCTGCAGCGCTTCGGGCATGTTCGCTGAGAATTGAGTGGACGGCTTTCATGCCATAATGTGCAAGAAAAGCGCGTCACTGAGAAGCCGGGTCCGTGGCAGCCCGAACACCATCGTGAGCAGATTGTCCGAAAGGTCGGACTGTCCCCTTCATAATTATTCGATGCAGCTGCACATTCACTCATCACTATAAATTCTCCGGTAAATTTCTCTAACACTAGTTTTTAAGTTATTTTGTTACTAACCATAATATAGACTAAGTCTGAAATAAATGAAATTTAATTTAATTTATTTTTAATTTATTTAATTTAAATTTAATTTAAATTAAGAGAACCGAAAACGTCATTCTCAGTTTTTGTCATCATCAAAATGTCATCTTTCATCTTTTCCTCAGTTACCGGTGTGAAAAAATTGTGATTATAGCGAGGATCTAAGTACCGTTCATATAGTAATTGTTCTCTGCTGGAAAACTTTGTTGAAAGTTCATTATTTAGAGTCGTGACGGCCTGTCGAATCGGATCAAACTCTTGTGATCTTGCTTAATAATCAATTTTTTTCAAGCATTTGAATTAATGGAATCACAGATGAAATAAGGGCGTGAGAGCTGCTCAGTTCCCGTGTAGCTTCCTCAAAAGGTCTCAGTAATTGAATAAAACCTTCAATGATTTAACCATTCTCTTGGCAAAATATGGTTAATCTCATTACACTTTACCTTTGAAAAACGCCCGAACATGTAAAACGTACTGTTCGATCGCGTTACACAATCTTGGAATACTTTAAGATGAGGTTAATTCAGTCTGTCCTAAATTGTTTGCAGTTATTTCTGAGCGGTGGTAAAATGATTTAAATGTGTCGAAGTTTTCTTACATATTTCTTTGAGTATTTTTATGTTTTCTTGCGAACCTAAACAACTACGGATATCAAGTTGTATTTTGTGAACAGTACAATCTATGTCATCCGACCAAATGTCAGACGTAAACGACATGTAATCAAATTTTTCGATTAATTATTTAACTTTTGAACAACTTTGCCATATGTAAATATCTCTCAAAATGATATCTCTCAAAATTGGCTGAGGGCCTGCTGCTTGCTGCCTGGCGTTGTTCCTGGATTCCCTTCCCAGTGGGATCAGATTCCAAATAAAACCAAGCTTCACTTTTTATTATTATTGGTTATTGGTTTAGTTTCTAAAGATACAAAATTCGGCTGCGGACGTCTATCCGAGCTGTGCGTTTTGATACGTTTTACCAGCGACATCTAGTTGTGATTTTGGAACTATTTACCGTTCGACACTATGTAAGAGAAAAAAATTGTCTAACCTACATTTCCAACAAAAAAAATATATATAACATAATATAATTGATCAAAAAAGTTGAAATGGAACGAAAACAATTAGTTACATGATAATTACCAATGTCGTGTCAAACTGAGCGATGACCCACCCTCTAGCACCAAAACAGCTACGACTAACGAAATGTTTAAAAGAGACAGCACTACCTATATTGGTGTATAAATTATGATATTATGATAAATTTCTGGACTAATTATTTGCTTTTAAAAGGCGAAATATGCGAATTCGTTTACAATATCATATTAAAAAAAAAATTGAACTTAATAAAATTTCTACAAGGCTTTTAAATAGACAATGAATTATCTTAATATTTTTTTACGTGACGGAGTTACTTGTGGAGTTATGTGGCAGTAACAAACAATAATATTGAGTGGAAACATCGCCTAATCCACACCCTAACTAAACTATTAAACTAAACAACACTTCAAGGAAAAACTAATTAATTAAAATTGTATATGATGAAACTGCGTCAGATTTTATCTTCTGTAATTGATTTTCTTTACACATGAACTCAAATATAGAAAATTCTTCCGGGTGCATTGACTTTAGATTAGATACAATTTTTTTTTAGCAAATTTTACTATGTAGCCATGCAGTGGATTGAATTTGTCCGACGTTGAACTAGAATTTACATTGATGTAAGATCACCCAATTGTCATTCTCTGGTAAAGTAGAAATTTCACTTTCGTTTTCAGACTCGCAACTAAACGACTCAAACATTTTATCATCTTTTGATGAAAATGCTTTGTGTAACTTTATTTTTGTCTTTTTGTTTTTCTTCTCTTCTCAGTGAATGCCTGCCTCAATTTGTGTTTTTTCCGGTATATATGTTAATATTTTAGTCGAGCCTTTTTTTTGTCCTTTTTTTGTAAGCTTTTGGGAAAAATCTTATTTGTTCGGGGGATTTAAACGTGGATGAAGTGAATGCCTTTGGCTCATCAGCTTTCTCATTGACTTTGCCTATATCCGGTGAAGTTGCGTGAAGGTTCTGTTCTTGGGTTTGTTCAATTTCTTCAGTCACAGGAGTTAGGCATTTGACACTTGATGTCGACGGTTGGACGCTGAACAAATTCTGTCAGTCACATAAGAAGAGAGATAATCATCATCGGTGAATACATAACTTTGAAATGGAAAAAAATCCCTGTGACTCTGCACCCACTTTGGATGTTTTGTGGGGTAAATGCTTTTGGAAAAGTATGACCGAGACATTCCGCTATGTCATATATTGTCAAAGCTCTTCCAGCATTTTTGGACCATCCAATTGTCACAAGCCCTGTTGTAATGTGCTGTAAGTGGTCCGAACACAGTTCGATCAAGTGGTTGGGTCTTATGTGACGTGTGCGGAGGTATACTCAGCGGATGAATGCCGTTTTTCTTTGCGTCATTCAAAGATTCAAAGATCAAATATTGCCATGCTGAAGTGGGTATCGTGATTGTCCATTATTAATAACACTGAGAAGTCCAAAGCGCACTTGCTGTACTTTTTAAAGTGTTTTAAAAAGTTAACGAAATTGGTGTCTGTCATCCAACCCGAAGGGAATGTGTTTCCATCTGTGCCTGTAGGTGCACCTTTCACCATACGATCCTGCCAATTCTTTCGTAGGAAGGGGGTGGATAACCTCCCAATGCATTAATGGCACAACATGTAGTTACCAATTCACCACGCTCTCCTGAGGTCATCTTTCCAACTCGTTTTAATCCTTTTGTGGCAACGACTTTTTTGAGATTTATCAATTGCTACGTCATATTCGTATGCAAGTTTTCGCACACATTGAGATGTTAAGCCGTGGTGCAAATTGCTTGCTATTTCTATATTCAATATTAAATACTACATTTATTTAGCGGCACGTGACAAGGGGAACACATGTGTTTTGGACTTGTGAGTATACTTGGGTCCTACCCCCCTATCACCCACAGTCCGTAGGATGCTGTTGGTGCTGCCGCGCACCCGCCGCATTTGTGAGACTGCTTTTATTTACAGGCACGTGACAAGGGGAACACATGTGTTTTGGACTTGTGACTCGACATGGGTCATATGTTGCTGTTTCATTTGTCCACTTACTTATTTTCTCATTAGGTTTATCATTTGCTACGTCATATTCGTATGCAAGTTTTCGCACACATTGAGATGTTAAGCCGTGGTGCAAATTGCTTGCTTTTTCTATATTCAATATTAGATACTACATTTATTTAGCGGCACGTGACAAGGGGAACACATGTGTTTTGAACTTGTGAGTCTCCTTGGGTCCTACCCCCCTATCACCCACAGTCCGTAGGATGCTGTTGGTGCTGCCGCGCACCCGCCCGATTAGTGAGACTACTTTTGTTTAGCGGCACGTGACAAGGGGAACACATGTGTTTTGGACTTGTGACTCGACATGGGTCCTATCACCCACATTCCGTAGGATGTTGTTGGTGCTGCCGCGCACCCGCTGCATTAGTGAGGCTACTCTCTTCCGCATGATGGCATAGAAGTCATCCACATGCGCCACAGCAAACATGTCTGCTGTGACGCGGCAGCTTTAAAATCAATATTTCTTTCAGAGTTCTAGTTGCGTTCAAATGGTCGAAAGTTATCAGTAGTAGTTTATGTAAATCTTTCGCCACAAATAATGGAACACGTTCAGGATCAGTTTGTTTGAAAATTGATATCAAATCATAAATATTTCTTTCAGATTTGCCATTGTTCTTTCTCTCACTTCATCCATCACATACACATAATTTTGTATGAATGCTAACAGTTTAAAGATTATTATATTACAGGTCGCATATTTTATCAAGTTGGAAGCCATTGCTTGCTACGTTATGAGTCACTAATTGTGACCCGCACACACGTCTATTGGCAAAGCGCTCACGGCTGAGACTGATATAATTTACTAGTAATAACTCTTCTTCTTTTGTAAAGACTTTGGACTAAGTGTAATCTGGAGCATACGCGATTTCGGTAATAAAATACGAATAAAAATAAAATACAAATAAAATATGAACGAAATACTCAAAACAACAACACCACTGTTCTGAAGTTGTCTTCTGTCACTGTCAAAATGACATTTGGTGATTCTGGACGACGGCAAAGAACAGTATTACCAGTATAAAATTAAAAAAAAACTCCTATAGTTTTCGAAATAATACCTAGGGGTCAAGTGTCCCAAGTGGTCAAGTCGCACCTCCAAGGACACAATTGCAAAAAAATATTTTTTTAGTAGAAGCGTTTCAAGTTTCGTAAGCTCGCTAATTGATAACACCTACAAATTCTAACATTGTAATGGGGTTATATTAAGGCGTTAATAATATTGTACTTAATGTAATTGTTTTTTTTTGCCATAACAATTCTAATATAAAAGTTGTCCACCCTCATTTGTGACATTGACGCACTGAAAGTAAATTTAAAAGTAATAGTGTGTCGAAGTTCACTGAATAAAAAATATATATATCCAGGTCCAAGATTCATTTTAGCAAGAGGTAGGGGAGGGATGGGCACTTTTTCACAATTTAATGCATAATAAATATGATTTTATAGATAATCAACATTTATTGCCAATTCTTATGGCAACACACATTTGGCTAGATATTTTAGATAAAACTTTCTTAAAATTATAATCAGTCTCAACATTAAGAGATAATTTCAGAAATTTAGTCAAAATGTTCAATGCTCCCTATGACAAGGAAGTTTGGACACACTCTGTGGGAGGCTTGGGCATAGCCTATAAAACATATATATATCCATAATAGAATCCAAAAATAAAAGTTAACAACAAATAAAACACATCTTAAATAGTATCTTAACTTATTTAAGATTAGATATAACCTATAAAGGTTAATCAAATGTGTACTTAGAGCTACGTTTGGTTTTATTGATGTCTTTGGTCCTGGCAATTTAGTTTTGATGTCGTCTAGTAGGACACTAGTAGGACATAGCTATGTCATCTACTTCAGGAAAAAAAGGTCAACTTGATCTAGGGATTAGATATTTATCAGCTGTTGTTTTTATTTTTGATCCTTTTTATACCTCTTCTATGGCTCGTAATATCAAATCCCTAAGAATTTCCCGTGGCAAACGTTTCTTCGTTTCTTTTTATATTTGAACGGCATCTTTCTAATGTAATTAATGTAGATTATGATATTCTATTAGCTATTCTTCGCTCTTATAACATATCTCCAACAGTAATTGACTGGTTTCGTAGTTACCTGTATGGTCGCCGGCAACGAATTCGCATTGACGATACTTTTTCATCCTGGTGTCAAGTGAGTGCTGGTGTACCTCAGGGCGGCGTTTTATCTCCTCTTCTCTTTGCTATCTTCATAAACTCTATTTCTAAACGTCTCTCTTCTTCCTACCACCTTTATGCAGATGATTTACAAATCTATTCACAAGCTCCTATCGAGTGGTTAACAGAAGCCATCGCTAGTACAAACGCTGATTTGGCTAATATTTTAGAGTGGAGCAAATTGTACGGTTTAGGAGTAAATCCGTCGAAAACTCAAATAGTCATTATAGGAAGCTCTAGAATGATGATGATGCGAGTTATGTTTGATGACACTGTCATGGAATTTAGTGAGGTGGTCAAAAACTTAGGTATACTAATGGATAGGCATCCATCTTGGGAACCTAAGCTAACAGCGGTAAGCCGAAAGACCTTTGCTGCCCTTGCCTCTCTGAAACGGTTGCGAAACTGTCTTCCTACGTCCACCAAAATTGCGCTAGCACAATCCTTGTTGCTTCCTATTTTAGATTATGCTGACGTCAGCTACCTTGATATAACTGAAGACCAACTCAATAAACTTGAGCGTCTTCAAAATGTTTCTATTAGATTCATATTTGGCTTGCATAAGTACGATCATATTTCTGAGTTCCGAAACAGACTTAAGTGGCTACCAATTCGTCTTCGTCGAAATGCTCACATCCTTTCTCTTCTTTATTCCATTATGCTTCTTCCTTCCACTCCAGTCTACCTTAAGGAATGTTTTGAATTCCTTCATCTATCCAATTCCCAATCCCTACGTTCTTCCGAAACCCTTCAGCTAAAAACTCCTATTCATACTTCGAGCTGCTATGGTAGTTCTTTTACGCTGCAGGCTGTGAAGCTATGGAACGAACTCCCTGTCTCCATCCGGTTTGCTAAATCCTTAGCAATTTTTAAAAACTTAGTTTATCGTCACTATCTCTCATCACTCTCATAGATATATATTTATTTTGTAAGTATTAATGTATTATTGTTTATGTATTGTTTTAGTATATAATTATATTATTAATGTTTAAGTAGGTATATTTTATTTTATGTATGTCTAGGTATATTTTTATTTAGTAATCACATTTGTTTAATGTATGCCGCGCCGTCCATTCTATTTCATGCATTCCTTTCCATCCAAAGGTTGCCAGGAAGAGATCGCTCTCAAGCGATATGGTCGCCCATTGTACCACTTAAGTAATCTTATTTTGTTTAAATTGTAATTTTGTATATTTATTTCATAAGGTGTAAGTACAATAAAGTTATATTCTATTCTATTCTATCTTTCTGTAATAAAAATTATTCAAATCGTTTAATTTAAGCAGGTAATTAGAATTTAAAAAAAACCTCCTATACTCAACATATAAGAAAGAGCATTGGGCATGCCTAAACTTTCCTCACATCAGGATGCCCATTATTCCTTCTGTATACATTTTCAGCATAAGTTATTTTTTATTTTTTGGGTATCTAAGAATGAATTTTAGATTAATTTATAAGTTAGTAAATATACAAAAGATCTATAATAAAAAAAAACATACCTGTCGTTATTTTTCTCTTCATTACGATCTGAAACCACCATAAAATATTCACTTTTATGAGCGTGTCAGAATCACTATGATTTACCTACTCTAAATACTAATATATATGGTTATACCTAATATGTAATCAAGATATAACTTGATACTACCCGATTATTTGTGAAATAATCCTTTAGTAAAATTATTCATGGTAAGCCTACTCGTACAGTTTAATGTTATACCTATATATTCACATGAGGAATGAAAGTCAAACCTAAACAAGGATAAGTAACAGAAAACACAGAATTACATAATGTATCATAGTATTTAATTATCACATTATTACCTACCGTCCCATTAAGTAAACACAAGTATAGTATTATACAATAGAAACGGCGTGAATACACAAAAATGAACATAGAAATAATCACAAATGTAAGATACACAAAATAGAAAGAAAAAATACAATAAAGTTACAAACTAGATACTTAACTTGAGGTCTGGTATGTTGTTCCACTAAAAATTTATTTATTTATTTATTTATTTCAAACATTACATCTATCATTACAGGTTAGACCTAATACAATAGAGTAGTCACACACAATATAATTAATACATGTCATACCTAGGGCAAATAAAATAACAATTCAATCACACAATAATAACAAATAATAATAAGAATATACAATCACAACAATAACTAAATAATAAAATTCAAATCTTAATAATGTCAAAATTATAATCATAAATAATTAAAATAAAAAATAAAACAATAATAATTACCTATAAACAATAACTCACATTAAATAATGTCGCTTCTACGAACTCGCTCTTTGAACAGTGAAATATGTCAACGGTCAGCGCCACCAGATTTAGCACTTGTATAGTCCGCGTCAGTGGCGCCTTGCCTACCAGGTTAGTCCTTCCTCGAGGCACTGCGAACAGAGGAGGCCGCCTGCGACGCCCAACATACTCGTCCGGTACGCACAGTGTCATCATCTCCAAGATGGTCGGATGGGATATCATCCCTCGGAACACCCGAACCACATACAGTGCTAGCGCCATATCCCTCCTAGTTTCCAGCTTGTTGTATCCAACCATACCTAAGACGAATAAGGTTGGATACATCAGGGGATAGAACGGATAAACGCCGTATGTCTTCCAATACAGATATCTTGTAAACTTGTTCTGTATGCGCTCCAACATGAGGCTATATTTAGCTTCATGTGGAGCCCATACAGAAGCTGCACTTTCCATCTGGCTTCTAACCAAGGCATTATACATAGCCGTGAGAGCCCTTATGTTTGTGAAACCGTTTGCTCGGCGTAAAATGAATCCTAAAATTCTGTACGCCTTTTTACAAACGGTCACAACATGGACTCTGAACCTCAACTCGATGTCCAGACGAACCCCAAGATCTCTTACCGATTCCACTCGCTTCAACTGCGCTTCCTCAATCTGGTAGTTGTAGTGAAGTGGGGCTGTTGCTCTACTAAATGTTATTATGGAACATTTGTTCACATTAAACTGCAACTTGTTTCGTCGGCCCCACTCCACTACCCTATCCACGTCTTGTTGAAGACGGGCGCAATCTCCTTCCTCCTTTATTGGTAAGATCAGCTTGAGGTCGTCAGCGAACAAAAGACATTTGGCCGCTGTTACAACTTCGGGCAGATCGTTAATCATCACGATAAATTCCAACGGCCCTAAGTTGCTGCCCTGACTCACACCTGTTTTCGTGAAGTAAGGTTCGGATTTGTGTCCCGCGTACTCCACATACTGCTTCCTGTCCTTCATGTAGCTAGTGAAGAACTGGAGCAGTTTGGGGGTGCAGCCGATTGTCGCCAGCTTGGTCAATAAGATGTCATTATCGACCATATCAAAAGCTTTTTTAAAATCAAAGTAGGCGACATCGACTTGCACCCCTGCGTCCACGTTCGGGAGAATGTACGACATCGAGTTGAGGAGGTTGCTGGTTGTACTGCGGCCTGGCCTGAAGCCATGCTGAGAATCCGAGAGATGAGCCGATACTTGCTGTTGCATGCTCCGCTGCACCGCCGACTCAAACACTTTTGCCGGTGTTGAAAGGATTGCAACGGGCCTGAATCCGCTTACCTCCGAGCCACCGTCACCTTTGGGTATAGGGATCACCCGGGTAACCCTCCACCGTTCCGGGAAATATGATTCTTCCAAGCACAAGTTAAATATATGGCTGAGTGGCTCCGCTAGAACCCTACGACAGTCCCTCATTACAAACACGGGTATCCCGTCTGGGCCTGAAGAATGTTTCGGCTTAAGTCGTGCGAGTGCCGCCCATACCTCTGCCACTGACAGCTTCGGCACGTGAACGCGCGAGCTCCCGGCACTGCTCAATGCCTCCGCTTCACTCACGTTGAGGGCCGCCGTAGAGGTGCCGTATACCGAAAGAAAATACTTAGCAAATTCCTCTGCACAAACTGCCTCCGGAAGTGTACTACCATCTTTAGTAATTGTCTTTCGGTTCACTGCACCCCTTTTCTCTCTAACATAATCCCAGAAAGCCTTCGGGTCCTCCACTAGTCGGCTCTGCACTCGCTCCTGGTGTTGCTGATGCTCCGAGTGTATCATTTCCTTGACCCTCGCTCTACATTCCGAGAAAGCCTGGTAATTCTCCTTGGACCCTCTCATCTTGTACAATTTATGCAGCCTTGCCTTATGTTCTATTTCTCGAATGATCTCTACATTATACCACCTTGGGTAACTATATCTTGAATGTACCTTACCTGTACGTTTTTTAGGTACACATTTATCAAAAATATCATTCAGGATACCATAAAAACAGTCTAACGCGTCTTCTGGCTTTTGAACCCGAAAAATAGCGCACCAATTTGTTGCCGCTATTGAGGAATATAAAGCGTGGTAATCCGCCTTACCAAAGTTCCAGCTCGGTAAAGTGGTTGGAGGTGGCGGCTTCGGGCCCGGTTCCGCGCGCGCACAGCGCCGCATCGTCACCGCGAGCGGTGGGTGCTGCTGGTCTACCGGCACCAGTGCCTCATCGGCCATGCCCACGTGCGCTTCATCCATTTCTGAACAGACCAGCACCAAATCTAGTAACCTGTCATTACAATTTCTCACCTCGTTCTTCTGAGCGAATCCGCAAAAGGCTACAAAATATTCAAAATAGTTTTGAACGTTAACATTACATGAATATAAATTAAAATCCCCTATAACTATACATGACTTATAGTTAGGACACCATTTTTCTAAAATTTGGAACAATATTAAATAATCATCTTCAGTACTATTTGGTGGAATATAGACCACACAACAAAAAAATATAAACTTCTCTTTTAAAAACACTGCGGCGCCAACTAATTCGAACGCGCAGGTGTCTATATCAACGCCGTCCGGGACCTTTGCTTTTCGTAACTGAAAGCGGTGCGACGACGCCAGGAATACTCCTCCCTGCTTACGTCCGTCCGCCCGGTCACATCTCAAGATCTGGTATCCGGGAGGTACTATCTCGGCATCGTGAATGGACTCTACACATCCCGTCTCTGTGATTGCAAATAAGTCTGCACCTGAGGATTCGATATTGTTACAAATCATATCCAACTTTGTCCGTAACCCTCTAACATTCTGGTAATATACCTCTACTGCTCTATTTTTCTTCGATTGGCCTATTTGCCTGTCTCCGAAACCAAAACCATTCGCCAAACTCAGAATTGACCGGCCAGACTTCTGGCTGGTATAGTATTTCGTACTCTCTTTGCGGCACTGTGATAATAAAAGAAGCATAATCCCTCTCCGTCTTATGCCTAATTTTATCAACTTTTATCGTGGGTTCTGTGCCACATACGCTCTTTACGTGGCCCGTCATACTTTCCACAGTCGTTCCAATCGCCAGCTTCCATACGTGAAGGTATCTCTTTACTTCCATTGCTTTTATTTCCATATTAATATTATCGTTCCGGCCTATCTTCACCATTTTAGGTTGAACGCTCTCTCTACCTCCAATGCTACTTACCATGCTAGTAGTACTAACCGCTTTCGTATTTCTCGAAGGTCCGTGGTTGATACCACTGGTGGTCGCCTTCGAATTGTCCGTGGTCCTATTCGCGAATTCATTCTTACTAGTATTTTTCTTGCAAACCGTGATCCAATCATTCTCCTCAGGTATCGGTGCCTTCGGTGGTGGCGGTGGTGTGATCATAGTAGCTGCTGGTGGTCTACTAGTAGAGGCGTGCGCCTTACTACCATGGGTTTGCATAGGCGATACGCTTGGCTTGTTTTGGCGTTCCGATGAAATGTTTGTACTTGGCTGCTTAGTTTTTTTAACAAACTTAATTCCTTGGGGCTCAGACTGATTTCTGGGGCCCCCCTCTTGTACGTCTGATGCAGGAGAAGTTATGTTAGCTGGCTCCGAAGGCCGAGGCTTAGTTGAAACTGGTGCTTCTCTACATTTACAAGAATTCAATTTATTCTCCAAGGTACTTAATCTTCCGTTCAGCCTGTCAAACTGATCCAACATTATTACTATCAAATTTTTATCCATTGAAGTCGTAACTTGCTCTGCTATTGTTTTACTTACAGTAGTCTTCAGGCGCTCATACAGCGCATCTGTACTCTTCTGTAGTTCCCCTTCCATAATAGTACGGACGTGGACGTCTAAACCGCCGTTTTTCGAATGCGATGTGAGATGAGAAGAAGGAGAGAAAGGAGTTTGATGCATTCTTATTTGTCGATTCTTTGTACGTCCAGTAACCTTGCCATGTTCCTCCGTGCTAGAATTCAGCGTTGACGAAAGGTAACAGCTGCCGCGTACAGGAGTATTACTATTTCCACTCTTTGGAATTTTGCTATGACATTCCACACAAACCCAAGAGCTAAGATACTCCGGTGTAAGTGTTTCGAAGTCGCTCTGATTAATGTTTGCACATAAAAGGTCGTATGTGTGTTTGCACGTAAAACAAACCAAGTAACTCTTGTCCGTTATTTGGCCTCGGCATCCTGAACACATTGATCTGAGATCCGTAGTCGAAGTCATTGCTTACTATTCCGCAAGACTAAGTGAAACAAGCTGCGCCACAGCTTCAGTCGTAGTACTGCAGTGATTTGCGTTTGGCTATGTACCTCCGCCGGCCGGCCGTTTAGCGATGATTCACCCGCACGAACAGTGCGAGCTGGCGGTGAATGGTCGGTTACACCAACTTTTTTGAAATGATTTTTCTGTTTATTATTGCACCACTAGTCCGATTACAATTTTAAAAACGTCACTGGCTCGGGTATTGCCCTGGCTACACGGTTATATAAGTCACAACCGATTTACTTCGAATTAAACCACTTTTTCAATTTAAAAACCGCTGAGCAAACGAACGTAGCTGTTACTTGATTGACCGCGATCGGCACGAAAATGTCCCCTTATCGCATTTTCATTTCTTTATATACCCTTGCACTACCATTTTTTTATGGTGCTAATTTGAACCAATCACAGCTAAGAAAACTTTGAACTCTAATATCTTTCATAAACAGTAACAATAATAATATATAATGAAGTTAAACTTTTTTGAAACCTAAATAACGCTCACTTTACATCTTTATAATTTCTATCTATTAGTCTGTCTGCAGATATTTAACTAAATAGGAGCGACCAATCACAGAGATTTAGTGAAATATCTTTGTATTTAGGACATTATAACAAAACCTAATTTAACATACCTTATTTAAAAATTACAAAATTAATTCTACAATTTTTATTTTTAATCAGTCTTACTTATATCTTTAAACAATACATCAACAATTAGTAAACAAAGTAGAAGTCTATTCATTTATTAACTATTTATCTTAAACTTATAAACTAACAATATTAATAGCGTAATAACTATTGGGCAAACTATCATTGTTTAATACAATATTATTTTTATCTTATTTGTTTATTAATATATAACAGTAAATAATGTAATATGTTAAATAACATGTAATTGATATTTTCATTCAAAAACTAGATGTTGTAGTTGACATTGACATTTGTGAAGACCAATTGACATTGATTAAATCAAATGATGAATGATGAATGATGAAGATTGATTTTTAGTTAGTTTCTACGAGCATATCTTTATTTTGAACGGTTTTATTTATAATCTGTCAAGCGCATAACCTTTAAACGTGTCTTTGATAATTGATAATGATATAGTAGACGGGAACGGAGGAAAGAAAACAACCGAACCGGCCGAGTTTTGGCACTAATTTATTATTGCTGTCATAGTCAAAAGGTAAAATGCTAGTCTTATAAAATATTACGCTTAGCCGTACATCTTGCCTATTTAAAGAAAACAAGCAGGACACATAATTTTAAATTAATAATGCAACATATTATAGACTCGGTATTCTAAAGCGTCGCGGCGTCGCAGGCGACCTCCCTTTGTCATCTAGGCTGGCTGCTCGGTGGCATGGGTGCGACGGTGCCGGTAGGTGCGACGGTGGCCCAGCTGTAATGACGATAGCGGTGGCGTTGTCTGACACGTTTTGCACTCGAAAGTTGCGATTCTTGCGTCCTTGGCACTTGTCTGTGTTTTCGCCAGTAGTACCCTGCAATGCTAGTCACAAGTCCTATTACAATTAGTACTAAATATGTTATAGCATAATGGTGGACGTCATGAATACTAAGTTGAGTTACTGAATCCATCTTCAATTGTTCGAGGTCAGTTTTCAACTTTGTATAAATCTCATCATGAGTTTCCGGCTGAAAGGTCAGGTTGTCGGAGCCAAAGGTGCTGTTGAGCACGGTGTTCAGGATGGATATTTTTCGTGTCATGATTGTAGTTCCAGGCATATGAATCTCACTCAGAAAGTTAGTATGAGAATTTATAGTAAACGTATCACCCTTGACGGTGCAGCCTTGACCTAGGGTAAGAATTCCAATTCCATGCCATTCGAATGAAATATGCGTAGTTTGCATTAATTGCAACATGAATAAAACCAGCTATTTCGCGAGTGTAACTTGATCCACTTGTCGGCTGTGCATTTGGAGAGATGGTGACTCCTTGATTGTCTTATCGGTGTTTATGAGTTTCATATTACACATTGACGATTCCGAGTTCAATTCGTAAATCGGTTCGACTAATGAGCATAGAAGGCGAATTGTTATTGTTGAGCGAAGTCGTCATCTAGTATTCCAAATAGCGAGTGCGCCACATAACCGATCCCATTGATTAGTCCTCTTTTCTGACGTTTGTTATTGTTATGATATTTGAGTAAACTGTTGTAATGTTCTATTTCATTAAGTTCATGCTGCAGTTGTATTATGACGCTGTAGTACCTACTGATTATCGAATTGAATCAGTGAATTTAGGTATGTGACGTATTGTCGTATGTCTGATAGTGCTTTAGTTCTGGTACTTTGTCGAAATAAAATGGTGTCTTCCATTTAGACCTTGTTTGAAGTTGATGTAAGTATTCGTGAGACCACTTCTTCCAGATATTCTTATTCATGGCTTGAATGAGGTACCAGCGAATCGGTAGGTTGATTATGTCTGGGTCTGTTTGGGGTCGGGATAACAAGGAATCTCCAATCAAAAATGTCCAGGTGTCAGTAAGTCATTTTCATGGTCTTCTTGTAGGGTGTCAGTAGTCAATCCCCGGGTGGCACAGACAGCGGCGTTCTCTTCTGACCTCACGTGGTGCCATCGGGACGCTGGAATAACTTTGATAATTTGACGTACCCTATTTGCTACGAACTGTTTCCATCTTGTGCTGTCGCCTTGCAACCAACCAAGGACTACTATTGAGTCTGTCCAAGCATTGATAGGGACATCACTGCAAGAAATCGACTGTATGACCTTTCTCAAGTGTTGTGATAAAAGTACTGCTCCGAGAAGTAATCTAATCTCGACAATGAGATTTGTTTGTTCTGTGGAGCTAACTTTGTCTTAGCGGCGACAAGTCTCGTTGTGTAACTGCCTTTATCATTGCATGTTGTTATGTACACGGAACACGCATAAGCCTTTTCTGAGGCGTCACAAAATCCGTGTATATGAAATGTCTGTCGATCGCCCAAGTATCTGTCTATGTAAAACTTTTCTATGTTTTTCAGATCCTTTCTTAATTTAATCCAATCTTCGAATATATCGTTCGGTAATTCATCGTCCCATTTCATGTCACATAACCACGTTCGTTGGAATAGTAGTTTAGCCTTTATTGTGATAGGTGATAATCAACCGAGCGGGTCATAGATTTTTGATGTCTGATAATAGTTGTCGTTTAGTATTGCTGATATTTTTGTTTTCATAATTGATTTTGTTTTGAAATGTGAACGTGTCCGACGAAGGATTCCATCTTAGGCCTAATGTTTTTCGAGACTCCGTGTCCTTGAACTCAAAGAGCGAATTGATTTGGCTTGTCGGAATGTGTTTGATGAGTTCTGGGTCATTGCTAGACCATTTTCTTAAATTCATGCCGGCTTCTTTAAGCACTGCCATCAACTGTTTTTGCAACTTATTTACATCTTCTTTACTGTTGTCTCCGCTCATGAGATCATCCATATAAAAGGACGTCTCCAACGCTACTGTTGCTAGTGGAAAGTTGTCTTCGTTATCATGTGCTATTTGGTGCAGTGTTCTTATGGCTAAGAAGGGGCAGCTTTCGTACCATACGTCACAGTGTTTAAGCGAAACTCATGGATTAGATCCTTTGGTGTGTCCCTCCATATGATCGTTTGCAGATAAGAATCTTGATCTCTGATAAGAATCTGGCGATACATCTTCTCAATATCTGCAGTGATTACGTATTAATGCATCCTCCACCTTAAGATGAGTCCTTGAAGGTCCTGTTGAAGATTAGGACCACATTCCATCAATCCATCATTCCGATGTTTTGGCGGATGCGTTAAAAACAACTCTTAATGATGTGGTTGTAGAGTCTAATTTCAATACACCGTGGTGGGGTAGGTAACAAGTGGGTATTGATGTAATCTGATCTGCCGGCAGCATATGACATAGTTCTTGATATTCATTCATAAATGTTCTGTACGCATGTGATAAAACGTTGTCTTTTGTCATTCTCTTTTCAAGTTGTTTAAATTGTAAAATTGGTTTTGTTTTAGATTCTCCTAGATATTCATTGAAATTCTGCTTCATAGGGAGGCCAACCTCGTATCTACCATTGTCTAGTTTTCTTGTCGTGGACTGATAAAACTTTTCACAATATTGTTCTTGCTCTGTCAAGGACCTTTCACTGTCATTTATGTCCTCTATTTCCCAAAATTTCGATATCTCATTGATATCATTTACAACGACGTTACATTGAAATAACTTTACATTGCCTGATAACACCCAGCCTAGCTTTGTTTGCTGAGCTATGGGTGCTTGAGGCGGACCTTTGATGAGGCCGCTCATGATAATGTTAGAATACACACTCGCATCCAGTAGTAAATCAATTGATTTCGAGACGTTATATTTGGGATCAGCGAGGTTTATATGTTGTAGATGCTGCCATTTTATGATTGTTTATGAAACGTGTTATTTGGTAGGCTATTAATAACCCGTGATATAACTAAAGCCTGCGTCGTTAAATTGAAGTCTCCATGTATGGACCTGCAGTCTAAGCTAACGATTCCTTTTCCTCGCTTAACTGTCGTTCCAATGCCTGATACCGATGCGCTGTAGTGTCTTGGCAGACCTAACAGCTGGGCTGCGTGTTCTGATATTAAGGATATTTGAGATCCTTGATCTAGTAAAGCTCTCAATAAAACGTAAGTATTGTCCGCAGCTTTCACTTGTAACGATACAGTTGTCAATAAAATTTCCTCATCGTCAGCTGCAACGTGATTCACATTATGTTGTTTATTATCACTAAGTGACTTGTTTCGATTCGCATATGACGTCGTGGGTAACGAACTTTATGTAAATGTCAGTGGTTTCATTTTTAACTGAACCAGGTCATCGTGTATTACTGAGTTATGATATTCATCACAATATTTGCAGCGTTTGTTTGACGTGCATGGTTTGCCATTATGTTTATATAAACAATTTTTGCAGATGTCTTGCTTCGTAATCGTTCCTAATTTATTTTCAGACGTCATGTTTAAGAATCTTTTACACTAATACAAATCATGCTCTGCGGCACAAAGTGGACATTTAAGTGTAAAAGTGGCCACTGCCTTATAATTGTGCCCTCTGAACTTCGAATGATTTGTAGTGGATTTGTAGCTTGATTTTTGATATGGTTGATAGATAGTTTTCTGTTCGGTTAGCCCCTTTTCTTTTTTAGTTATAGGTTCAGGGCTATGAATTTTCCTTCTATAAAGTTCATGAGCTCTTCAAATGATGGTAAATCTCGAGGTGTCTTGCGTGCCTCTTTATAATCGCAGTATGTCACCGCATCCAGTTTTTTGGCAATCAGATGTACTAGGAGTGGATCCCACGTTGTCGTGTCTATTCCAAAATTATGTATCGCGTGTATACACTCCATGGTAGTGTCGTAGAGGCGCTTTAACTCGTAAGACGCCTGTTTGTTTACAGTAGGTTGACTCAGAAATGTCTCAATATGGTTGGTAAAAAGAGCTTGTGGGTTATTGTACCTATGAGTCAGAATTTCCCAGGCCGTATCGTAGTTTTCGGCTGATACTGTCAAATGCTGGACGATTCTCTCCGCTTCGCTTTTCAGTTTGCCCTTAAGGTATTGCATATTTTTGTGCTTTACTGAGGCCATTATTGTTGTGAATAGTCTCACTAAACAAATCCAAGAAAGTTGGCCATTACTGTACCGGTACTGTCCAGTAAAAACAGGAATTTCAACTTTAGGTGTCGATTGCTGTAAATGCATCGATGAACTAAGCTTTCGATTCAGACCCCTCTTGATGTCACTGCACGAGATCTCTAGTTGACAAAATTCTTCCTCATAGGTCTTATTGTTACCTTGTAAAATATTGTCGATGCGTAGATGTAATTCATCAATCATCCGCCAACGGTGCTGAAGATCCTTAAGTTGATCCTCAATCTCCCATCTTTCGTCAGTGTTGGCAATATTGATACGCTTGCAACCGCGATTGAAAGCTCTAAAGTATGTTCGCTGTTGTGACAGTAATTCTTCTACTGGATCGCTCGAATCCGTACCTACAATTCCCTTATCAATGTCCAAAATGTCAAACATGCTCTTCTTTTCGCCTCTAGGAATATTCATAAGACCTTCTGGATCTCCCGCGGACGTTGACGGAACCGCCACCTTCACTAATGTTTGTCGTATCGATTCATAGAACTCACTTATTTTTCCAAAAATTTTGTTTGTAAAATATTCATAATTTTTGTCTGGATAGTCTGTCAAATGTTGTCATTCTGCTCAAAATCACCCCATAACTGATCAAGAGCAGTCACACGTACCTGAATGTACTCACTCGTTTTCCTCTTAGAACTATCCTTGTCAAAGTTAGTCTTGATCCGCTTCAGCTCCACTATAAGTTCACTTTGACACGTGAACACAGCTTCCATAGCATCAATGATAATAAATAACGTATTATGTCGTTGTCAAAAAAATATGATAAGTAGTGTCGTTAAATGTATCCTTGCCACTTCAGTGCAATATATTCGCCTTCTCAATTAAACCGGTGAGACCCGCTTCTGAGAGGCCAGTTTAACCGATGAGCTACATTACTGAAGCTGTACAAAGAAACATTACCAAAAAGTATATAACTCTTCACTCTTCTCCGAATGGTACTGTATGTCCGGTGTCACTAGTCCAAAAAAACGCGATGCGTAAAATCGGGTTCAAATGCACAAACTAGGTTCGAAGGACCAAAAATGTAGGGGTAAAATACCCTTACTGATAGTGATAATTGATAATGATATAGTAGACGGGAACGGAGGAAAGAAAACAACCGAACCGGCCGAGTGGCTTATTGGCACTAATTTATTATTGCTGTCATAGTCAAAAGGTAAAATGCTATTCTTATAAAATATTACGCTTAGCCGTACACTATGGATAAACAGTGCTGCCAGTCGGTAAAGTAAACTGCTAAATTAGGAAAAAATTCAATCTGTGACCGGATCATAATAAAAGGGGGGTGCCTATGTCTCCCGACTGCTCGTCCCTCCCCTACCTCCCGTACAAGTTTTTTATGAAATACAACAATTTATGAAATGAAAACAAATTAAAAATCAAAAGTATTATTTTCAACAAAAGGTATTATTTTGAAAGGCACTTGAACTTACACACTAAATCACGAATTGCACTAGTTAAGTCTTATCTCGGAAACTTTGTACTTAAAGTAACATTACTAAATATATCATACATTTGTATGATAGATTATTAAGCTGAATCCTCGCGCACAAATTTAAGTAAGCAAATGTGTGTTCTGGACGGATCAGACATTATAATTAATTTTAGCTACAAACTTTTAACTAAGTTTTTATATTAATCAGACTTTTTTGTATTAGTTTTATGTAGGTAATGATAATCACATAAAACTAAAAATAGGAGCTTCTAGTCTAACCATAAAAAAAAACAAGGTTACTCTCTGGTAAACGCATACCCCAAACCCGGGTTTTTGCAGACCCATAGCCTGTGATAATGAAACGTGTCGATAAGGCCAAATTTGTATTTTGGGGCTGTAAATTAGATATCATTAAAATAGTAGTTTTCTATATACTATATATAACCTAGTTATACACTAAAGTTAGACTTTATCATTGTCACTTCTACATATTTTAAGTTTCTGTAAACTTAAGGCTGGATTCGACTAAACTAGTATAATTCTTATCCTTAAAATAAAACCAATATTTACTAAGTAAATAAAATGAACCGGGTAAATTTTGGTGGCCCGTAACTTTTAATTTCTTTGGTTTTTGGGGTCGGTTTTTTTACTGTTCGCTAGTAATTTTGCTGTCTTTTACTTTGCATTTAAATTTATTCACATTTTGTATTAGTTTAAAACCGATTAGGGTTTTTTTTAAATGATTTTTGGTTCACTAAAAATATAAAATACCTAAGAGATAAAAACTATTTATTTTTAACTATACCTAATCCGTCCTAATCATCAGTCTGTTTATACTTATTTTTACAAATTACACTTGGGTGCTACTAGATATGGATATATAGATATATAGTACCTAAATCTAGATATAGATAACTAAATTTTGGTTTTTTGATTTTAAAAGCAACCAACATAAAGTCATCTTCTACAGATTTTCTTACCAGCTTCTGAAAGTTTCCTCTTATAACCGTAAACATGTTTTCATCAAATAATTCAGTTAATTCAACAACTCGGAGTTGTTGAACTAACTGATTTCAGCTTCACTTAACACATTTTTTTATATTTGTTCTTCCGAACTAGATTCAGATGAAACCACTGAAACCACTTTCTTCGGTTTCATTTTTTTGGGAAAAGCTTCGTTTCCATCAGCACAGTCCGTTTTACTTGCTGTGTAGCACCTTTTTGTCTGATTTCTTGTTCCTATCTTCCATTATTAATTTTTTTTCAGGGGTGTCAGTTACTGTTCTACTTATTCCTCTATTTAGATTTTTTCTGTTATTGTTTCGAGGCCCAGCTTTCAATGGTGGCATAAATTGCTTCTGGGACACGAAATTTTGAAAACCATTCTTTGATATTAGCGAGTCTGGCATGGTATTGTCAATAGTGGCTACCGTTGCTAGTTTGTGTGTTTGGAGATGAAAGTGCAGTGAGTCAAAAAAAGAGTCTTTATTATTAAATGAAGGTGATCTATACACAGCTATAATAGCAAAACTAGTATCTATTTTTACTAACAGACAGGTAAAGTCCTTGATGTTCAATTCTTCGACAGTAATATATGTAGTTCAAAGTATTTCTTGCATAAAGTACTACTCCATTGATTATGGCATGTTTTGGTATAATGAGTTCTATAACCATCCATACAAGGTAGGTTGTTCTTATGAACAGCAAGCCAACATTCAGTTAAAATGATTATGTCACATTCGACATTTAGCCTTTGCAAAAAAATGCTGAAATTGTTAAAATTTTTGTTAATACAACGAATGTTTTGGGTTAATATTGTTTGTAATAAAAATTAAAAAAAAGTCCCTTTGGAGAAAGCCAATTGTAACAAATAAAATTAAAATAGTTTGTTTGAAAGCGACAATTGTAATAAAAGAATTATTTTAAACAGGGTCACGTCAAATATAAAAAGTTAAATTAAATGAAAAGTTCTCGGGCGCCAGACAGGAGGTATCCCAACTAATTAATCTAAACTCACCTCGGATATACAGCCGTAGCACTGGTAATTCTAATCTTAGGGTGGGAAGCAAGTAAAAAGTCTGAATGGGTTATAGATGGTATTTTCATTTAGAATGCTTGAAGTTTGTTTGTATGCTTATATGTTATATTTAGAACTTGATTAAATTTATGGTTAATTTAGAGGGTGGAAACTCCTGCTAAGGGCTTGGATTTCCTAATACATCCTGAAGGGTTTACAATACCGTTCAGAGATTATCTAATTATGCTACCTACGTTATCTATATTATCTATATATTCTCTATTATCTATATTACCTATATTATCTATATTACCATTGCATCTTGGTTGAGAAATAAATGTTAAATTAAATACCTTAATGGTCCGGTCATAATTAAAACTAGGACTGAGTACCGATCTGTAGCTGGTTAGGGCTCCGTTCTATCATTCCGCGAAGCCCTCCGGTCTTCTCGGCTCCCCAAGTCCCAAGTTAATTCGATGTGGGAAGAGACATCGTATTCCAATTAAGTTTTATAGAATTTTAATCTAAAAGAAAATGCCTTACGGCTGGAAACAATAACACCTTGGTTAATAATCGTCTTTGTGACCACACGAATGTATACTAAATATGGCGGAAAAACGTACCGTATTCTGTCCAAATAATCTGTAAGCCATCTTACGAAGGCCTACCAAAAGGAATCCGGCTTTTTATTCTCCTAGAACAATGAACAAAATGGTTATAAAATCTCATGTCCGACACGAGAAAACTGACGCAACACACTTTTGATGCTAAACTTACCGAAATTCAAAATAATCATCTCAGGAAACGTCTGAGGCCTTGTGGAAACTAAAATGCCAATAACCAGGCCTAAAAGCCCAGATATTCACAAGAAATTTATCAGTTCGAATTCATTTCAATGTTGACCCGACTCACGATGGAAGAAAAGTAAAGAGAATCTCTCCTAGAGGGAAGGAATTCCCGTAGTAATAGCAGGACCAATACGCATGAAGAAGGCAACGACTCCACACTAGTTGTATTCTCTTTGCTCAACAAACCAATCAATCAGTTTAGAGTTATTATCAGTTTAGAGAGAGCCAGCTAAAATAGTATTAAAAAGACCCGGCAGTAAAAAATGACCTCAAACAAGTCGAACAATACTGAACGGATGTACTGTCTAAGTCAAAATTTGGTCCAATGACAGGGGTAGAAGAGTAACTGGCTTGATGCCAAAAGGCTGAAATAGGTAGGTGTAACAAGAACCAACTCAAATCTAAAAGTAAACAAACCATTTTCGAGGTTAGTTTCTCAATTTCCATGTACGACGCAAATACGTCGTTACATGTTATTGAGTTGCAGTAAGCAGAAATGTGCTGTTTACAGTTTTCAACATCATCTAGGTCGTTAATAAATCTATCAGTCATGATTATCTAAAATTAAGGCTAGACTAGACTATAGCACGGCGCTCTTAGGTGCCTTCATAATCTATAGAGTTGATATACTCGTACCTTTGCTCGGCTAACTTTTTGGCAGGGCAGTCTAAATCACCTGTCTTGTGATTGCTGGGTTTTTTGAAGCCAAGACAAGTTGCACATTGAGCTGGTGCCGCTGTTTTTGGACACTCATTGGACTGATGACCTAGTTCGCCGCAGTGTCCGTAAGTGTAGACCTCCGCTTTACAAGTCTTAGCTGCATGTCCGAACTGTTGGCACTTGAAGCATCTGGTCACCTAAGTGAAATCTCTTACAGGACAGGAGGACCAATTCACGAAGAAACGATCTTGGTTTATAAGGGCCTTTCGAATGATGGCTGAGACATCAATAATGTAGTTGTAGGATTCAGCTCCCTTCCTGCCTGATTTATGGCTAAGTTTAATAGATGACTGGAATTCATCTTTAGTCATATCTGAAAGCTTACTGCACACATTCTGTTCGTAAAGGCACTTGTAGAACGCCTGCTCCTGCATGGTTGACGGAACTCCAATTACCACTATACGTGGCCTGCGCTTGTGTGGTTCGTCAATAGTAAGGTCAGCTGTAGTGAGTTGGACAGATTTTTTTAGCTTTTCGATGTCATCTTTGGTGTCTGTGCTGATTATGACACCACCATTTCTGGTCTTTCGTAGTCCTCGCACATGTAACTTCAACTCCTCGGGGCGGATAATTTTTTGTACCAACGTTTTGGTGTCGTCGCTGGTCTTGAGCTTATCCTTGGGATAGATTACAACAGAGCTCAGATTTGATGGCCGGATAAAGGAATTGGTACTCTTTTTAACCATGACGGCAAAAGAGGTCTTAGCTGTCGGTTTCGACGATTCTCTTACGCTTTGTTGCAGGTCATGTAGGCACACCGATAAGTCTTCCTTTTCATTGAGGAATTTTGCGTTGGGTTGAGACTTGTATAGCCTATACAAGTCTCAAGTTTAAAATTACCCGAAAGAAGTGAGAACGTTGACAGTTTAAATTATGTTTTCATTGGTGATGAAGGGTTTGCAGTCGCATTGTTTCCATCAGCTTGAACGGTCGCTTCGTAGTGGCTATCTCAATGTTGACCTAGATTATTCGCGTGAGTCAACGCGCCGTAAAATGGCTAGTCCAAAAAGATCAGACACTATTGTGATTGACACTGTTCTTGCATTTATACAATGCAAGCTGGATGTTATGGACCAGGTCAGTCTGACCCAAATCCTGACTTCCAGCTACACTGAAGCCCAGATCGCAGACGCCAAAAAGGTACTACACAATACAGCGGTGACCACCATCCGCCTGATAACCAGGCAAAGGGAAAGGCGTGGGAAAAAGGACATCGAGGATTTCTTCAAGGTGTTCCTGGAGACCGATCCCGATGACGTCCCGACGTTTGTCAAGACCTCGCCTCTTCCGCTACTGACTTGGGACCACGTGGACGTTACGTGTGTCCTTAAACAGATGACACAGCTGAAGGCAGATGTCTCCAGCATCCAGGCGCAACTTCAACTTTCGGAGCAAACTGTGTCCGAGTTGAAGCTCGAAATTGTGGCATTGCGCAATGTAAATGCGGTGCCAGCTATTTCGCCGAAATCAGCGCAAAACGTAAATATGCGACGCGGTGCAATCCGATGCCGGACTTCACCCGTCAGCAGTTATGAAGACGCGACGCTTTACACCGATACGCAGGTAAATGACCGAACGGCTTCAGCGCCGAGACGCACCGAATGAGTCAGGCACGCCCGAAGAAGCCTAGCGGTGGCTTGCATAAGGTCAACGATGAAGGCTTCACTATCGTGGAGAAGAAACGTCGACCGAAATCGTCCCGAAATCGACGAGGTACCGCTCCGCTATCTTTTGGGCTCACTCTGCAGACGGTGGAGCCTACCGTGTCGATTTATGTGTCAATCAAATAGAGAGACCAACTTCAAGTCGTATGTGCTCCGGGTAGCTACCAAGTATAAGGACCTTTTTCTCGCACCCGACTTCTGGTCAGCAGGAGTTGTCTACCGACGATATAAGGAAGCACCGCTTACGAAGAAAGTGCCCCAACATTTTGTGTAGTTCATAAGTTTATATATATATTTATGTAAGTCTATAAGGTATTTATTTTCAATGGGCCCTTGTTATTGTATTTCATACACATAATTTTGTTGTCTGAAATAAAATTTAATTATTATTATTTTTTTTAATTTTAACAAAAATCTTCTAACGCACAAAGAGAACTTGATCATGACAAACGAATTTATAATTATAGACTCTCGCGTGCTCGTAACGTTGTTGTAAATGCGTTTGGCATAATGGCTTCCAGGTTCCAGATATTACGCACGCCTATTAATATGAAACCCGAAAACATATGTTTCATAGTACTAGCAATATGTAGCATTCACAACTTTCTAAGAAAGAGTAGTAATATGTATATCTTGGCGACGACGTTAGACAGAAAATATTGAATCTGGAACTGTTAGTGAAAGAGATTGGCGAGGAGACGGCTCTGACCTAGCTAGATTGGACAAGACCTTCAGTCAGAAATATTTAAACTTTGGCTAAGCAGAGCAGATATGAATACAAAACATATTTTAATTCAATAGGTCGTGCGCCTTGGCAAGAAAATATGATTAATGCTGGCAGAGCATAACTTTATCTAACTATCTGGTGTAAACGTTTTATTTGCATACTAATAAAATAAAGTTAGGCAATAATGTTGCGTTTTACCACTTACCTCTACACCTATGTAGCTGGGGTTTAGGGGTGATGTGATGCTTGTAGGCTGCTGAGACATTGGTGTGTCGTTTGTACACTGCTGTGATGGTGGTGTGCAGTTGGCAGGATTAATTATAGTTTCAGGTTCGGTTTCAGCTTCGATTGAATCATCCTCCGCCATCATATTAGAAATGCTTGGGGTCGGTAATTCTTGGTCTTTGGTGAACAAAAGTTGATCGTAGTACCATTGACTCGGTTTATATACATCATCTTGGGAGCTCCCACTTTTGTTTACTTCCTTGCGAAATGCACCTCTTTAATGGTGTATCTTTTTGGTGACGAACTCGCGATTAGCTGAATCAAAACCTAATGTCTTGCAAAAATCAACAAGTTCATCATATGGTTTGTTTCTCATATTCCTGTTGCTGTAGTCCTTACTTTTTAACTCCGTAATAGCTTCCACGCTCCAAACCGACATGTTTTTATGCGTTCACACGTAATGCGCGCTCCAAACTGTGAGACATGCGCTCGCATCGACATGTCAGATCGAACTGTCAACCCCGCGCATTTACATGTACGTTTCGGAGCGAGGGATGGAACGGCGCGTGCTGTTTCCCGCTATGTACAAGACCATTAGGGTCAGCCAATATATATAGTTTTATGCCAAACTTGTGCCTTTTGTTTTTTATGTACTGGCGTATCAAAAGTCGTCCTCTAAACAATACCATAGATTCGTCAATTGACAGTTCTTTTTCGGGATATACAATGTTTTTCATAAGATTATTAAAGTAATCTATTAAAGGCTCCACTTTGTCATAAATGTTTGTTTCTGTGAAGCTTAATTTAAAATACAACATTCTTAATATTAATAAAAAGCGGTTCCGGCTCATATAAGCACCTTAATTCAATTTATGCAGGTGTGTTTTGGCCCAGTACTTGCTTATTGTACTGAGCCTTACGCTCCCCATATAAAATAAAATCCCTAGAAAAGTTAAAAGTTCGTTTTCGTTAGTTTCCCTCCAGCTTTTTAATCTGCTTTGCGCACTAAAACCTTTATTGAAAATGACGGTTGCATGTGCGTTAGTCATTTCGGCGATCATTTGTAAAAATGTTATATTAAAAAATACCTTAAAATATTCTAACGGCGTCATTCCTACGGCATTTTCAATACGAACTTACTTGGTACTTGGTACTTGGTGAGTGGACTGTTTTCCGCAACTAGGCCTGAGGTGGGCCCTTTTTGCGTGACGGGTGGGGGCTGCTACTCCAGCCACCCGATGTCCTCCAGGTAAGCCAGCAGCTCGCTCACGCCGGCGCAGGCTTCCTTGGGTGTCCTCGGTATTCCAAGGTGTTGAGCTCGTTGGGATTCTACGCTACTGCACTCCAGGAGCACATGTGCAGCTGTTTTCTCCTTGCTTAAACACCCTCTGCATAGTGGGCTGTCTGTAACGCCCAGTGTAAAAAGATGTTTGTTTAATGAGCAGTGTCCCGTAAAAATTCCGACGATACGTTGGATTTTGTCACGTTTGAAGCTGAGGAGTTTTCGGGAGTATCTAGGATTAAGATCCGGTAGAGCCTCCTTCGACTGCCTGCAGCCTTCAATACTAGCCCAGTATTTTTGGTTTGATTCAATGTTTGTGCAGAACTTCTTCCAGCTAAGACGACTGTTGCGACGAATACGGCTTGGGCCTTCTTGTATTCGTCCCAATCTTTGTCGTTCGTAGGTGTTTAGAGCTCTGTTGAACAGTTTTTGTACCTTTTGTTTCAGTCTTTCCAGTTCCTTTGACCAGCCCTTCCTCCCGCCATCGGCCCCTCGGGCTATGGCGACGGGACAGGCATCCTCGAAACTTTCGGTCAGACTAGTAGTGATGTGTTCAATACTACCTTCTATCTCTGTTGTGTTTCATATGTTTGTCCCAAGTGTATTCCCCCGCAGGTGCTGCTTCAGAGAATTTACGAACAGTACCTTGTTTGTTCTGCGAGGGTTGCGTGTAGGTGCTGGTGTTGTTGTGTTTACCATTAGTTCATACCTGATCCATCTATGGTCAGAGCAGGAGGTTTCTTCTGAAACCCTCCAATTTTGTACAATATTGGGACAGTTTCCTGATACCAGAGTTAGATCTATTATGGTGCGGTGGCGCTTCGTTACGTAGGTCGGTACCACACCAGTGTTTGCTATTGTGAGGGTGGTGGTAAAGAGGAAATTTACCAGGTCCTCTCCTCTTGTGTTTGGTGTTGGCATACCCATATAGGGTGATGCGCGTTTTTATCGGCTGAAATTATAAGTTTTGAGTTATTTATTTCACAGTGTCTAACCAGACTCGTAACATCCTTTGAAGGAATGGCTTCGTCAGCAGGCATGTACACTGATGCCAGCGTTACGTCTTCGACCTCCCCCTCTATCAAGACTTGGAGTCTGACAGTTGCTACGTCCCTGTAACAGAACTCGGTGAGGGCCACTGTTGTTATGTTAGGTGGTATGTAGATGCATGCTCGTGGGTTTGACAAGTGCTGTCATAGAGTAACTTACCGTCAAGGTTGTTAAGACCACACACACGCCCAGCCCTGATCCACGGCTTCTGGATCAAGGCAATGGTCTTGTTGTTTTGAGCCTCCAGCATTCTACGTAGGTTAGCCGTTGCAGTGAGGCTATGCTGGAGGTTTGCTTGTACGAAATTATAGAGTGGGATTTGAGTCACTATCATCAAGGCTTCCCTCCTCCTCTGACTCCTCCAGGTCCAGCTTGTCTTCCGGACTCGCATACATCATCTCCATCGGTTTTGAGCATGATGGTTTGGGTGACGAGTGCGAGGTCGGCGGAACGATTGATGGCTTTACTTGGCCGTCAAGGGGGGCTTGCGGGACGCTGGGATTTGTTTGCTCATTTGTGTTTGCCTGTGGTGATACAACCTGGGGCGGTACGTCTTGCACGGGCTCCATCCCTGCCGTAGAACCTGACGTAGACATTGCCCAGGTTGTGAGCCAGTCTGCGGTCTCTTCTCATCAGCTCTGGGACCAGAACCTCCGGGATTCCTACAGCCACGAAGAGGATGTCGTCCTCTAGGTTGCTATGGGTGTACACGGTCCACGAAGGGATCCTCGCCCACCTGTTCTGATTTGCTAGTACCAGACTGGTGTCCTCCAGACTGTTGGTACAGACTGGGATGAAAATAGCAGCGCGCACCTGAGCTTTGGTGAGGAGGTCGCCGGCAGTTGTGCAATTGCCTCTGTTAGCCATTTTAGTGAGAGGTCATTTTCGCACCACAGCTTTAGAGCTCCCTCTGCCATGATCGGCCTGCCCATAAAGCGCGGTGAGAAGTCGATTGCGGGATTCTTGACGTCTTCCAGAATCGCTCGAGGTACCTCTTCACTAAGGTAATTTGTTCGTCTGTCATAGTTTGGTGGTCGGCCCTAGCCACTGCAACTTGGAGATTGCTCTGGGCAACTTCCGCGTAGCTGGGCGGGGCTTGACACGAGTTGTCGAGTTTCTGTTTTTTGTATTCTACTCTTGGAGATCCAGTGTCGTCCGCCCGTGTCCTCTTGCTCGGCTCGTTATGAGCCGGGGCCTGTGCCTGTCGTGAGCCTGCAGCAGCGGCACGTCTTTGGCGGTTGCGACAGTTATTGTGCTTGGTCGTCCCCTTACCTCTGCAACTAACGGGCGCGGCGGACACTACAGGCAGGCCTGCAGGTTTCGCCGCCGGGGCATGCGGTTCGGGTTTAGACCTCGCTTGTTTCCTATGTTTATAGTAGTGACTCGGACCCGGGCCTATCGCCGGAGCATCCTCTGGTCTGATGTCACTCCTTTTTGTTACGAGCTTTTTTACGTCTTTGCCTTCCGGGGCGTTGGCCTCCTCGAAGGCTCGGACGTTGGTACCGGAGGGTCCGGCCTGTGGCCTTTGCGCCTCCTTCCCAGCTCGCTTGTTTTGCTTTTTGTTTGGATTTTTACCCTTTGGTTTCACAACCTTCCAGGCAGCAGTATTGGACTGCGGGACCGCGAAGGCCGCCTCCAGATCCTTTACCGCCTCCCCTGTTGAGGGGGTATCAAAGTGGTCAATGTTTTTTGTTGTAGACATGCTTGGGTTTATTGATTCATCGTTCCGGCTCCCCACCCACCACGAAGTCCACGCCTGGGGGGGTGTATATATGTATGTATATAGTACACCAGGGCTACCAGTCCGATATAGAGGGGGTGATCGCGTTGCCTACGAGCCTAAACGGCACCACCAATGTTGACGTTGACCGCCACCGTCACCACCATGGGCGTGCAGCGCCGACTGCAGACCCCATCGACCCCCCCCTCTCACCTCGGCAGCTGAAGGCCGAACGATATGCTGATTTGCCATGGTTGGTTAGACCGATGGCCCCCCGTTTTGGAGGAAATTCACACCGAAGTGGAGTGTTGCGGAAGAGACATCTGTCCGCTTAGCCTCCAGGTCAGTTGCATCCCCCCTCACGGACCCCTACGCACAGCATCAAAAACGTAGGTGGTTCACTGGGGGGTGAACCATTTAATGGGGCCTACCATTTAATGGTAGCTGGAAGAAGCTGCGGAGCATTGTGGTCGAAGCTGGACCACAATGCTCCGCAGCGGATTAGGAAAGGGTGGGTATGTTGGACATTAGGAAGTGATAAGGAGAGGGGTATAGGATGGGGTTTGGGAGGTTTAGGGGTTCGGGGACCCTCACTCTTTATCCAAGCTTGGGACTGGCTCTGAGAGCGGTTTGCTGTTTGGGGCAGCTGCTAAAACTCCTACGTTTTTACAAACGGCTGCCCCCTACAAACGACCGCCAACCGAAGCGAGTTTATTTTTTTTATTTTTTTCATTAATGACGCGGAGTAATCCGAAGAAAATGATGACGTGAAATGAAAAAAAAAAAAACGCTTCTGTTGGCGGTCGGTTGTAGGGGGCAACCGACCCTAAAATATCCTATAATAAAGAGGTCTAAACCTATAATATTTATTATTAAATTAAGTTCATATACACTTATTGTTCAAGAGTAACAATTCAAATCATATGATTTATCATTTATAAATATCTAAAAAAAAAAAGGCCCGACTTAGTGTTTTCAGGATATGATATTTATATAAAAAGAATAGGGTCCATCCAACATACATTTTTAAGAATTTTACAATATAACTGTAATTGCCATGATGTTGACTACGCCGCTAGGTGTAGGAGACACCACATGGTGCCACTACTAGAGAGACGTAAAATAGCTGATGTAATCTTCCTTAGTAAAATAACGCAAAGTAAAATCAACTTCCCACAACTACTTGAAAAATTCAATTTGAAAATACCCAGAAGATCAGTTAAACTTCCATGTCTTCTAGCAATGCCATTTAGTTAAATTAATTATAGACAAAATTCATACTTTAGCAGTGTAAAAGGGTAGGAATGTCTATGGTGGATCCCTATCACCTCTTAGCAGTTTGGTTTTGGTATGGTGAATTTAAATGGTTTATATTGGAAAGAAAGTCACTTGGTCTCGTGATAGAATTATAATTATAATTAATAAATGGTAAAACTAGTAAAATTAACTTAATGGTTTAATGGTTGGTGCAATGGTAGAAATGGTTTGGTTTGGTAATTGAGCACGCGGGTGTCTCAAATGGTCCGAGTTCGCGTACTGACGAAACCGTCAGATTTGGTGAAACTTGTGCGCGGTATGCCTAGCGTTGCACAAATGCATAACGCTGATGTGTTCGGATTACCTCGAACATACTCCCGAGCACAAGAAGGTGAGATGAGGTGGTTGAGATGAAAACTTAGTACAGAACATACTTATAAATGATATTATTTTACATATAAATGGTAGGTCTTGAAGATAATAACACTATGATAAAATTATTTAAAAACGTATTAATATTAAACCTTACTATCTCCTACTTTTCTGTCCCGTTTATTAATAGTCGCGTATCGCGCGCTAGGCCAACGCTTGGCGTAACTATATGTAACGTCATTGTTGCTTTCTTTGCATAAATCATTAACACTTAACACTTCACAATGCACTGGGACAGTTGTTATTATTGACTGTGACGGTGTCTCCACGGAATCCCGCTGCTGGCGCCGAGATGGTCGCGGAGGCGGCGGTGTCACCTGCCAGCGGCGACGCCCGCCGCTGCTGCTCGGTGTGGGTCTGCAACACAGACGGCACCTTCCGCTCCTCCACATGCAAACTGCTTATCCACATAGCGCTGCTGCTGCCAGCATGTAGCTGATAAAGTAATGGTATAAAACGAGAGTCTAATACTCCGATGAGGTCGTTAGCTAGATACCCGACACCGTTGATAAGCCCCCGGCGCCTACGGCGGCGTCTAGCGTATGCGTCGAAATGCTGAGTTAATAAAAGTTCATTGTAGTATTTAATATCATATTACAATATGATTGTTTTTCAATGTTGCTACATAATTTATCTAAATAGCTGGTTGTTTTAATGAATGTCTCAATTCCAGTCCAATATGGTTTCATGTCATAGTATACTATTAGGGTCCACTTATCCCTAATAAGTTGCAATTTTGATATGGGATCGAAGTAAAGAGATTGGTTCGTTGGTAGCTCTCTTGTCTCATGCGACCCGTACGCAGGCGATACGAGCATTGTTATCATAAAACAAAATAAAGCTGCCGCTATTGACATGCGTTTGCACCTAGGCTTTCTCATTTTTTCATTTGGTATTTAAGTCTTGGTTTTCTTGTGGTTCATGGTTTGTTGGTGATTGGTTTTTCTTCTCTGGTTGCCGGTTGTCGGTTGGTTTTTCTTTGTGAATAGGAAGTACCGATAGCTTGACGACTGGCCTTTTTAATTCCCCATTTTTGGTTTTTAAGGTTACGGCACGGACCAAACCGTCATCACCTGGGTGCGTGTCGATCACATGTCCGAGTCCCCACCTTCCAGCCGGCAAGTTTTCGTCTTGAATTGTGACTAGATCGCCGATTTCTATATTAGTTCGTGATTCTGTCCACTTGTTTCTTGCGAAAAGCAGGGTCAAGTATTCGTATTTCCATCTTTTCCACAGGTCTTGAAAGAGTTTTGACGTCAAATGCCACCTGGTTCTGGCATCTTGCTCCGTTTCAATTACTGTTAGACCTGGTCTTCCTGATAGAAAATGAGCCGGTGTGAGGCAATTAAGATCATCAGGATCCTCTGATAAGGCACATAGTGGACGGCTGTTCAGACATGCCTCCAGTTTAATAAGCAATGTAGTGTACTCCTCAAAGGTTAATTTTTGATTCCCGATTACTCTTTTGAGATGGTGTTTGAGGCTGCGTACCGCTCGCTCCCACAGTCCCCCAGCGTTCGGCCAGCTTGGTATGTTGAAATGCCATTCTATTCCCATATCAGTTTTGTTTGTTGGTTGTTCACGTTGATCTATACCCAATCCTGATAATAGTTCTGGTCTATTGGATGTCCATTTCCTCAAATTAAAACCGGCTGATTTTAGTAAATCAATCAGATCAGATTTTATTTTCGTAGCCTGTTCGATTGAATAACTACCCCCGCAATAATCATCCATGAAAAAACATCCCTCCAATTCTCTTGCAACTTCCGGAAATCTTGTTCTTTCATCTGCCGCTAATTTTTTCAAACACATCATTGCTAACCACCCTGCTGGTTTGGTTCCCTCCATCTTTCTTAAAATTTGTCAGTAGCTTGGTAATGGATTCGTAAATTTCCGTTTGGTTTATAAAAAGGTTATCCATTTTTGGTAACTTGGTAATACAATCAAAATATAATATGGACAGATCTGACCTTGGTTTCTCCTTACGATCTTCCGCTCAATCCAACCTGGATCGGATGCTGCAATTCTGGTTTGAGTGGCACTGTATCACTTGGTAGGCAATGGTTTTTATGTTTTTGAAGGACCATGTAAAAGGGTAGGAATGTCTATGGTGGATCCCTATCACCTCTTAGCAGTTTGGTTTTGGTATGGTGAATTTAAATGGTTTATATTGGAAAGAAAGTCACTTGGTCTCGTGATAGAATTATAATCATAATTAATAAATGGTAAACCTAGTAAAATTAACTTAATGGTTGTACTATGCTAACACTTCTATTTTGACGACCTCTATGTCGCAGTTGGCTAAGACCCGGCTGAGACGTAGAAGGTTGCGGGTTCGATTCCCGCCGCGGGACAAATGTTTGTACGATCTGCAAGTATTTGTCTCGGGTCTGGGTGTTTCTATGTACAATATGTATGTATTTACAAAAAAAAAAGTATATAAGTAGTATATCAGTCATGTGGCACCCATAACACAAGCTCTTCTTACTTTGGGGCCAGATGATGTTGTGTGAAATGTCCGGGATTATTTATTATTATTATTATTATCCGTTATAAAAAAAAGTATACTCCGCTTAGACCAGCCAGGCAGATACTGCTTAGATAAGACAGTGCCGCCAATTCCCGTTTTGTAGGCTTGACACCAAAAATAAAATTTGTATAAAATTTATAATTTCAGAAAAAAAAATTCTAATAGAACCGAAATGCAACTACCTCTATGCAAATAACACAAACAATTCAATGTTCTTGACACGGTACAATCCTGTTCTGTATTTAGAGCCGCTTAATAGTAAGTGAACAGTTTCCCAATGAAAATGTAAACCCTAAAGTATTTAACCGATGAACCTCGCTATGAATGTGTGTGTGATGTATATACATTATTATCAGCGGTGGCAGTCCTACAATGCTAAAATGATGATGATGATGTAGCTTTCTAAAATCAATCGAATATTGCTATGGCATTGGTACCGTTCCGTCGGTGGGACATCCGATTGTGGAGGTACTCTACTACTCATTTGGCAATGTCCCATGGACGGAACAACCAACTTATGCAAAGAATAAACTTGTTATCATAAATTCTTGTTATCTTTTGACACACACATATAAACTATGCACCTACAAATAAGTAAACGTCAGTTAGTACTTGATTACAATTCTGAATATTAAATACCTTGCGTAGAAACGTTGTCTTGTGCAATTTCTGTCCAATAAACTATAGGCATACTATAGGCTAATGGGCAGAAATATGAAAAAAATATTTTTTTATTTGCTATGTTTATGTTAAACCCTATCGATCGATTTTGTTTTACCCCCCTGGCCTTAATGACCGCTTGTAAACGGCTTTTCATTGACTTAATAAGTTTCCTGATGGAATCCTGTGAGATTTACTGCATACTTTACTTACTTATTGTTTGCTCTTCAACTTGCGCTTGTGTAGTTTGGTTTCTATTCATGACACCAATTAGTAGCAAATGCATTTTTTTTTTTTTGAGCGTGCTCATTTGAAGCATAGTAATTTAAACCGAGAGCCTAACAACGTACATAGACCAATGGTTTTACTATGCTCAACACCAGGAAAACGATTTTTCAGTCCTGTACTTAGTGATTTGAACACATTATCAGTTATTTCCGGTGATTGAAACAGGAAAGTAGGAGATAATTATTGGTAAATGAAACTCTTTACATAAAAAGTTGTACTTTAAATAATAAGAGCTGGCCAGTCTACTGTGGAAATGCCGACATCTTCTAGGTACTGTCTAGTCACTGCAGCGGTGGCCCGCTGCCACACCGCTGCAGTGATTGCATTATCGTGCATAAGAAGGAAATCTACGACAATAAGCCCGGCGTATGGGAGCACATGGCTTAGAAGAATATCGTTGATGTATCTTTATTTAGTCCGCTTCCCTGACCGCCACCAGGTATGAAAATTATCTTTGTTTTTGCTTCAATAAAAATCCCCACCCACATCATACAAGACCCACCCCCGTATTCCATTGTTTCCGCAAAACAGCGATTCGTACAATCGGGAGAGCGATTGTGGTTTCGTTCGAGAACAGGACTTTATTGGGATTCCATTGCTCCATATCCCAATCTCACTTAGATTGGGTTATGGAGACTAACAAAAGAGTTGTTTAATGTTAGGAACAGTCAATATAGAAATAGCTTTTCTGGCGCATTTACAAATCGTCATATTCATAGTTACAATGATTGTTGATTGGTTTTTTTAATGGTTTTTTAGGGTTCCGTAGCTAAATGGCAAAAAACGGAACCCTTATGGATTGGTCATGTCTGTCTGTCTGTCTGTCTGGCTGTCTGTCCGTCCGTATGTCACAGCCACTTTTTTCCGAAACTTTAAGAACTTGAAACTTGGTTAGTAGATGTATTCTGTGAACCGCATTAAGATTTTCACACTAAAATAGAAAAAAAAACAATAAATTATTGGGGTTCTCCATAGTTAGAACTGAAACATAAAAAACATTTTTTCATCAAACCCATACGTGTGGGGTTTTTATGGATAGGTCTTCAAAAATGATATTGAGGTTTCTAATATTTTTTTTTTCTAAACTGAATAGTTTGTGCTTCAAAATGAGCACAATTGCAAGCTGTTCTTTATTTTTTGCCGTGAGACGACATCTTCTGTCGTTTATAATAAGCCCTGTTCGAGAATAATCGCTCGCAGGGTACTGATATCGCCACAATATTGCATTTTGATCGAAATAAATACGATAGATGAGGATACTTTATGTTCTCCACCATTGTGAGATGCCACTTTCCCTCATTATCCTTGCGAGCCAGCATCTCATCCTCCAGGTACATATGGACTCGGATCGCCCTTGCTTGGGCATTACCTTGGGGCTTATAAAGACATCTGTGTGACAGTTATTTATAACTGTCTGTTCCATTAGTCCACCAAGAAGTACTCCCATGCCAATGCCAAGAGTAAAATACTGTGTTCCGGGTCTAGCGACAGGGTTCGAGCTGTCTAACCGGAGTCTTGACCGTTGAAGCCTGTACCACAGTAGGCTGGTGTATTGCTGGTTTGGGAGGCAGTTGCTCACACACGGGTGAGTCAGTCTGTGTACTATTGTTTCACACTTGCACGTAGATGCTGTCGTTGTTTAAAAATACATCGATTAGGTAGCATCTAGATCTAGTAAACGATTTAGGTAGCATCTAGATAGACATAACATGAGTAGGTACAACATGTAGGTACCTGTCTCCGATCCTCTGGCACGTGTAAGATGACCTTGAGCCATGCGCAAGAACACGGCTCTAGATAACCATTGGCCGGAGTAATATCTGTATTTTGGTTACCTAAATTCTAATTAGTAGAATTTAGGAGAAAAAATTAGTAGAATTTCTGCTCGAGAACAACTTGACACCTCTAAACACTGTTTTCCGAAAAAAACCCAAAAACAAATGGACCTGGATTTCTCCAGATGGCAACACTAGAAACGAAATTGACTACATAATAACCAACAAAGCTAAATCATTCAAGGATACGAATATTATACAAAACCTAAACTTCAATACTAACCATCGTATGGTTCGTAGCTGCCTAAACGAAAACGTAACAAAAAATCCTAGACCAAAAGCAGTTCAAATAAACTACCTACCCATAAACGAAAACACAGAAGACCTGATGGAAGTTATCACCTCAGATATGAATATAAATGAAAAGTACAAAAGAATAGAAAACAAACTCAAAGAACATGCAAGAAAACAAATAAGTAAGAAAAACGAACCCTATCTTAGCGAAAAAACTTTAAAACAAATTGAAGACAGAAGAAATCTAATAGTAAAAAAGAATAAAAAAGAAAACCAAAAAGAAATCTCTAAACTTAGCAAAGATATTCGCGAAAATATGAGAAAGGACAAAGAAAAAAGAAAAACCAAAACTCTAGAAAATCACATCAACAGAACGGGAGGCACAAGAAAAGCGCTAAAGGAACTTCGAGAAAAAGGGAAAGAATGGATACCAAAGTTAAGAGACAAAAACCTTACAACAATTTCTCGCAGCAAAATCCAAAATATAGCAACAGACTATTATCGCTCACTATATCACGAACCAAATCAAACGACAACGGAATGTCTTTCGACAACTGAAGACAATGAAGATATACCAGAAATACTAATACCAGAAGTGGAAAAAGCTATAAGAAGTCAAAAGACGGACAAGCCCCCGGCCCAGATAGAATAACAAACGAACTATTGAGAGGAACAATCAAAGAACTAAGTCCAATATTAACGAAATTTTTTAATGAGACTTTAAATACTAGCATCATCCCAAGCCAATGGGCAGAATCACAAACACATAATACTCCTACACAAGAAAGGCCCAAAAGATGATATAGGAAATTACAGACCCATATCCCTCATTTCAAATGTATATAAAGTTTTTGCAAAAGTAATTTTGGACAGAATATCAGTCAGGCTCGAAGAAAATCAACCAGTGGAGCAAGCAGGATTCCGAAAAGACTTCAGTACGATTGATCACATACATACAAATAAAACAGCTCTTACAAAAATACAAGGAATACAACAAAGCCATTTACCTGGCCTTTATAGATTATTCCAAGGCCTTTGACAGCCTAAAACATGAATCCGTATGGCAAAGTCTTAAAGAACAAGGAATTCAAAACACTTACATAAACATCATCAAAAACATCTACAGAGGGAGCAAAGCTTGTATCAGGCTTGAGTCTACAGGAGATGTTTTTCCAATCAACAGGGGAGTCAGGCAGGGTGACCCACTCTCACCAAAGCTATTTACAGCAGTGCTGGAACAAATGTTCAGAAAACTTAAATGGGAACATCTTGGACTAATCATAAATGGAGCGAGATTAAGCCATTTAAGATTTGCAGACGACCTGGTTATAATGGAAGAAGACCCACTACTACTGGAATCTATGACACAATCCCTAGTAGAGAGAAGCAGAGAAGTAGGTCGAGAAATTAACATAAGTAAAACTAAAATGATGACAAACGCAGTTCCCGTAGACATACCCATCAACGGACAGAAACTTGAATATGTGGAAGAATATGTGTATCTGGGTCAGATAATATCGCCAAATGACCAGACATCCAAAGAAATAGACAAAAGGATTGCAACAGGATGGAAAAAGTATTGGGCTTTGAAAGAAATCACGAAAAGCAAGAAACTATCCATGAAGATCAAGAAAAAGACTTTTGACACCTGTATACTGCCATGCATCACATATGGCTGTGAAACATGGGCTTTGACAAAGCGACATAGGGACAAACTAGCAAGGTGCCAGAGAGGCATGGAGAGGAGCATGCTAGGTTTGAAACTATTGGACAAAGTAAGAAGTACAGACATCAGAAACAAAACCAAAGTAACGGACATACTGTCGCGTATTGACCAACTTAAATGGAGGTGGACTGGACATATGCTCCGTTGCAAAAAGGAGAAATGGAGTAAACAGGTGACAATCTGGTATCCTAGGGATGGAGCTAGAACTCGAGGTCGTAAAGCAAGATAGGAGGATGACCTAAAAATGACATTAGGACCCCTATGGACTAGAGTCGCGGCAGACAGACAACAATGGAAGGAGTTGGAGGAGGCCTTTGCCGTAAGGCACACCGAAACAAGAGACATTTTATAGTAACAGTGTTTCTTTTAGTATTAATTTAAAATATTCTTGTAAAAATTCGGAAATAAAGGTTTTATTATTATTATTATTATAAATTCTAATTGGTCCGCTCGAATAGACAGAGAAATATCGAGCGGGTAACAGAGACAGAAAATAGTAAGTATTGGTTCTTTTAATAAAGGCGCTTGGACGACGACGCGTTGGCGGAGAGGCCCAAAAATTGTATATATATTTTGGCGAACCCGAACACTATGCGATAATAATCTGAATCGGGCCAGAGACGGAGTATGTGTCGTCAGCCAACGGTAAGTTTTTAAAGTTCAGTAAGCGAGAAACGGAGTTCCGGTTCCGGTAGCGAAAGTGTAAACAACGCATAAAAGTGAGCTCCGTAAAAATTATCACAGTTCTATTGCAAAAAGTGACATTGAACACAAAAACCACGCACAAGTTTACGCGAAGCCGAACAAAACACAGGGCTGCAGAGAAAATCCAGTGAAACATCCATATAAGTCGTAATTATTCCACAACAATTGGCGATCATTATAACCTCAAAATGCAACATATTCCATAATTAATAGTGTCAACCAAACCAACCTAATTGTCAGTGATATTGGACATAGACAATTGACACTGACAGTCAGAACACGACAAGTGTTGCCATAGGAAAAGGAACAATTTCTACCAATAATATAAAAGTGATACCACTACACAAGTATAAATTAACCAACATCAAAAATGGAAAAACAAATGGAAATCTTACTTGCAAAAATAAATGAAAAGTTTAATGAACAAACAACAATACTATCAACAGAAATTACGAAAAATGTTATGGAAGCTTTAGATGAAAAATTGAAAACATTGAAAGAAGAAAATAACAACCTAAAAACAAAAGTCACAAACTTGGAACAAAAAATAACATTTTTAGAAAGGGAAAAACGCACGAATAATTTGATTATATTTGGCATCGAAGAAAAGGGAAAGTCAGAAATAGAACTAATTGAATATGTAAAAGATATTATATTAAAATCAGGAACGAAAATAGACAATGAAGAAATAAGTTATATCAAACGAATTGGAGCACAATATGATAAAAACCGGCCAGTAAAAATATGTCTTACAACAACGTGGAAAAAACATCTTATCTTGAAGAACAAGCGTAACCTTCCCACAAATGTTTATGTCAAAGAGGACTTCCCCAAAGAAGTTCTCGAAATACGAAAACAGTTACAAACACAAATGCAAACAGAAAGAGCAAATGGGAATGTAGCATTTATAAAATGCGATAAGCTTATTGTGAAAAAACCAGAGAACAGCCGCGAAAAACGGAAGAGAGAGGTCTCAGGATCGCCAACCACTCCATGCCAGAAAAAACCGAATTCGAAGAGTACTGAAAACACGAAGACATCCCAAAGTTTTACCAGGGAAGTCATTAGACCAAGTATCCTTACATATGTAACACGAGAAAGATCTGTTTCCATGTCAGAGCTGCCAAAAAACAAACAAAGGCCTTCTTCAACCGGAAACCACCAACAGACACAACAATAAATATAAACGTAACTTCAAAAAATCAACCCCCAAGCCGGCTGGTCACCGTGGGGGAAGTCGACCAAAACCCTCCAAAAAATCTGCCAACTAAATCCAACACGAAAAAGAGAAAACAAGAGATTCTATATGTATGTACACTAAACACACGAACCTTAAGAACATCAGAAAGTTTGTTAGAATTAGAATTAGCTATCAAAAACATCAAGTGGGACATTTTGGGCATAAGCGAGATGCGAAGATTAGGGGAAGGGATAGAAGAGAGAAGAAATTTTATCATGTACTACAAAGGTGAAATTGCTGGACAACGAGGTGTAGGATTTTTGGTAAAACCAAGACTCAAAAATCAGATCATTGGGTTTGAAGGAATAACAGATAGATTAGCAGTCATTCATATAAAATTACCAAAATATTCGAAGACCTGGACAATCATTCAAGTCTACTCCCCAACAGAAAAAGCAACAAAAACGGACTTAGATACTTTTTACGACAAACTAAGTGACGTTGTTGAAAAATATTCGGAAAACAATATTGTGCTCATGGGTGATTTTAATGCTCAAGTAGGCGTTCAACTACCTGGGGAAGAACACATTATAGGAAAATACGGAAGAGGAAAAAGAAGCAAAAATGGAGAAAAATTAGTAGAATTTCTGCTCGAGAACAACTTGACACCTCTAAACACTGTTTTCCGAAAAAAACCCAAAACAGATGGACCTGGATTTCTCCAGATGGCAACACTAGAAACGAAATTGACTACATAATAACCAACAAAGCTAAATCATTCAAGGATACGAATATTATACAAAACCTAAACTTCAATACTAACCATCGTATGGTTCGTAGCTGCCTAAACGAAAACGTAACAAAAAATCCTAGACCAAAAGCAGTTCAAATAAACTACCTACCCATAAACGAAAACACAGAAGACCTGATGGAAGTTATCACCTCAGATATGAATATAAATGAAAAGTACAAAAGAATAGAAAACAAACTCAAAGAACATGCAAGAAAACAAATAAGTAAGAAAAACGAACCCTATCTTAGCGAAAAAACTTTAAAACAAATTGAAGACAGAAGAAATCTAATAGTAAAAAAGAATAAAAAAGAAAACCAAAAAGAAATCTCTAAACTTAGCAAAGATATTCGCGAAAATATGAGAAAGGACAAAGAAAAAAGAAAAACCAAAACTCTAGAAAATCACATCAACAGAACGGGAGGCACAAGAAAAGCGCTAAAGGAACTTCGAGAAAAAGGGAAAGAATGGATACCAAAGTTAAGAGACAAAAACCTTACAACAACTTCTCGCAGCAAAATCCAAAATATAGCAACAGACTATTATCGCTTACTGTATCACGAACCAAATCAAACGACAACGGAATGTCTTTCGACAACTGAAGACAATGAAGATATACCAGAAATACTAATACCAGAAGTGGAAAAAGCTATAAGAAGTCAAAAGACGGAAAAAGCCCCCGGCCCAGATAGAATAACAAACGAACTAATGAGAGGAACAATCAAAGAACTAAGTCCAATATTAACGAAAATCTTTAATGAGACTTTAAATACTAGCATCATCCCAAGCCAATGGGCAGAATCACACATAATACTCCTACACAAGAAAGGCCCAAAAGATGATATAGGAAATTACAGACCCATATCCCTCATTTCAAATGTATATAAAGTTTTTGCAAAAGTAATTTTGGACAGAATATCAGTCAGGCTCGAAGAAAATCAACTAGTGGAGCAAGCAGGATTCCGAAAAGACTTCAGTACGATTGATCACATACATACAATAAAACAGCTCTTACAAAAATACAACGAATACAACAAAACCATTTACCTGGCCTTTATAGATTATTCCAAGGCCTTTAACAGCCTAAAACATGAATCCGTATGGCAAAGTCTTAAAGAACAAGGAATTCAAAACACTTACATAAACATCATCAAAAACATCTACAGAGGGAGCAAAGCTTGTATCAGGCTTGAGTCTACAGGAGATGTTTTTCCAATCAACAGGGGAGTCAGGCAAGGTGACCCACTCTCACCAAAGCTATTTACAGCAGTGCTGGAACAAATGTTCAGAAAACTTAAATGGGAACATCTTGGACTAATCATAAATGGAGCGAGATTAAGCCATTTAAGATTTGCAGACGACCTGGTTATAATGGAAGAAGACCCACTACTACTGGAATCTATGACACAATCCCTAGTAGAGAGAAGCAGAGAAGTAGGTCGAGAAATTAACATAAGTAAAACTAAAATGATGACAAACGCAGTTCCCGTAGACATACCCATCAACGGACAGAAACTTGAATATGTGGAAGAATATGTGTATCTGGGTCAGATAATATCGCCAAATGACCAGACATCCAAAGAAATAGACAAAAGAATTGCAACAGGATGGAAAAATTATTGGGCTTTGAAAGAAATCACGAAAAGCAAGAAACTATCCATGAAGATCAAGAAAAAGACTTTTGACACCTGTATACTGCCATGCATCACATATGGCTGTGAAACATGGGCTTTGACAAAGCGACATAGGGACAAACTAGCAGGGTGCCAGAGAGGCATGGAGAGGAGCATGCTAGGTTTGAAACTAATGGACAAAGTAAGAAGTACAGACATCAGAAACAAAACCAAAGTAACGGACATACTGTCGCGTATTGACCAACTTAAATGGAGGTGGACTGGACATATGCTCCGTTGCAAAAAGGAGAAATGGAGTAAACAGGTGACAATCTGGTACCCTAGGGATGGAGCTAGAACTCGAGGTCGTAAAGCAAGAAGATGGGAGGATGACCTAAAAATGACATTAGGACCCCTATGGACTAGAGTCGCGTCAGACAGACAACAATGGAAGGAGTTGGAGGAGGCCTTTGCCGTAAGGCACACCGAAACAAGAGACATTTTATTGTAACAGTGTTTCTTTTAGTATTAATTTAAAATATTCTTGTAAAAATTTCGGAAATAAAGGTTTTATTATTATTATTATTATTATTAAGCGAGAAACGTCGACAGAAGCTGTTGGTAAACATTCCGTTATTTTATCTAAGACCAACGATTCCATGTCGTAATTAACGTTACGATCAAAGCGAGAGTAGAACCTAATGTTTACCGACCCTTGAATAGGTTTAGTTGAACCTCCTATTCCTCTTACTGCTGAACAAGAGGGATTTCGATTCATATTTAAGCATAAGCGTTGACAAAGATCGCGTGTTACAAAGTTACTTTGCGAGGCGCTATCCACAAAGCACGCACGCTGTGTTCATTACCGCGCGAATCCACGATAATAACACGAGCGGTCGCGAGCAATACCGTTGTAGGGCTACGAGACACGAGTTTACTATCTGATAACGCACAGAGTGTGACGTCATCAGTGGGAGCAGAGCGAGCGGGTGCGACGGTCGACTCACCCGGCCTGGCCGACGAATATGGCGCGGGCGCAGAGGGGGTAGTGATCTGCGAATTACTAGCGTTACATGTGGTTCCAAAACACAACAAAGTATGGTGTTTTGAATTGCATTTTTTACACACAGACATTGACCTTCATGCCGAGACACGATGTTTACTACTTAAGCAATTAATGCACAAATTATTCGACTTCACGAATTTAAAACGATCATACGGTTTATAGTTATGAAACACGGAACATTTATATATAGAATCGTGACTATATAACGACCTGTCGGAGACCTGTATATAACGATAGTCTTTCGCCCTCAGTGTCTCGCCTTAACCTTAAGAGGATGTCATAACATTTATTGACTTTATCCTTCAGCCATAGTAGTCTCACTGCAGGCTGTTGTACTCATCTTAGATAATGTGCTATTGCATAAGCTGCATAAATCTATCGGAGGACTGGATGCGGCATTTACATAAGAATGCGTAATCGTAATAATTTCTTGACCGCGACGTACAAGAATACGAAATCCGAGAGGTCATCAACCTTCAGATTTTTCAAAGCGGCGACTGAAGATGCGAATTTATCTAGAAATTGTTCTAGACTACTAGGGGTTGCGGACGACATTGCTTTAATATCGAAGATTTGATCTAAGTACGAAGTAGCTACCAACCGTTTGTCTTTTATTTATTTTTGATTAAGTCGAAAATTCATGTGTAATTTTCGGGGTCTAGGGTTATACCAGCGATCACGGAACGAGCCTTGCACTTCCGTAGAAAGGCACTATATATATATATGTAAAATATGTAAATATATATGTGTAGTGTAGTATGTTTAAATGAGTAAGGCAATATGTGAGTGTGGCAAATAGGTATGTGTACCTATTTGCTTGGCAAGTCTGTAATAATGTTGTGCGAATAATGCGGTGCGATACAATTTAGCGAACAATATAGGTAGATGATACCTATTTAATACCCAACCTACGTACGGTTACGTCTCTTTATTGAAACGATAGCGTTAAACTCAAGTATTGTCACTTGTCTAAACGACCAGTTGCCAAGAGTAGGCATCAACTGATTAGCAAACCGTAGGTAGTTAGGCTACTGGTATAAATGAAACACCTAAACTTACCTATTCAAAGCGGGGTGAACGAATGACGATTTTGTAGGTAAGTAGGTAATTAGTGCGAAACGATAGAATAGTTAGGTACTTATTTTAACCTACCTTAAAAATTAAAGTAGAAATAATAAGTTATACGACAGCGGAATGAAAGACAACTATTTAACTACCTAATGCGAGCGAAACGAAAATGAAGTAGGTAAGTAAATAATAAATGCTAAACGACAGCGGAATTATAGTTACCTATTTACCTACCTACCTAATGCGGGTGAACGAAAATAAGATTCTGACAAATTGAGAACCTCCTCCTCTTCTTGAATTCGGTTAATGATAGAAGTAGGTAAGTAAATGAGGTTTACGATATAAATTAGAGCAATAGGTGCAATCGAACTGTTATTTAGATACTTGGTATCTATAAAAGCGGTAGAATCAAACAAATAAAAGTGAGTAGTTAGAAATGAAAACACGTGTCGACTGACGCAATGTCAGGGTTTATGCGACTTGTTTAAACGAAATGAAATTCTATATCCTGACGCGATAGATCTAATAAATAGTTTTTTGGTGCAATTAAAACGTAATTTAGCATAAGCGGATGGAACGAACAAACAAAATAATAGGTAGGTAGGATTTAGAATTGCCACGCTAATTCAATATCCGACTCAAAGGACCAAAAAATGGTTGTGCGGTTTAGTGGACTGTATTTTTAAATAGGAGAAAAGAAGAGAAATGCGAGATGATGCGAATTTTAAATTTGGCTTGAGAAAGTGTTGTGACGAGGGATGTCCTTTTCACAGGTGTCGCGCGCGTAGACGAATGCACGCAATTCGCGTTCTCGCTCGCACTTTGGCGAGAAAGTTATGTGCGGGAAGGAGATGGGGAAAGGAAGTTCTCAAGCCAATGTTTAGTTCCACGCAAATATCAGATTTTAAACAGTTAATTGAATTGGCGCGACTATACCTACTAACATAACTTAAATACTATTTATTTCTAATTATTAATCTATTAACTATTTTATAACAAGATTTTAAAAATACATTTCTATTCTCAACATCTGCCATAATGTTCGGCGCGTTTTCGCACCCAACCTCAAGGTTTAATACTTGCTCCAAATCAAATCTTTCCCTTCCGAACACGGGGCAGTCAAAGAGCACGTGTGTCGCGGTTTCATTTACTCCAGGCTCACAAATACATGATGGGTCCTCTTTCCGTTTGAAACGGGTTAGGTACGCCGAAAACCCACCATGTGCCGTCATTGCCTGGGTGATGACACTGGACGCCTCGATTTTCTGGACAATCTGGTATGCCTTCACCGCGTCCGGGAAGGAAATCTTTGTCGTTGCTGCCGTCGTTCCCTCGTTATATCACCGGTCCCCCTGTCAAGAGTATCTAATCGGATCTGTCGCTTGACAGATGAAACCGGACACAAGTCGTAATCAGGCTTCTTATTGAGTTTGAGTGTGGCCTCCTTGGCTTACTGATCACCCGTTTATTACCTAAAAGACCGGTTTTGGCTTTTACCCAGAATAGGCGGATCTGCTTATTTTGTTCTTTGCATTTTATAAAGTTCTTTCTAATGTCAATAGCAATAGGATGGGGAGAGGTGGAGCTACAAAGCGTGTCTAAAGACGAGCTTGAGTCGGTGAAAATTTTAAAGGTTGTATATTGGCTTTGCTCAGCCTCCTTCGTGGCCTCCCAGATGACCAGCATTTCAGCCTGGTAAACGGAGCAGCACGACGACAGCTTGAGTTTTCGTGACTTTATTTCGGTTTGGTTCTTCAAGATTGAAAGAGCCGCACCTACTTTCCCCTCAATCTTGCTGCCATCGGTGTCGATGTTCACAAGCTGTGCTTACTTTGAGGCCGAAATGATGTTGTGTGAAATGTTTAATTATATATTTATTTATTTATTAATGATCGCCCCGCTGCTCCAATCCTCTAATAAGGGGATCAAGTAGTAAATTCCAAAAAATGGGGACACCCACCGAATCCTGGACGCATGCCTTCTTCGTGTTTTTGTGACACTTGACTCCGGCATACCTAATCTGTAACTTAGATAACTAACGAGGATTTTGCGGATGTTAAGAGGGCTCTGCATTTCAGACAAACCCTGATGGCCAGCCACCAAGCACTGTCAGACTCTCTCTATGTCCAATGATATTAATGTGATGAGTTTTTTCTTTTTTCAGCTTTCCAGCATCGTAAAACTAAAGACCTCGTAATATTATTAAAATTCCTATTCATCGCAATATGCTATACGATAAGGCTGTGAATTAAAAAAAAAAAAAAAAAATTCAAATTAATTAATGTTTTTATTTTATGACTGATGGGGCTTGGATATATTACCGAGTAATTATTCACCTGAACAGCAAACGAATAGTCTTTGAGATAAATAGTCAATAGTCTGTTCCTCGGTGTTATATCAATTAACTGGTTTGCAAAATATTAGCATCGCTTGGTTTGTGACTAGATTGTGTGAATTGTCCAATCGATATTAGGCACAGTTTGCCTTTACCTTTTGTATAGGGCAGTCTTTGCTCTCAAACCCTACAAGAGTATTGGTGTATTGCAGCTTGCAGCCTTCCTTTTACTTGCACAGTTCTAAGTGCGCCTGAAATACCGTTATATTTTTGTAAATCTGTTACGATATAAATTTGCACCATGCACTTAACATTTGATTATTATAAGAAGAAGTAGATATATCGTACCTAGTGACTTCGTGCGTTGATCTTCTCTGGAAGGTTCATGGTCAGGTTAAAGCATCGGTGGTTCACCATGCTCCTTTTCACCGTTAACTGGTATGGAAACTTGTCTGCGTCGGGCATATACATACAGCGTTCACAGTCCATTCACCTTGAACCTAGGAACATACAAATAAAGTATTTTAGAAACAGACGTTAACGGTACGTGTGTAAATAACCAAATTATTAACAAAACAATATCCTTTAAGAAGAGACGGGGCACCATAGATTATTATAGACTAACCCTTACGTCAATGTCAAAAATTATATAAACTTATATAGCCAACGTTTGGTGGGCTATATAAGTTTATCTAATTTTTGAATAAACGAAATAGGGCTGTTCATCAATAACATTTAAAATTTATCGATATCGATGAATGACCTGACCTACCCATGGTGCAATCCCTGAGTGGTATTGATTTAACTATCATTTTGTAGTGGTGAAATTCCAGAAGTTTAATTTAACAGCACAAAACAAGGTGCTAGTCTCAGTATAGATTTGGGTTCTATAATAAAACGTCATTAAAATAATCAAACAAATTTTTTATATTTCATTTTTATCAATACGTTCTCTTCCTGATTTTCATAAAAATATTTGTAATAAAAAACGATCAGATAAGAAATTACATTTTACTTTTTAAAATTGACCCATTCGCTTGCGGCTTTTCAAACCTTTGATGCTTCTTTTTACCATGGTTAGGCTGTTTAACTGTGTTATTTTTTTTTATCATCAAAATGCTTTCTGCAAACAAATTTTAATTCTTTAAGTTTTTCAATTGATAAGTCCTCATTGCCTACCATCTTCACCCATTTTTACACCTACAAATTATAGCATCGAAAAAATATCGATGTTTGTAAAATGCTTCGATGCACCCCTCTATTACTGAGATTACTGTTATCATAATAAATGATGTAGGTACTACTAGGTGCCTATAAATTGATATATTAGTTTAAGTTCTACTCACCGCCCCTCATCCAGAGAAAATCTGGCCATAAAAAACCGATTACTACCATATTTTCTTTGTGAACGAAATCCACATACCTCGCATTACACGCCATACACCTCTAAATTTTCCTGGAAAACAGGAATTTATAAGAAAGACACTCATATTTATCATGCTAGCAGCCTTTTAAACCTTATCTATCAGTATTTATTACAATTTAAAACGATTATTGAGTTCGTAAACAACATGTTAACAATGCAAAAATTGACAACTGTGGCTGATTTGACTGACTGACTGACCAATTTATGTCAGTGCTGGAAAGAGGGAGAAGCTAATATCTTCCATTACATCATGTTTAGCCCTCTATCACAGTTCGTTTTCTTATTTTCAAGTCGCAGCAGACTGGTTGTCGTTTCCAAAAGACCAGTATAGTTGTACCAAAATAGTTTTTTTAAGTGATCCAAGTACAAATGTTTTTGGATTTTTTTCTTTATTTGTGCTAAAACCTTGATTCTTGCCAAATTTAATGATTTTAGGTCAACGGGAACTACCCAAAATGGTTTTGATTTACTGGCGAGTGTCAAAATATGCAGCATAAATTACCGTATTTGATTCATATTTTTTGATTGCGATAACTTTTGATAGTACCTAGGTTTAAGAAAACATATGCACTTGGCAAACGGGGCTTTAGGCGAGAGGTTCCCAAAATTGTATAAATATAGTACGCGATTTCATGTAAAACACTATCTCGGACGCCGAACGGATAGGTCGTCTGTCCAGTCCGACTCTCCGCTCCGCTCGTTCATGGCCCTCGACGGGGAGAGGCACAAGCTAACTCACCTCCCGGTGTACCCCTCCGGCGAGATGGGCTCTGAAGTCCAAAATCGGGGCGTTAGCTATCCCGCATGGGGACAAGTCATATGTCCTGGGAAACTCTCAAGTTTCTAGTGCAACAGGCATACTTGACCTCTCCAGCGCTCGTCCTCGGGTCCTTCGAAATACGAGTCCCTTAGACGCAGCAAGATCATCGAGACCAAGAAAACTCCTGCCTATAGAGGCATAGGGCAAATCCTCAAACGGCCACTCCACAACGACCACAGCACTTTCTACGAAATAAAATGCATGTGAACGTTGAAACTTATAGTAAATTGTAAAAATATTAAAATTAGTCAAGAGGCACACACCGCTGGCTTTGACAGTTCGTACAGGAAGAAGAAAAATTGTTTCTACAACACAAAATATGGAATAAACGAAACAGTGTTGCAAAAATATATGCGTATAAATTAACTTCCACAACAATATAATTTCTTTGTTTAGATATAGTCGGCTCCAATGATAGGTATGTCCACGTGAAGTCACGTCTTAACCCAAAGTCCCAGTGCACTGTTGTGGTCCCGTAGGTATCAATGACAGTGCCGTTTACTGCGGTATGGTGGTAGTCAGCGGGCTGTCTAGGTTGACGCAAGAATCGGCGGGGCAGAACGCATAGGTCGGATCCTGTATCTATTAAGTACTGCACCTTCGTTTTCCTGTCAGTGATGAAAAGGCGACTAGTTGCCCCAAGACAGTCGTCCGTCGTTTCTACGAACTGCCGTTCGCGTTTCCCAACTTATGTCTGCACGGTGACCTGCACTTGTTTGCTTTGTCACCATAGACGTCATGATACCAGCAAACGCCTGGAGTCCTGTTTCGGCTTTGAGATCTCGATCAGTAGCCACGGCGAGCAGGAGAACGTCCACGGTAATTTCCAGTAACCTCTGCGACATTCTGGCTCAACACTTTCTGTATTCGCTTCGCGATTATGTCGTCGATGCGCTCTAACAAACCGTCCATATTGTTTAGAGAAGCGCTAGTACTCGCTACGTTTACAGGTGACGGCGTTACCTCGCAAATTCTTTCTGCCAGCTCGGCGACCTCTTCGATGGTTCCGGTTTGCGAAGCGATAATCGCTTGCACGTGGCGTGGCAAACAGCTTGACCACAAACTACGCAAAAACTCACTCGTCACTCCGTCATCAGCCAGGGTCTTTAAGTGTCGTAAAAACTGAGACGGCTTCCTATCTCCCAATTCTTCGTGAGAAAGCAGCTGGGTGTTCTGATGCTCGCGCGAAATTGACAGTCGCTTTATCAGTTCTAGTTTCATTTTTTCATATTTGCCGGTCTCAGGCGGGTTGTTCTTCACTATATCCTTTACTTCCTTAAGATACCTCTGATCTAGTTGCGATATGATGTGATAAAACTTAGTAGTATCTTCTTTTATGCGAGAAATTTGAAATTGCGCCTCCGCCTGCACGAACCATACTTCCGGGTCTTCTGGCCAAAATAGCGGTAAACGCACGGCCACGCGTCCGACCGACAACGTGCCGGTTACGTCTATTAATACCGGATCGTCGCTTTGGTTCTGACTATGTAGCTTTAAAGCTCTAGGAGCTGACATCCTTTAAATTCAATTATAAAAATAACAATAATTTTCACATGTTTTTAAGAATTACTAACAGTTGTCTCGTTGGCAACTTCGTCCGCACGTTTTAAAAAGATAAAACGTAACTTGACACACAAAAAAATCATCAAAATCGGTCCAGCCGTTTAAAAGTAGTTTAATTACAAACACACGCACAGAATATTTATATACTTATATAAAGATGAACGTTAAATAAGTAAGTTTACTTGTGAATACTCACTCCACTGCTTTTCTTAGTGTTAGCGTGCGCGAGTTACACTTCTTCATTACAAATTTTGCCATTTAATTGAAAATTAATTTAGATCGACGACTGACTGAATGATAGAAGCGCGTAGGTTATTCGACCTCCTTATGCGTACATTACGTTGCCGCTACCAATGCAGATTAATAAATAAATCTATGACCCCAGCACTTTCTTTTAACAAATAGACTAATAATTTTCTGCATATAATAAAATTTAACTAAATGCAATAAATTTCTTTTAATTTTCTATTATACCAAAGTGCAAGTAAAAATGAACAAAAAACGCTCAAACAAAGCTTTACAAAAACAAAGCCAGTGAAGAAATCTTACCGAGGCGAAGTGCAATATTTCAAGAAAACCATTAAAAATCCTTTCAATTCCAATTCGATTTCAACTTGGCGTCGGATATCAAGCGGATAATGTTCAGACTAGGAGTCATGAGGTGAAAATCTACATTATTGTTCGGGAATTGGATATAACTAGAGCTTTTTCTATTATGATAATGTAATAGGAATCCAGTGGTAGTTTGATATTGAATTACCTCATATTCTCCAAAGAGTACATTTTCGTCTTTATTGAACTTCTTACTACGAAACATAGACTACTGTGCAATTACCTATGCTTCCGAGGTAACTAGGCTTCTGAGGTGTATGGTTATGCCTTGATAGTTAACGAAAGGAACGATGTTATATTGATATATCCATCTACGATTCGGCTCTAATTACGGTTCGAAGAAAACAAAAGAACAAACAAAAGAAAACATTCGATCGATCGTCGATGACTTCGTAAACGTAGCGAAAGCTGAGTTGTTGTTCATTAGCAGAATACGAAAACACGTCAAAAGTGACAGCTATTCTCGGGTTCAGGCTCAGTTCGATTCCAATCAAACTAACAGAAATTAGTAGAATTATCACCCTGGTGTGAAACTTCTGAAATGTTGGCGAACTTTACCTCGTAGAGTGTTCTTAATCGAAAAAATGTTTGAGGCTGTTTATGCAAGCAGCGATTATGACAAAAATTAAAATTTTGGTTTTTAAATTCAAATCTCCTTTTGCGCGGTAGCTGAGCAGTGATAGGTTTGATTAATTTTATTGATTAATTTTTATTCAAATTCAAACTCCAATTTAAAACATTTTTAGTCAATTCAATTACAAGGATCACGCATTGTTTTACATGCTAAGTTAGTTAATAGTCAGCCGGCGGTCATCAATTTATAAGACGTTATCACTTAAAAAAAAACCTCCCAGTATCACCGCTTATGGGTAGGTTGTTATTTTTATGAATAGAGTTAGCGCTTACCTTCTTTAATATACTGTAGACTCTTAGACTCTAGCTATTAATACACATACTCATACATTATGATGAAATTTTGATGAAACCAATCGGAGAGTAAATCCTTTGACATAAAAAAATATAGTTCAAAATGGTTCATAAATGACGGAGATATGAGGTAGCAAAAAAAAAACAACCAAATTGTGAATCTCCTTTTTTAAGTCAAAAAGAATTAGTACCGTAACACCGTATAAAAGAGGTAGTTTGGCTACGATTTTTCCGTCTTTTTATTATCTAATCAACAACCGTAATAAGCTGAGCATGAAATTTAATATATATATATATAAAAATACACGATTTGATTTACTCGAAGATTTCTTTATTATAAATTGGTATCCATTTACGTTGTTCATGCTCATTCTTCACAATGTTTACTTTATACTTTGGGTTTTGTAGTTTTTTTACAGTTTACGGTTATTTAACGTAAATAATAAATAATCTCGGACATTTCACACAGCATCATGTGGCCCTAATGTAAGCAAAGCTTGTGTTGAAGTATATAAGTAGTATAATCAGTCATGTGGTACCCACTACATGACTGATATACTACTTATATACTTTTTAATTTGTAAATGCATACATATTATACATATTATACATAGGAACACAAGGTGTTCCTATGTATAATATGTATACTATCTATAATATGTATACCCGAGACAAATACTTGCATACAAACATTTGTCCCGCGGCGGAAATCGTACCCGCAACCTTCTGCGTCTCAGCAGGACCATAGGCCACTGCGCCACAGAGGTTGTCAAATGACGGCAGTTATTAAGGTAATAAACATTTTAAAAATACAACTGAATTGAGAACCTCGTCCTATTTTTATGTCGGTTAAAAAACAGATATGCTCCCAACTGTATTTACAGGAAATGTCATAAGCACAAATGTGTTTAATTTCCTCATTTCTCTTGTTACTTATGTATTTTAGGATCTGTCAGGAAGTAGTCAAAAGCACATTAAAACATAGAATTTGGCACAAGCTTGCATTTTCGCAGTAGTTATGATTTACGACTTATTAAGCATCACACAAATGTTTGTCCTGGATGGGAATCGAACCCACAACCTTCAGCGCAGAAAGCAGAGCTACCCACTCAGCTGTGAGGTCAGTCAGTTGTATGAAGCATGACACACCTCAACATAAGAGAGTCCCAAGCTCATAAGTATTTGCGGGAAAATGTCACCAATTCACACTTTTTTCCGACAGTACGTGGCATAAATACACAAGGACCGGTCTCTGAGTTTATTGGGGCACTCTTGACAGGTAGATCTTAAGACTTCTTAGTAGTGACTCGTCTTAGGACCTTTACAAACAAGACTTTTTTGGGTTGTCCGTCAAACGGCCTAAAATGCACGGCAGTCCAGAGAATGCATATTAACGGAACAACTGCTAATACCATCACGATAAAGATTCGTGGATATCTCGATGGATAATAAGCAGATGCTTGGATGATACGTGCTTATAAGTTAATTAAATTATTAGAACCAAATGCGTGTACAATCATCTACGTTCAAGAAAACAAGTATGCGCTTTTTAAATGATGGAAAAGGAGGTTACCATCATCATCCTGCCCTTTTCCCACATTATGTGGGGTCGGCAAAACACATTATGGGGTGTGTTTTTCTTCCACTCTCCTCTATCAGCCGTCATCTCAACACTCACTCCTGGTTACCATTACGTACTTATATTTGCATCTTCGTTTGAAGTAGGCGTATATGTATTTTGTTCATAATAAGAGCTTGCGCTGAAAAAACGTCTGGTTTGTACACGTCCTAAAAGATGAATGCTGACAAGAGTGGTCTCAGGCTTATATATACGAAATAAATATGGACAATGTGAGTAAGACTTACGTCCATTTTTATCATGTTTAGAGTACTGTAAAAATAAAACAATGCACATAAATATACATCTAAATTAAAAATTATACAATTCATTCTGTGATATAGATATTGCTACTCGATTACATTGTTTTTATGAATACGAGTAAGTGCTTTAATTACAGACTCAATTAATTAATTAAGTAGCATTTCATATATAGTTATTTTAAAAGATCCTTAGATGGTATTTCGTTGAATTTAAATGAGGATCAGTAAATAGAACTATCTTCGTTATTCAGTATGACATAAGAATGATATATCTTTTTGAATTATCTAAATCGGACCATTACTTATGAAGACATTAATTAATAAACATTATGCCGTTCGTGCCGGTAAAATCAATGTACGCGGGTGCGTGTGACGTCACTGGGACGGTCCAAACGCAGCCGGCCCTCTTACTTCACGATTCCATAATTGGCGGCGACCGTCTCTGTGACGTCACAGCTACCGCGGCGGCCACTCAGTGAACTTCGCAAGTAATTTCGTCATAACTTCGTATTTTTTTGTGGTAGAACAAACATTTTAGCACCGTATGTTAAAGATTTGCGGCAACGCGCGTGTCAGAATCACTATGAGTTACCTACTCTAAATACTAGTATATATGGTTATACCTAATATGTAGTCAAGATATAACTTGATACTACCCGATTATTTGAGAAATAATTCTTTAGTAAAATTATTCATGGTAAGCCTACTCGTACAGTTTAATGTTATACCTATATATTCACATGAGGAATGAAAGTCAAACCTAAACAAGGATAAGTAACAGAAAACACAGAATTACATAATGTATCATAGTATATAATTATCACATTAATACCTACCGTCCCATTAAGTAAACACAAGTATAGTATTATACAAGAGAAACGGCGTGAATACACAAAAATGCACATAGAAATAATCACAAATGTAAGATACACAAAATAGAAAGAAAAAATACAATAAAGTTACAAACTAGATACTTAACTTGAGGTCTGGTATGTTGTTCCACTAAAAATGTCCCCTTATCGCATTTTCATTTCTTTATATACCCTTGCACTACCATTTTTATGGTGCTAATTTGAACCAATCACAGCTATGAAAACTTTGAACTCTAATATCTTTCATAAACAGTAACAATAATAATATATAATGAAGTTAAACTTTTTTGAAACCTAAATAACGCTCACTTTACATCTTTATAATTTCTATCGATTAGTCTGTCTGCAGATATTTAACTAAATAGGAGCGACCAATCACAGAGATTTAGTGAAATATCTTTGTATTTCGGACATTATAAAAAAACCTAATTTAACATATCTTGTTTAATAGTCTTAGCTTAAGTAGCTAATAGTCCTAGAACTCAATTCTGAAATCAATTTATCAGTCTCTTGTTGATTATTTGAATATATATAAAAATCATCAACGTATAAAGCAATTATAATTTTTACATCATTATTAATCTTTGTAAAAACACATGGCTCTAAACGACTCTTTTTAAATTTCAATTTACATAAGCATTGCTCTATCCTCTCATACCAAGATCTTGAAGATTGCTTAAGGCCATAAATAGCTTTATTTAATTTAACTATATCCGTATTTACATTTTTATCACAAGAAATATCTGGCTTATACATATAAATATCATCCTTCAAAACACCATTTAGGAAAGCAGTTTTAACGTCTAAATTTGTAACTTCTAAATTTAATTGAACAGACAGTGCAAATAATAATTTTAGTGTGGAATGCCTAACAACCGGTGAAAATGTCTATATGTCTATGTAATCTATACCAGGCCTTTGTGTAAAGCCTTTCGCCACCAATCGCGCTCTGTACCGCACACTATTGTCACTGTTCACTTTCCTTTTAAAAACCCATTTACTCTGCACTAATGTTTTGTCCGAAGGTAACTTACTCACTGTAGCCCAAGCACTATTTTCTTCAAATGCCTGCAGCTCATCCTTCATAGCTTCAATCCATTGGTATCTGTCTGGACTATTCAGGGCTTCTTGGACGCTGACTGCGTCACTAACAATATCTGGACTTGATGCTGTACATAAGTTTGAGTATCCGTATCGTTCTGGAATCTTCCTTACACGTGGTATTCCTGGAGCTGGTTCTGATACAGGCTCATTCCGTAGTGTAATATTTAAGTCAGACATAACATCAAGGAACTCGGAGTCTGATTCTGAAGAAAATTCCCCACTGGAGGGACTATAGACGGATTCATCCCCCTCTTCCTCCACATCATTACTGTCAGACTGTTCCGGTACTACTTCCCCAACTGAAACTGATACAACAGCATCACTTGTACAGTTTCTTTCTGTATTTTCATAGATAATCACATCTCTACTTGTTACTACATATTGTTTGGCAGGATCATACACTCTGTATCCTTTGATATTCTCAGAGAATCCAACTAAAATGTGTTTCTTTGACTTAATATCCCACTTAAGACGTTTCTCTTTTGGCACATGGACCATCACTTGGCTGCCAAAAATACGGACATGACTTAAATCTGGTTTGTTTTTTGTCCAAAGCTCATACGGAGTTTTATTATCTAGTCCGGATGCAACAGATCTATTTTTAAGATAGACAGATAGATAGATAGATAGATAGTGTATTGTATTAGTCGCTTCTGCCCAGAACTTCTTATCTAAGCCTGCATCAAATAATAAACAAGGCGCTCTTTCTACAATTGTTCGGTTGACGTGTTCACTCATACCATTCTGTTCCGGAGTATAAACATTTGTTTTCTGGTGAACTATTCCTGCATCTTTCAAAAAATCCTCAAACTCATTGCTACAAAATTCTAAGCCATTATCAGTCCGAAACATTTTGATCTTACTGCCTTGTTGATTTTCTACCATATTTTTAAATTCTTTAAAATATTTAAAAGCTTCACTTTTAGCTTTAAGGAAGTAAACAAACACCATACGGGTAAGGTCGTCAACAAAAATAAGGAAATACCTTGATCCTCCTATAGAACTGTACTCCATTGGACCACAGACGTCGGCATGTATTGTATCCAGTGGCTCAGTGCTCCTCGTACCCTTGTGATCAAATGGTAAGCGTGATTGTTTTCCTTCACAACATACTGTGAATGTATTTTTGTTGATCACAGACTTATCTGTGTATGATATTCCCGTAACTGCGCCTCCCTTCATCTTATTCTGGTCATTCATATTCAAATGGTCCAGCCTCCTATGCCATACTTCACTGCTGGCTGCTGCTGAAGGAGATGTAAACAAACACTGTTTACGTTCTATGGCCAACTTGTAAACACCATCAACCTCATTTGCCACAGTCACCAAACTGTTTTCCTTATTGTAAACATAACAGCACTTCTCCTTGAACGATACACTGTTACCGTTTCTAATAAGTTGACTGATTGATATTAGGTTGGTTGTGAGATTGGGTATACACAACACGTCTTTCAAAGTAATCTCGTATTTACATTTAGGAGCAACTGTTATGATGTCCACGTCTCCCGAACACAATACTGGCATTGCACTTTGATTTACTGCAATAATCTCCGTGATATTCGGCGTAAAACAAGTAATTTTCATCATGTTTACATCAGACGTCATATGGACACTCGCACCGCAATCAAGATAAAAGTCTTTTTTACTATAATTTCCACTCAGGAATACTGCCGAGAAAGCATTCGTCTTCTTAACTTGTTGATCATTCTGCTTGCACTGTGATTGATAATGTCCTGTTTGTTTACAACGATAACATTTAATGTTCGATTTATCTTTTTTCTGGGTCTGGGTGTTTTTATGTATAATATGTATGTATTTACAAAAAAAAAGTATTTAAGTAGTATATCAGTCATGTGGTACCCATAACACAAGCTCTGCTTACTTTGGGGACCAGATGATGCTGTGTGAAATGTCCAGCATTATTTATTATTATTTATTATTTCTTCGCATAGGACTCTGACATTGACAATCCGCCATGATGACTTGAACTGTCACTTTTGACATTGCTGCCAACTTTAGAATGTTGGCGACTTTGGTACTGTTTTCTAGACCAGAAAGCACTGCCGGCTTCTGAGTCATCATTACCTGCCAAATCAATTAGCTTTGTCTTCACTACTTCAGCTGTTATTGCGATTCCCGAATGTTCTATCGCCATAATCATAGGGAAGTATTTTTCAGGTAAACCTGCCGGCATTAAACATCCAATCCATTCGTCGTTCACTGTAAAACCTGTTCCTGATAATTTCTGAGCATTTTCGATGATTTGCGTCACATAGCTCGTCATAGAATTGCAACTTTCGAGACGAATCGATATAAGGTTTCGCAACAGTGTTATTCTTCGTGAAAACCCAGAATCGTCGAACATAGTCTGTAGTTTTTGCCACAAATTCAATGTGATTTGGTCAATTGTGAGAATTAGCTTGGCTCTCGCTTTTGCATCTTTTGCGGCTGCTTCTGTTGTCTCATTCTTGATAAAACTGGCTGTGCCTTCCAAGGTAAGCAGATTCTCCGCTGCAAACGCCCACTCGTGATAGTTCTCACGTCCCTTTAGCTTCGGAACGTTAGCTAGAAATGACGAGTTGGTAGCCATTTTTGTAACGACCACGTTACAACACAAATTAAAAGAAAAACTATCAATCTGCTTCTCACAAACGTTGCCTACACGTATGCTTGCTAATTACCTTTAACCTAATAACAATATACTTTTATTTACTCCCTAATGGGCATATCTGGGCCCATAACCTAATAACACAACGTATTTAATTAGAACTCGACTAGTTTTATTTATTACAAATCACCAAGTAAGTAGCGAACTATAGACTTACTTATAGACTATAGAACTTAGAGCTTAGACATAGCTAGCGCAAGTACAACATATTTTCACTAGAGGGCAACAGTGGTTTATTTGATGTGACCAGATATAAATATAATTTCCAACACGCCGCATATGCCTCACATATCTTGACCAGTTGACGAATAGATCCCACTGACGGTCCCAGCAGCACCATGTCATCCGAGTAACTGAAGTTGTTTACGGCGACCCCATCTACAAAACAACCCGTATACTGCCCGGGTACTGCTGAGTTCGCTGATGAGACCATTAACATAAAGGTTAAACAACAGAGGAGATGTAATCCCGCCCTGCCGCACCCCACACTCCATGCCGTACGCATCAGACAACGCCCCCGCCCATCGCACCTGGTTCTGCTGGCATTGATACCAGTTTTTCAGCATAGAGATGTCAGCCGGTACACCCGCCGCCTCCAAGTTGCACCAAAGCCTATCATACAAAACCGTGTCAAATGCCTTGGACAGATCCAGGAAGCAGGCGTATACCGGCGTCTTCCTCTACGTGTAGTACCTGACAGCCTGCTTAAGACATAAGATCGCACTCTCCGTCGAGAGCCCAGCTCTGAAACCAAACTGGGCATCTTGAAGTTGGACGTGTTGCAGCATTATGTTATTAAGCAAACTGTCAAGAATCTTTGCCATAACGGTTGCCAGCGAGATGGGACGGTAGTTGTTCTTGTCCGACGCATCTTCCGTTTTGCACTTTACAATCGGCACCACTACAGTTTTAGTTAGCTTGTCAGGTAAGTATCCATGACACAAACACAAATTGTAAATCATGGAGAGCACGCGCGGCAGATGAACACCCGCATATTTCATATATTCAATGCTGAGACTGTCATGCCCAGGTGATTTGCCTCTTTTCATGGATTGAATAATTTTTCGGACTTCCTTGGCTTTAAAATTTGTAACTTTCTCATGCACGACAGTCCCAACATCAACAGACACACCTGCAGTAGAGTCGGGCGGCAGATTTACCTTGAAATGATCCTTAAAGAGATTAGCGATCATGATATGGTCACTAACATCCATAATTTACACTCCAGGGAGGCCAGACTTTGCATTCATTTTATTTGTTTGTTTCCAAAAATGCTTGTAGTCCTTGGCCGTGTGTTGAGAGGCAAGAATGTCCATTTTTAACTGGTCCTGTCTGTCTTGACACCACTTCAGTTGTTTTTTAAAAGACTTTCTACCCTCACACATATCGTCACCAGCTTCAATCCAGACCAAAAACTTCAGCCTGGCCTCTCGTGGAACGCGGCCACATGTCTGTTCCACCCGACAACATAACCACCTCTCCTCTGTGTTCTCCCTCGCTCATAAGATGATGCTGCAGCTTCTGTTAGGATGGTAACTATATTTAAATACATATTATTCAACACAATTCTATGCTAAGTCGTAAAGTCCGTCACAACAATGGGAGAACTGTACTGGAAAATCTATTTCTTTCAATTGAGAGTTACATAACTGATTCAATTGACTAGTAGTACGCTCTCCCCATACAATTTTATTAACAAAAGATGTCAAGTTTAAATTTATCTTAGCGTTAACCTTACCTAAGTTACATTCCACAAAAAGCGGGAAATGGTCATACCACTGCACTCCATGCTCTACCCATACACAACTGATAGATGGTAATGCATCGCTGGTTACTAGACAATGGTCCAACCACCTCGCACATGCGTGTGCTTCACTTACAAATGTGAAGGTGCCCAAAAAAATTTATTTGGAACCTTTAACACAAAAGAAACGAGAGAAAACGTTGACAACTGCAAAAGTTAGAAACTGTGTAGCAGAGTCAGCGCCCTCCTCTCTAGCAAGGAAGGATAATGTTCCAGGACAAGCTTTGCTAAACTAAATAATATAATATTAAATGTTAGTCTGTCAAATAACAGAATTATAACTAAAATTTAATATAAAAGAAGAAATACTGTGTGAACTAAACAGTGAACTAAAAAGAAAACTAAACAGATCTGTGTATTCTTGTATGTATGTGTGTGCGTGTATGTGTGTGTGTGTGTGTGCGTGTATGTGTGTGTGTGTGTGTGTATATGTGTGTGTGTGTGTGTATGTGTGTGTATGTGTATGTGTGTGTGTGTATATAGGCTATGAGTTTAAGTAAATTGTTTTATAAATATCACCAACATTATTATGTTTGAGTAATCAAGAGGTTCGTAGGAGTTCGTAGGGATCGTAGCCAAGATATGCATTCAAGTTTACATTTGTGGAGTGTTAAGGGGTAAATATTTATAGCTTTATTGACTCTGTTGTACAAGGAACAACTTCAGTAGAAGAAATGTCTACCAGCAGCAGCAGTTCTGCGTGGCTCTAAGACTAAGTCCGACCATCGTTTTACACTCGTAATGTTAGGGTCATAAGACAGTTGTGTATGTTTTCGTAAAATTGTGGCCTGAATAAACAACTGACGTACTGTGAGCACGTCACAGAGTGAGTAGAGGGAGGAAGTTGGGAAACGTCTAGGGTTCGAGGACATCACCTTTAGGACAGCTTGCTGCGCCCTTTCAAGTCTAATCATGGAAGTCTTAGTAGAACCACCCCAAGCAGTAATGCAGTACGATAGGATCGATTGTGCAAGAGCAAAATACACCATTTTTAGGGAGCAAAAGTCAGCACTATTTCTCAGAATCTTAAAGATATACATAAGCTTCCTTACTCTAGAGACAGTGCACTCAATTTGTGGGGTCCAGGACATGTACCTATCTAACCACACACCTAAATATTTAATATTATTAGTGCGCTCTAATTCAGGGCATTGGCACGTATCAGTATTTGACTGGCAGGTGTGGGCGCGAAGGATGAATGAGGTTGGAGGTTGGGATTTTACTGTTGGGGAAAAAGTTATGTATATAGTTTTTGTTATATTTACAGTAAGAAGATTCAGAGAGAGCCACTTTAGAACCAATTTTAGTGCTGCTTCCGCAAATGAACTGGCCTCCACCCAGTCTCGGCCACTAACAATCAAAGCTGTGTCATCTGCATATGTAAATAGGTTACAGTTAGGAAGTGGAAGCTTGCACAGGTCATTTATGTAGACGAGAAAGAGCGTAGGTCCAAGAACACTTCCCCGAGGAACTCCGAAACTAAGCTCTTCCACATTGCTTGATACATCGTTAATTACGATGTATACACTAAATATCATGAAATATTTTTTACACAACCTGACTTTTATTGCAGTCAAACGCACATCATCGCACTCTACTACACTAACCGACCGAAATACACTTTTCCTCCACAGTATAGCGACACCGCCGTAGGGCCGTCCTCGTAGAAAGCCCGCGGCTGTGTCCACGGCAGAAGTCCCGGTGCCTCCGAACTTGTCAGCTATAGTTGTCAACATAGACAAATTATGCGGCAGCAACCGAGTCTCCTGTAGCACGATAACATCCGCCTGCCTGCAGAGACTTCGAAAACCATCCAGGGATCGCTTGAGATTTACAGTTTAATGAAATGAACTTACTGTGGGGCGTGCTATCCATTATGAACTTAATGTGATTGCCTCTCACCATCAGGCAAATGCTGGCCGTGCTCGTTGTATTTTACGTTTACAAACCGTCTGAAAGAAATTCCTTTGGGCCATAAACTGACATGGAGAAAAGCTTGCAAATTGTTTTTGCTAACAAAAAATGAAATTGTAATGTAATGTAATCTGTTATTTCGCTGTTGTCATTTTTATTTTAATAAGAAACACTTTTTCTCTTGTTTTTGTCAGAACGTATTCTACAATACCTGCCTCCAAGACATCTTTGTGTACATTGGTAATAAAAAGCGGAATTTTTGTGTCAGCAGCTTTAAATTTACTATTTTGTTCCAAACTGGCCTTTCCCTTACTCGTAGTAAATTTATTTCTGTGACGCCTTCTCTGCACTATTTTCCATTCTTCATTACTTTCCGGTACATGCCATAAACCTCTAGTTCTACCTATGTCAGCAAAAGTTTTATTAGAAGACAACTCCTTCATCTCTTTGTCATTCATCTTCAAGCCTAAGATCGCCTCATTGTCACATTGTGTTCCACCCCTGAATAATGCAGGCCCCGGCGGCAGCGACGAAGTTGACTCGTGCACAGCGTCTTCCGAGGCGGCGGCGGTGAAAGTCGCGCCTATGTGACTCAGACGCGGCCCAGCACACAAACGGGTGGGCGGCGTCGCGTTTGAATCGCTCGCTGTAGCGCCGTCGGCAGCGCCGGAGTTTGCCAAGCCAATACGACTCGGGCGCGCTGAGTGCGGTCGGGTGGGAGTCATAATTTTAGGTTACAATGGAAAACTGATCGTATTGAAAGGAAACACTCAAGAGAAATAAATAGTCACTGTGTAAGCAATGTAACGTGTTCATATCCATGTAATAATCACTTTAATGTTATAATTTTGATTTTTAAAAGTATTGTAATGAAGAAGAGAATATGTTTACATATTGGTTATAATATGGGTCATTGTTTTATTCTTGGTTACCTTGCAAACGAATGACCAGTACAAACGTTTTCCAGCTTAAATAAATTGCCACGTGATATTCATAGCAGGTTCAAAGCCGGGATCGAACGATTTATCCCCACCACTTTGTCTCAGACCTGGGGTCGTTTGAGGTATTTTATCGGGTATCTTTACGTAAAACGGATGATAAGATAAGATAAGAGTTTATTCAATAACAATTTTTACATTGTGTCTGAAATACTTAAGCCTAAAAACATTTTAATAATATAAAAGAGTAGCATGTACGTCAATAAGTACAAATAATCACATATTTCTTAATTTAAAGTCATCAACTGTATAGAAGCACCCCTCCGACAAAAGCTTTATCAATGCAGACTTAAATGTAGTGGGACTTTCTATGATTTTCATAGCCACAGGAAGTGAGTTGTACAATGTAACGGCCTGATATTTACAACCATGCCTAACAATTTTTAACTTCGGACACAGTGGGGTCGAAAGATCTTTTCTTCTTGTATCTAGTCTTGTAGCTCTTTGTTCTTGTGTTTCATACTTTGACGGATGTCTGATAATGTCCATATATAGGCTAGGTAGAGTCAAAATATGGAGTTCTATGAAATGATTTCTACATGATTCCAATGGTGTTATGCGTACCATGGTACGTATTGCACGTTTCTGAATAGTAAAAGCTCTATTCATATTGTAGTCATAGCTGTTACCCCAAAATTTTACACTATATCTCAGTTTTGACTCCACAAGAGCATAATAAGTCGTTTTCAGTTGTTCCATACTTACTTCGTCTCTAAGACTCCTTAATACGTAACAAGCCGAACTGATTGCGTTCTCTATTTCCTCTAGCTAAGGTTTCCAGTTTAAAAATTGGTCAATATGGACTCCAAAGAATTTAACGCTATCCACAAACACCACTTTAACTCCATTATTAAAAGTTTGAATTATATCTTGCTCACGTGCGGTAGATCTAAACAAAATAGCACTTGTTTTAGCAATGTTAAGTTTTAGATTATTAACACAGAATCAATTATTAAAAGCCACAAGTGCGTTGTCAATTTTAACTTTTAGATCTTGGATATTCTTTGCTGGGATTATAGCATTAGTGTCATCTGCATAAACGACTAATTTGATGGCCATGTAATTGGTTATGCTAAAGACAAAACATTCAAGTACGTTAAGGCGGTGCGTTTGTCAAACTGTCTCTCCGAGGGTCAAATGGGATTTAGCATCTGCATTCTGGGATCCGTAACTAAAATGTCAACAGTTTTGGACTTACAGTTTTGAATATAAATATGTAATAGATTGTGGAGAACAGAAGCCCATCGCGTTATCAAAATTATTTCACGGCTTTTGGTGACCCAAGAGCTGGATCTGGCCCAGCGTATTTAGCATTGTAATTCAACGTGGCAATGCCGCCAGTGTCTTGGAAATGCTACCCTCTCGTAGTGACCTGGGTCAGTTAAGCTAACTATAGATCGTTTTAAACGATCCTTATGTAGCTCAACTGTTTCACATGTATTAATGTATTGGTGGTTTTCGACTTCTATCACCGGTAGCGTACTGTAGATTTTGTTGCGCATTGTTGTTTTCGATGTAATCCCATTTAGCAGAGACGCTAAGCCGGGGGATATCGCTACGCGACTTTTCTTCCTGGCTCGGCAGAAACAGAAACTCAAACCCAACTTTCTTCATTGTTGTCCATGAAGAGAGCCACTCCTTTGGTTCTGATGCCGGGCTTTCCTATCTCTCCACTTAAAAGGAGCTGTGAGTTAGCCAAGCTTTTTGGGGAGGTGAGTTTGGGGATGACTATGGGGACTTGGGAAGCTTGTGTTTGTTGACGTTGTGGGGGGGGGAAGTGTGCTGTTCCTTTTTGCTCGGAACTCGGAAGATCTTCTCTGCGTAAGACAGGAAATATGGTCTGCTCTTAGGATCTGCCATAATGAATTGCAGATCTGACTCGTCCAAATTTCTGTCGATTTGAGTTTCGAGATCTTGTCGTGCTGCCATGAAACGGGGGCAGTGTAGGAGGATGTGCCAGACCGACTCGCTGACATTGTCGTCACACTCACATCCTGGGCTGTCTTTGAGCATGAACCTGTGGAGATACTCGGCGATCCCTCTGTGTCCCGTCAGAACTTGCACTTGGGTTGGCGTCAGTTTCGAAGTCCGCGTAATTTTGTACGCTGTTTCCACTAGCGGAAGAAACTTTCGAGTGACTGCTCCTGTGCTTGAGGTCTCGTATCCATCCTGCCACTTGCGGATCGATTCCTCTCTGATTTTTCTTCTGACGTAGGATATGGGGATCTTGTCATAGTCTTGGGCGGAATCGCTAAGTGCGGCTGTTTTCGCGAGCTCGTCGGCTCTTTCGTTTCCAGCCGTCCCTATGTGCGCCCTCAACCAGTACATCCGAATATCTCTTCCCTCGTTCACGATCTTGCTGATGTTGTCCCTCACACTTCTCACTAGGGGGTGACTCAGTTTTGGGTTGCGGAGAAGGTCGAGTGAAGATCTTGAGTCACTCAGAATACTGACGATTGGGTCTCTGCTCGAGCACACCATCTGGGTGGCCCTGTGAAGTGCATAGAGTTCCGACTGGAAGACCGTGCATACAGGGTGTAGTTTGAAGGTGGCAAAGTTGGTCTCGCCTCCTTCATCCCACCAGGTTAATGCTGCTCCTACTTTACCTTCTATCTTGCTGCCATCCGTGTAGATTTTAGAACTGGCAATAGATTGTGAGGTGTCTTCTAGGAGCTCATACTCATTGGATGTTAGTGTGGAGGGATGTGGTTGGTCCTTGTGTGCCACTCTGAGTTCAAGCTCCGTTTGTGGGGGGAGATAGTTGTAGGATAGGGATTTTTTAGATTTATATAGGTTTGCCGCCTCTTGGATCCTGAGATCTAGTGAAAGCAAACCCGACAGAACAAGGGCTGATGCTAGGGAGACGGTGCAATATGAGCGGCACACCTTCTGAGCAAATCCTCTTTGTATTGCGTTGAGCTGGTTTTGGTTCATCTGCAATTCTACGGCTTTGGACCATGCGCTGGAGGCATACGTCATGATTGGCTCTACAACTGCGATGTAGATGGTTCTCGTGATCTCACTGTTTAGGCCCCACGTCACTTTTGCGGCACACGCTTTTTGTTTGTAAATGTCCGCTACTTTCACATTGGGCGGATACGTGTGATTTAAAAGTGAGTTTGTGGTCGATGATTAGGCCTAATAGCTTGATTTCTTTGACTAGGTTCAGTCTTGTCCCTGACATGAACAGTTGTGGCGTGTCCTACTTCAACTTATTTGTGAGCACCATTGCGTTGGTCTTGTGTGGTGCGAAGTTGAGTTTGTTCCGTACGCCCCAATCTGTTACTTTTTCTAGTATGTTGTTGGCTAGATGGTTTAGGGTGTTGGTGGACTGACCTGTAAAGACGAAAACAACGTCGTCCGCAAATGCTTGGCAGTACACTCCCTCTGCCTGCAGTTCCTGCAGCAACTAGTCTAGGATAAGGTTCCAAAAGGTTGGTCCTCCGATCGAACCTTGGACACAGCCTTTTGTTGTTTCCTTCTCGTGTTCTGCTCTGGCGTAGTTGACCTTGATTTTCCGGTCGCTGAGGTATGAGCATACCATTTCGTAGAGGTTTCGCGGACATCTTCTTTTCGCGAGTTGGTTTTTCAACTCGCGAATTGAATTCGAATTGAGTGCGGGCCACCATGCGTTGTCGAAGGCCCCCTCTATGTCAAGAGAGATTAGAAGTATGATGCTTTTGGTTTGCACTTCTCTTCTTACGTAATCTACCAGGTCATAAAGGGCGTCCTCGGTTCCTCACTGCGGCATGAAACCGTACTGGTTTTTATTGAGTGTTGGGAGTAAGTGCCATTGGAGCCGGCCGACCATTAACTTCTCGATGATTTTTCCGAGAACTGAAAGGAGACCTATGGGACGATATGACTTTGGATGTGTATAGTCCGTTTAACCAGGTTTACGGATTATGACTACATGTGCCGTCTTCCATTGCGTAGGGAAGTATCTTTTTTTTTTTTTTTTTTTTTTTGCGTTAGGGGGGGGAAATCCTCATGGATACCCTTGCGGGTTATGTCGGACTCTTACCGACTAAAACCCTAACCCCTGTGCGTGATATCCTCTGACATAATCAGAGTCATTTTTTATCTATAAGGTTAAAACTCGTTAAAAACACTCAAACCCGCGTGGGGTGACATAAAACATTAATAACATAAAATTGCGCATTAAAACAGGACTTACAGTAACAATTTATAATATAGTGCTATTACCTACTTATTATCCTACTTAATGTCTAACACTTTATATATATCACAGGGAATTGTTTAAAACTTGACTATATCTTACTTATACTACACTTATTCTAACATATTATTACAGCCAATACTATTTAATACTAAAAAGCGCATTACTCAGAATACGTTTCAGATATTAGAGCACTAGCCGCTCTAATTGCCAAAACGTGTAGCATACCGTTTTGGGGATACTTACCCCGCACGTTTGTGTTTCTGTGTTTGTGTTTGTTTCTAATGTGTGGCAAAATGTGTGTGTATACGTTGTGTATCTGTTCAGTGTTATTGTCGCGCTGAAACTGTGCCCTTTTCTCATGAAAAGGGACCAAGTTGTCATTGCTATGGTGTGTTTGTGTTGTGCGGTGCACGTATTGCCCCTTGGCGTTTTCCCTTCTTGTTGTGTTTGATTCTGTGCCCGGGACCACCTCAGCAATATGCCACTGTGGATCGGGCCAGAGCCTCCCATTTCTTTCTGACCACGCATTCATTGCTGAATGTGTTGTGGTCGGCTCTGGGCTGGTTGGTGTGCACACAGTTTGTGCATTTTGCTGGCTCACCCGAAGTCCAGGCTTCACACGCGGATCTCATGTGGGGCCCCCCACAGTGGCTGCACTTTGCGACGGTGTCCTTGCAGAACCGTCGCCCATGCCCGTAACCCAGGCACATTGTGCACTGGATTAGTGGCGACTGGTCCGCAACCGTCACTCGCTGCAGGTCGATCATAGCAGACCCTGCATCGATCAAGCGCTTCCACATGTTGGGGGGCACCCTCATGACCACGTGGCCCGTCTGTGGGTTTCGGGTCTTTTTCCTGAAGAGGACTACGGTCTTTGTGTGGTCTTGTTCTATGTCCTGTAGCGTCTTTCTGTTCTGCGCCCACAGAGCACCAATGATGTCCTCATTTGTGTTGTAGTTAAACACATTTTTGAGGACAACCAATGGGTTCTTGTTCTTAACCTCTTGGACGGTTAGGTATTCTTCGGCCCCTCTTAGCTTCTCTATGATCTTCTCCCTTTCTTCCTCAGTCCGGCACCCCACTATAACTTTGCGGTCCTTGGCCTTGCGAACGCTTTCAACCATTATGCCCCCTTCTTTGGCGTTTACCGCAGTCCGGATCCTCTGGATGATCTCCTCCCCGGTCTCCGTCTCATCCTTGGCGGAGACCACCACAGAGTGAAGTGCGGTCAAGTCCGGTTTGTGCCTCTTGGGGAGCCCTACTGCATCGGCGTACGTCATTTTTCGCTGTTCTTGCTTCTCTTGCTTCTCTAGGGTTTGTTTAAGGCTCTCCATCTTTAGGTTGTTCTCTTCAATGAGATGGGCTTGCTTCTCCAGCCGCTCAAACAGGCGCTTGGAGAAGCAGTCCATCTCTGCCTTTCCCAGCGCTTGACTCCCTTCTGGAGTGTCCTGTGCGTCCTGTGCATCGGTCTGCATGCCCACCTCGACGTTTGTACCAGTTGTTGAAGGAGGCAAGGATGTTCTAGACCTCTTGACTAGGTCGAACTCTTTGACGAGTTGTAGCAGTCTGTCTGCTTGAGTAGTTATTTCCTTTTTTATAAGGCCGTTTATGTTCTTCGACCTGTCAAGCTGTCTCACTATCTCCTTATGGCATGCCTCAGCTTCGGTTTTCCTGTCAACAGGCTTCGGCTTCGCAGGCGCTTTAGGTGGGCTCCGCTCTACTCGGGCCGTTTGCGGTAGCACCAGCTTCAGCTTCGCTCTGCCGAAGTCGCCGACAGGCTTTTTGGGTGTTGTCGAAATCCGAGGCGGTGCATGCGTTCCGGCTGCTTCCAACTTCTCTATGCTACGCCTTACCTTTGAGGTTTTACTAGGGTCCGGCGTTATCATAGTGGGGCCCGAGGGTCCTGCCCTCTCTGTTTGGGCTGGAGGCTTTTCGTCGCGTTTTGAGTGCGGGACGTTTGGGGTGCGGATGGCCACCATTTCGGTATGTCAGAGGACCTAGTCTTTCACTTAAAATAAAAATAAAAATAAAAATAAAAAGTACCAAAAGGGTATAAAAGACTTGTAAATGTGAATGAATTTCACAAATAAAATAAATTAAAATACCAGGTACCAAAAAGTGTACGAAATCAATTAATATGTCAAAGTTTAAAATGTAAGAATAAAATTAAAACAATAAAAATTTAAAATGTCAACACGAATTAAAATGGTCATACAATAAAACAGTAAAATATCAATCTAAAATAAATATCACAGTCCAACTCAAAATATGTCAGTAACCGATTTAACAAAATGCAGTTTTGTCTTTTTTTTTTTTTTTTTTTTTTTTTTTTTTTTTTCTTCCGTCCGGGTAATAGAAACGCTAGCAAAGGTTAGACCGTGGTCAAAAATGTCCTAACCTTCGCCGTTCCTAAGTTATAGGTCTTTTGGTGTTTCAATAAATCGGTTTTTTTTAATCTATAAATAGATTTTTGTTCTTTTTGTCAATTTTTTTTTTCCGTTCGGGTAATAGAAACTTTTCTAAGGCTTAGGCTGTACTCAACAAAGGCCTAAACTTTATCGTTTTACAGATATAGGTCTTGCAGTAAAATTCAGTTTTTTGCGGTTGGTAATTCTTTTAAAAATACAATTTATTCGCGCGCTTATAAGTTAAAAATCTAAATTTTATATATTAAGATAGTGCTAGGTACACGCTAAAAAGACACAAAACTTAAACCTAGGTCGTCGCTGATAATCTAAACTAAATCTAATTACCAACTAACCCTAAACCGCATTAAACTAAACTACCTATAACTATGTTAAAACTTATCTTAAAATTCAGGTGAAAGCGCCTCCCGGGTCTCCTTGGTGTCCTCTTGATGATGACGTGGCCAAAAGGTTCAAAAGGTCACTGGGTCAGTGACCTCGTGGCCACGTGGGACTTGTTTTTCTGATGATATCTCCGCGAATTTTCGCGGAAAATTTTCAGAAAAACAACTAAACGAAAGAGCTCCTCAAGGCGCTTCTAGCCGTCGTATTAAAGCACTAGCACGTCACTGAAGATCCGCCACAAATTCACTTTGAAATTTTTAAATTTCCAAAAATACACTGTTTAGTTCAAAATTTCCCGGTTTTTTGTAGTAGCGCGGCGCGGTTTATACGAGCGTGTTCGCCTCGTCTTTCCGCAACTTTTGATGTGCTGTCCGGGTATTTTTGTTCACTTTGACCACACACTTTGAATTTTCTCGCGCGGAACTTCGACTTAGAGCTGGCGATTTCAGGCCGTCCGGAGTTGGACTGTAGGGAAGTATCTTAGCGACAGACATTTGTTAGCTATCGCCATGAATACCTCCTTTTCGCTTCGGATTGCTTCGGCACAAATATCAGCTGTGAGCCCGTCTGGACCGGGGGCTTTTTTGGGGTTCAGTGCTAGGAGCACCATTTTCAATTCAGCTGATTTAAAGTGTGGGTCATCCTCCGCTAGGGCTTATGTAGGGTCCTCTTTCATTAGCTCTCGGAGTTCCTTATGACACTGTTGGTCTGTGTTTTTGGAGTCATCTGGGTAGAAAGTTTTTGCAAGAAGTTCTGCCGACTGTTGTGGGGTTAGAGTATTTCCTTCTGGGCTTCTTAGGAGCATGTCCTTCTGCCTTCCGGTAGTATTCCTTATTACTCTGTAGATCTTATCCCACATACTTTCTCTTTCTTGTGTCGTGCAAAACTTCTTCCAGTTTTCCGTATAAGCTTTCTCAACCGTGGCCGTGTACTCCAGTTTGGCGTCATGGTACTCCTGTATGACGAATTGCGTCCATCGGGAGGCTGCGTTCCTTATTCTCTTTTTTTTCCTGAGAACTTCTTTCTTGAGATCTTCCAGCGCACTCGTCTACCATGGGGGTTTTGATGCCCCTTTACGTGTTCCTGTCGATGGGATGGTTTGCTCGCAGGCTTTGTGGATGGCTTCAGTGTACGCTGTGATCTTTCCTTCGAGTTCTTCTTTGGTTTCAGACTCTCGTATGGAGGCAACAGTGATGTGTCTCTCCGCATGGGTGCACCAAAGCAAGGCCCTGCATTTGGACCATTTGGCTTTCTTGGTGTTATATTTGCGGGTAGAGATAGGCCTAAGAGTTTCCAAGGCTTTTCCTAGGCGCAGGGTGTAAGTGATGGCATTGTGATCTGATGTTATGAGATCACAATTGACTTGCCACTTTTCCATCTTGCAGACGCTGCACGCGGTGACATCTACTATGCTTGTGCAGGCTCTGCCGTCCCTGAAAACCTCGAAGGTTGGTGTGTCGCCGACATTGAGAATCTGAAGTCCTATTTCATTTAAGAAGGCATTGTATGCAGCTCCTCTCAGATTTTCCGTAACGCTGCCCCACCAGTGACTCCAGGCATTAACATCTCCGGCTACAATGAGGTTTGGTGTTGTGAACTTTTTGCACGATTTTTTCACTCTCTCCAGGTATTGTGCTATGTCTTCTTCTCCGTCAAGGTAAACTGAAACTACTCTCAGTTTTAGACCACCTCCGACCAGCATGACTGCCGCCTCAGTCTCGGTTACCAGCTGGGGGTCGTGGATGACCTCCAGCTAGTCCCACAAAAACTATGATGGCTGCCTTGACCGGAGTTTGCCTATTTAGGGTACATTGGATGACTTGTGTACCAGGGTGTTGCTTAAGGATGCCGCTTTTTCCCACGTAAGGTTCTTGAACTAGGGCGATCGATATGCCCTTATCCTTTGCGACCTGGATTAGTTCCGCTGTTGCTACCTTTGAGCGTTGCAGGTTTGCTTGGATGAAACGCAAACCTGTTCCGCTTGACCTTGAAGAGGACGAGCTTTGGTGCTGTGAGGGGCCCTTAGCAGTATGAGATCCGGGACCGCGCTATGGCATCCCATTTTAGGCGTACAGGGCACTCATTGTTGAATGCATTGTGTGTTTGATCTGGTTCCTGTGCAACAGAGCAGTTTTTGCATTTTGGTAGATTGCCCTCTTGTCAGCTCTTACATTCTTCCCAGGAATAGGACCTTCCGCAGTGACTGCATTGTTGGTCCTTTTCCTTGCAGACTGCCTTCATATGGCCAAATCCAAGGCATTTGGTACGCTGTACTAGTGGAGAGTGATCCCACACTGGTCGGTACTGGATGCCAATATGGACTTTCCCTGCCTCCAGAAGGCGCTTGTGTATGGGAGCTGAGACTTCCATCACCACGTGGCACTCGAGGTTGTTGCGTGTCCTTTTCCTGTACCTGACCTTTATGGTACTTTCTTTAAAATCCACGTCTTAGAATAGGCGGTTGTTCTGTGCCAAAAGTGTTTCCACTATATGCGGATCTTTGTGGTGGGCGAGGACATCCCTGATGATAATAAGGGGGTTGCCTGTTTTGGCAACTTCTGCTTTCAGCCCCTTATACATGCTAACTCTCTGTTGCACTAGAGCCAGGTCCTCTCCTGAGCTGCAGCTGAGAACCACCTTGCTGTTTCTTGCCTTTCTAACCTTGTCAACCCTGGCTCCCCTTTTTTTAGTGTCGAGAGCTTCCGCGATCCGATCGATAACGTTGTCCCCGGTGTTTTTGGGGTCTGTAGACGTTATGATAAGGGTGTGGTTGGGTCTTGTTGGTGGTGGTTTAGCGGCAACCTTGGCGTAGGTAGGTTTGGTTCTCTGCTCCGCCCTGGAGAGTTCCGCTTCCAGGCTTAAGGCCGGTGGTGGCATGCTCATTTTCTCCTGCCGCAATGTTCTCAACTCAGAGGTAACCGCTTCCAGTCTCTCCGTTATGGGACTTATGGTTTCCTCTATGTTGAAAGTGATTGGTCGAGCTGTAGGTTCGGGATTTTTGGGAATCGCTGTTAATGCGGTTAGCATGTCGCGAATTTCCGTGATTTCCCGATTTGCTCCTGTCTCGACTATTTGCGGCTGGGGTTGATGAGTTATGTGGTGGGTTAGGGTTTCGGTTGTGTTCTCTAGGATCTCCTGCGTCTTTTGCTGGTCCTTTTGGAGACTTCTGCGGAGTTCATCGAGCAGGTTTTGGAGGCTATCCACTTCGATTTTCAGGCCAGAGTGGTCCTTCTTCAAGAGCTCTTGACCTGAGTTCCGGTCTTGGTTGTTGATGCATTCCCACAGGAGCCTCAAACGCTTGTCCAGATCCCTAATTACCTCTGCTGTTTCTTTGATTAGTCTGTGCGGTTCCTGGGTCTCATATCCTTGCCAGTCGCGGATGGCCTTCGTCTCTTTTAGCGTGTTGGTAATGTCGCTTCGGGCTTCGGATAACTCATGTGAAAGTTTGTTTGTTATTTCGGCGATTCGTTTACTGTGTGCTCTCTCCACCCGAACAAGTTCGACGGCGTGCCTCGTCCTTTCTCGCTCCAGGTTGGTGATGTGTCTGGACCTAGAGTCAGACAAGGAGAGGACTATCTCATAGAGGGTCTGCAGGACTTCGAGTGCGATGACCTTACACTCTCTCTTCATATTGCCTGCAGATTCGAGAGCGTCCTTACCTCGCTGCATCGTCTCGTTGGCCAGTTTGGTAGCCATGTCCATTTCTACCCCCATTTTCTTGCCTGACTGCTCGACTAGCATGCTTCGTCTTACTTTAGGGTGGATGGGGGTGGCCAAATCGAGCAGAGAAATCTCCGACTCGTTGTCCGACATAAATTGTTTGGGTGGGGAGATACCGCATTGCTCCCATTGGATCACCTTGTCCGCCGCGGTCAAGGGGTCTTGTGATGAGGAGGAGGCAGGTGTACTTACCTCTGGCTTTGTGGGGGACTCCTTTGACCTCCTGTTTCTTGGGGGTACAACTGGAAGTCTGGTCTCCTGCACTGTTCCCTCCGACAATGCCTTCTTCGCTGCGGGCGCCTCCTTGATGTTTTCCGGCGGTGCCAGTTTTTCTGACCTAACAGATTTGGCGGCTGTTGCCTTCTTAAGGACTTTTTTCCGCAACGAACGCTGTTTGGTTGGTGCGGTTGTTGTCAGAGGGACAACCTTTGCCTTGGGGGCGGTTTCGATGGCGGATGGGGCTGACATTTTTTGCGGGTTTGTAAGTTTGTGCGTTAATCTATATTAGATGTTAATGTTATTTTAATTACTAGTTTTATATCTAACTTACTTCTACTTAACCTAGGTTGTTTCCTCCTCGCTGGTGTTCTGCGGGAGTTTGCTGAGTAGTCTTGGTGAACGCGCCAAAGCCTTGTTGATAGGGCTCTGCGTGGTGAGTGTTGACCGTGTGTCGGCGTGTGCTGGTTCAGGTGGTGATGAGTCCAGTTGGTGGTGGGTTCTGAAGATATTGCTTTCCGGGTTGAGCAGGTGCTATGCTGATGGTTTTCAAATCTCAAGGTGAGAGTGGGTAGGTGATATGAAGATTGTGATGGGGCCAAAGTGTAGATCTTTTTATCCCGGTTCCAGGAATACCAAACATAGGATCAACAATTTGGAAGTTTGAGGTTTTTATTATATTGTGTAGATGAGAATATTTTATTTAAATTGAGCTCTTAGATGACAAATGATGCAAGTTGTCTAAGAGCGAATGAAAATATAATTACACGAACAAAGTTAAGGAATGTGCCAATAGTACTATTTATGTACCTACATCAGATAATTGATTCAAGCGTGACTTTGCGACAATCCATTACAAAATATAGACAAATGATAAGTGATATTCTGCCAACCTAGTCCTAATGAGTTAGACACAATTCAGACTCTCACCATACAAAGGTAGCATGCATCATCCACTCATGCAACCTCAACAAGTAAATTGACACGTGTTACGCCTTTACGAGTTATCCTCGGAGACCATTGACACGCTCCGCACTGAAATAAAAAAACACCAAGACCGCAATCAGCATCACTCGTAACGAGATTCTCTGCAGACTTGTTGCTTCGCCGCTGGAATTAATTAACTTTCATTCCAGGGGTAAAAATTACCACGTATTTGCCTATGCTTTGGAACGTACACTGCGTAGGTACCTTTTTTTTTTTTTTTTTGACGAGGAGAAATCTGCAAAAAGATTTCCAATGCACTGAGGGGTGCAAATGGAATATGTGAGGTTGGCTGTCTAAAAAACGACAGACGACTCACTAAAACTCCCCGGTGACCAGCCTCATTGCATGTCAAGGGGCTCCGGGATCTCCATAGGAACGCACCGGTGCCCCTCTCGCAAAGTGCTGCGGCCGCAGCCCATCCCAGGAGTGGCAAGCCACCCCCGCACACCCACCCGGTGCTTACGGCAGAACACGTCACACATGTTTACTGCCGCCTTCCCCGAGCCCGCGAACAGATAGCCGGGAGCCCTCACTCCGACTACCCACGGACCCAGTGCGCCGCTCAGTCCCACAAGAATCTAAAAGAAACTGCGAATACCTCGCGGCGAGACGTCGGCAAAGGAGATCCCATCTCGTAAGCCTGCTGGGTGTATAGACGACACTTACTCGCAGAGTGCCGCCGCCGGTCAGAACTAGTGGTACTGCGGGGTCCCCCGCCAGAATTCTTATCCAGGCAACTACACGCCAAGCTCGTCCCCGCTTCAACCACTGCACCCTCATTGAAGAGACGCGCGGAGGAAGCCCCCATCCCTTCCGCCACTCGGTCCCACTAAGGTCTGGCGACCCAGCGAATACCGAGCGGCCGAACGCTGGCCAGGAGGAAAATCCCCCTTAGCCTACCTGGGTGCATGCGACGACACCTCCTCGCAAAGTGCCGTCACCCCTCCCAAGGGCCAATGACTTCGGACGCCCTAAATCCTACCATCAAAGGCCCCCAAGATCACTCGGCCCACGGGTCTCCCCGACCCAGTGTGGGGGATCTCCGAGCGGCCGCAAGTCAGAAAACGACATTGCGAGTGTCCCTTCCCGACAAGCGACTGGGAAATGCACACCAAGCACGTCCCCGCTTTGTTGCTTTCGGACGTGGCCCGCACAACTCTGTCTTGCAAAGCAGAGCGCCTTACAAGACAGAGCTCTGCGAGCCATGGCCACAAGCCCATCCCTGGACCGCAGATGCGGTCCTCTCCCCCTGTCTCGTCTCACTGTGCCCTCTGCTAATCAGAGGGACACGTGGAGAGATCCTCCGTGTCGGGTTATTGGCCACCGTGCGATACTTCTTTAGCGTACTAAAGAAGTATCCCACGATGTTACCAGGGTGCACCACGAGGAGGTTACCCGACCTTGCACCCCACTGCGTAGGTACCTAACCTAACCTTTGTGAGTAACTATTTCTCACAAATCACATGGGCCCGATAAACTGACGTTCCCACCTTTTCAAAAGTTATTTGACCATGACGGTATAAAGAAACAATATCTCAGTCAAAGAATTTAATCATTAAACCTTTTGAACATTTCTCTGAACCTGTGATCTGTGTCTACTTCAGTTTGCCCTTCCACTTCTCAGCTAATTTAGCCGTATAATTTGTAATCGCGCTAGCATAACATTAATCAAAATCCGTTTACGCCCAAAGGTGCGCGACATAGCAGATTTAATATGAGTACCTTCCGAAACAATTTAAGGGACACCATTTTGGCGGGTTAGGACGTAAGGGTGACCCTGCCAGTGATCTGTATCATCTAAGCTACCCTTAAATCATTTTAAATAGTCCTTAGACAGCTTAGCAGTTTCACATAATTATTCTGTAAATGAATAAATTATTTGTAGTTAGTGAATCAATGATTTCAATGATAGAGCCTAATATCTACTAATTTCTAATATATAATATATACATATATATATATATATATATATAATATAATATACTAATTAATATTTAAATTTTTATTTACATATTTTTTTTTAATTTAAACACGTTGTTTATCATATTTTTAGATGATAAAGCCTTTGCGTCTACTCAGCAAATCGATTTCGAAATATCGGAACGATAAAGTCGATTGTTAAAAAAAGTCGGAATCAGTGGAACTGAGAGTCGATTCGATGTCAAATTTTAATAATCGTTTTCTGTTGTGAAAGATTACAACATCGATTGTCTAAAGATGTAAGTGAACATCGTTTAAAACGAGTCGAATCGATGTAACTAAGAGTAGGTTTTGCACGATTACTGTCCTGAAATATCGTTTATACCACACCTACTGAGAAACATTCCCATTCCGTTTCCAAAAGTAGCTTAGAAATCACATCATTTCAGGCATACTAAAATGCGGGACGGAAAAGTCTATGGAATTTCATTCCTAACGTGTTATTTTTGAAGTGGAAACTTCTTTTAGCGCGGTACGCATATTTTTATATGAGGTAAAACCTCTGGATTCGCGACACCGTTACCGTCTGGGGCGAGACGCAGCCGGCTGCCGCGCTCGCCCCATTTGATTATAAACCTTAATTCACATGTTTACAGTCTACTTTTGTTTGGAGAAGTTTACTGAGTTAGGTTCATTGATACAGACGCAGCCGGCTGCCGCGCTCGGCCCATTTGATTATAAACCTTAATTTACTTGTTTACAGTCTACTTTTGTATGGAGAAATTTACTGAGTTAGGTTCTTTGATATATTATCTACATTCTGAACAAAAAATATTGCATCATCTGTATTCGTTCAGTATTTGATTGGCAGTCGCCATAATTACTGATTTTGAAGTGATTTATTACTAAACTCTAACGCGCCAAAATAAGTTTTCACTTCTGTCGGCACTCCCGGTGCCAACTGAGTGCAACCCGTTTTTTTTTTATTTCTTCTTAGATCAGCCGGTAGTTATGTTTATTTTCATTATAGGTCAAACGACAAAAAGTTTTTACTCCAAGTCCGCCAAATGATTTATTCCTTTTTCGATTTCCGAACAATATATTTAAAAAGAACCCAAGTAATAGGCATGCGCGGGAATTTCTTCGAAAATTGAATTTGGGTTTGGTAATTTTATTAATTCTACAGAATGTCGTCAAGTGATAGTGAAGATTTTATTTCTCGTAGGTGTAGTATAATATAGTTTAACGTTTTGCCGAGTAAACCCCCAGATATCAACTTTTTCCTACTAACACCATATACATATATATGAATGTTTGTGTGAATGTTTGTTTTTGATTCAATCACTCTGCAATGGCCGGAGTTGGATAAAACTTGGTATATATGTAGTCTGTAAATAGCACATAGACTTTTATGTAAGCAGCTACGGACTAAGCAAGTTCACAAGAAAAGGTGTGACTCTCTATACGGAAATGTAATTTTAATCTCTTCTCGCGGCGTAGGAATCGTTGTCTATAGGGCTGTCTACATGACAAAGCGTTCTGACACAGCATTTTCTCGACAACTATACAAGTGTTTTCATGAGTTTACAAATATGGAATGGAGCGTGAAAGTCGATTTTATGTTGAAGTTTCCCGTTTTAATGTTTTACAAATATATTTATTTGGAGCAAAAATAACATGTTTGCTTTAAAAACTGGCCAGTAATCGTTGTCTATTGGGTTATCTATAAAGCAAGCCTTCTGATACAACATTTTCTCGACATCTATGTTGTGTTGACATGAGCTTACAATTAAGGAATACCGGACATTTCACACAGCATCATCTGACCCCAAAGTAAGCAGCGCTTGCGTTATGGGTACCACATGATTGATATACTACTTTTTTTGTTTGTTTTAAATACATACATATTATACATAAAAACACCCAGACCCGAAACAAATACTTGCAGATCATACAAACATTTGTCCCGCGGCGGGAATCGAACCCGCAACCTTTTGCGTCTCAGCTGGACCTAAACCCACTGCGCCACAGAGGTCGTAAATAGAGCGTGAACGTCGATTTAATGTGGAAATTTCCCATTTTAAAGTTTGCTTTAACAAACTCTGCATGTAACGTAAGTCATTCTCTAATTTAACATCAATGTTGAGGTGAAAAGAATATGAGCGCTGTGACTTTACTTTAAGATGTTTGTAACTGATTAGTTATGCAATGTTTAACGCAGTCATCTTTTGTATAATTAAATATAAATATTGAAGAAATATTGAGCATACGAGCGTTTGAGTGAAACATTAAAATAACATAAGATAGACCATACCTAAAATGATAATAAATAAGGGTATCTACTTATTTGAAGGGTCCTTACAGTATTAACATAAAAAGGTCACCCGACATTCTTCAACTTTTTACCCACAACTTATTAGCCACATCACATAAAAAAGCACCCCTAAGTTCTAAAACAACCCTGAGTTATTAATTAATCCTCTTAATTATGAAAATATTTGCTCAGTCCCATCAGCGCACAGCCACAGCGAGAACAGACGAATGAATTAAGGAGTTTTTAGTTGAACAAGGCGTGGGGTGGGCTTTTTATTTTTATTCCCCACAAAACTGTGTCTCTAAATGACACACAGAGTTTTTCTAACTTCTGCAGATACCATCGTTTTTCTAATTGTTTTATAATCAAATGTTACTTGTTCCTAAATAAACATTTTTCTTTTTTTTTCTTTTATTTAATATAATTACTGGCTTCTGCACGGGATATCACACGTAGACAGATAAATAGAATAGATAGATAAAAAAAATATTTGACATAACATTTCACAGACACAAAATAAAGTACACAATTAAATATTAAACTTAACTACTAACACAAAAAGAAAAATAAAAGACACGAGTTACAACTAACACACAAAGTAGCTAAGAAACAAGGTAGGTACCTGTGTGGTATGCCAAAAAGGACCAGTCTCAGCTTATTGTTACTCTGCGCCATTAGGCGAAGGGCAACGCTGGTTTTCAGACTGGGCCTGTGTAGTAGTTATTCTACGAACAAAAAGTAAAAACAACATAACTGTAATTAAAAGAAAGAAATACTATAAACACAACATAGTAAATCATTTTTAAATTTAACTAAGAAAAAAATATATTTGTGAGACCATCATAAGATAGTAAGAAATACCTTATACACATAATGTAGTAAATAATTAATAAATTTATTAATGTAAAAATCTGTATGCGATTCGTGAAACCGTCCTATGCCAACAAACCATGTACGTCTCTGTCAATGTCATGCACGTCATTAACTAGACATGACAATGACAGGCACTCAAAAGTGCTGCGCGCACGCACATGGTTTAACTTTTGTATACGTCATCAATATGGATCAATTTGGAGGTTATTATTTGGTTATTTCATTGTAATGACCAAAGAACGACAGGAACCGAAAAATAATGTGAGGAGGGATATGGAATATGAATTAGTACAGTGATGGGCACAGGTTTTTTAACACCTTTGCCTGCCTAGCAGTTCCTTTCTGAAGGCGTGTCTAAACGCAGAAACTGTTTTTGAATCATGCAAAGTAGGAGGAAGATCGTTCCAACACCCGAGTGGCTGAAAACAAAAAGATCCACGGAAGGCTACGGATTATCCCAATTCATATTATTAAGGTCATTATAGAAAAGCTTAGGAAGAATTTTTTAGATGCCTATATGTAACAAAACGTGGAGGGGGTTTATGTTTTTTAATGTTAATTTCAACCACGACCATAGCATGTCTATCTAGGTCAGGAGTGTGTTTCATAGACACACTACGAACTGTAGCATCTATACAAACCAGGTCAATAAGCGTATATTTATGCACAGTGTTAAAAACGTTGTACCAAGGAGAGCTGCCTGTTGTTTGGGTCTTTCATATCAATATTTAGGTCCCCCACCATAATAATGTTATCACATTTGGGGAAGGTTGCAATTGAGTCCATAAAAGCATCAAGAAATGAGGCCGGGTAATGCCAAGGAGCTCGGTACCAATAATGACTGTCTTGCCAAGTACACTAAGCCTCAACCACAATTGTTCTACTGCTGGCGCAATTGGGTACGAGCAGGCGCGTGCATTACAGCCCATTCTAATGAAAAAACTAACACCCCTACCATGACCCCCTTTGATACTAGGATGCCTAGGTTCGTAGATAAATCGAAAGTTATTTAGTTTAGGTGCCTTATAATCCTGCTGAGGGCCCATCCAGGTCTCATTTATAGCTAGGATTTCTGAACCTAGCTCAAACACTGCATCAATAAATTCATCCTGACCAGTGTTTAGAGACACCGCATTAAACAGACCAAATTTTGAGGTTTTTTTTAAATGAAGTTTTGGTTTAAGGACTTGGTTTAAGTTTATTGGTCAATACGGACTGCAAAAAGTTATGTAATAAATGCGGGTGACATGGCAACAAAAATGAGATGATTAATAAAATAAAAAAAAACCGGGTTGCACTCCGGGAGTGCCGACAGAAGTGAAAACTTATTTTGGCGCGTTAGAGTTTAGTAATAAATCACTTCAAAATCAGTAATTATGGCGACTGCCAATCAAATACTGAAAGAACACAGATGATGCAATATTTTTTGTTCAAAATGTAGATAATATATCAAAGAACCTAACTCAGTAAACTTCTCCATACAAAAGTAGACTGTAAACATGTGAATTTAGGTTTATAATCAAATGGGGTGAGCGCGGCAGCCGGCTGCGTCTCGGTAACGGTGTCCCGAATCCAGAGGTTTTACCTCATCTAAAAATATACGTACCGCGCTAAAAGAAGTTTGCACTTCAACAAAAAAAGGATAAGGTCAATATTCAAGTAAATAAAGGTGATTTTAGAATGAAGTTGTAGGTTTATAATTTTCTCTATGGACCTATTTGCACCCACCCAGTTATAAAATAGAACGAGTTCAGAAAAGCATTATTATTAATGAACACAGTACAAAATAATTCTTAACAATAAAAATAAAAATAATTAAGGTATGCTAACGTTTTATATATAAACCATACAAACACATAAAAACACAACAAATATAAGCGAATGTAAACAAATAAAATAATATTTTAAATTTTCAGTCTTTACAGTCAAACATCGATCCGTTCTGAAGCTTGCTTGGTCCGGGATTTCGGGTCTCTTCGGGAAGCTTCAGAACGGATCGGATACGCCTGTTTACCGTCGCCCTGCCTGGCGTATACGCGCTCTCTCTTTGTCCAGAGAGATCTACTGTAATCTCCAAGCCTCCTCGCGCACGCGATAGAATATTTGGCGGTTAGCACGAGACAGCCGTTCATTGACAAAAATCCACGGAGAAGATGCCGCGGCTGTGCAGCCAGCGTCGGTGGACGTCAGCGTGCGGCGCACGCGCGCGCCTTGCAGCATCTGGTCACGTAGGTGGCGCCGCGCCACCTGTACCACGACTCGCCGCGGGCCAGGTGGGCCTGTCGCCGCGCCCGCTCTCTCCGCAAATACGGTGTCGCCAGCGCGACGCCTAGCTTAGCCGCCAATACGGAGACGGTGTACACGACGTTCTCCCCTTTTACCTCCGGGAGATGGTCGATCTCCAGATCCGATAAGAGAGCATCCTGGTCTCGGTCATTCATCTCTTGTTGAAGCATCGTGACCCTGGTCTGCAGTTCGGCGACCCCGGGTGGGGATTCATCCGACCGTCGCTCGATAGCCACCAGCCGCTCCTCAATATTATCCATACGCTTAGAGAGTCCCCTGACAGAAGCCTGAAACTCCGCCTTCACCGACGTGTTGTCGTCCTTACGCGTCCGAACTTTGCAGCCAGGGCATACCCAACTATTTGCAGCGGGAGATGACTCAGGGAGAGAAACGCAAGCCTTGTGAAATAGGTGGAGCAGATGCAACAGGTAGCGGCCCCTGCCGACGAGAGGTACTTGCCGCAAGCATTGCACGATTTCGCATATCATGCAAATATTTGCGTTACGAGAATCGAACCCGCAACCTTCTGCAAATCTGCCGGCCCTTGGCCCACTGCACCACAAGGTCGTCTTAGCATTGCCATACGTAGCAATGCTGCCAGTGTTCTGGCCACGCAGCCATCTGGTGACGGAGACCGACTGGATTATTTATGTAATTTTTTTCATAAATTATCCAGTTAGTTATATTGGAAGACCCTTTATAAGAGTAGTTGTAAGTTAGTATACATTTTAATACTAAGTAGTTAGTTTATTGAACTCATTGGTTTTAAGTTGAAACTATGTAAATAGTTTTATTTAAATGGAAACTTTACTTAGTTAAGTTCAGACACAAAACCGCAGGCAGAAGCTTGTGTTTATTAAGAACAGCTTGTGGCGTAACATCTAATTAAAGGACTCATCCCACCATGTTTATTTAAGCTTTCGTTCACATTTGACGTAGGGTAATCACATTAACTGACGCCAACGTTAAGTACATTTAATTATATTGTGTAACGATATGAAAAAGTCCACAGCTTGAATGAATGATGGTATCTTTAGTCGTTTCCTTGCCTCAGTTTCAGCGCAGGAAAAACTAATTTTAAAATATCTCTTGTATATATAGTATTTTAGTATTTTGATCGTTTCTTTGGTAAATGAAATCTCCATGAAACTAACAAAGGTTAAACTTTAGTAGTGCGTCGCAAGAAAATGAAGGGAAAAAAAATGGGGGAGGAAGGGGGGGGACCCTCCCTACCCCCTGGTACCACCCCCATACTAGGTATTGCCCCGTTTTCGAGATATTTGAATAAATGTAACCTAACCTCAAAAAAAAATATTGATACAAATCTAGTTTAAATTACCAAGGAGGGGGAGGGAGAGGTCCACCTCACCCCTGGTAAAGCTCCCAAGATAAAGGTAGATGCACAAATGAGAAAAAAAAACATTTGTAACCTATCGTAACGTTTCGTAAATTTGTAACGTTTCGTTCGCATCAATTTTGCACAACATGATATATCACAGACAACAAATACGACAAAGATCAGATATACCGTGACCTTGTATTATTTTCTGGCGCTGCGGCGGCCGCTGCCGCGGCACGCTTCGCTCGCCTTGCGCGTTTTCTTCTATACTCCAACATAACCTACCTAGTGATAGGTGATAGGTAACCAAGTTAAGTGAAGATAAGCCAAAGTCGTCGAAAGAAGCCATAACAAAATCACTGACAGGATTTTTACGTTTCGTTCACACCAATTTTGCACATAACATGTTAAACCATAGACAAGAAATACGACAAAGTTGATTATTATCTGTCAATCTTTACGTATAGTCCGGTCAATATAGACATTTAAAATAACAAAAATTCCCGGAAAGCCAAATATTGGTGGAGAGCTGGGGTTTACCATTACAAATAAAGTTTTAAAAGTCCCCATCGATCCTATGTGTGCTTCAAAAGTTATTCGGGGTCAAAGGTCAAAATTTGAGGTTTTTTGGATTTTTTTCGAAAACGGTAAGTTTTATCAAAAAAACCTCAAACCAAAGTTGTAGATCTTAAAATTCTCTACAAATATGGTTCTAATGATTTTTTCCTAAGAGTTACCATTCGTGAGATATTGCGATTCTAAGAGTCACACTATACATGATATGCACATATAAGCCACGTATATACATATCAGGCACTTAAGATATGTATAAATACATATCTGTGTCTCTTTTATGTATACTATACTATCCTGAAAACATTTATTGAAAAGACAGTCAGTCCCTAACTGAATCCCCTCTACCCACGTGGCCTTGAAAAACATCTGGCTATTCTGTCTCTTTCTATTGTCCGTAGGTCTCGTTCATATACCTGTTTCTTTTAGTGCTAAAGGTTCAGTTCAAGTAAATATACGTACTTATTACAAGCATCTACCATTTAAGTTATATGTGTTATTTTATAGCTCGAAAAAATGTCTCAGTTTTGCTTTATTTGCAATAAACTTTTAACTGAAAATAAAACAGTTGTGGTTGATCGTGGAATGCCAAATTTAAGCCAACCGTTTTCGAAAAAAATCAAAAAAACCCCGAATAACTTTTGAAGCACACATAGGATCGATGGGGACATTTAAAACTTTATTTGTAATGGTAAACCCCAGCTCTCCACCAATATTTGGCTTTCCGGGAATTTTTGTTATTTGACCACTATTTTTATGTCTAAATTGACCGGACTATAATGATTTTTTCCTAAGAGTTACCATTCGTGAGATATTGCGATTCTAAGAGTCACACTATACATGATATGCACATATAAGCCACGTATATACATATCAGGCACTTAAGATATGTATAAATACATATCTGTGTCTCTTTTATGTATACTATACTATCCTGAAAACATTTATTGAAAAGACAGTCAGTCCCTAACTGAATCCCCTCTACCCACGTGGCCTTGAAAAACATCTGGCTATTCTGTCTCTTTCTATTGTCCGTAGGTCTCGTTCATATACCTGTTTCTTTTAGTGCTAAAGGTTCAGTTCAAGTAAATATACGTACTTATTACAAGCATCTACCATTTAAGTTATATGTGTTATTTTATAGCTCGAAAAAATGTCTCAGTTTTGCTTTATTTGCAATAAACTTTTAACTGAAAATAAAACAGTTGTGGTTGATCGTGGAATGCCAAATTTAAGCCAACCGTTTTCGAAAAAAATCAAAAAAACCCCGAATAACTTTTGAAGCACACATAGGATCGATGGGGACATTTAAAACTTTATTTGTAATGGTAAACCCCAGCTCTCCACCAATATTTGGCTTTCCGGGAATTTTTGTTATTTGACCACTATTTTTATGTCTAAATTGACCGGACTATTTAGGCGGTAGAGGGGTACAACGACGATGACAACGACACTGATATCCCAAAAATGGCCACTTAAAAGTTTAAAATTTATCAACGAATCTGTATCAAAAAACTGTTTTTAGTATCTTTAAAAGACCTATCCAACAATATGTCACACCGATGCCGATGGGCAATAAAATAATAAAAAAATCAACCACTTAGGGGAATACATAAAAACCATTTTTTTATTTTATTTCACAACTATGTAGGAGCCCCTAATACTAGTCCGGTCAATTTAGACATAAAAATAGTGGTCAAATAACAAAAATTCCCGGAAAGCCAAATATTGGTGGAGAGCTGGGGTTTACCATTACAAATAAAGTTTTAAATGTCCCCATCGATCCTATGTGTGCTTCAAAAGTTATTCGGGGTTTTTTTGATTTTTTTCGAAAACGGTTGGCTTAAATTTGGCATTCCACGATCAACCACAACTGTTTTATTTTCAGTTAAAAGTTTATTGCAAATAAAGCAAAACTGAGACATTTTTTCGAGCTATAAAATAACACATATAACTTAAATGGTAGATGCTTGTAATAAGTACGTATATTTACTTGAACTGAACCTTTAGCACTAAAAGAAACAGGTATATGAACGAGACCTACGGACAATAGAAAGAGACAGAATAGCCAGATGTTTTTCAAGGCCACGTGGGTAGAGGGGATTCAGTTAGGGACTGACTGTCTTTTCAATAAATGTTTTCAGGATAGTATAGTATACATAAAAGAGACACAGATATGTATTTATACATATCTTAAGTGCCTGATATGTATATACGTGGCTTATATGTGCATATCATGTATAGTGTGACTCTTAGAATCGCAATATCTCACGAATGGTAACTCTTAGGAAAAAATCATTAGAACCATATTTGTAGAGAATTTTAAGATCTACAACTTTGGTTTGAGGTTTTTTTGATAAAACTTACCGTTTTCGAAAAAAATCCAAAAAACCTCAAATTTTGACCTTTGACCCCGAATAACTTTTGAAGCACACATAGGATCGATGGGGACTTTTAAAACTTTATTTGTAATGGTAAACCCCAGCTCTCCACCAATATTTGGCTTTCCGGGAATTTTTGTTATTTGACCACTATTTTTATGTCTAAATTGACCGGACTAGTAGTTTTATCTGATTTATTTGATTTGAGGTTAAAAATGTTTTATTATTTTCTCGGAATAACCTAATGTTATAAGTGGTAAATATGTAATCAGAAAGCAAAACCCTACCAGATGTGAGTCTTTTCACCCTCCAATTCGTGCGACGCACTACTAAAGTCAAGCCTGACTGACTGACGGATCAACGCACAGCCTAAACCGCTGATCGTAGAGACCAGAAACTTGGAGGGTGTGTTTTTTATATGACGTAGGCATCTGATAAGAAAGGATTTTCCGAAATTCAACCCCTTAAGGGTTGAATTTCGGTAAAAACCGGGGGCAAAGTTTGTATGGAACAACGAGATTCCTTGGTCCAATCTACTTAAAATTTTGCATAAACATTATTTAACAGACTTGATAGAAATGTTTCGTATTTTATTGAAACTCATCGCCTAACGGGGTAAAAAAGGGGTAGAAAGTTATTTTGGGGGTGATCGCAGTTGATATTAATACTGCTTAGTGCTTTTGATTTTAATTACATTTAATTTTGACATATATTTGAAAACTCAAATCTGATTTTATTCAAAAAAGGTTGAACTTACATAATTTGATATCAATACTCCTTAGTGCTTTTGGTTTTAATTAAATTTTCTTTTGACATATATGTTTGAAAACTCAATCCGATTTATTCAAAAAAGGTTGAACTTACATAAAAGCTTAGTGCGTATTGTTTTGCAATTTTCTTACAATTATAAATTTGTCTGTGTCTATTTTTAAAAATGGGAGCAGAGTTGGTTAACATCAATGGGAAATTAATAAACCATACTATCATCAATATCAGTAGTGGGGGATGGCGCATATCTTTTCCGTACGCTTTAATTTTTGTTGTACGGCACACAAGAACGCACTATGGATATTCGTAAAGAAATTGTGCGTCACGTTCCGAACAATTGAGATGAATTTGCTGCTAAGTCTCATGACCGTCATGGCAACAATCATGGGACAAAAGAAGAGTATACATTCGATATGTTACAACACTCTACATATGGCGGTTTCTGCGAGTTAGTTGCAGCCGGTCAAATATACCCATAAAAAAATATTTGTGAGAAGGAATAGAGGAAAACCCGTAGAAGCCCGTAGGCTGGCCAGGATAATGAAAGAACACGCTCTAGGTAGAGTGTACAAATAACACAGAGTGTTACCATCTTCGCTTACTTCTGCACGAGGTTAGGGTCCATCATCGTTCAATGACTTGAAAATTGTCAACGGTGTCCTCCAACCAATTTTTCAATTAGCTTGCATGAAATTTGGCTTGCTAGAGGACGACAAGGTTATTGCGTGAAAATGAAAAATGATACAATATTTTTTTATATATATATTTTTCTATACTAAGCTTCTTCAGTAAGTAGCTACAGACCTACCTAACGCTGAAGAAGCTACGACAATACCAACAAAAAGAGTTGGTCAAAAGTCGTCTATTAATTACTAAGAAATTATTCACTATCTCAATAGGAGGCGTATAATTCATAATAATGTAATTATAATAATCTACCAACCCAGCGAGTCGCTGGCATGACTTCTGCCGTTTTAATTTGTAATTAATTTCATTATCTGCTGAGCCGAATAATTTAAATCAGGTTCTGAGACATTATTCAGGAATTAAATTAGCAACACACATTTATTATTTACTAATGAAACACCCCCAAAACTTCGCTTAAATATTGATCATAATTTTCTTAATATATGGTTTTTTATATATATAATCTAGTGTAATAATAAGTGTTATTATTGTCTTTAAACCGCCAATATACCCCCGAATTTGTAATTAATTGTGTATAGTTCATAAACATATTTAAATTAAGTAAATCTAATCTACTACTAGATAGATAGATAGATAGATACAACATTTATTTGATAAACCAGCACACACGTACAATCAGTAGTACCATTGTACATAATGGTATATACATAAGACTTTAGGTTAGACACTAGATGCTTAAAACTAAAATTGCATGTGTGTTGCAATTTCAAAAGGGTCATAGCTCAGCGATAATGTTGTTTAAGAAGCAAACACTGATTTTCAGCTATTACCCTCGAGATGACGAGCCGAAAACGAGCGCAATACAACATTCAGTGCACCTATAGTTCGAGTGTGTATGAGTGAAAATAGGCGTGCAATAAGTGTGTGTGTGTGTGTATGTATATGAGTGGGAGAATGCATTTGTATTCGTTTCGTGTAGTGTGGTCTCTTCTGATAGCAGCAGTCTCTTAAGAGTCTGGCTAACAAAAGAGGCCCATGTGCATGTGGAAGTTAGGGGGAGTGTATTAAGGTAATGTGTAAGTTTTGCAATAGATCTTAGACGGCACTATTACCTATAGTCGGCGAACAAAGTGTTTTGGAATGCCTTGTGTTTGTTTTTCTAGAAGATAAGTTTTGAATTTAGATTTAAAGGTGTACTTTGTAATGAGATTTTTTATGGGTGGGGGATATTATTCCAACACTTCGTTGCGAAATATCTAAAACTACCATTAAATGCCGCTGTTTTATGACTGTGATATAGCAGTGCTGACCTTATAGACCTAAGTTCTTTTTTAGAGTTTGCGTGCAAGTATTCTGGTTTTTTAAACCTAAGAACGTCGAAGACAAGTCCCGCTAAATGGAGTTCTCTACGAGAGTCCATATTGAGCATAGAAGCAATGTTTAAGCAATCTGTTTAATGCCCCCCCCCCTAGCAATGTGATTCCTAGGGGGGGGACATTAAAACAGAATCGACAGTATGCATTTTGCACGTGCTGTACTAACCGCTGAGTCTTATTGAGTAACCGAGGTCCATAAACAACATTCCCGTAGTTTAGCCTGGGTAAGACTAGTGATTCACAGAGAGTGATACGTGAAGATTCACACAGCTGGTCCCGGATTTGGTATAACACCTTGAGACGGTAAAAAGAGTTTTTAACCATACTAAGCACGTGGTTTTCGAATCTCAGCTGACCATTGAAGATGTCAAGGTTTCTAGCTTCATCTACACGATCCACTTGTTCACCATGTACCTTCACTTTCATATCACCACCGATTTTATTAATTTGCATTTTTGTGCCCATGACCATAAACTTTGATTTTGTAGGGTTTAAAACAAGAGCATTTTGTGTTGACCGGTCAACAATTCTACCCAAGTCATCGTTAAGCCGTGTTATGACATTTTTGGGTATAGGGGTCACGAGTGCTTCTTTCCATTTACCGGGAACAATGCCTGATAAAATTGACTTATTGACTATAGCCGTGATTGCATCCAAAGTGCAAGGAAGTGAAAACAAGACCATGTCTCTACTAACTGTGTCTTGACCAATGGCATTTGACTTTATGGACATTATATATTTGGAGATATCTGTAGGACTGACAGGCGCTAACGTAAATTCTTCTCTAATGCATTTATTTTGCTCATAAAACGATATATCAGTGTCAGAAACCACATTTTCACCTGGGATACTCATGAATTGGTCATTAATTTTGTTTGGATCGCTGAAGTGGGCTGGCAAGGATTTTTCTTTACAGGGGACAACTAAAATTTTTTCCTTCAAATTTTTCCAAAATATCTTACTCTTATTCGCTTGAGAATTAATTAAGTCATTAAAGTAAGCACGCTTCTCGTAGCAATGCTTGTTAAAACCATACTTTTTAGTTCCTTATAATATTTTCTATCTCCTTCTGATCCTGTCTTTCGATAAACGGTGTGAGCCCCATTGCGTTCATCGATCATCATTTTGCAGACATATGTTACCCATGGTAATGAATGATGATTTTTGATAGTAAGCATTTTCGATGCTGCATGTTTATCAAAAAGAGACGAAATCATTGAATTAAATTTATCCACCATCATATCCACAGTAGTTAAATCAGCTATCTGGCTCCAGTCCATTGCATACAAATCTTTATGAAAGTCATCTAATATTATATTTTTAATTGGTCTGAAAGTGAACGTCCTAGGTGGAACCTTAAGCTTTTTTATTTATAGTGTCACATTAACCATCGCGTGCCCATTGCAACTCGTTATATTTTTAACACTGACATCAAGCACAGGTGCATTTGTACATTATGAGATCTATCAAAGTCTCGGTATGCGATGTGTAATGTGTCGGTTCAGTAACAACCTGCCGTAGGTTCATGTACTCGAGGAACTGCGTTAGCTTTATGGTACTATTATTACATCCCTCTAACATATTAATATTAAAATCTCCTAACAACACAATGAAATCATACTTGGATAAACAATTAATGGTATCAGTTATGGCGTCGATAAACGTATCAACATTTACCCATTGTGGTCGGTACCGTACCGTACATTGACATTGCGTTTAATATAAAATACAAGTCCGCCTCCTCGACCGCCGCGCATGTGCTGCGGCCGTGGAGTGACCCTCAGTCGGTAGCCGGGAACGGCCGGCGCACGCGCTTCTTGTCCACTTGGAATCCACGATTCTGTAATTGCAACTAAATCTGCACCATAGCGATCCATTGCAATAAGGAAGTTATCATGTCCTGTATTTAATGATCCCGCATTATGAAGACCTAACTTAAAAACTTTAACTCAGGACCTGACAAAACGTAAAACACAAAGTAAGTTATAATTATAAGAATATTGATTTTCTATTCAATATTCTGATTTTCTTTCTAGCGGGTGTGTAATTGTTTAATGAAAGTGTTATAAGATAGACAAAATGTCGTTTTGCGCTGCTTTTTCCCTCGGTCCCAGTTAACTATTGGTACTGTAACACACACGTTATGCAAACACAACAACTGAATGGTATTAAAAATCAAATTAAAAAATACAAAACAAAATCCAAGATCGTGAGTATTAAAGTTATTTAACACGGCACAAACAAAGTAAATTTTTTTCTTATCTATTTTATGTAAATTATGTAATGAAAATTTGGTTAACAAAAGCAATAAAAGTTTTAAGAACACATTTAGCAAAATAAAATACAGCGAGCATATAAAAGCATAGATTAACCGAAAGTATAATACGATACTTTCGATACCTACGATACCATAACTTCTTGCAATTAAATATGTGACAGCAATATGCAGAAAAATAAAAATATTAAGCACACAGGATAACAAAGATACATGCAGCCATCAATTTTTTTTAGAGATTGAGTGAGACGCGCCAACAGCACGAGCTTACGAGCGTATATTCTGCCGTCCCTAGTCCAAATAAACCACCATCCCAGTCGACTTCCGATTTCACGTGCTCGCCGGAATAGCTGTCGATTTACTTTCGTCAACCTCTCATTGATGTAGAACCGGCGGGGCGGAGCAGGCAAACCGGTATCTTCGGTGGTAATGCCAGGGCAAACTCTAGCTGCCGTTAGCACCTGATCCTTTAGGGCGCGTCTGGCAAGCCGCACGACGATAGGTCTCGAACGCGGCACAGCCACCGAGTCCAATGACTCATTGATCCTCCCCACTCGTGTGGCGCTGACCAAGTCCTGGTCAGATATTTTGACACCAAGCTTTATCTATCAGCCAAGACACCGTCACATTAAAGATGGTCGTGGGGGAGGAGTGGGTTTTTACAAACGGAGGGGAATTAATGCGCGTTTCTGTCCTCACCCTGTTGTAACTACAGTGGAACAAATGTGGCTTCGTCTCACAGTGGTTGGAAGGACTGTCATTGTGGGCACTGCCTACCGAGCCCCTTGGCAGGATGCGGTTTTGTACTTTGATGCCATTATTGATTCGATTGCTTCTTTTCCAAAGTGTGACAACTTAATATTGGTTGGGGATTTCAACATTAATTTGCTTGTACTCAGCAGTAATAAGAGTACCTTACTTCAGCAATTTCTTCATAGTCTGAATCTTAACTAGATAATTACTGTGCCTACTCACTTCCAAGATGATTACACCCAGACCTTAATAGATATTGTCTGTACAAACACTTCTGTTAGAGAAGTAAAAATGAAACACACACCTGATCTTGGCCGCCATGCAATGCTGGTTGTTGAGCTCAACATTAAGAAAGAAAAACCGTCCCCTCGTTTTGTTACATACAGACCATTAAAGTGCATCATCCCTGATTTATTCTCCAAAGATTTAAACTCCATCTGCTGGGAATATGTTCAATCTTCTTTTGACATTAATTACCAGGTGCAGGCCTTGACATCTATAATTATCACCCTGTTTAACTTACATGCTCCATTTAAAACTAGTAAATTTAAAGGTCGGCCTCACCCTTGGATAACTGAGACTGTAAAGGCTATGATGGAAATCAGGGATGACTATCATGTAATATTCAAGGTCCACAAGTCAGATATCCTTAAAAACTGCTACAAAAGCATGAAACACATAGTCGCAGCCGCGATTAAGAGCGAAAAGACAGCACTTTTTACCCAAAATGTAAATAAAAATATTTATAATCCCAAACAGCTGTGGAAAAACTTAATAAGTAATATCTTAAGCAATAAGAATAATTCAGATGATTTACCCCTTCAGTTTAATGACCCTGATTTGATAAACTCGCATTTCGTTAGTATCCCAGGCGATGGCCTTGTCCAAATGTCTCAGCTCACCTATTTTGAATATAATCGGTACAAACCAAACTCTGTTTGTTTCTCTTTACAACCCGTAAGTGAATTACAATTCTTAAAATTCTGCAGAGCTTTAAATCAAATGCGCAAGGCATAGATGGCATATTCTTGGACATGGTACTAATGACTCTTCCTCATTCCCTTTCCACTATCACGGCTATTATCAATCAGTCTGTATTTAGTGGCATCTTCCCTGAATCTTGGAAAGTGGCTGTCGTCAAACCTATTCCAAAAAATAACCAACCCTCTACTATGAGTGATCTTAGACCTATTAGTTTACTCCCTTGCCTCTCTAAGTTATTGGAAAGAGTAGTGTGTATGCAATTAACCAAATATCTTGAGGAACATCTCATCTTGCCCCAGTTTCAATCAGGTTTCCGCCGGGGATATAGTACCTCAACTGCACTGCTTGATGTGGTGGATAATTTGCTGGCAGCTCAGGATCAGGGTATGTAAAGTATCCTAGTCCTCCTTGATTACTCCCGAGCCTTTGATTGTATCAGCATTCCTCTGCTTCTTTCAAAACTAGCTTTCTATGGACTTGATGCTAACTCCATAAATTGGTTCTCAAGCTACCTGGATCAAAGAAAGCAATGTGTGGAACTTAAACTCCCCAATGGGCAAACTCTCCGATCCTTGTTTAAATCAGTACCACGTGGGGTTCCGCAAGGTTCTATTCTAGGACCAATTCTTTTCATACTATTTAGTGCAGACATAACTCAGACCATTACACACTGTAAATTCCACCTTTATGCGGATGATGTGCAGTTGTATCATTCCTTCTTGCCACATGATTCTTCTGATGCTGTAAACAAAGTGAATAGTGATTTAGCCCAGGTCCTCCATTGGTCTGAATCAAATGCACTCGTCCTCAATCCTAAAAAAACGAAATACATGCTGTTTGGTACGAAAGCTAGACTCGAGAAACTTGCTAATTCGCAACTCAATATCTGTGTCAGTGGAGAGGTTGTTGAGCGTGTTGCAGAGGCTAAAAGTCTTGGGCTGATTCTGGACAGACACCTCCGCTTCGAAAGCCACATTGCTGAATGTGTCCGCAATTGCTTTTATAGACTCAGATCTCTCTATAAAATTCATCCCTATCTCAGTGAAGAAGTCCGGATTATGTTATGCGAATCCCTGATTTTGTCTACATTAAATTATTGTGATGTGGTCTATGGTACAGGTTTGCTTGAACTCAAAAGTTGGTTCAGAGAGTGCAGAATGCATGTGCTCGTTTCTGTTTCCGTATCCCACCTCGCACTCACGTGACACCCTATCTAAACTCATCTAGTTTGATTAAAATGAAAGCGCGCACGAAACTTCACCTTGCCACCCTTTTGTTTGGAATTATCAAGAACAAAACGCCTACCTACTTATTCCAAAAACTAAAATGGGTGCAGGAATACTCTCGCTACACAATCAGAGACTGTTCTCACGCTGTCCTTGTAACGCCACATCATAAATTAGTTACTTTTCGTGGGTCTTTTAGATTTGCAGCATCTCGCTGCTGGAATGACCTGCCCCCACCAATCCGTGCTCTGAAAACGTTAAACACATTTAGAACCAGGTATAAAAAGCTGCTTTTAACATGTCAAATTAGCCAATAGACCACTCACCAGCAAAGCGCGTGTTAGATTCATATAAATACCTGCTCTAATTAAAAATAATATATTACACCTAATATCAAAATCTAGAAGTTTATAATGAAAGTTAGTAAAATTACTGAAGTTAAATACCTACTTCTCACATGAGGAATTAAAGCTAAATGTAAGCAAGGATAAATTCAATAAGAAGAGAGAATAACAAATTTACCATAGTATATTCAATTTTCTTTATTCAATAAAATTACAAGGACCACTTAGAATCGTCTTCTTACATGCTAGTAAATCTAGGTGCCGGTTCCTCCTAACCCCAGTTCAAGAAGAATCCGGCAAGAAACTTGTCTGGTCCTAACACTTTTTTGTATGATCCTTTACAATTTTACACAACACAAGTACCCTCCTACAAAATAAACACCATAAGGAATATAAGGACACAATGACAGAATAATTAACTGATACAAATGTATGTTGTTCACAAAGATAATATAGTTTTAAAGTTACCAAATAACCAAACACAGAATAACACAAAAAGTTAACGGTACACATATTAAATACACACAAATATATTTTAGTACAATATTATTGCAAGGCACTTATCTTTCTAGTTCGGTGGTCACTCCCAATCTACCCGTCTTAGGCTTTAACCTCGCCTTTTATACATTTTTGAAATATATACAAAACATCACACCATATTCATTATTCAACCAATCACAGAAGCCTATTAAGAATCTAAGTATAATAATGAAAGTTATTTACTTAATAACAATAAAAAGATGTTAAAATATAATTCATGAAACAATGGATTCATAGTTTTGCTATATATGTCTTAATAAAAGAATTATAACGAATTTACCGATTTAGTAAACAATCAAATGAAGGACTTGTAAATATCAGAATAATGAGAACAGAAAATAATAAAGTGAAACATTCGTTAATAAATCCAAACTAATTAATAACAGAAAAATAGTAAGAAAGTATGTATCGAACAATTAAATTCACAATATATAACAATCATTGGATACTTTCGTTCTGAAATCCTAATTTCGTTCTCAAATGTGTGTGATGGTATAATCATTTTTATTACAATAATATTTAGTAAAGCATATGTTAATTTAAACCAACTATAAAATAATAATATAAGTATAAAACTGTTTAACTGTTTATAAAAACACCATCTGTGTTTTTAGCTGTGAACTAATTGAATGACAGGTGGATTTTTATTGAATTCTTACGAGTATAATTTCAATTATTCTGTCACGCGCATGATTGTCCGAGGCAGGCCAAATCCATCCCGCACACTATACGAACTTAATTTTTTTTTTTTTTTTTTTTCATTATCATTTAAAAATTTGTTTGAAATTGTTAACATGTTACATCTTTATATTAATAAATAAAAACACATATATATATTAATTATTTTTTATGTAGTTAGGCATATCATTTTACATCTTCTAATTTATTTATTTTCTTTTGTATGTTCTGACGTAATTGATTATAACGTAAGTATATTTATAATAAGTACCTATGTATTTGTGATGTCACCCTAATACCCAGGCCCTGACTGAAAACCAGCGTTGCTTTGCATGGTATCCTATACCTTGTAAGGCAGCATTATGCTGAGTTCAGGACCTGTTTGGCTGCACATGCGGAGCGGTATTAGTTGGGCCAATGAATGACCATCCCTAATTAGTTGGGGATAGGTAATCTGTTCTGGTTGTTTGGTTTTAGATTATTTTATGTGTACATATTTTCAATGTAAAAATTTATGTTATATTATCTTAGGTTAGCATTGTACCTCCCTACTGTTTTGCTCTGTGCTGTCAAATAAACTATTCTTTAATTAAATATACAGAATTGTAAGAAAATTATTAATTTAACTAATTGTTATTTAATAATGCCGCCAGTGTCTTGCGGACGCTGCTCTCCGGTAGCGATGTGAATCAGTTGAGACATGTTTAGACCATGGTAAACGCTCGTTAAATAGCTCAACTGTTTAACATATTGTGTTAAATGACTTTATATTACTCTGTATTATGTAAACCAACTTAATTTTCAAGAAGCGAACTGGATTCTTGTGCAATGTTTAAGAATGTCAAAATGAGTATGGTCTTCTTCATATTAAATGTCCAAATCACTACAGCATCCTATCAGTATGTAGTAGGTGTGTGGGAGCTTGTGGCCAACCGTGGTGGATATTCCTGCACAGCAGCATATTGTCTATCAAACTTTCTTTAAAAAAAAATAACATCTCTTTTCCCAAACATATGTTCTACTTTAACGTCATTCTTATAGTCTTGCAAATGTTATTTTTGTCTATTCTCGCAGAAAGAAGACACTATCTACATGGATTATGCTGCGCAAGCTAGAATAGATTAAAACTTTTTCCATTCTTTTCGTTGGTTTTTGTAAAAGTTACATAGATGCCGAATGTGATCTAAATGTGATACCGAATGTCCAAATACAAAGGTAAATTGACTTAGCAAAGTCTATGCTAACTTTGGTGTTCTTTTACTGAATTCGATACGAGTCAGTGAATTTCAAACTTTTTTAGTTAAAGGCCTATTGCGTACAATGTTAGGAAAGTTCCGCTCAAATTACAGGCAAATCGGCTAAACTTTTGATAGGAAAACGAATGTAATGATTACTTCTATTCAACTATAGCACGCGTGAAACTTTTGTTACGAGAATGCTTCAACTACCTTGTGACGACTAGTGGATAACTTTTAAAGTATCGCTTAGATGAAGGCAATCTTGCCACCGTTACTTGCTTGATTGTTGAACGGTGAATAGTTCCAAAATCATAACTAGATGTTGCTGGTAAAACGTGACCACTTGCTAGATCGCGCTGACGAAAACGCACAGCTCGGATAGACGCCCGCAGCCTAATTCTGTGACTTTAAAAAACCACCAATTACCGAAGTTACTCAATACATATATAGAAACGTGAGTCTTGGTTTTATTTGGAATCTGATCTGATACCACTGTTGAGGTAGGAAATGCAGGAACAACGCTAGGTTGCAAGCAGCAGCCTTCAAGAAGCGGATGGAATAACGTGATAATGTTAATATTTTCTACAATATCAGTATATAGTCTGACAATCTATACCGCATATCGATTATAAATCTTTTTTTTGAGAAAAGTAACATTCCTTCTCGTCGAAGAATCGTGGTCGATTATGCTACGCAAGCTAGGTACCATCATAAACCTACAAAACTATCCGTCTTTGTAGATTGTGATGATTTTCTCTCTAAAATACAACATTTAAATATAACATCTATATAGGTTTAATCGATACAATACAAAACTAATTTTACTAATGGTTCTGTGAGCTGTAGACCTCGCGAACATTTTTCGAATTGACTGAAATATAACTGTTATTTACGTTTTCAACCTATGGGGGTTGCCATTTTGAATGAATTCAAAAACTGAATCGATAAAAAAAATATAGTTATAGAACCTTCTAACAAAATTTCACGAGAATGCGTTGAGAAATGCGAACTGTACAGGAGAACATCCGGACAGAAACCGACGCCGTTCGGACAGACATACGAAAGCATTTTTGCCTAAGCTGAAACGGAGACACTCGCTCGCGCTTCGCGCGCGCTCTGTAAATAAACACTGCTCTGTGCAATGTGCAATGTGATATTCCTTATCCAATGTTATGAAGGGTATTGAAAGGTAACGGAAAAGGGTTCATGTGGTTGGCTGTTGAATGTTTTAGATAATCCGTCATATTATCAGTATGACATAGATTTTTATTACAGCCGGTAATTCTGTAAATGTTACATAAAAAAGTTACTTGCGGGCGGCTAAGGGAACACTTACACTGGATAGTTTTTGATAATTGTTCAGAAACCACTTAAAGATAAAATAATTACGTTTTAAAAACTTAAAAGACAACCGACTTCACGTATATAGGTACACAAGGTAGCTACTGTAAAACGTTGAGTAGCTCCCTAGACTGTCCTTCGTCTTCATCATCAGACCCCTAATGTCACAACCCATCTAGGTGTACAGTTCTCATCAATACAAATTAATCCAGCCCAAACACCAGGTAATTGCTGTAAATCGTTAAGGAGTTCCCTCGTCTGTCTTTCGGCTCCATCATCAGATCGACTTCAGACGTTCATTAAATAGTAGTGCTTTAAAATAGTTTAATAAAAAATAAACAAACGCACTAGTCGCCACTACGATTTTCGAAATTCCCCTCGATTTCTCTGGGATGCCATCATCAGATCCTGGTTTCCTTATCATGGTACCACCCTGGGATAACTCCTTTCTAACAAAAAAAGAATCATCAAAATCGACATAAACATAAACGACAAAGTTATCCGCGAACACATATAAAAAAAAATATAAGAATCGAATTGAGTAACCTCCTTTTTTGAAGTCGGTTAAAAAGGGGCCAAGTTCAAACTGCGTTAGGGGTTGACGGTGACGTCTATAAAAGAATTGAGATTTGAACGGGAGCCAAGTTCCATGCTAGTTACATAAAACATAGCTATAGAAATGTCCGACGTTTTAATTTTTTTTGTAAGGTAAGTTCAGCGATGATTAATAATCATCGCTGAACTTAAGGAGAAACACAACAAAACTATTTTTATAACTAACTACTTTGACGACCTCTGCAGCGCAGTGGGCTATGGTATGGCTGAAACGCAGAAGGTTGCGGTTTCAATTCCCACTGTTGGACAAACGTTTGTATGATCTGCAAGTATTTGTTTAGGGGCTGCGTTTTTCTATGTATATTTAGTATGCATTTACAAAGAAAACGTATATAAATAGTGTTTCAGTCATGTTGTACCACCCATGACACAAGCTAAGCTTACTTTTGGGCCAGATAATGCTGTGTTTAATATAATTTCACTTATATTATTATTGTAAGCCATTCAGAATACCGTCCAGTGCTATCTGAATAGCCAGAAGGATTTATGTTTATGTCACCACTGCTGCCGGTAACAGAACCCGCGCCACTACTAGCAGTACAAAAGAAACAATGCAAACAGTGTGGCGCACAATGCAGCTACAATTGCAATGGGAAAGGAAGGAATGATGGAAGTCAGGCCATGGGATAAGCTAAAATCAGTTTTACTAATAACCTGCCATCTCATCCACTTATCCATCTCAGCATTTTACAACCATGAATCAAAATGCTATTCATGCTGCCCAAACAACGGATCTTATAACCACGCAGATAACGTCGCGTAATTAACAGCTAGTAATAATATTAAATATTGGCAGACAATTTCACTGCGAACACGTCCAAACAAAGCAGAGCTAGTACTCGTATTATGGGAAGTAGATTACTTATATAGTTGTAGATACTTACTTACTCGTATGGGAGTTTATAACATCCAGAAAATAAAACAATCATCTTATGTGAGTAACATAAAAATATCCTCTGCCTTCATTATGATGATAACTTGATTTTTTGAAAGCAGCAATTCAGAACTCTCAGAAAATCTATATTTTAAATCTAGATCTATGTTGCGTTTTGTTCTGTAACACGCGCCCTAGGCTCCAGAGAAGTCTAGATCTCGTTATTCCCTAACCCCACTTTTATAAAAAGTAAATACACCACACTCTCTTACCACTCAATGTTTATTCTGTGGATTGTGTTGCATCTATTTTTCCGGTACACTTACCCTGCCTGGAGGCGCGTACGATTCATACTGGCATGGGAGTAGAATCGAGCATGACTAGACGTTGAGTACGAACTGTAAACAACAGAGATAACATAATATAAATACTTAAAAAAAATACTATAAATGAATTATAAAATACTCGTAAAACTCAGAAAATTATAAAACTAACATAACTCCTAGGTTTATCCCACATATGTTATTGGATCATTACAAAAGACTTTATGGAGATAAGTAACTTTAAAAACATTTGTGGACGATTCAACCAGCACCATCAATATATTGTGGATTGGTAGAGATTGAATGGCAACATCGTGTCTATGACCCATATATTTCAACCGTAGTTGAGTAAAAGATTTTTAGATTGAAGAAATTATAAACATTATTTCATGTGATTCTAAACAGCGATACGCTGCAAGCTTGCAACATAGAAAGAAAAGAAGAAGATAGAAAAAAATACAGACATAACATATACTATTTATTCTAAAAACCACTACATACACAATAACCTATGAAATTATATGTAAATACTAACTACTGTGCAAGAATGTCGGTATGGGTATAATAATGTTTAATCTGACTACCCCTTCTTTCATCCTTTAAGACCTAGGTAATTAAAAATCTCAAGAGTTGCCTACCAAGTCTCTGGGTTATAGTCGTAAGTTCAAATGCTTAAAAAAACAAACTAACAGTTTGTTTTTTTAAGCATTTGAACTACGGACCGATAATTCCGGCTTAAAGGAGCGTCGACTTCAAAACTGTAGTAACTCTCTACTAAATTGTTAGTCTGACTATGACTAGGTAGACACGTGTGCGTGATATGTATGGAACTAGCCACGAAGGTACTGTCTATTAATCTATAGTTTGACTAAAATGTCAGTTTTAGGTCACTAGTATCAGAATGCTTTGGTTTGTAGAACAAACGGGGTTTTTTTTTGAGTCAGTTTTGACTTGTGAAGTTTGTGGACGTTGTTATTTTAGTTATGAAAAATTGTTTTGTTTTGAATACAATGTTTCAACCAAAATAGAGTGGCATAACTTAATAAGATATTCCTAAAAGTTTTTGTTCAGCTATGATATAAACGTCTTATATTTGAACGTTCACGTTATAGAGGTGAGTTTTGACTTATATGCTGCCTCATCTGAGCGCGGCATTATGCTATATATGTATAAAAGCCAAATACTGTAAAAATACGCGAAAATTAAGAGCCCAATTATGAATCGTAGACTACTGACAGAGAGACAAATTAAAAGTTTTGATAAATAAAGTTCAATGTTTAATTTATCAAAACTTTTAAGTTGTCTTTCTGTCTCTAAAATATTTTTTTATTGTAACGACCGAGTTAAACCTCATTTTTTATCCCTTGAACAAGATTTCAATTGCAGTTCTTGTTTCTAATTATTAACCAATGGATTTAACAAGTGACAACTACTACTCTCTAAGATCGTTCTTAGACACGACCTTGCGTTTCTAAAAACGCTCTTTAAATATTGACACAATGAGATTCTGATAATCTTACGCGTCTTTCGTTTCTTTGCAACGTTTTCCTTTAAAAAATGAACCAAAAGCACATTTCGAGATCAAAGTAATACCATTCAAATCTTTGTAATTCCAGTTACAAATTGTACAATTTGGTTTGTTTCTTTACACAAGTGAAATTGCTGTACCGACATTCGCAGAACACAACAAAAGAAAAGTTCTTAAAATAAATAATAGCTCCAGAAAACGATTCGTTGTTTTGTTATGTGACGCTTGTTGGAAAGTTAGAGTAGAGTAACAAAAAAGCCTTAAAAGTTTTACGAAGCTGTTGAGCTGAGATACACATTAGAGAACTTTCTATACCGCATTTATCTGAAATCACAAAGGTGATCACTGATTTGTGTATGGTGAACATATCAAAGCTAAAAATAATTGTAAATACACTGAGTTTGTTTAAGTGTCCAGTCCTGCTCTGGTTTTGGAGTTAATAAGCCGCCCAAAGCCTCCACCCATGGCCTACATTGTGAGTTTTCAGGATATAAAAACGAGATGCCAGTCACTTTTTTTTATCCCGTATACATAACTCCAATATATGTTTGTAATCATAAAAGCATTACCTCCATTACCTCTAAAGCCCACTATTGAATAAAAAATAGAATAAGAGACGTTTTAACACAATGAAATACTTGTAGGTATCAAACGAATTTAAAATTAGAAAATGCCCTAATTTGACCAAACACATAACTAATTTGAGGATTTTCAATTCAATAAAATTAAAAGCACAATTTATTTATCAGAGACAAGTCCCCACTTAAGTTAAGGTGGAATTAGATCATGCATTTTATGGCCACATTCTCCGAAATGTATTCTATAAAAGATCGAAAGGCAAGCAACTTTACGCCGGTGCTCGAGACTCTGGAATGTAGTCTCAGCGTTTAGCTGCTTACCTATGACCCACAATACTCTTAAATTTATATTCGAAAGTTGTACTCAATTTAGCCGCAACGTCTCTTTCAGGCGATGAGTGTTGCCAGCATTGAAACATTAGGAGAAATAAAATATCATTGGCGTTGCCGCTACCCTCGTTGGTTTCACAGTTTATGCATCAGTTTGGTTTATGACCTGCAGTTTAAAGTGCCATAAATGGGACTTTCGTTTTACTAAAATTTAGTACAGGATGTAAAATATGGTCTGTGTGCGCTAATTGCTAACCCTAGTTCACCTAAGAACCTAAAAGGCTGTAAATTATCATATACCCGTATTAAATTAAATAAATGATGCCGGACATTTCATACAGCAACAGTTGGCACCAAAGTAAGCAGTACCACAGGACTGATATAAGTTTTGTAAATACATACATGTTATTTATAGGAACAGGAAAATAAATAAATAAATAATCCCGGACATTTCACACAACATCATCTGGCCCCAAAGTAAGCAGAGCTTGTGTTATGGGTACCACGTGACTGATAATACTACTTATATACTTTTTTTTTGTAAATACATACATATTATACATAGAAACACCCAGACCATGTGAATAGAAAAACACTTTTTGGGTATTTTGAACTGTTTCTCCAATATCCAAATCCAATGGTCATGGCACATGCGACATCTCGGGAAGCAGAAAAACTCACATATCATGTTAAATATCCCGTTTTGAGTGAAAATTAAATATAGCAATGTTCCTTAAACGAGTAAATATTTTTTTTTATACAATTACAAAATCTTGGGTACCATAAAATATATTCTTAATATGGTTCATAAAAGCAAAAAACGCTCCGGGCACTTAATGCGCCATAACTTTACCACTTAACAAGATTTTAAGTCTTAAACTTTTACACATTTTACATCGAACATTACGAGTTACAACTAAGTTGGAATGAAATAAAAATAGTTGGGTAGGATACATTGCTAGACGAGGTGATGACAGGTGGAGCAAGGCAATGACAGAATGGTGACCGAGGAGTTGATATAATGAAGTTGGTCGACCGGCAGCAGTGAGATGGGTGGTCGACATTATTAAAATAGAACATGCGCACGCTTTGCACAGGACCTAATTAGTGTTCCATACGGAAGGTTGTAAGGACGGTTCCTTACGAGGAACAGTAACCTAAAACACACACTTTTTTAAGTTCTAGGATGTGCCGGATTCCTCACGATGTATTTCATCACCATTCGAGAACACTAGCATTCCTAGATAATAAGGTCGAACCCACGACCTTATGATTAGAACAAAAAGGCGCAATGCACCACCAGTGCACCAACGTTATGAATCGCTACGAAAGGGCAATACAAATTTAAAGTATTTTACTAAGTGCAAAGTGAATGGATTATGGCTTTTTAAATAAATAAATAATACCGGACATTTCACACAGCATCATCTGGCCCCAAAGTAAGCAGAGCTTGTGTTATGGGTACCACATTATTGATATTCTACTTATATATTTTTTTTTGTAAATACATACATATTATAAATAGAAACACCCAGACCCGAGACAAATACTTGCAGATGATACAAACATTTGTCCCGCGGCGGGAATCGAACCCGCAACCTTTTGCGTCTCAGTCGGACCTTAGCCCATTGCGCCACAGAGGTCGTCAAAATAAAATGAATTTATTTCAGACAACATAAAATATGAAATTTTAGGTACATAGTATGTTAGTTTCCGCCAGCACTACGACACTACCTACTACATCGCGTTTAAGTACGTGTTCTAGAGTAGCTCGAGTCAACTGAAGCGGATTTTTCTATTTAATTAAAGACGAGCGGGTGAATAGACCCGCCGGTTCTTGTCTACTTTTTTGTATTATCCGTCACGGCTCAGTTCTACGCTGTTGGTTATAGGTTTAATCTACACCTAGGACAATGATCATATGATCATATAATCACATATTCACTACGTGAACTTTCAATACAAACTTCCTGTGATTTTAAATATAGGCACTTACCCATCTATGCAGAACTCCTCTTATGCCTAGCGCTTGTAGCTTATCAAGCAAAATAATATCATCCACTATTTCACAGGCATTTTCAAAGTCTGTATATATAACTTCGATTTGTTTTCCATCATCTATGGTAAGCAGTAGGTAGTAGTTGAAAGAAGTTCAATGGTAGAAATGGTAAATTGCTGTAATTTATTTATTTAACATACCTTGTACTTATCTATGTATAATTTAAAATATACATAATTAACATGGAATATGTAAACCAGATGACTGATACGAATTTCTGGGCATGGTACTAACCATGCCCAGAAATTCGTATCAGAAATTCGTATGGTGAACATTTAGTAATGAAGTATGTCTTGTGCGATGGGTTGGAACACGGAAGTATATACATTTGACGACTATTGACGATTCCTAAATTCAAGAATATTAATCTTGTAAAAAAACCATGCTTCTTGGTATGTATCAAATAACTTGTGATCTTTGAAACACAAGTAATTTATAAATATATTTTTTATAGATTCTAATCTGTATATGTACAGCATACAATGGGGCCCAAATACTGCTGGAGTACTCCAAAATGCTTCTGACATAACTAAAATACACTACCTACTTTGATGCAGTCCAAGTTTTATAAATGGCTACTGACTTTTTTAATGAAGCCTAACTGTTTGTATGCTTTGTTTAGCTAACAAAGCATACAAACACTGTCTATGTACTCAGCCAGTACCATTTCGAGTTGAGCTTTACACCTATATCTTAGATTAGACTTAACTATGCCCAGAACTCAGTAATGTTTCGTGCTCCAAGAATTTATAATAAATACCATAGTGATTTAGACTTATTTAGTTGATCTAAATTAAACCTAAAACAAAAAGTATGGATTATTCATTCTGAACAATTACTAAATTAATAAACAACTAACACTACCTTATCATATACAAACTCATATACTCATATACAACACTTTGGGTTAGTCTATGGTAACCAGACTCTTATGAGACTGGGAGAACCAGGTTAACCCACTCACACATACACACTTTCTAATACACCATTTAATGTATGTGTAAAAGTCATTTTTTTTTTCTAGAATACCTTACTTTCATTTTGAACTTTTAACTGAGTTTATAAATACAATATATTTTCCTAAAATTGTATCAGTGTTGAAAATTGTTAACTATTTGTATAAATTTATTTGCCCTTCTTTTTTTCGTACTCATTAAGTTTCATATTCTCTGTAAAAAAATACTTAAAATATATTTGATATTCTTAAGATGTTGGCTCGTAAAAGCAAAAAACGCTCCGGGCACTTAATGCTCCATAACTTTACCACTTAACAAGATTTTAAAAACTTTTACACATTTTCCATCGAACATTACGAGTTAGAACTAAGTTGATAGAAAGAAAGAAAAATACATTTATTTAGCACACACAAAAAAAAAGAGAACACATGAGCGGAAAACAGACTAAAAATAGGCCCCAAGGGGAATCTTAAACAAACACATACACATTTATACAAAACACATAGGTAAACAAACAAAAATCAACTAAGTATGCGTAAGAAATTAGCCCTTCCCGCAAACCAATCAACATTTTAGTGATAGATAGATAGATAGATAAAGTATTTATTTGTAATAGCTACAAACACACATATACAAAAATAACAAAAGATAAGGAACAAATTTAAGTTGGTAAATACAAACAAAAACAATACAAAAAAAAATTAACAAATAAAAACTTGAAACAAAACATTTACATAGGTGTCCCATTAATCCATGTGTGTGTTGCAGCCAGACAAAAAGGTCATAATCCAGCGCACAATTTTGCTCAAGGAGCAAACACTGATTTTCACCTAAAACCCTTTGAGATGACAAGTTGAACGAGATGAAATACCTGCAGCTTAACAAGTAACAAGTGTGCGTGTGAACCAACCAATGTGCGTCTATATAAGTGACCAGTCCTCTACTACCCCTCCACTACCCCTGAGCAATCCTCCTACGAATGGCAAATGGAGTGTTTAGGAATACCTCTCTTTGTTTTTCCAATAATAAGGATCTAAAACGTGTTTTAAAAGTAAAAAAAAACTTGTAAAAAAAGTTGAAATGAAATACGCTGAGATTGGACCTGTTTGGACATATCACACACAGAGAAAGAACGAAATGTTTTTTTGACCACAGACCTACTATTAGTGTACAATTGTACCTTGTTAATTTATTGAATTGTAGTCTTTGTTTTCTTTTTTTTTGTTTCTTTACTTACCTTCTTACCTGATTGTTTTCTTAACTGCTTGTTTCTACTTTATTTTCAATTTCCGTGAGTGTATATGTGCCAAACAAATATTTATTCTATTCTATTCTAAATAATAGGTTGGGGAAAAAGTTTCTTCGCATTTTTTAAGAAAATTCAAAACATTTTTTAATATAGTTTATTTACATTTAACTAAAGTATGTAGGTACTATTTTGTTCGATAACCTGACACTGCCTAATGAATTCTGAAGAGACCAAAACAGGTGGAAATCTGAAGGTGCAAGGTCAGGACTATACGGCGGATGCATTAACACCTCCCAGCCAAACTCTCTTAATTTTTGCTGAGTGGCTAAAGATGTGTGAGGTCTAGCGTTATCATGATGAAAAACCACACCCCTTCTATCGATGAATTCCGGCCGCTTTCTCTCAACTTCTTGCTTTAATCTCATCAGTTGTTCGCAGTAGAGTTCAGAATCGATGGTCCTGCCTGGTGGTAACAGCTCATAATGAATAATGCCCTTCCAATCCCACCACACACACAGCATCACCTTGTTGCGAGTTAACCCGGGTTTCGCCACAGTCAGTGAAGCCTGACCGGCCTTTGACCTTTTTCGCACGTTCTTGTCGTACGTGATACACTTTTCATCACCTTCTTCTTCAAAAATGGTTCGGTTTCATTACGTCGTAATAAAGAATCACAAATGAGTATACGGTTCATTAGGTTTCTTTCAGTGAGCTCGTGAGGTACCCAAATATCGAGCTTTTTTGTGTACCCAGTTTTTTTCAAATGCGCCAAAACTGTTTTGTGGTCAATTCCCAGTTCTTCAGCTACGTCGTAACTACTGGTATGCCGATCTTGCTCCACTTTTTCAAAAATGGCATCCATTTTATCCGTAATAGGGCGACCAGAGCGACGTGCATCTTTGACATCAATATTTCCGGATTGAAAACGCTTAAACCAAATTTGTGCTACTCTCACTGCTACAGACACTGCACTAGGTCCATAAACATCGCAAATTATTTTCGAGGCTTGCGTTGCATTTTTACCTTTTTAGTAGTAAAATTTTAAAATGTATCGAATTTCTTCATTAGATTCACTCATCTTGACAGTACGAAAAACAAATAAAAATCACACATTTTCCTAATTTGAATTTGGAATTATGTTCTTTAAAATTTAAACTTTTAATAATACCAAAACCAGCCAGATACAAATAGTATAGCCAAAGAGATTTTATTACAAGTTCATACATACTATAATGCGAAAAGACTTTTTCCCTAACCTAATATAATATAATTGGGCAGGATACAGTGTCACAGTATAAAATAAATGTGAAACAGTTGAGTTATCTAAGGACCGTTAAAACGATCTATAGATAGACTAAATGACCCAATTACAACGCAAATCAATGTGATATATTGCGCTGATTAAGATTTTTTCTTTGCGGCCTTTACTCTATTAACGGGAGGGTTGGAATTGGCACCATACAATTAAGCTAATGGCTTTCTTATGGTATTTTGTGTAATTGGTACCAAATAAAAGCGATAGTTTTGTTTTCTCACTACCCTAACCCAAGTGTTACAACACTACTTTAAATAGGTTTAGAAACGATGCGATCTTCTGTCCACGGCTGCAAACGCATTGAACCGACGTTAAATATGACAATCCCAAAGACAAAATTTATGTTCTTTCCTAATTTCATCAAGTTCCGTATTGTTGTTTAGTCGTGAAAACATCAAAATCAAACAGATACAAACTTTTTCGGATTTGTAATATTACTAGCTGCTGCTCACGGCTTTGCGCGCGTGAGGAAGCGTAGCTACATATTAGTCACGTTTTAAAAACTAAAAACGGAACGAAACAAAAAACTAAAATATGTTATAATTATATACTAGTATATAATTACTAGTATCGTATAGTACTAGTATCGCAACTATTATTATTATTAAAAACTGTTAAACATGGCTATGAAAATTAACAACAATTTCCAAGTGATGTAAAAGAGCTGAATAAATTAAATTGAATAAATTACGGGGAAATATACGCGTACGGGCCCCCGTATTCAACAGAAAACTATGTAATTATGCCGAGGACCTCAAAAACCGGAAATATGCTGGTTTGGATAAGGCCTACATCGATAACATTTTTGCTTCTCTATACTAGACTGTTTTGAGTCTCAATTATTTCAGAAGTTATTCGGCATGAATAATTTACGAATTCACCTTTATAATAGGGTGTTTCAGTTGTATAAATTATTCATTTAGTCAAACCAGAACCCATTTACCCAGACCAGAAACTCAGTTTGGCATCGCTTTCTTAAACATAAAACCACCCAAAAACATTTTACGACCAATTGAGGTTTTAGGGAAAGGCCTATTTATAATCAAAATATTACCATAAAATCCCGGCCACTACTAAAGTCCTGTATACATACATAATCACAAAATATTACTATGCAAGCAAAAAATCGTAAAAACAAATCAGTTTTCTAGTTCAGATTAGAAATCGACTGAAACTGCCGTCATGATACGACGCGTGCACTTTTATCTGATGGTAACACATCAAGCCGTGCAACGCGGTGATACGTGGATCTACGTAGCTGTGGGTAATACGAAAAATGCGGACCACAAATAAAAGCTGAGCTCCTAGAACTGTGACAGACAACTTTTATTTTACAATAACATATACTCGTATCTTTATAATAATGCCGCCGCCAGTCGACACCATCTCGCCGCCGTCGGGCCGTGTCAGCGGATCAGCTGCTTTGGTGCATAATGTGCAAAAAAATCCATAATGTGTTTACCATATTTATTCATTGACATTAAAATGACAAGGACAGACCATACCTAAACACCATATTTGCTAATTATGTGATCATAAAAGTTAGACTTGATAGTTATTGATAGTCACTTATCTTGGTCGTTTGTCGCGGTCACTAAAATTCTAACACTTTTTGTCTTTTTTTAGGCGCTCTATTCAAATAATCGGGTGTATTGTTCCCTTTTACCGCTTTAATGCAACGCATCAAAGAGTTTTTAATGGTTCGAAAAGTTTTGAAGGTGAAACTAATTGTGTATAAATTACCGTTGCCAAAGATCAAAGATTGTTTGTATCAATGTTTTTCAGGTACTTTTAGTGAATCAGGAATATCAACTGTGAGGATAGATTTATATATATTTGTATATCATGGATAGAACATAAACAGTGGGCAGTTCTATACAATAGTTATACATACATAAATACGTTTATCGCAAGAATCGTAAAAAATACGAAAAATGGATAGATAGATTGGAGAATGGTTCAGATATCATAACTAAATACACTGCATACTTTAACGATAAATGTATTTTGATTTGATATCAGCCATGTGGTACCCATAACACAAGCTCTGCTTACTTTGGAGCCAGATGATGCTTATTAAAATGTCCGATTATTATACTAACTATTTATATATATATATATATGATCAGGTCACGATGGAAAACATCTATCAGGAATGCTCACACACTACCTGGAGCTGACTGTGGGTCGGACCATGAACTTTTAATCGCCAAACTGCGGCTTAGACTGAGAGTAGCCAGAAAACTTCCAAAGAAAATGAGGTTAGAAGTAACAGACAACTCAAAGTTTATGTCGTCACTGAAAAAAAACTGGAGAAAATGGACAGATGTTGATTTTAAATTGGAAACATCAAACCAATTATGGGAACGAGCGGGGGACATGATACGATCCGCGGTCAACGAGTCAAAATAGCCTTCACAGATACGCAAAAGACAACATTGGATGAGCGACAAGACTTTGGGACTCGTGGAAGAAAGGCGGAGACTGAAAGCCCTGGGAACTGATGTGAGAACTATAAACGAGAAATCTGCTCGGATTCAAGAAGCTTGCAGGCGAGACTTAAACGCCCAAATGCGAAGTATTTGTGAAGAAGTAGAAGCTCACGCAAATAAATATGAATCTAGGGACCTCCATCAGAAAATTCGCAAAATTACCAAATCCATCTCCTGCAAAACTTGGGCAATTGAGGATTCTCATGGAGAGACAGTGACAGAAATAGAAGCAATTTCCGAGGTATGGAAAGAATATTGCCAGTCACTATTTCTGGACCCGGAATCGCACTGTTTCGATACAACCAAACCTAGAGATGACGAGATGGAGCCAGACATACTCAAGGATGAAATTAGGGCCGCAATCAAACATCTGAAGAAGGGAAAAGCCACAGGAAGAGATTCTATACCGATTGAGACCATAAAGGCCTCGGGAGAGTATGGTGTGCAGATGTTTCACACTTTGTGTAACAAAGTATGGCAAACAGGTACCTGGCCGGAGGCATGGACTCATACTGTCTTTGTTCCACTTCACAAAAAAGGTTCAACCAAAAAGTGCAGTAACTATCGCCTTATTGCGCTAATTTCACATGCTAGCAAAATCTTACTGCACATAATAAACGAACGTCTGAAATCATTCTTATCAAGAGAAATAGCCCCCGAGCAGGCTGGTTTCGTGAAGGGTAAGGGTACCCGTGAGCAAATACTTACAGTGCGCCAAATAATCGAGAAATCTCGTGAGTTCAACAAACCAACATATATTTGCTTTGTTGACTTCTCCAAGGCATTCGACTCTGTCAAATGGCCAAAGCTCTGGAAGACCCTTTTAGAAATGGGTACACCAAAACATCTTGTGCACCTGCTCAGACGTCTTTACGAGGACGGAACAGCCTCCGTACGGGCAGATGAATTGCTATCAGGTCCGTTTCAACCCACTGCAGGAGTTCGTCAGGGATGCATTGTTTCTCCGCTTCTGTTCAACATCTACACGGAACTTATTATGAGAATCGCTCTTGATAACTGGACTGATGGTGTTGCAATTGGAGGTTTGAGAGTTTCAAATCTACGTTATGCAGATGACACCACATTGTTTGCCACTAGTATCCAAAACATGGAAAACCTGTTTTCTAAGATGGAAAATATTAGCCTCGAGTTCGGACTAAAAATAAACCGTACTAAAACTAAAATGATGATTGTTGACCGTGTCAATAACAACTCGCCCGAGGTCACACAGATCGCGAACTGTGATGTGATTCAATCATACATTTACCTCGGAGCTTTGATCACAAACAATGGTGGATGTATTGACGAGATCAAGCGTCGTATGGCGATCTCCCGGTCTACCATGGATAAGCTGAAGAAGGTATGGAGAAACCGTAGCATAACAAAAGCCACCAAAACACGTCTTGTGAGATCCCTCGTGTTTCCCATATTTCTTTATGCTGCAGAAACATGGACTCTACGGGAAAGTGAGAAAAAGAAGATAGATGCGCTCGAGATGTGGTGCTGGAGAAGAATGCTTGGGGTCTCGTGGACTCAATTTCGTACTAATCAGTCCATACTCCAAGAACTCGGCATCAAACAGCGACTTTCATCTACTGTACAATCTCGTATTCTCACTCAATCTCTATTTATTTACAAAAAAAAAGTATATCAGTATTATATTAGCCATTGGTACCCATAACACAAGCTCTGCTTACTTTGGAGGCAGATGATGTTGTGTGAAATATCTGACATGTCTGTGCGAAATTGTTTATTTATTTAAGCTTCGGAGCGTACGATACGTTGTCGGTTCTGGCTTTTAGATTAGCCATAACGTAAGATTTGGGTGGCCTAATAACGGCATCAGAGTTGGCCACCTACAGATACCAGATTCGGCTTATATCGGCTTAAATGCAGTGTTCAATTATTGTCTGTCCTCATCGATCTAATGTCAATGAATAAAGACAGCATCACATTTTCGATATTAGTTAATATAATGATTATGAGGACCCTAAAACTAAAGCAACGTCTTATCGTGATAAACTAGTGCTGGTCTCTCCATAACGAGTAATACGAAGTTGCGCTGCATCACAATAGATTAATTAAAATTTTCCAGTCGATACAACTCTGGAGGTAAGCAAGCTTTTGGTATTAGTTAAGGCGGGATTCCTGAAATATTTTGCCCTCAACATCGATGCAAAAATACAGACCAAAGGAGAAATTAAAATAAATTAAACTCCAACAATCAACGGCAAAACAACAGGAATTAAATTATACAAACATTGGGACATCAATTTTAGCTGAATGCACTCATCAATTTTAATTAATTGATTCATCATTTAAGCACGTTAAAATATGGAGAGTTGGATGGTTTGAACTGACCATTGTCAGTCACTGACGTCACATCTCATACGGTCTATGACTATAATCCCCAGATATAGTGAAACATCAATTAAAATCTTTAGTAGGACAGACAGAGACAGGTCGCATGATCGCATGATATATGATAAATTAACTGCCCACACTTGTTGAATTCAGATAATTTTTGGATGCAAAATCTCGAATACTAATTCATTTATAATTATGAATTATAATCCGTACTAATATGATAAATGCGAAAGTGTCTCTGTAACAAACAGACATACTGTTTGTTACGTTTTCACGGCTAAACGGCTGAAGGGATCTTGATGAAATTTGGTAAGAAGATATATTGCAATCGGGGAAAGAACATTGGCTACTTTTTGTCTCAATAAACAACCTTGAAAGGGGTAAAATAGGGGATGCAAGTTTGTTAGGGCAACTCATATTTTCCTAAGTTAGGGTTCTGAAAATTCATATTTAGGCTTTTGGTAAGCAATAAAGAAATACGTGTTGCAACGTTTATGCAAAATCATCCCCGAAAGGGGTAAAATAAGGGATTAAACTTATGAGATACTAGCTGTTACCCGCGACTTCGTACGCGTATGCTTAGAATATATTTTTTTTTATCTTTCGTAAACCTCATCTTTCGTTACTTCTAATACCTCCAAGAATATGTGTACAAAGTTACATGATGATCGGTTAAGTAGTTTTCACGTGAAAGCGTAACGAACAAACTTACATTCACATTTATAATATTAGTATGGATTCTTTAGATGCACAGAATGCATTCCTTACGAAAATAAAAATAAAGGACGCACAGCTCGGTTGGGTTGTGGGTTCGATTCCCCCTCTGAATTTGTGTAAAATATATAGATGTTTGTTCTGTGTCTGGGTGTTATAAAATATCTTAAATAATATATTTATAAGTATATAATTATTATGTCACTCATCAGTTCCCAAAGTACAAGCTTATTATCATATTAGACTACCCGCTCGCCCTGGTTTTTGGAACAAGTCCATACCATCATCTGCGAAATATGTACCTATGTGTGCTGTACTTTGTATACCTATACTGAAGTGCAATTTGAATACTTTCACCACACTGGTTGAAAATAACTAGTGATACGATAAGAAGAAGAATACGTTATATTTTTAAAGGACTACTGGTACTGTCCAATATGGCTTTTAATAAAACCAATACAAAACTTTTATTTTGTTTAGTTTTTATTTTAGTTATTTTTATTTTGTTTGTAGTTCCTTATATATTTTCTCATAGAATAATACCTAAATTTGAAACATAAAAAGATATTTGTCAGACCTTTAATGCCTTTAATACCTAACAATTCTTACGCTAAATTTACTGGAAGTCGGTAAACGTAACGGATGTCCGTCCGTGACGGCCATGCCGTTGGTATACATAACTTAAATATGCTGGTCTTGTTCTATATTTCTGGGGGTTTCTTTTAATGTTCTGAATGTGCATTTGTGTGGAAGGCAATTATAGTCCCTTGAATTTATATAATATATATATATATTTTTTGTTATATTAGAGCATAATATTTATCATACTCTAAATAATATTACAATCTAGCCAAATAAGCTAATGAGTAATTTTGCTTTGACATAGTTTTATAAAATAAATTATACCTAAGAATGTGTCCAAAAGCACTTTTCTTACAGTCTCTAGTTAAGGGGAAGACACTTTTTTCTTGTGTTTTATATACATAGATACTTATCACTTCACTATTGTTAAACTACACTAACTCAAATGGTTTTTTCCGTTTGAGCCTTCTTCATACTTTTGTATCACCGTATCAACGGTCTCTATGGAGATCGTCATTTCTTATGTACCAGGGGGCATTCACTATTTCCCATAGAATTATATTTTGGAATCCTTGGATTATACGGATATTGCTCTTTTTGGTACAGCCCCACAGCTGTATGCCATAGGTCCATATTGGCATCAGGACTTGCTTGTACAATAATAACTTATTGTGTACTGACAGAGCGGAGTTTCGTCCAAGCAGCCAGTTCAACAACAGTTCATCAACTCTTTTCTTCTTGACGTGTGCTTTCCAGCGCAGCTAAGCGTCAAGAGTCATTCCTAAATAGTTTGCTGTATTTTCGTAAGGTATAACCTTATTGTTTATATATATTGGACAGTACTTTTCTTTCATATTTGTAAAATTTATATGAACTGATTTGTTTCATTTAGATTGATACGCCATTTCTTTGTCCAGTTATGGATTTTATTGACAGCTACTTGAACCTTGTCTGCGGCTTCTGCGTGAGTGCTTCCAAAAGCCATTATAGCTGTGTCGTCAGCAAAGGTAGCGATGGTGTTGGTTTTTAGTTCAGGAATATCACAGGTGTATAGCAAGTACAGGACTGGGCCCAACACACTTCCCTGCGGTACTCCAGCTTTAATTTCTTTTAAATCGAAATAGGCATTGTCTTGCCTTACTCTAAATACTCTATTTGTTATATACGATTCAAGTATGTCTGCGTATGATTTTGGTAACATTTGTCTCAGTTTTATTACAAGACCTTCATGCCACACCTTATCAAAAGCCTGTGCTACATCTAAAAAGATGGTAGATTGGTGATTCGGTGTACTTGGTCTATCGTTGAGTGCTTTTCCCGGAAACCGAACTGATGCTCTGGGATAAGATTATTTGCTTCTATAATAGGTTTGAGCCTTTTTAGTAATAACTTTTCGAACAGTTTGGACATTATTGGTAGCAAAGAAATTGGCCTATATGATGTTGTGTCATGAGGTGGTTTTCCTGGCTTGGCTATCATGGTTACTTCCGCAACTTTCCATAAGTCTGGTACGTATTTAAGCCTCAGCGCGGCATTAAGAAGATTGGTTAGCTTAATCAAAGCCTTTCTTGGGAGGTTATGAAGTATTTCTCCGGATATTAGGTCAAATCCAGGGGATTTCTTTGGATTTATATTCCGTCTTATGTCTCGCTCTACTTCTTTTGGTGACACAAGCTTTATATATGTTAATTCATTTAATTCTAAAACTTCGTGTGTTGTTGGCTCGAGTGTTAGTCCTTCGTTTGGTTTAAAAGTATTTTCTAGATGCTCAGCAAACCGTTTGGCTTCTTGTTCATTGGTTACGGCCCATTTTCCGTGTTCTATTTTTATTGGTGGAATTTGGATATTGGGTTGTTTCATACATTTTGTAGCCTTCCAGAGTGAGTAATCTGTACTGCGATCACTGGTTAGCTTCTGAAGATAGGTCTTGGTTGATACATCATTGTATTCTTGAATTTGCCTTTTTAACTGTTTTGTGAGGTGATTAAGCTTGTTTTTGTCCTGCGGGCTTCTGGATTGATGCCATTTATTTCTCTGTTTTCTTTTCTCGGATATAAGTTGAAGAATACCTTTAGGGTAGTTGGTTCTTCTTACCCTTAGTTTCACATCGGGCGTGTTTTTCCAAGCGGACTGCTGTATGAGCGTTATAAATTTGTCTACTTCTAAATCCAACTGGTCTGGATTTTTTAACGGACTTTAAGGTCTATATTGCTATCTAATTCTATTTTAAAACTCTCCCAGTCTGTGTTTTTATTAACTAGGTTTAGAGGGTTTTCCTTAAATAATACTTTCTCACTTATTTCTAAGTATATAGCAGAGTGATCTGAGTTCATATCATAGCTCTGTTCTATTCTAAGGTAGTTATCAGCTATGTTTCTAAATATAAAAAAATCTATCAAGTCTGGGATTTTAGTTGGATCTGTTGGCCAGTAGGTAGGCGAGGTACAGCTTTCATAAATTCCGTTCCTTTTGTATTTGTTAGTCGGGAACCCCAATACGTATTTTTATATAATATAAAATAACTATCAGATATACCACAAAAGACAACCTGTAAGGATGTTTTTTTCTACTTACACGAAATAAATAAGTCACATAATAGACCACAGTGGATTTAAATATCTTGACTTAAAAGTCTTGACTGATTGGCTGACAATTTAGACACAGCATAAATCGCCGGGTGTATTGAGTGTTTTCAGTATTATTTCACTAAAATAGACGGTATCAGTTGGTGCTGGCGGTCCTGTGCAGTAACACTAGTGATTATGTTTATGCAAGAATAAAATAATGATATTAATTATTATCAGAACAAAATAGAAATTATTCGAATAAAAAACAAGTATTAGTTAAACTACGTATTTATCTCAGACAGGCAGTAATTTGTGCAACATGGATGCTTTGTTTCAGCTCCCTATCATACACGGTCTGGAGTCAGTCAGGGCTCAATATTGGGCCCGCTCTTGTTTGGTATTATGATAAATGACCTTGATGCTGTTCTTAAACATACGAAATGTCTGTTGTACGCTGACGACTTGAAGTTGGTCCATAAAATTGAACAAATTAATGATTCCATACATCTGCAGGAAGACATTAATGCCGTTTTGATTGGAGTCTTACAAACAAGCTTTTCTTCAACATGGCCTAGTGTTGTGCTATGACTTTCAGTCGCGCGCGTGTACCATTCCTAGCACAACATTTGCTAGGTATTGAACCCATAGTTAGGGTCAACTCTGTGAGAGGCCTGGGCGTTAATTTTGATACACGTCTGAATTTTCATGAGCATATGAACGTACTCGCTGCCGATTGTTATCGTAGGTTAGGTTTTGTTCTGCGGAATGCCCGTGAATTTCACGATGCCGGT